>CM076576.1:580902693-581596919 GCA_034641835.2 Pinus albicaulis | reverse complement strand
TAAGATTACCAATTCCTGTAGGTTGTGTGAAGGGCACCATGCCATTCACCTTTGTCCTTATATGGATGAAGCCAAGCGAGTGTTGGACAACTCAACTGTTTCTACACCATGCCTCCTGGCTGGTTACAAACAACTTTCTTTGAGTCCTCCGCTAGTTGATCCTATGATTGGTCAAGAATCATCCTTGGTCAATCCCGCTCACTCGGAAATTCGAATTCAGGAATCCGTTCCCAACCAACCATTGGTCGTGGGATCGATTGAACTGGCCCCGTCTGCGGTGCACCAGGTCTTTTCCATTAAGAGTGGACCTCACATCCCTCAAGTTCTTCTTGTTTCTTCAGATTCCTCGGACTTGGAGAGAGATTCTCTTGTCCCTATACCTCAAGAAGTTGCTCCTCCACCTCCCGTGATGGAGATCCTAGAGGATTCCCCTCCCACCTTCGATATGGAGGTTGTGGAGGATGCTCCTTCTTCGATCGTAACACCAGGGGAAGACCATCTCGGTTTGATGGTAGCCCCTCCGAGTAGTTTGGTCGCTTCCTTTGATTGGAATCGATTTGCAGGATTCCGCCTTCCATCTTATGTGCCTTTTGAGATCACAGTACAAGCTTTTGGTCTGGTCGTACCCAGCACCATTATAGATGAAGGCGCGTCTGTTAGTATTCTATCCTCAACTACTTGGCAAGATTTCGATTCGCCGCCGCTTGCGCCTGTTACGCAGAATCTGTTGGTATTTAACAGAAGAACGAGTCAACCATTAGGGATCCTTCCAAGGTTACCTGTTACTTTGGGAGGTAAAACCGTCCATATGGACGTGATGGTTGTTCCAGGCCCCTTGGATTTCAATCTGCTCTTGGGGCGCGATTACACCTATGCCATGGGAGCATTAGTCTCCTCCCTTTTTCGTGTGGTATGTTTTCCACATGAAGGATGGATTGTGACCATTGATCAGCTTTCGTTCTTTGGTCCTGATGTGGCAGCTGGCCCGCCATCATCCCTTCCTGGTTTTTATCCACCTGTTGTATCTGCCCCACCACAGGTCAACTATGTGGCTACCTACCCTGTGCCTGTGCTCAGTGATGGTGCTGTTGTGCATCAAGTGCTGGGGGCATTGGGTCCTGACTTCCAGGATGTTTTCCTTCCATCAGGAGTGGAACTCTTGGAAGCGATGAATTCTTGTTCATTATGATGAGGTCGGTCGGAGCATGGTTCTTTTCTTGTGTCAAGCTCCTTAAAAAATGAAACCAGGTTGTCGGAGCATGGTTCTTTTCTTGTGTCAAGCTCCTTAAAAAATGAAACCAGGTTGTCGGAGCACAGTTCATTTTCTTGTGTCAAGCTCCTTAAAAAATGAAACAAGGTTGTCGGAGCATGGTTCTTTTCCTTGTGTCAAGCTCATTAAAAAATGAAACAAAGCTGGTCAGAGCATAGTTCCTTGTCTTGTTTCAAGCTCCCTAAAAAATGAAACAAGGTTGTCGGAGCAGAGTTCCTTGTCTTGTGTCAAGCTCCTTAAACCATGAAACAAGGTGTCCAGAGCATAGTTCTTTTCCTTGTGTCAAGCTCCTTAAAAAATGAAACAAGGTGCTCGGAGCACAATTCTTTTCCTTGTGTCAAGCTCCTTAAAAAATGAAACAAGGTGGTCGGAGCACAGTTCATTTTCTTGTGTCAAGCTCCTTAAAAAATGAAACAACCCAGTCGGAGCACAGTTCATTTTCTTGTGTCAAGCTCCTTAAAAAATGAAACAAGCCAGTCTGAGGATAGTTCTTTTAATGTGTCAACCTCGTTAAAATAATGAAACACGTTCCCGTTCAATTCGAGTCTTTGTTAAGTTCTCATAAAATACCAGTCGAGTCTTTTCCTTACTCTCGTAATTTGAACCTTCACTCCATCTGCCTTTCATATGGACTGAAGCTTGGGGGGCATGTACCTCGAATTGAGTCACCATGCTGAGGGCATGCTTATTTTTTCAAGCATAGTTTGTTTCCATTTCTAGCTTGTGTAAAAATGAAATCGGTTTCAAGCATAGTTTATATTTGTTTCAAGCTTGTGTAAAAATGAAACCAACTTCAAGCAGAGTTTTCTGATTTCAAGCTTGTGTAAAAATGAAACCTTTCCCATTTTACCTCTTGTGATTGCCATTTTATTAGCCTGTTTTTGCCAGATGAACCTTGGTTTTCTCACTCCATCGTCACTATCTGCTTGGCCGATCATATGCCTTCACTTGGTTGTTTTACCCGTTCCTGAGGAACCGCTGTGATGAGTCGTCTTGTTAGCCAGCCTCTTGACCTTTATCTTGTTTTGAGCAGTTCCACCATTACTGGAACCAGTAGCTACCCTTTATACCACTCGTTCCTCCAGGAGGAGTCAACTTTCAGCTCTTTTCTGACTCTCTAAACATGAAAAGATTGCTGAGGCCCTTGTCGTTTAGATCTCGTTAAAGTGGACACGAATCGACATCTGCCCAGTATACGTTTACCCCTTTTTCGGGCTGGGATGGATTATTTACGAAAAAGGAATACCCTAGCCTATCGCGACTAGGAGGTTTTCTCAGACATAGTTTTCTACCTTTTCGGATTTGAGGAACTATTTACGAAAAGGGACCGTTGGAGTTTACTTTTCTACTGTCTTTTCAAACTCTCTAAACATGAAAAGACGTCAAGTTCTTCCTTTGTCAGACTCGTTAAACCCTGATGACATTGGATTCAGTCGAAATGACGATATCCGAGTTTCTCCTTCCTAGGACTCGTTAAATGCACTAGGATGGATTCATCCGAAGGACGGATTTATATGAAAAGCATATGGTATCCTCTTCAAGCTTGTGTAAAAATAAAGAGGTACTCACCGAGATGGTGGGGAAAATGGAACCATCATCGTTGTCGTCTGCAGTATGTCGCTCTTGAACATGGCACTTGTCTGCATTCGTGTCGGGTTGGGGACATCTCATCTCGTTTTCTTCACTTTGCCTCTGTGGGTTTGATAATCCTTTTTGACCTCTCCTCTGTTCATTGCCTCGTCACCATGACCTCTGATCCGTTGATGTCAAATACTTTCAAATCCACTGTCGTGCCGTCAATATGTTCAAGAGAATTTGACCTCTTCACATAACAACCTCCCTCTGATTCTCATATGATCCTGATTCACAAAAAACAATGTGTTCCTCTGTCTCGCGTCGATGATGTGGGAAACATTATGGCCCACCTTCGATCAAGGTCACTTCCTGTCGACTTCAGCTCATTATCCAAGAAGATGGTCTAGAGACTCTTTCATGGTACCTTGGAGCCTGCATGCCTCAATGGCAGGTTCCTCGCATTCGTCGGGTCGAGATGGAGCACAAGACCCTGGATTGTGTCTGTTGTAATCCAGGCTGTGATGGTGGATTATTATCATTATGTACATGACTCACTGATTGGATGGCTGCGACCATACCTGAGTCTATTTATCGATCCTCACTGGATGGCTGCACCCATACCCTGGATCCGGATTATAGTGTACTCTGTTTCGGATGGTTGCGCCCATACCGCATATACATCATGTACTTGAGATATCAGTTGTATTTTTCTACGCAGGTTTTCCAACGGCGGGGCTTCAGTTGAACATGTTCTCGTAAAGCATTTCACCCCTCTCTCTCTTTCGGGCCTCATGCTTTAGGGGGCATCTGTTAAACAGTAATTTTTCACCGTCCCTGCAACTCTCATTCGCCCATTGGAGGGTCATTTCTATGACCAATAAGGCGGTCATGCCTGCAAATACCATCATTGCATCCCTTTCATGAGGATAACATTCTCTCTCGTTGATCATTTCCCCCCCCCCTATGCTGCACCCCAAAACACCTCGTTTTGGTTTTGCGCCGGCAGCCCATTATGTACTCGCGCCAATGAAGAAAATTAACACTAAGCCCACGCCAATTGGCGCTCTGTCCTAGTTAAGCACCCGTGCCAATCTACTTTTGGAAAGTTTTTTTTAAAAAGAGGCAAAGTTTCGATTACAACAACTTCGTGGATGAGTCATCAGGAGTGGTTTCGACTGAATAACCACGGCCTTCCTCCTTTGGCTTCTTGTTTCCACCTTATGGGGAACCTCCCAAGGGATAAGGCCTCCCTTCCACTATTGTAGGGATCCCAACCTCCTCCTCTCCTTATAAATATAGCTCTTCATCCATTAACGAAGGGGCTAAATGGGTCGATAGTCTAGAAGCAATTAAGTTTAATCTCCAACCAAGAGCCTTTGTGCTGTAAGAGCCCTCTTTCTTCCCTTAAGGCCGACTCAAGTAAGGAGACTATCGTTGAGAGACTCTAGAGAGGTTTTCCCTTTCCCTGGCGAGCTTTGCGAGACGTGAACGACTGGAGACCCATCCGAAGGAGACCACGACGTCAGAACATTGGTTGTAATCTCTTTCGATCGTTATTTAATGAATGATTACGATTATGGTTCCACTCTATTTTCGATTATGTTAATATGAGTAGTATCCTTTCTGACTGATATTTAGTTGCGTATGCTGGATTTTATGCTTGTATCTGTTTGTTTCTTGCATGTGCAGGTGTCCATCCGCGGAGATCGTGGAGGATCGTGATCTGCCGAGGCTGAGGAACGGGAACGCTCTCTTCTTCAGATCATAGCATTGGATTCCAGGTAGGCCCCCATCTTTGGTCCTTTCATTCGTAACTAGGAACCTGCGTCGTAACATTTCGTGATTGTTGCTAGACCCCTGCTGGGCTAGTAGGGATCGCCTCTGTCCGCAGAGGGGATTTACCTCCTCAACACCTATGGTCTAACTAAATTACTACTAAGAGATCGATTGGAATGTCTCCATTTTAGATATTATATGGGATTGATGCAATTTTTCCTACTTCACTAGGAATACATGTACTAAAATTATTGCAGTAAGCACACGTGGAAACAAATTATTTGCAGAGAAGAATCAACCAGACCATCCAACTTCAACAATCCTGAGAGGAAGCATACAATAAGACACAACTGATTCAGGAAAATGTGAAAAATATTTATGACAGAAGGACAAAAACTGATGATTTCTAGATGGAATATTTGGTGTTGAAATGGGATTCAAGGAATGAAGACAAGGGAAAGCATGGGAAGTTTGACAACTTATGGAAAGGACCATATAAAATTTAATCTATTGGAGATAACAATGCATTTTTCTTGAAGGACTTAAAGGAAGTAGCACTTCTTGGTGGACCTGTGAATGGCAGACTTCTTAAACATTACTTTCTTCTAAAATAAATCAGTTTCAGTTTAGAATCATTGTACATATATCATTTTACTTTTACTGCAAGAGTGAGGGCAATTTTCATCACAAGTTGAAGCCTGTAGAGAAGGCCCTAATCTTTTAATGATTGGTTTCCCACATACATAAGTGACATCAGGTCAATTAGATTTAGTTAAAAAACATGAAGGTAGTATGCCCAATGGATTTAGGCTACTAATCTACATCGTTCTTGGCACCTCACAAGGAAATTTCCATCCCCATTGGAGCCACTATTAGAGTCCTATATTTTATAGGATGACTTGATTGTAGATGTTTTTTTTATATGATATGTTGTAAATAACTTTGCATTCTCTTTCAAAAAAAATGATAAACAAAAGGAGATAAAAAAGTAGATATGTGAAAAGAATAAAAAATCAAACAACATCAGAAAATAAAAATAAAAAATAAAATACCCCATGAAAAAATAATTTTATAGTAGTGAGAAAGCCTAAATTCCACTCAAAGAAATAAAAAAATGTATCAGTTAAATACTTAGAAATTTTTTAATAAATGTGCTGCTAGATAAAATGCCACATTGTAATAGGAGAAGTAGAATATCTAGTTTAATCACATTGTTTAAATGTGATTAGGCTAAAATAAAATAGTTTAGGTTAGTGAATAATATAATCACATAGTTTAACCATAATTGAACTAGGTTAGTTTAAACAAGGATGAATTTAATGAAACCATTTAATCGTGATTAATTAACAAGTTTAGAGGAAAAAGGTAAAAAATGTCTTGCAAATTTAAATGCGGCATTAGTAGATAACCAAGAATTTTTGGAGGGTGATTATGTTTGTATTAGATTAAGTTTAATAAGCAGTAGTTAATCATGATTTATCGAAATGTAAAGAATTTTGGTTATGATCTTTTTATGCAATGTTTAAAACATTACAATACAAGTTGACGGCTGAGATCAAACCCCGCCCGGATCAACGACAGGGGGTTGTTTTCAGGCCCCCAACCTCCTTCACACTTTATCTGCGGGGTTGGTTACGAAACGGTAGGACCCACCTCTCTATGTGGCTTCACCATATCACTTCACACCTTCCCCCCTCCTTTCTGCTCATCTCACCCCCCCCCCCCCCCTTGGTCCCCTCCGAAAAGTCATCTTCCCTTTGACTTCACAGTCTTGTTACTCCCGCACCAATGACCATCCACCATGATGACTCCCCTAACCCCACCATCATTTCCCACCATGGTCCATCCTCCTCCACACACCATCCACCACATCATCTCTGCAGACCCCACTCCTCCACTTCCCTTTCGTTAGACTATTTCCTGATATCCATTTCTCTCCCAATAAGAAGTTTCCATATGGCACTCCCCTGTCCACATCAACTGACTGTTACACCAATTAAATTATTCCTTCTCCGACGACAATGAACCTGCCCCTAGTTAAATGGTAAAAACCCAATGGTATGTTTCTAAAATCCTATATTAATCATCGTAAAACTGTAAAAAATCCATTTTTCGTTGTTTTAAATGACCAAGAAAAATTTACAGTCTTCCAATTTGTCCCAGCATCTAGTAAATTTCCCAGTAACGGTGATGAGATAATCATCAGCAACCCCACTTCAGGATTTGACTGTTAACTTCCCTTTTCAGGTAATGCAAGCATCCTCATTCTTTCGTTTTCAACAATGGCCCCTAAAGGCAAGACCCCCAATAATAAAGGCAAGAAACCTGAAGAAATTCCTACGTTGCCCCCTGCCATTGACCTTGATCACGTACATTTAGTCGACCTGAAATACAATATTGTTGAGACTCTGTGAATTCGACATATTCGAACTTCATAGTTGGTTGAACCAGAATTTTTTAGACCTCACTGATGAATTGGGCCTATGGGAATTTTCCCCTCCCCAATTCATGCTCCCACAGACCCATTACTTCCCTAAACTAATCTCCTGGTATAAAATCAACTATGTACCCATCCAAAGAGAAATTATTAGCCGAAATGGTGAATTTCTACTCAAAATTAAATCTGAAACCATTCACAAATGATGCAAGTACAAAATCTAGAATCCAAAAAGCCATTATCAATGGATTCTCTCACAGACTCTATAAAAACTAACCTTTCTAGAGAGAGCCAAGATCTTCAAAAAATTTCTCCCTAAGGATGCTCAATTTCCCAAGACAAACCCCCCATACTCATCCTCCATGTTCCTTGAGTTAACCAAGCAGATAATCACAATCATATCATACATACTTGGGTACCACTCTGATCAGTGGGTTGATGAGGCCATTGTTGGTTTCTTATCAATTTTTACCACTGGTGAAAAGCCTACAATTTTCAATTATAGTGAATTCATTGTAGAGGCCATACATGATCATTTTCTAAAGTTTCCTACAGAGGGAACTTTCAAATACACATTTGTTTTAGTTTATTTTTTGTTTATCATCAAGCGGAAATATTTTCATTTTCTTTGCACAAGTTGGATGAGCAAGGAAATTTACAATCATTCATACATTAGACCTCCTTGGTGATGAAAAATTCCACTGAGTTTACCTTTGCATAATATATTGGTCATTTTATTTACACATTTTTTTTCCTTCTAAATAGTGATCTGGAACCTAGGATAGACGTAAAAGTTCAAATATTTTTTGCATCTTAGTGACCAGGTGAAAACAAGTGATTGGTATTTATACCAAAACTACATAGAGATCATAGTTTATGGGTGTGAATTTCCACCCTATAAGCTTCCAAAATTTGTTCCCATGAGACTATTCTCACTAGAATACATAAGAAAAATTATACATATGGATGACTTACATTTTTTTGGAGCTGAAAAGAAGGCACAATTCAAAATAAAAGCACAAATTGGGCCATTTCTTTGCAATACCAAAACAAATGTTAAAGAGGCATATTTTCTTTTGAAGAAAATGAATTTCAAATTGAGTTTCACTTGGTCTTATACCCTTTCGGCCTAATTTAAAATTTGAAAGTAGAGAAAAAGATCACTCCTTACACCCACACTCCTAGGCCAGAGATAGAAAATCTGATCAACCAAATTTAGTGGGAGGAGAACAAACTACATGATGCTGAAGAAAAATTCATATCCAAAACCACTTCTCAGACTCATACACCTCAAGAAAAATAGGAGAAAAGGATAAGGGAAGAGGAAACTTCTCCAGTGACTGAAATTGGATCTAAGGAGTTCCTAATATATATAAGAAGAAACAAAAGACTAACTCTAGACCAGTTTTTTAGCAGGGAAATAAAGAGCATGAAACAATAATTATGACAGGTCCTCATGTTTCTGCAAAAGAGGATGACATTTCCACAGGATCTCCCTCCTCATCAACATCTAAAAATCCTCAAGATACAACACAAACAATAGAATTGGCTTAAGACATAGCTGAACCTAACATTTTTTCCAAATACAAGGAAATTAAACAAAGGAATGAAATGCTAAAATTGAACACATGCACCCAATTCTAGATGCAAACAACTACCTTACAGCACATGCTTCTCTCACCCTCTGATACAGATAAAGGAAAAATGTACATTGCATTTCTTGAAGCGTAGGTTCCAGTGCCAAAGACACCATCTGATTACAAATAATCTACGTTTTCCTTTGATGCACAGAAGATTCACCTAATTAACTAAAAGGATATGCATAAGAAAACTAGCGAGATGATGTATTATACTTTAACTAATGATGCCATGTCAGCTTCAATATTGCAAGTATCATTCAACAACATACAAACACAGTTAAAGTTGGAAAGGATCTCATCCTTAGCCAAGGATACCAAGATAGTCTCTGAAAGATTTGGTGATTAAACTGGGATACAATCCTAGTGATGTAAAGGCAGCAGAGGAGATTGTGAAAAGGAAAACTACTAACATAGAAACGAGGAAGCATCTCAAGCTACCCACTACAGAGGATCCATAGGCCAAGGAAGTTGGACAAATGGAAAAGCAAAAGGAATACATGTTCAAGATAATAATTGAATAGAACAACCAAATTAGAGACATGGAAGTGGAAATGAAGAAACTTTTCGAAGAGAAGCAACATTCATCATAATTGGGCATATATCCACTCACAGCAATCCCCATCTCAGTTGCAACCACCCCAAGGGCGTCCACGTCAACCTTAGCACTAGTAGAGACTACATATCCTTCAAGTGAGTTGGTTAAAGCCATGGAAAATAGGTCCATTCAAGAGCAAGAAATTGCTAAACTAAAGGCCCAGCTTAAAACATTTCAAGAACATAAATTGAGAATTGATAGTTCTTATGTTGTGGAATTACAGAAAACGCATAGGCTTACTCAGAGAGTTGAAAATTGGAAAAATTAAACCATGGCACAAACTATGGCACAATCAAAAGAAAGCATATGGATAGAAACAAATGAAACCATCACTGAAATATGGCCTTCAATCCAAACTATTTTTGAGCAGCAAGAGTTAATAGAGACATCCAAAAAATGGGGAAGGAAATTAAAACAAAATTGGGACAGAAACCTGGTGAAGCAACAACAATTATAAAAATCTTAAATTCCAAAACCAGAGAATAATTAGAAGAGCATCGAATTCAAGACATGACAGAAACTATCTTGGAGGTAAAAAGAATGCATACTAAAAGGAACCTGATCTACAACTAGAGAATAAATGCAACAATTTGGAATCTAGCATTCAAAGATTCCATAAGAAATTTCATCTGCTCAACAGGAAAGGGTTTCCAGGATTAATAGAATTAGGAGACAAGTTGGTTAGTTTGAAAGATTATCAGGAGAAATTATGTATTATTTCCCAAGATAAATCAAGAATTTGCATGTATAAAAGGAAATATCATAGGGAAGGCATTCATGGAGGCCATATAATTTGAATTATACATTTTTCATGAGGTCAAGCACTTGTTCATCATCAAGCCTACCTTCCAGAAGTACACAGATGTAGATGAGTCATATAGAAAGTTAATAACATTTTCTATCCCAAGTGAAGATCGATGGGAAAAACTATGTGAGTTACTTGGGTGAAACATTTCATCTTCAACAGAAAGGAAAACAACGCAACACTTTTTAAGGTCTGTTCATCCACAATAATCCTCAATAATAGATCCAATAGCCACATCAATCTCATATTTCCTCTTCTCTTGCTCTATTTTTGTAAACGGTTTTTGATATTCTGTAAAAAATCTTGAGATTTTCACTCAATATATTTTCGATAATTTTTTTTATAAATACTTCCAAATTCAAAGCATTAGTGTTGGGATTTGTATGAAGAAATATAATATTGAATGTAAATTTGTTCCTTGAGCTCAAGTGGACAAATTTCAGAAATATAGGAAGCTTTTCAAGATTCATGTTTCGGACTTGTTGGTGATGTTATTCTTCTTTTTTTAATTTGTTTCTTTCTCTGTTAATTCATATGTTATTACATCTATTTTATTCTAAGAAAAATAAGGATTTGAATTTGTTTAAATACACTCAATTATGTCTTATGAATGAAATCAATGTTTTCCACTTAAGTTAAACAATATAATTCTTAACTGCTCGATGTTTAATGTATTCTTAATGTTTCCTTCTTTACCATATCACAAAGCTTTCTTTTATCTAATAAGTCTCCCTACCCTTCCTTGTTAAATTTGTCTATAATTTCCGCAATTAATCAACTGAAAGCTCATTTGACTCCATTTCCCAATGGCTTTCCCATGTGGTTCCAACAAAAATAATTTAAAATAGAACTCTGAACTTTACATCTAGCCTAAAATTCTAAAAACAAAAAAGTTAAATCTAACAGAGAGATCCCTCTCTGAAGCTACCAGGGCTAGATCCCAGCTTCCAAAGTGGTTCTATGGTTACCTCTAGAATTTATGTCACAACCTTAGGAAATTACAGAGTGATAAAAACTGCAACAACACTTATTATTCCATACATTCATCAATCAATCAATAACCAAACGATTCATAACAATAACCATAGTTGGTACACATCATATAACTAGCATATAACCAAAAAATAATGAGAATAGAAACCATGGAAACTCATCCATGATATCACCAATATAATACTACAAATGATCATAGATCACAATAAGGAAATTTCTCATATTAAAATAGGAAAATACCAACCAAGTCATGGACTTCCACATACCACCCGACCATAGATTGGGCTGAACCAAATATCTCTTTAATCCAATCATCCCCATGCCATATTCGAAGCACGAATGTGGGATCTCATGGAATAAACCAAGAAAAAAATAAACGAGTGCTTCCAAAGTACAAACCACCTCAACCCTCAACCACAATTAATCCACCCCCATGATTAGACATCACTAACACCAACGAGATCAGTCTCTACCCTAGTTGTTTAGGGCTTCAGGAACTAGTAACTCAACCCACAACCTTCCAGGGCTCTAGAGTGTTTTTCCAACCCAGCTCCAGGGACTAGTAACTCAACCCACCAAGGGCTCTAGAATTTTTGTCCCAATCTAGGCTCCATGACTAGTAACTCAACCCAATTTTTTCCAGGGTTTTTAGAGAATTTAATCCAACCCACAGCCATTAGGAACATGAGCACTAATCAGAAAAATAATCAAGTGGAAAACTAACAACACCATGGCTATCTAGGAAATGACAAGACAAGGCTAAAACCATTTTCAATCTAGGAAATACTCCATGTTAATGAGAACACATAACTAGATAATCGGATTCATATGCCATGAATCCATATATCATCAAGGAAATCACACATGCAACCTGTTACCTGCAAATAAATCCAGTTGTAGTTGTTGATCCACTTGTTCCATTGCACTTTCCTACTTTCCTTTTCCTCCTTTATCCAATCCAAGTGAAACTAGAATGCTCCAAGCATGCTCCAAGAATGCTCTATGTGTGCAAGAGTATGAGGGAATGATAGAATAAAAGAGAGCTCCACCGAAAAACTATCTAAAGGCTTGCAACTGATCTTCAGAAGCCTTTTTCTCATTGAGGCCTCTATTTTCTTCATTTTCCTTTATTTTTCCTTCAATTTCTCTCTCATGCAAATCAATTTCTCTTCACCTTCATTTTCTCCTATTTTATATATTTCATAAATAAAATATGAATTATTTCCACTTTTCCTTTGCCTTTTCCTTTTCCTATTTTCATAGCCATAAATTAATCACCAGTGATACCCATCACTATGTTTTGCCCAACATTCATCTTGGAATACATGTCCCATGACCTTTTTCTTATTTTTATTTACATATAAGATAAATCAAAGGTTGTTACAAACCCCTCCCCCTTGGGGGAGCACCATCCTCGATGTTTAATGACACTTATAAACCAGCAAAACACATGCTTCCCATGGAGCTTTACAACATATCTCGATGAAAAATTTACATTGAACAACTACTACAAACCATCACTAGCATAAAAAACATGACAATCATACCACTTATTGGAGCTTTTTAACATAGCTCGATACAGTATTTACAACATACATATCCATATACATATAACCAACACATCATCAAAAACATATATCGAAATATATCTGCTCGAAGAGAGAATAGAGAAGGACACATAGCCTGAATCTGATCAACCATCTCCCATGTAGCTTCACCAAGCCCAAATTTCTCCCACTGCAGTTTAACCTCCTCAATTACTCTGTTCCGGAGAATGAGTTGTTTCCGTTACGATATGCATTTTGGTTCTGGTTGGAATTCCCCCTCTGGTTCCACCTACAATACAGACTAGTTAATCGCATGATCAACATCTTGGACATACTTCTTAAGCAATGAAACATGCAATTTCACTATCGGAGGCAGTGGAAGTTTTTATGCCATTGCTCCAATCCCCTCAAGAATTTCGAAAGGCCCACAACATCGAGGTGTGATCCGGTGCTCAAAAATATGCTCAAAAATGAAATTTATGGGAATGGCTTGAAACATGTGCACTTGGGTATATCTCATCATTATGAATTTAGAGCAATTTGTTTCATGGAAAACCGACACTGTATGCTCCCAGAAATGACTTATGTTCATTTTCAAAAACAGGAAACTTTTGGAAAAAAGATGTGCAGGTTGCCAAGTCAGAAATCCGTATAGATAACTGGGCCTACTGACTGTGCAATGTGACTAGGCTTCAAGGAGCCAATGATAGTTCAACACTTGTCATTCTTCTATTGGTGTTGAGTGGGTCGAATTTGATTCGTTGAATGGTTTGTTTAGTGGACAACCATAGGCTGCCACGTGGCCCAACCAGAGGCCACCATGTGGCAGTATGGGGGCCACAAAATTTATTTAAGGGTGAAGGAGAGGTTGGCAGGGGTTGAACCCACAACCTCCTCCTAAAAAACCACCACATATACCATTCTCCCATACCACAAGTTCTTAGCCATATACATTAAAACTTTGCTATAAAATGATCGGAGGCGCCTATGCCATGGGGGGTCAGGATAAGCCCTAGCCCCTGGCCACCCCAGACACCACGAGACCACGAACGGAGGGTGGGGGCCTAGGCCCTAGACTAACCCCAATTACACTAACTGTAACCTCCAACCATAACAATTCCATGTGAATGCAACTATCCAACTGTGACATAATTTAACCATGACAATAACTGTAACCGTTGGCAGAACCGTCCACATGATCACCCACTAACCATAACCATTGCAGCTAGCCATTACCACCAGTATAACCTCTATCGTATACCGCCAACATGTGACCACCTTAACTGCTACCCGTAACCGTCAAGGTTACTGCCACCGGGGGGGGCGGGGGGAAGCCCCAAGTCCTATGGACCTCACATGACTAGGTGCGTGAAGATTTTGGGGGGCTTATTGGCTAAAATAACAGTCCTACAAATTTCTCACCGAGTGGGAATCATGCCAAGTTTGGAGGGAATTTTCCATGATCGAGGCACCCGTGCTAAGTTTGGGTTGAATTTTGGGGAGTTTAGCTGCAGAATTGGGGAAAATAGAGAAAGAGGCATGAATTTCTCAATTTTTGGTATATTTGGGAGCAGAAAGAGGCTAGACAAGCATTTTTGATAGCTATGAAGTTGTTGGAGCAAGTTTTGAAGCCAATTGAGCATTTTAAAGAATTTTAATCACCATTTTATGAGCATAATGAAAGAGGGTCAAGCATTAGAAGCTGGACTAGGAGATGTATCCCAGGAGGGATGAACTCCTTCATCACTTGATGTTTTGTGGTTACTGTTATGGATTTTTTTCTCTATTATTTCTGCAATTTATGAGTTAGATTTGTGTTTAAATGTGTTAAATAATTTATCTTAAGTACCTTGAAAACTCATTCAATTTACTTGAAATTTACACAATCCTCTAGCACATACATATTCAGATCAAGTTTGGTATCACAACACTAGTTTTCTTTGCTACTGTGAGGATTTAATTGTTTTCAAGTGTATGTGATGCATACAAGGTTGAAGCTCAAGAGAGTAGAAGGAAATTTTGTGGTTACAAGTCCTCAAGTTAGGTCAAGGACAAGGAGAGCAATTTTTCCACAATCTCCACCACAAATTCTACCTCAAATTATAGTTGAAGCTTCAAAAAGTATGCCACATGAAGGGGAGCCTTATAATATGTCAGAGGGTGAGAAAGCTTTCAGAAAAGCATTCTTTGACATGTCTTAAATGGTGAAATTTCTCTATGAAGAGATAAATTCAATATTGCAAGGTGAGAATTTCAAGCTTCCAAAATGAGAGGGTTCCTCTAGAGGAAAAGGAGGAGATGATGACAAGCCTTCAAAAGGAAATGGTGATAAACCACCCTCTTCTCCACCATCATATTCACCTCCATCCTCACATTTATCTTCATCCTCTTCCACAACAACCTTTACTCAAACACATCCACATACCCCAAATGGTCATGGTAAAAATCCCTTATTGAAACTCGATATTGAATTTGAATTTCCTATGTATAACGGTGAATTTAATTCCAAAAAAATTGATAATTGGGTTCGTCAACTTGAAGTATATTGTAGGATTCAAAACAGCAAAGATGATGAAACAAAGATTCAACTAGCTTCATTGAGGTTAGAAAGTGTTTCTTTGATTTGGTGGGAAGCCAAAACATAAGAGGATATGAAAAATAATGGTAAGGTCTTAACCTCTTGGATATATTTTATTTCTTCACTTATAAGAAAATTTTATCCATTAGCTTATATGAAAAAGGCTATTATGGATTGGCAGAATTTTAGACAACTAAAAGGTCAAAATGTGAAAATTTACACTCAAGAGATTAGAAGAAGATCTCTAATTTTAGGTGTAGATTTGTCATCACAAGACACCTTGTTGAAATATATTGGGGTTTTACACAATTATTTAAGACATACTATCCTTATGTTTAATCCTACAAGTTTATATGAGGTTTTTGTTCAGGCAACACATCTTGAATAAAGAGGGAAAAGCATTTCATAAGAGGGTAGCAAAAATCCATTTCAAAGTGGAGACAAAGGAAAGAGTAAATTCAAAGGAAAAGGAAAGAAGAATGCGTCCATCAAGAAGGAAGGATAAAAATTAACATGCAAACATTGTTCCAAATATGGTCATGATGAAGCTCATTGTTGGAAGCTTCATCCTGATATGAAACCAAAGAAGTTTAACAACAAAGGGAAGCAAAAGACAGTTTCAACTACACAAAATGACTTAGGTTCCGATTCAGGAGATGAAAAAAATATCACAACAATGGGAATGAAAGATAAGGACATAGCAAGCACTGTCTATTCAAGTTGTCCTAATGATACTCTAGATGAGAAAAAAAGAATTTAACTTTTCCATATTCGAGTTATTTCCAAGCATACCAAAATTGATACACTCTTTGATAGTGGTTCATAAGAAAATTTGATTTCTGAAGACTTGGTCAAGAATTTAAATTTATAGACCATTCCTTATCCGATACCTTATCCTTTCGGTTGGATATGCAAGAATGCAAACTTATATTTTCAATTACAACTAAATTTCTTGATGAAGCTGAACTTGATGTAGTTACACTTGTTATTTCCAGCATTGTTTTGGGAATCCCATATATTTATGATAGGAAAGCTATTTTTCATCGCCATGAAAATAAGTATCACTCAAGTTCAAATATAGTATTGAGTACATTGTTAGAAAACATCGACAGAAAGTAAATCTTTCAGTTGTGAATGTCGGAAAAATGAAGAGACTTATTAACTCTAGCAAGAATTTTGTGCTTCTAATGGTCAAACCAAAGAATGATGTTGATAATGAAGCTTTTCAAGGTTGTGACTTAAGATTGAAATCTGATTTGGTTTAGTTTGTTAATTAATATGATGATATGTTTCAAGAGCCCAAAGGTTTTCCTCCCAAGAGGGGAATCCAACATGAAATACAATTGCAGCAAGATCATCCTCTTCCTAACATTGGCATGTACAGGATGTCAATGATGGAAAGCGAAGAAATAAAAAAAAAAATTCAAGAGTTGTTGGACAAAGGGATCATCAAACCAAGTACTTCACCATGTGTTTCACCTATTTTTTGGTGCCAAAAAATGATGGAACATGGCACATGTGTGTGGACTTCCGTGCATTGAAAAATATTACAATAAAGAACCGTTACCCACTTCCTAGAATTGATGATTTACTTGATCAATTGAAAGATACTAAGTATTTTACTAAGTTGGACTTAAGGAGTGGCTATTATCAAATTATAATTGTTGAAGGAGACATATTGAAGACAACATTCAAAACAAAGCAATGTTTGTTTGAATGGCTAGTTATGACTTTTGGTCTTTGTAATGCTCATGCTACCTTCATGTGTGTGATGAATGATGTATTGAGGCCATTTCTAGATGATTTTGTGATATTATACTTCGTTGGAATCTTAATTTTCAGTAAATCTTGTGAAGAACATGTCATGCATGTCAAAAAACTACTTGATGTCTTGAAGAAAAAATAGTTGTTTTTAAAGATGTCAAAGTGTGAGTTTGGAAAAACTTCTTTAGTGTATTTGGGTCATATTGTTGGAGGAGGTGAATTGAAAATAGATCCCTCCAAGGTTGATGTCATTTTTAATTGGCCAAAGCTGAAAATAGTTACGGAGGTAAGCATTTTTTTGGGAGTAGCCCAATATTGGAGGAATTTTATTGCTAACTTCTCTTCTATCGCAACTCCATTACATGCATTGACAAGTGTGAAGAAAGTCTTATAGTGGGGAGGTAAGCAGCAAAAAACATTTGAAGCATTGAAGGAAAATATCAGTACAACTTCAGTACTTGCACTTATATACTTGAGACAGTGATTTGAGATACAGACTAATGCAAGTGACTATGCCATGGGTGTAGTCCTCATGCAACATGGTAAGCACATATGTTTTCATTCAGAAAATTTTAATGGTGCAGTGATTAATTATCCTACATATGACAAGGAATTGTATGCATTGGTGCAAAGTGTGAAAAAGTAGAAACACTACTTGATGGGTAAGGAAAAAATCATTCACATTGATCATCAACCATTGCAGTACTTTCAATCACAAACAAATTTCTAGCAATCAAGGCACTTTCGATGGATGGGTTTTCTTCAACAATTCCACTTGGTGATAAGGTATAAAAAAGATATCTATTTCAAAGTTTTTGATATGATTGATAGGCCTATTTTTAGTGCTGCTACTATTCTTAAGCATAATTCTTTTTTGCATGAAAGCTATGTTGAACAATATGCTTTAGATAGTGATTTTCAAGATGTCTATGCAACTTTGAGTGAAGGGAATTTAGAGGAATTGGATTATCACATGCATGATAACTTATTGTACTATCCTGGTAAGCTTTGTCTTCCATGGGGAGAAAGAGTCAACATTATAAGAGAGGCACATACTTCTCTTATTGCTAGTAACTTTGGTGTAGGTAAGATGGTGGCAAAACTACAAAGGTATTGTTATTGGCCTCGTATGCTTGAAAGTATGTCACATTTTATTAGAGGTTGTTCATTATGTGATGTCAATAAGCCTAGAAATAGAAATTTAGGATTGTACACACCACTTCCAGTACCTTCTCACCCATGGGAGAGTGTTTCCATGAACTTTGTTGGAGGAATTCCTATGTAAAAAAAGAATCATGATTTTCTTTATGTAGTCGTGGATAGGTTAAGAAAAATGTGTATTTTAATTCCATGTAAAAATAAAATTACAACTGAAAAAATTGATCAATTATTCTTTCATAATGTATGGGTTCATTTCCAATTTCCCACATCCATTGCTAGTGATCGAGATTCTCACTTTTATGGGAATTTTTGGTCAAGATTGTGGGGATTCATGGACACCAAATTAAAAAAAGGTACAACATTTCATTCACAAATAGATGGTAAAACAGAGGGGGTGAATAGGACGGTGATACATCTTCTTCGTGGGTATTGTAGCAATCATCCCAAGTTGTGGGATGAACATTTGCACACATCCCAAGGATTGAACACACCACTTCCAGTACCTTCTCGTCCATGGGAGAGTGTTTCTATGGACTTTGTTGGAGGACTTCCTATGTCAAAAAGGAATCATGATTATCTTTATGAAGTTTTGAATAGGTTCAGCAAAATTTGTATTTTAATGTCATGTAAAAAGAGCAATACAGCTGAACAAACTGCTCAATTATTGTTTTAGAATGTGTGGGTTCATTTTGGATTTCCCACATCCATTGTTAGTGATCGATATTATCACTATGTTGGGAATTTTTGGTCAAGCTTGTGGGGATTCATGGACACCAAATTAAAAAGAAGTACAAAATTTCATCCGCAAACAAATGGCCAAACAGAGGTGGTGAACAGGATGGTGGTATATCTTCTTCATGGGTATTGTAGCAATCATGCTTACAACCGGGCCAAGCGCTCTTCAACTCAAACATTTCCATTTGATGTGTGTTTGGGATACATGCCTAAATATCCTTTGGATTTCATTTTTCAGAAATATGTTGCTATTGATAGTCAAAGTGACATAAGAAAAGCTAAAAATCTCATTGAACAAATCCAATTGGTACATCAAGCAGTTCAAGAACAACTAGAAAAGAAACACGTCAAGTACAAAACAAGGCATGAAAAGCATCATGTAGATCACAATTTCCAAGACGGTGATGAAGTTTGGCTTCACATTAGCAAATAAAGGCTTCAAGGAGAAGGTAAAAAACTGAAACGAATTCGATATGGTCCATCCAGAATTTTAGAAAATATTGGTGATAACGCCTTCAAGTTGGATTTTATTTCATATATGCAAATTTATGTTGTTGTTAATGTTGATAATTTAAGGTTGTATGAGCCTCCTTTGATTGAATATCAAGGATACAATGTTCAGATTCCTTATATTGAGGTTTTCTCTCCTGAATACCTTGAATACCTACAACAAGAGACCATTCTTGACAAAATAACAAGGACTTCAAAACAAGGGAATGTGGAGTACCTTCATGTGGGGATCAAAGGAAAAAATCCAAGAAAATTCAAATGGATCGTGATTGGAAAGGTGAGGGAATTTTACCATCATCTACTTGACAATTAAAAGTGATATTTTGGGGTCCAAAAGCTTCCAGTGGGGAGGAGTGATATGGTGCTAAAAAATATGCTCAAAAAAAAAATGGAATGGCTCGAAACCTATGTTCTTGTGTAGATCTCGTCATTCTGAATCTAGCGCAATTCGCTTCTTGGGAAATGGACACAGTATGCTCCCAGAAATGAGTTTTGTTTGTTTTCCCAAACAAGAAAATTTTGGCAAAAAGATGTGCAGGATGTCGAGTCAACAATCCGTACAACTGACTGGGTCTACTGACTGTGCAATGTGACTGGGCTTCAGGGAGCGAATGACAGTTCAGCACTTGTCATTCTTCTAATGGTGTTGACTAGGTCAAATTTGATTGGTTGAATGGGTTGTTTAGTGGCTAACCACAGGCTGCCATGTGGCCCAACTAGAGGCTGCCACATGGCAGCATGGGGGCCACCAAAAATTATTTAAGGGTCAAGTCAAGGTCAGCGGGGGTCAAACCCACAACCTCTGCCCAACAAACCACCACATATACCATTCCGACGTACCACAAGTTCTTTACCATATACATTGCAAATTTGTTATAAATTTTATCGGAGGCACATATGGCATGGGGTTTTGGGCTAAGGCCTAGCCCCTGGCCACCCTAGTTCCATGAGACCACAGGCAGAGGGCCAGGGGCTAGGCCCTAGCCTAACCCCGATGACACTAATTGTAACCTCCAACCATAACGGCACCATGTGACTCGCAACCGTCCAACTATTACATTAACCATGGAAATAACTGTAAATGCCGTGGAACTGTCCATGTGATCGCCCACTAACCATAATCGCTGCATCTATCCCTCACTGCTAGCCTAATCTTCTCTACATATCACCTCCGTGTGACCACCTTAATCGCTACCCACACCAAAAGGGGGGGGCAACCCCATGTCCTATGGACCTCACATGACCAGGTGCGCGTAGAGTTCGGGAGGCTTATTAGCCAAACTAATTGCCCTACAAATTCACCTGCCAAGTAGGAATCATGTGAGTTCTGGAGGGAATTTTCTACACTTGGGGTGCTTGTGCTATGTTTCGGCCAAATTGTGGGGAGTTTAGTTGCAGAACTGGGGAAAAGAGTGAAAGAGGCATAACTTTCTCATTTTTTGGTCTTTTTGGGAGCAGAAAGAGGCTAGACATGATTTTTTGATAGATATGAAGCTGTTGGAGCGGTATTTGAAGCCATTTGAGCACTATAACTCATTTTAATCACCATTTTATGAGAATAATGAAAGAGGGTCAAGCATTGGAAGCTAGACTAGGAGATGTAGCCCAAGAGTGGTGAACTCCTTCATCACTTGTTGTTTTGTGGTTACTGTTATGGCTTTGTTTCTCTGTTATTGTCCTTCCTGCAAGATCCAACTCTACAATTTTTTCCCATAAGAGCTCACTACTACAATGTGATTCAATTGCACTCTTCTAGTGAGAGCATCTGCAATCCTATTATCCTTTCCCTTGATGTACCTGATCTAGAAGTCAAACTCACTGAGAATGTCCAACCACCTAGTTTGTATAGCTTTCAAATTAGGTTGATCAAATAAGTACCCTATCCCACTATGATCAGTCATCAAAATTAAGCTCCTGCCAATAATATAGTGTCTCCACATCTTCAAGGCATGGATGATAGCTTCCAACTCAAGATCATGAGTCACATAGTTATGCTCGTCCTCATTCAACTTCCCTGACTAATAACATACTACCTATGCTTCCTGCTTCAGGACTCTACTAAGGCATCCCTTACAAGAATATATACACACCACGAACTCTTTATCTAGATCTTCAATATTCAATACTGGAGAATTTCTAAGAAACTGCTCAAAACTAGTTTTACACACCTAAATCCATTAAAAATTATTTCCTTTTCTCTACAAAGATGTAATAGGATATGAAATACATGATAAGTTCTTGATGGACCTCGTGTAATAACATGTTAATCCCATGAATGATCTGACCTCACCCACATTCCTAGGAGTTTCCCATTCCATCCTAGCTCTGATATTTTCCAGGTCCACTGCTATACCTTCCTTGGAAACAACATATCCCAAGTAACGAACTTCAATCTGAAACAAACTACACTTACTAATCTTGGAATACAACTAATGCTTTCTCAAAAATATTAACATTGTTGCTAGGTGTTTTGCATGCTCTTCCTCATTCTTAGAATATATCAATATGTCATCAATGAATACTATCATGGACTTGTCCAGATAAGGACGCAACACACTATTCATCAAACTCATGAAAGTAGACGGAACATTAGTAAGATCAAAAGGAACTACTATAAAATCATAATTCCCATGCCTGGTATGGAATGTGGTTTTGTAGATGTCCACTTATTAGATGTTTACCTTATGCTATTTTGATCTCAAGTAAATCTTCAAGAACACTACTGCTCCCTTCAACTAATCAAACAAGTCATCAATCAACATCAAAGGATACATGTTCTTTATCGTCACCTTTTTCAACTTCCTATAATCATTACACAACCTAAGAGTACAATCCTTCTTCTTCACAAACAACACTAGTGCACCCCAAGGCGGTACACTTTTCCTAATGTATCCCTTATAAGGAATTTACTCAATTTTCAACTTCAATTCCACCAACTCTAGAGTTATCATCTTGTAAGGTTCCTTTGATGTTGATGTTTCTCCCGACATCAACTCAATAGGAAATTCCACTTCCCTGTGAGGTGGTAACTCTGAAATGTCTACTGGAAATACGTCCTGAAACTATTACAAAACTTGATACCTTTTCAAGAATGGAAACCAACTCTGATACCACCCTGTAACCACCCCCTCCCAAATTTACCCAATTTCACTATCCTATTAGGGTAAAAATGAGATGAAAATTTACTATGGCATGACCCAACCTCCAAGATTTATTTATGAAATTGGGGTCGACAACTGGCTTCTCACATACATTAATCAAGGCTACAGGACACTCAGGGACCAAAGGACTACCCCAGGTAACTATACCCTAATCTAGGGATACTTTTCTCACATCTCAAGCCCCAACTACATGCACAACAAGGAAGGGGTGTGATTATAGGGCTTCAACCGCACGCATGACACTGCTTCCATGTGGTTATATCCAAAAATATCTAATTCAAAGGGTGCGTTACCAATATCTGAGCCACAATTCCAGGCCAGCCTCCAAACCACTGCCTAAAAGTATCTGATACTTTCCATAATAATTATTTACCTGAGGAAAAATATAAACATTCAAACTCAAATCAATAACTTTACCTAGACTTCCTAGAACACACTAGACATTTTGTCAAACATGTGGAAAACATGTAAGCTACAGGTCATGAATGCATATTTGATCATAATAGTCTGAGATTCATCTAAGGATCACCAATAAGGCTCTATGCCCTATCCACATAGCTACAAAAATAATTATTAGCCCATATATTCATCAATCAATCCATAACTAAATGATTCATGAAACGAGCCATAGGTGGTACACATCATATAGCCAACATATAACCAAAAAAACCCAGCATAGTAACCATGGAAAATCAACCATAATGTCACCAATATAATACTAAAAATGTTCATAGATCACAATAAGGAATTTTTGTATATTAACATAGGAAAATACCAACCAAGTCAAGGACTTCCACGTACCATCTAACCATAGATTAGGCTGAACCAAAACTCTCTTTTATACAAATCCTCACACCATATTCCAAGCATGAATGTGGTATATCATGGAAAAAACCCAAAAAAAACCAAACTAGGGCTTTCATAGGCCAAACTACCTCAACCCTCAACCAAAGTGATTCCACCTCCATAATCAGACATCACTAACACCAACCAGATTAGTCTCTACCCAAGTTGTCCAGGGCTCCAGGAACTAGTAACTCAACCCACAACCTTCCAAGGCTCTAGAGTGTTGGTACAACCTTTCTCCAGAGACTATTAACTCAACCCACCAAGGGCTCTAGAGAGTTTATCCCAACCTAGACACCAGGACTAGTAACGCAACCCAAGTTGTTCCAAGGCTTCCATAGTTTTTGTTCCAACCCATGACCATAAGAAACATGAGCACCAATCAGAAAAAAAAAATCAAGTGGAAAATCAAAAACACCATGGTTATCCAGTAAATGACAAGGAAAGGCTAAAACCACTGTGAATACAAGAAATCCTCCATGACAATGATAACACATAACTAGATAATCACATGTATATGCCATGCATCCATATATCATCAACAAAATCACACATGCAACTTATGACCTGCAAAGCAATCCAGTTGTAGTTGTTGATCCAAATGTTTCCTTGCATTTTCTTGCTTTCATTTTCCTTCTTTCTCCAATCCAAGTGAAACTAGAATGCTCCAAACATGCTACAAGAATGCTCTAAGTGTACAAGAGTATGAGAGAATGAGATAATAGAATAGAGTTCCACCCAAAAAATGTCAAAAGGCTAGAAATTGATCCTCAAGAGATTTTTTACCATTGAGGCCTCTATTTTATTCATTTTCCTTCATCTTTCCTTCAACTTCCCTCTCATAAAAATTTGTGTCTCTTCACCTTCATTTTCTCCAATTTTCCTTTATCTCATAAATAAAATGCCAATTATTGCCACTTTTCCGTTTCCAATGCCTTTTCCAATCTTCATAGCCATAAATTAATCACCAGTTATACCCATCACTATTTTTTTGACCAACACTCAACTTGGAATATGTTTCCCATGAACTTGGTATTATTTTTATTTACATATAAAATCAACTAGGGGTTGTTACAAACATTATGTTGGACGATTTTTCTTATACAATTCTGGATGAAGTACCAAGCAAATTACCACTTGTTTGAAGCAAAATTAATCATATAGATTTGATTCTGGGAGAAAATATTCCAAATAAGGAAGTCTATAGAATCACTCCTTAAGAAAATGAATAGATAAAGAAAAAAGTGCAAGAGTTGTTAGACAAAAGTCTTAACAAGGAAACTTTAAGTCCATGTGTTGTTCCAACAATTATTAGTACAAAGAAGGATGGTGGATGGAGGATGGAGGATGTGAACTAAATCAAGATCCATCAATAAAATAACAACCATGTATATATTTCATCTCCCACACATTGATGACTTGATTGATTGCTTGATTGGTGCTAGATACTTTTCTAAAATTGGTTTAAAGAGTGGGAACCACCATATATGAATAAGACAAGGGGACAAATGGGAAGCAAATTTTAAGATTAGTGATGGATTGTATGAGTGGTTATTGATGGCTTTGGGTCTTACTAACACACCTATCACTTTTATGATGCTAATGAATGATGTCTTGGAGGATTTTACAAGTAATTATACCACTGTTTATTCGAATGGAATTTTAGTGTATAATCAAATAAAGGAAGAGAATCTCAGGCGTATTAGATTAGTTTTAAAAACCTTTCAACATGAAAAAGTGTTGAGTAATTTTAAAAAATGTACTTTTATGAAAAGGGAATTAGCCTTAGGATTTTTCATTCCTGAAGATGGTCTAAAAAAAGATACATAAAAGGTCAAAGTGATTATTGAGTGGTGTGTTACAAAGAATATTTTTGAACTAATAAGTTTCCATGGTCTTGCAAGTTTTTTATAGAAAAATCATTAAGAAGTTTAGCAGCCTTTGTGCACCCATTGTGGAAAGGGTGAAATCCCGAAGTTCGAAAACAGTTTTTGGCGGATGGCTAGAATTTGGATGAAATTTTTAATTTCTCTTCAAAGAAAATAGTCAACTCCATTTCTCGACTGAGAATTTTTAAAACTCTCATCCGAGAGTTCATTAATGTTTCGCCTGAGATTTTGATTGGGCATGATCGGAGTTAAAATACTCTCGGACAAGAGTTAAGTATTTTCTCGTCCAAGAGTTGTATTGACATAAAATCTCAGGGAAACTCTTGGACGAGAGTTTTCTTTTTAATTCTCATCTGAGAGTTTTTTTAACTCTCATCCGAGAGTTTTATTATTATAATAAAACTGCAAAATTCTTAACTCGCCCAGCATTCTGCACTATTTTTTTCATTTTGGAGCTGTCATTTTCGCGTTTTCGCAGACTGGAGTTGTCGCCGCTGAGCATTCGAGCCATCGTCTTTCATCTAGCCAGGTAAGTCTCTTCACTTGTTGCACTTGCTTGATTTTTCGAGGTCAAATTGCACAAATCCAAAGATTATTCAATTAAAAAGAAGATCGAGAAGCACAAGAGCAATGTTCTTCACTATGACATCATACCGCAAAATAATCCCTTAACTAGTCCTATTCTGACTTCTAAGAAGAAGAAACAGCCGCCTAAGGCTAACCCTCCTCCTATAAAAACCTTAAGTATGAATTCAGCCTACTCAGGTACTACCTTTTCAATTTTTATTTGTTTTGGAATCCCTTATTTCATTCCTGACATAAGGACAACTTCTGTTATCCAACTACATTTTAGTTAAAAACACTATAGGCTAAAATCTTATTTCTATCATGCGAACTTACTATAACACGACTGGAACTCAACCACCGACCTTCACACACATATGGTTGTATTAGTGTGTTTTTGTATGGTTGTATGGACATACTTTGGGGGACGGGAATTGTAGGGCACATCCCCTTTCCCTAGGGCATACCTTCTCCAACCCTAGGACATCGCGTGGAAAAAGGGGGACATTTAGGGAACTTACCCAACATCCATAGTGACAGCCAGTGATAGTTACCGATAATGCATAGTCAATGATTCCTAGTTATAGTTTGAGACCCTTGGAGACCTCGTTAACCTCGTTGGCATCCCTTATTTCAAACCCTCATGGAGAGTCAGTGATGTTCCAGGCAACGTCATTGGGGAGGGTTTCACTTTCATATATTGGTAAGGTTCTAAAGTGAATGATGGTGGTTGGGTCTTGTTAGCTAGGGTTTTTGGGAACCATTATGTCATTGTCAAGCACGATTTGGCTAATGGAAAGAATAGAGTTTTAAATAGGATGGTGGCTCTTGGAATGCCAACTAGAGGATTTGCCATTCACTTTAGATTCCTTCTTACATCTCAAATGAGGTTTTTATCCTAGATCTGGTGATTTTTTTGGCTTTTCTACGACCATTATCAGGGGGTTCCTTCTACATGATGGTCAAAGCCTCTAGCCTCATCTCTACACTCGCCACTAGAATCCAATATTGATCGTGAGTCCCCTATAGAATTTTTTGGCTCTCATATGGTGGAAGGTAGCTTGAGGATATGAAACTCCTCAGATAATAATGCATACTCAAGGATTCAAAGTTACTGGTTCTATAGAATTTCTTGACCTGGTTTAAAAATAAAATAAATAAAAATAAAAATAAATAAATAAAATTGGAAATATAGATCCATCTTAATCTTGAATCTTTCAAATATCGATAGATTTTCATTCGGGATTTTCTTGATCCCTCTTGGTGCTTATTACATCTGGGTTGAAGATGGATATTTGCTAGTATATATACAAAATGGTGCTCAAGGGAGAATGATTTCTATATATAAAATAAATGAAATCCTTTAATAACACCTAGAGTGAAAAACATGTTTTGACAATTACATAAAGTTGTTGGAAATATTGTCATTGATGGCAAAGGAGCACAAAGGAGAAGCACCAAGACAAGGCAGCAAATCATATTAAGAAAGGCCACTGATTAGAATATCAGGCCAGAAAAGAACTCCTATGTAAATATTTACTGTTAATACAGAGAACAGGTTCCAAATTCATTGATTGGAAGCTTGATTCAGTTTTAACTCGAGTGAAAAACAGGGTTTGGCACAATATATATGTATGCAAATGAATCGGGAAAATTAAAGGGGAAGTTATGAGACTGTGTGTTTAAGAAGTGTAACATTCAATGAAATAGTGGTAGAAGAAGAAATCCCTGGTTATCGGCATAACTTAGGGAACAGAGGAGCGGAATGAAATGAGAGCACAAAAATCGTTGGATCTGAAGGATCAACGAATGAAATCGAAAGGCAAAATGTGGAATGTATGAAGAAATGAGTGGATACAATTGAAACAGCAAAAAAGGAAGGTTCGAAGAGGAATTGAAGTAAAACAGGGAAAATCGGGTGAAAATCCGTGTTAAACGCGTTTGAAACGAAAATTTGAAGAAAAGCGATTTTGGAGAAAACCGTCCACCATGCTCACACCGCTTTTGATTCGTGAGCGGTTTTAATCCAATCAAACGCAATCGAATGATATTGCGACACGTCACGAGTGCAATACCACCCATTTCACGTCGCTTTTGGTTGATAAACTATGAAGGTGGAATGAAAGCAATTTCCGTCTGATTAGATTTGTGGGAGATCCAACGGTGTTCGCGTCGGGAATTGCACGGGGTTTAAAACAAGGTATGGACCCGACATTTTATGCAGCAGAGTTTTATTAAGGTTTGGAATCCAGTTATATGAGGCCGAAAGGCTTTAAACATTGTTTAAAGAACAGTATAATATTACATTGTTGAGGGTTTTAAATATTCATTTCCGAAGGTTTTAACGTTATTTCCGAAGGTCATTACATATTATAATGTGCATTATAATATTTCTGAAGGTCTAATGATTTTGAAGGTTTAACATTGTTTTAAGGGTTAACATTGTTTTAACATTCATAAATAGTGTGAGTGGTTTTTGCAAACCAACAAATGGTTTTCGCGTGTGTAAGACCTAGTAAGTGGTAATTCCATGAATGAATGCGATACGCCTCCGCAAGCGACACGTGGATGTCCAAAACCACTTATTTCGCATGCCTTGGAGCTGTTAACTGTCGAAGTTGATTTGGATGAGATATTCGTTGGATTAGAAGCATTGCATTTTAGGTGTGCATCCACCGTTATATGAAGGAAGTGGATAGATCGATTAAACAAAGTGGAAGGGTGAGTTGGAAATGTTGTGGGACCGGACATAATGTTATATCGGCAGTTGATATTATAACCAAGGTAAGAACTTTATTAAGTGAAGGTTATATAATATAATTGACGAAATAAGTGGATTGGTAAAGCTGTGGCCGAGAACATTTATGTATATTGATACCTTTGATAAACTTTATCAAAGTCGAAAGTATAAAACACATTTCCATATGATGGTTGGTAAATGTGGGCTGAAACCTTTATATTGTTATTATTGGCTTCTTTGGTTATTTAACCAAAGTCGATATATTGATTTGAATTTCATGAGACAGGTTTATCATGGTTTATAACCATATTTCTTTGAAAAGTAAGATTGACCATCAGGAATTCTGTGGGCCCGGATATATATTATAATTTTGATATCTTGTGTTTAAACCAAAGTATATAAAAGGGCGGAATGATCAAAGGTGTGGGACCGACGCGATCAATAGATGAGATTAAAGGAGATAGACAGCGGAGATTATATCGGACATCACAAGAGAATTTTCAATGCGATGGATAGATGCGATGTGATGGATGCGAAGCGATGCGATCGCATATCGCAATCGGTGATGCTCATGTGATAAGAATTCATAAATCGTAGAATTTTCGATGTGATGGATAGATGCGATGCGATGCTATCGCATATCGCAATCAGAAATGCTCATGTGATACGAATTCGTAAGTTAAGTTGCGATGCGAAGTAGCGATACAGCGTGGTGGGACCCTTCGCATATCGCATATCAGGAGATCAGATGGATGAAGGCACATGGGATAACTGAATCGCCGAAGTGCGATAAAGAAAGCAGATGCGATACAGATCGAAGCTGAAACCTAAAGCTTTTCAAGTCCGAAAGTATGTGGATTTCCTTTGTTAAATCGCTTCGGAGAGCAAAGGAGGATTATAACGTAAAACAAAAGGAAAAGGTTGAAAATGGAAAGGAAAGGCTCGCATAGTTAAAAGGACCCGTTCCCATGCAGAACAGTTAGAAATATAATAGAAGGTAGAGAAGATAAAGGGACAACAGGCAGAGAAGACAAAATAATCGGAAAACCAAGAGCTAAAAAGGCTGAATTGAAATATATTTGTTGTAACTGTAAATATAAATGAATTAATTATTTTTGTTGTATGTGATGCAAAGGAAAGTCTCCACAAGCAAAGAAAAACTCTAATTTGATACTGTAATAATTGTATATATTGTTGTAACATCCTGAATATGCTGAGCGAGAAAATAAGAAGGTGGAAGGCAAAGAGTCATACCTGTTCTTTTTTAATTCCCTGTGGAATGCAAACAGTTATGATATGTTCTCTATAAATAATGTTATGAGAATATGCATAAAGAGAGAGAGAATGAAGAAATGTGTGAGACAGTGTAAGAAGAAGGAGCAGAGAGAGGAGTTGTGAAGATCTAGAGATGATATAAAGAAAATTTGAAGGTTGGAAGGACAGCAGTAAAGAAGGAGAAAAACAGAGCTGATATCCAGGTAAATCAGCATACGATTTTATTGTACAGTGAGGAATTTGGTGCTTTCATGTCAATTTTTAGCTTGATAGAAGTCCAGTTGTAGCTGGCTGAGGTAGGAGCCTTCTGTAGGTCGTAGCCTGCTAGAAAATAGATGGGAGTTGGAGCTTCCTTGCAAGTTGTAGCTTGCATAATTGAGGTAGTAGCCTCCTGTAGGTTGGAGCCTACAGAAAATCAGTGGTGAGAGGGAGTTGGAGCTTTTCTTTGCATCACAACAATAATAAGATGTGGTTTTCTCCCTTATGGGTTTCCACTTATATCTGTTGTCTATGTGCATGATGATTATGTGTTGGAATTTTGTATTTTTAATATGCTTAATACCTGTTGCTCACTTATTAAGATTGGTGTTCCATTGTATATTAAGTTGATCATGAATTGAAGATGTAAATAAGTATAAAATAAATTTTTACAAGACCATGACTGTATTAAACTAATTCAACCCCCCCCCCTCAGTTTAACAATTGGTATCAGAGCAGGTTCCTTCTGTATTAGTTTAACAACTAGAAGGAGATCCTAGGTCCCCAAGATGGCTAGTCTAGAAGGATGCTCAAAAAATAAAGTCCCTTTGTTCACTGGTACAAATTATGCCTTCTGGAAAATAAGAATGAGGACGTACATAATGTCTCTAGGAATAGAAGTTTGGGCTGCTGTGGAATTGGGATATGCCCCAAAGGAGTCTAACTCAGAGAAATATGCCAAACTAGATTTTGTAGCTAATGCAAAAGCCATGAATGCTCTCTTAAGTGGTTTGTGTGAGGCAGAATTTATCAAAGTAATGCAAAAAAAGACTTCCAAAGAAATATGGGATACATTAGAAACTATCCATGAGGGAGATAAAAAGGTGAAGGCTGCCAAGCTGCAAGTCTATAGAGCTCAATTTGAAAATATAAAAATGAATGAAGAAGAATATGTTGCCAGCTTATTCTTAAGGGTTGCAAAAATTGTGAATAACATGAAAGCTCTAGGAGAAACCATTAGAGAATGTATAATTGTTCAAAATATATTGAGATATTTACCATCCAGGTTTAACCCTAAGGTTTCTTCCATAGAAGAAACAACTGATTGGGAAACATTAACCATGAACCAATTACTTGGAAACTTAACAGCCTATGAGATGAGACTTCCACAGAGGAAGTCAAATGTGAGGGAGGCAGCCTTTAAGACAGAGAAGAGAAAAGAAGAAAAATAAGATACATGCTCCTGCTCTGATGAAGAAGAGGCCAAATTTGTCAGAATATTGGATAGAGGCTCAAGCAAGTATAAAGGTAAAATTCCATTTAAATGCTTTAACTATGGAATATTTTGGCACTATGCATCTAAGTGTCCTCTTAAGAAAACAAAGAATCAGACTCAAGAGACAAAGAAAACCAAAACAAATAACTGGAAGAAAGGGAAGAGATTCAATAGAAGATCATTTTATGCTCAGCAAGATAGTAGTGCATCTGAAAACTCAGATGAATCCTCAAATGAAGAAGGAACCTCTGAATTTGTGTTGATGGCCAAGGAAGAGTCTGAAGGATTCCTTCTAGAATATTAGGAAGAAGGTTAGGTAGATCTTGAGGGGGAGCTAAGAAGTGCCCTAGAGGAAATAGACAGAATTAAACTCAAGTGCAGAAAACAGAAAGACATTCTCCTCAAATGTGTAAAAGAGGTACCAAATTCAGAAGACCTCAATCAATTGAAAGTAAAAATTGAAGAAGCTAAGAAGGTGGAAGACATTTTGCTAAAGAAAATTAAAGATAAACATCAGGAGTAAGAGAAATTGGAAGAAGAAATGGTATGGCTGAGAAAGAAACTAGAAAACACCCAAAGGGAATTATCAATGAACACTCCTCGAATGACAAGCACTGAATAGTTGGACAAGATTCTTAATGCTCAAAAGTATCCTCTCATAAAGGCTGGGATAGGATATGAAGGAGAAACCAGAAAGTCCAAGGTAGAAGATAACAAGAATATCATTTTTGTAAAAGCTGTAAAGGATAATGAAGCAGCTCAAAAAGGAACTACATAAGAAGAATCCAGCAAGAACTTGATGTGTGATGAAACAAACAGAAACAAGCAGCAACATCAAGAGACAAAGAACGAAATGAAGAAACAGTCAACTGAAAAAGGCTCTTACAATCTTGAATATGAATTGAATAAATTCGGAAGCTGTCAAAAGAGATTCTTTCCTCCTATGAGAAATATCACTTCTTTTGTCTGCCACAAGCTGGGACATATTGTTGCATGTTGTTAGACAAATATAATCAATTTCAACCAACAAAAATTGCAAAAATTGAAAAGACTACCTCAAGCAAACAAATGGAGAGGACAACCCTTCACCAGGTACACTAATCGTTTCCATGGGTATTGTTTTTGTTGTAAGGGGTTTGGCCATAAAGCCATGGAGTGAAGAACATATGGACAAAGACTGATGTTCAAAACCCCAATGAGATTTATGAACAATGGAGAGTTCACTCGTACACATAATCCATTTAAAAATATAATCAAATGCTTTGTATGCCATAAAATAGGACACATGTCTTCCAAATGTCCTCTCAAAGAATGTGGTCCATCTTCTTAGAAAAGGTGCCAAACCAATAGCTACCTGTAGTGGAAAAAGAAGTTGAATAAGTGTGACCTGGCTCTAATAGCCCAAGATCAGAAAATCCAATGTTATTTGGACAGTGGATGCTCAAAGCATATGACTGGAGATAGAAGCAAGTTTGTAACCTTTGATGAAAAGAAATCTAGAAATGTAACATTTGGCAATGATAAAGCAGGGAAAATCAAAGGAAAAGGCTCAGCCAGTCTGAATAATGGAAGAGGAAAGGCTCAAGATGTACTATTTGTGGATGGGCTGAAAGCCAATCTGCTAAGTGTTAGTCAAATATGTGATAAAGGCTATGAGGTCCTTTTCAGAGCCCAAGATTGTGAGGTAAGATCAAGCACCACAGGAAAGACCTTGATCAAAGGTGTTAGAACAGAAAGTAATGTATATATAGTGGAAGAAGAGAATCAAGCATGCCACATAAGCAAACTTGATAAATCATGGTTATGGCATAGAAGAATGGGACACCTAAACTTTGACCACATCATCAGTCTGAGCAAGAAGAATGCAATCAGAGATATTCCAGCAATAAAGAAGCCTTCAAATACCATATGTAAATCTTGCCAATTGGACAAACGTACCCACACATCTTTCAAGACCAAAGATGAACTATCAACAAGTAGGCCACTTCAGCTTGTACACATGGACCTGTGTGGACCTTCAAGAACTAAAGCACCAAACGGAAAATAGTATTTCATGCTAATAATAGATGATTTTTCTAGAATGACATGGGTAGCATTTCTCAAATATAAATTTGAAGCACTTGAGAAATTCAAGATATTCAAGGCATTGTTTAAAAATCAAACATGATGTAAGCTAAAGTTCATCAGATCAGACAGAGGAGGTGAATTCATAGACTATGATTTTGCAGACCTATGCAATGAACATGGGATAAAACAACAATTTACAATTGTAGGTACACCTCAACATAATGGAGTGGCAGAAAGACAAAATAGGTCAGTACAACAGATTGAAAGAGCCATGATGCAAGAAAGTAACATTCCCCAAACCTATTGGGTAGAAGCAATACACACAGCTGTTCATATTCTCAACAAATCTTATCTAAGACCAAATTGTGATAAGACTCCTTACGAATTATGGCATGGTAAACCAGCATCAATCAAGCACTTTAGGGTATTTGGAAGCAAGTGTTTCATAAAAAATAATGATGAAAAACTGGGGAAGTTTGATGCAAGAGCTGATGAAGGAATATTTTTAGGATATGCATCCAAGAGTAAGGGTTACATGTGCTACAACAAAAGACTACACAAGATTGTGGAAAGCATTGATGTAAAATTCGACGAAGATCTACCAAACAGAACAAGAAGCACAAGATGCAGCAATCCTCCAGATGATCATGAAGATGAGAACCAAGATAATGATGAACTGAGCAAGACAACAGAAGACACTGAATTAAACTCAAAATTTCCCTCAAGACACACTCAAAAGAACCATCCAGAAGATCAAATCATCGGGGACAAGAGTGTGGGAGTCCAGACAAGAAGACAACTTGTTGAACAGACAGAAGAAGTATACCTAGCCATGCTATCTAAAATAGAGCCGAATAAGTTCGAAGAAGCCAGCAAAGACAAAAACTGGGTAAACGCTATGAATGAATAACTGGACCAAATTGAGAAGAACAATACCTGGGAATTAATTCCAAGACCCACAGGGAAAATTTTCATTGGCACAAAATGGATATTCAAGAATAAGATGAATGAAAAAGGGTAGGTGATCAGAAATATAGCCAGACTTGTATGCAAAGGATATTCACAAATTGAAGATCTTGATTATGATGAAACCTTTTCCCCTGTAGCCAGAATGGAAGCAATCATAATGTTTTTAGCCTTTGCATGTTATCATGATTTCAAGGTATATCAAATGGATGTGAAGTTTACCTTCCTGAATGGAGATCTAGAGGAAGAAGTCTACTTGGAACAACCTGAAGGATTCTCATTAACAGATAAACATGACTATGTGTGCAGATTAAAGAAAGCCTTATATGGTCTTAAACAAGCTCCTCGTGCATGGTATTCAAGGCTTGACAAATACTTGCAAAAACAAGGGTTCAAGAAAGGAGGAGTAGACAGCAATTTGTACATAAAGGCTAATGATAATGAACTCTTGATTGTAGTAGTATATGTAGAAGACATCATGTTTGGTAGCAACAAACATGAGTTAGCAAAAGGATTTGCTGAAGAAATGAAATCAGAATTTGAGATGTCTATGATTGGAGATCTCACCTTCTATTTAGGACTTCAAATTCAACAAAAGAACACAGGAATATTCATTTCGCAAGAAAAATACTTAAAATAAATTTTGAAAAGGTTTCAAATGGAAGACTGCAAACCTGTGTCAACTCCCATGATCACTGGATGCAAACTATGTGCTAATGATGGATCAACAGATGTAGATCAAAAACTTTACAGATCCATGATAGGAAGTCTGTTATACCTAACAGCTTCTAGACCAGACATTATGTTGGCAGTAGGACTTGTGGAAATATATCAAGCAGCACCAAAACAAAATCATTTACTTGCAATCAAGAGAATATTTAGATATCTACAAGGTACTTCAAATTATGGCCTATGGTATCCAAAAGGAAAAAGCTTCACATTGGCAGCATACACATATGCAGATTGGGCCAGTTGTGTGGATGACAGGAAAAGCACAAGTGGAGGTGCATTTTATTTGGGAAAATGTCTGGTGACATGGCTAAGCAAGAAGAAAACTTCTATCTCTCTATCTACAGCAGAAGCAAAATACATAGCAGCAGCAGCATGTTGCACACAAGTAATGTGGATGAAACAAACTCTCCAAGACATGAAGGTAAGCATTGATGAACCTATTTCTATCAAATGTGACAATACAAGTGCAATAAGTATATCAAAAAATCATGTACTTCATTAAAAAACAAAGCACATCCCAATAAAGTACCACTTCCTCAGAGAACAAGTAGCACAGAAATTAGTGAAGTTGGAATATGTACCAACTAAGGAAAAAACATCAAACATATTCACAAAACCTCTTGCTAAAGAACCATTCAAATATCTAAGAGACAAGCTAGGGGTAGTGTCCGCAGATGTTACTCTCTGATATGATTAATAATAATAATAATAATAAGGGCTGCATACAAGAAATGGGAATAGAACAGAAGTCCAGTGATAGTCTGTATCAGTCAAGAAAGCATCATTCCAGGGGGAGAGTAGTCAATAAATTGTCACAAAAGAGCTAGAGAAATGGAGCAGTGCATGGAATAGGTCCTCAAGATCAGAGTATTATGAAAAGATAGAAACCACACTGGGAAAAATGTAACCATTTTCCATTGATGTCAAAGGGGGAGGAAAAGAAAGAAAAATAAGAAAGGGTCTTCTGTAAAGCAGGCAGAGGAAGAAAGACAAGATACTTCTCAGAATGAAAGGAGGAGGAAGTCCAGAAGGAAGTATGGGAGTATTGGTGGTTGTGTTTCCATCAATGCCAAAGGGGGAGAATGTTGGAAATATTGTCATTGATGGCAAAGGAGCACAAAGGAGCAGCACCAAGACAAGAAAGAAGATCATATTAAGAAAGGCCACTGATTAGAATATCAGGCCAGAAAAGAACTCCTATGTAAATATTTACTGTTAATACAGAGAACAGGTTCCAAATTCATTGATTGAATGCTTGATTCAGTTTTAACTCGAGTGAAATCAGGGTTTGGCACAATATATATGTATGCAGATGAATTATGAAAATTCAAAGGAAAGTTATGAGACTGTGTGTTTAAGAAGTGTAACATTCAATGAAATAGTGGCAGAAGCAGAAAACTCTGGTTATCGGCATAACTTAGGGAACAGAGGAGCGGAATGAAATGAGAGCACAACAATCATTGGATCTGAAGGATCAATGAACGAAATCGAAAGGAGAAATGCGAAATGTATGAAGAAATGAGTGGATACGATTGAAACAGTAGAAAAGGAAGGTTCGAAGAGGAATTGAAGTAAAACAACGAAAATCGGGTGAAAATCCATGTTAAACGCATTTGAAACGAAAATTTGAAGAAAATCATTTTTAGAGAAAACCATCCACTATGTTCGCACCGCTTTTGAGTCGTGAGCGGTTTTAATCCAATCAAACGCGATCAAATGATATTGCGACACGTCATAAGCGCAATACCACCCATTTCACGTCGCTTTTGTTTGATAAACTATGGAGGTGGAATGAACGCAATTTTCATCTGATTAGATCTGTGGGAGATCTGACGGTGTTCGCCTCGGTAATTGCACGGGGTTTAAAACAAGGTGTGGACCCGACATTTTATGCAGCAGAGTTTTATTCAGGTTTGGAATCCAGTTATATGAGGCCGAAAGGCTTTAAACATTGTTTAAAGCGCAATATAATATTACATTGCCAAGGGTTTTAAATATTCATTTCCAAATTTTTTAACGTTATTTCCGAAGGTCATTACATATTATAATGTTCATTATAATATTTATGAAGGTCTAAGGATTCTAAAGGTTTAACATTGTTTTAAGGGTTAACATTGTTTTAACATTCATAAATAGTGTGAGTGGTTTTTGCAAACCAACAAATGGTTTTCGCGTGGGTAAGACCTGGTAAGTGGTAATTCCCTAAATGAACGCGATAAGCCTCCGCAAGTGACACGTGGATGTCCAAAACCACTTATTTTGTGTGCCTTGGATTCGTTAAATGTCGATGGTGATTTGGACGCAATATTCATTGGATTAGAAGCATTGCATTTTAGGTGTGCGTCCACCGTTAAATGAAGGAAGCGGATAGATCGATTAAACAAAGTGAAAGGGTGAGTTGGAAATGCTATGGGACCTAGACATAATGTTATATCGATAGTTGATATTATAACCAAGGTAAGAACTTTATTAAGTGGAGGTTATATAATATAATTGATGGAATAAGTGGATTGGTAAAGCTGTGGCCGAGAACATTTATGTATATTGATACCTTTGATAAACTTTATCAAAGTCGAAAGTATAAAACGCATTTCCATATGAGGGTTGGCAAATGTGGGCCGAAACCTTTATATTGTTATTATTAGATTCTTTGGTAATTTAACCAAAGTCGATATATTGATTTAAATTTCATGAGACGGGTTTATCATGGTTTATAACCATATTTCTTTGAAAAGTAAGATTTACCGTCAGGAATTCTATGGGCCCAGATATATATTATAATGTTGATATCTTGTTTTTAAAACAAAGTATATAAAAGGGCAGAATGATCAAAGGTGTGGGACTAGCGCAATCAACGGATGAGATTAAAGGAGATAGACAACAGAGATTATATCGGACATCGCAAGAGAATTTGCGATGCGATGGATGAGAAGCGATGCGATGCGATACGATCGCATATTGCAATCAGCAATGCTCATGTGATAAGAATTCATAAATCATATAATTTGCGATGCGATGGATAGATGCGATGCTATGCTATCGCATATCACAATCGAAAATGCTCATGTGATAAGAATTCGTAAGTTAAGTTGCGATGTGAAGTAGCGATACAGCCTGGTGGGACCCTTCGCATATCGCATATCGGGAGATCAGATGGATGAAGGCACATGGGATAACTGAATCGCCGAAGTGCGATAAAGAAAGCAGATGCGACACGAATCGAAGCTGAAACCTAAAGCATTTAAAGTCCGAAAGTATGTGGATTTCCTTTTTTAAATCGCTTCAGAGAGAAAAGGAGGATTATAACGTAAAACAAAAGGAAAAGGTTGAACACGACAAGGAATGGCTCGCACAGTTAAAAGGACCTATTCTCGTGCAGAACAGTTAGAAAAATAACAAAAGGTAGAGAAGATAAAGGGACAGCAGGCAGAGAAGACAAAATAATCGGAAAACCAAGAGTTGAAAGGGCTGAATTGAAATATGTTTGTTGTAACTATAAATATAAATGAATTTATTATTTTTGTTGTATGTGATGCAAAGGAAAGTCTCCGCAGGCAAAGCAAAACTCCAATTTGATACTGTAATAATTGTATATATTGTTGTAACATCCTGAATATGCTGAGCGAGAAAATAAGAAGGTGGAAGGCAAAGAGTCATACCTGCTTATTTCGAATTCCCTGTGGAATACAAACAGTTATGAGATGTTCTCTATAAATAATGTTACAAGAATATGCATAAAGAGAGAGAGAATGAAGAAATGAGTGAGACAATGTAAGAAGAAGAAGGAGCAGAGAGAGGAGTTGTGAAGATCCAGAGATGATATAAAGCAAATTTGAAGGCTGGAAGGATAGCAGTAAAGAAGGAGAAAAACAGAGCTGGTATCTAGGTAAATCAGCATACGATTTTATTGTGCAGTGAGGAATTTGGTGCTTCCACGTCAAGTTGTAGCTTGATAGAAGTCCAGTTGTAGCTGGCTGAGGTAAGAGCCTCCTGTAGGTTGGAGCCTACATAAAATCAGTGGTGAGAGGGAGTTGGAGCTTGCCTTTGCATCACAACAATAATAAGATGCGGTTTTCTCCCTTATGGGTTTCCACTTATGTCTGTTGTCTATGTGCATGATGATTATGTGTTGAAATTATGTATTTAATATGCTTAATACCTGCTGCTCACTTATTAAGATTGGTGTTCCATTTTATATTAAGTTGATCACGAATTGAAGATGTAAATAAGTATAAAAGAAAGTTTTACAAGACCATGACTGTATTAAACTGATTCACCCCCCCCTCTCAGTTTAACCAAGGGTTCAACAAAAGTCAATGAGCAACTACAGTGTGTTGGGAATTACATCCTCGATTTTTCAGAAATGCATTTCCAAGATTTTCTATAGGTTGGGTAACTCTAATGTAATGAGGGCTGATGTTGTCAGTGGACTTGACTCTGTGGTCATGGATATCAGAGCTCAACCTCTGATGTGTTAATGCATTTTTTAAGTGGTGTTTCATGCCACTAGCATTGTTAAAAATAAAAATTGATTGGGCTTAAAGAAAATTTCCCACAAATGGCTATCCAACACCCCTTAAACAATAAAAATATTTACCAAATCCTTCAAAACGTATAGTATGTGAAAGTATAATGGCTCAAGGTTTGGGATAAACATAAAGCAACATTGGGTGGTGGATCACCATGGCCCTTGGGGGTTAGGCCCCAATCATCCACAACAATTTTAGGGATAAAAATAATTGGTTCCCATCCATGATTGGTAGGTCCAACAAGCTTATTGGCTTTTGGTATGGTGAGACCATTTTTTTTTAAACCACAACCAAAATCAACTAGTTAAGGGTTCTACCAAACCAAAACAAGAAAGTGGTCCATATAGACTAGTTTTTTAACCAATTTACTAAAAACAACATAAAATATTAAAAAAATAATCAAAAAATACATATTCATGGACTTCAATGTAAATCCAAATAATTAGACACCAAATATGCAAAGTTTAGGTAGTTTCAATGCATGGAGTTTGTAGTGTGGTTGGGTTTTTTTTCCACCCAACTTCTTACCAACAACAACATAGTTAGAGGCATTATTAGTGATAACCTAAAAAACATTCTCCACACCCAGCTTGAGGACAATCACATTCCATAGCTGAAATAACAATTTTGCATATTTCACCTAGTTAGATGCATTTATTGGTCTCAAAAACAAGGATCCTTTTGTGAAAATAATAAAGGAAATTAATCATGGTACGGGACTTTCCATCATTCCATCCATTTGAGAAAAAATATCCTTTTTTCCCCATGATTTTTCAATCTCTATAAACAATTCATTTATGGATTAAACATTTCTTCTTCTTTTTTAATCATGGCCTTTGAAGCTCTTACTAACAACAAATATGAACTCTAGAGTAGATTGATAATAAGCTGAGTAGGAGCTATTGAAGGGGATATCTTCATCATACCACAATTTTTCCATGTACTCATAAGCACATTCCTTGTACTTATTCCAATGGTTTCAATGGTGGGTTGAGTGCAACTAGTAGTGGTGGAGGAAGGTGGAAGAAAACCAACAATACTCTCTCGTTTGTGGAATTGAAAGTGAAACTGTGGGATGCTTTTCATGAATGGGAGAAACATGTCTAAATTTTTCCCTAACAATTATAGAGTTAGAGTAGGAACCTTGAATATTATGGCTACATTTCTATACAGTCTCTCTCTTTTTCTCTATCTTAGCTTGCATCTCTTTTTGGCTCACTTTTTTCTGATTTATATCTCTCAATAAGGGTTTTCATTTCCTTTATAATTTCTAGATCCTGCATAGTAAACCTCATCATGGTTTAATTTTCGCTCGAATACTAACTAAGTGTTATTCCAAACTAAAAATCCTAGCATTGGGTGGTGGGTCATCCTAGTCCTTTGGGGTTAGGCCCCAACCATCCATGCCAAGTTTACGACTAATAAATATAGGATTTCATCCATTATTAGTAGGTTCAAGAGTATTTTCTACATTTTGTATGTTGATACCCTGTTTTGAAAACTAGAACCAGAATCAACCAAGTGAGGGTCTAACGAAACTATAATAAAAAACTGGCTTGCATTGTCTTGTTTTTTTAACCAATTTACCAAAATAAATTAAAATGTGAAAATATTAATTAAACAAATATATATTCATGTACGTCTATGTCACATGGTTTAAGTTCAAATTTGAGTTCGTAAATGATTAAGTTTGATTTGAATTTAAATTTTATGATGAAGTTTGTATGAGGTTTTCCATTGCATTCACACATACATATTATAACACAGAAAACATAAAATGGTAAGATCAATATCAATAAAAACATATGAGCAAGCATTTTTATCAATGAACATACATGAAAATATATTTTAATTATCCATAGTTAGAGAGAAGCCATGTTGAGCATAGGAACGTTGGTTACATCCTTGTATGGCAGGTAACCTCGATCCCATAACCAAACCTATCAGAATGTACTAATGTAAATTTTTTTTAAAATAAAGTATATTATTTACAAGAGAACGAAAATAAAAACAAGCCCCAAAATATGTTTGATATTTTTGAATGAGAAACCAATTACACTTTTGTTCTTAATTCACCATAGTTGTTCCTCCACGAAGATAAGGTATGCTTGATAGAATTGATAAGGAAACAACATTGGTCATGAAGAGGTATATTAATGGGCCTTCCAAATGTTATGAAAACCAGACCGGTCATCAAACTAGCCAACCCCAAAATTTGAACCAGACTAGAGCCAACAAAACTAGACCAAAAATTAGTTATTCAAAAAATAAATAAAACATTCAAATTTTATGAAAAAGCATGTACATTATCTTCATCCATATGGTCAAACCCAAACCGTGAACGATAGTGGAGCCAAAAAACAAAAAAAATAGAGCAAAAGGTTGTTCAAAAAATACATAAAACATTCAAATGTTAAGGAAAAACATATATATTCATCTGCATCCATGTGAATCCAAATAATTTATACAAAAATATACATTGTTTCTCATTCTTATAGTAATTATGAGTGCATATAATAAAAAGAACACCAACAACAAGACATCTTTGAAGTAAATTACATCAACAAAGGGGCTCTGAATGAACTCTAGAGTCCAAAATTAAGCATAGTACTAATGAGTAACTATAGCGACATAGTTGAGATTCTAGAATTTATAATTTACAATATTATAATATGGCACTAGTGTATGGTTATGGTTGCATTGATTATTGAAATCCTTTGTCATGACCTTAGTGAAAATGTACACCTTCACACAAGCCATGGAGACACTCATATCATGATACAAGAGTTCAACAATCAATGCAACCAACATCAAAGTACATGGGTCTAGTGCTCTTGATTCAATTCCAATTCCATACCATCATACATCATAGAATCCAGTGGAAACCTTTCAATCCTACCGATCATGAAATCCTGAAAATTATTTAACTCTGTTGAATTTTGAATGGGATCTAAATTTTGACTTTCTCCAAATCGAATGAAGTTGAAACCACTCTGAAACAACTTGAAAAAATTAATGTTAATATTAAAAATTGAAGTAAAAGTTGACATTATCCTTATCTTTCCTTTTCAAAAAGGAAAGATAAGGAGAATTTCAACTTTTACTTTAACTTTAAAAATTAAATATTTTTGTTAGTTACTAGGATTAGGTTTTGTAGGGCCCAGGGTTAAGATATTTTTATTTCCTTTTAAGTATTTTTTATTAAAAAATTAATATTTGGTGGTCATTAGCTATGTTGCACTACATTCTTCGGAATTGGTCAGTTTAGTAGAGAACTAGTCACTTTGGTGTTTTAAGGTTAGTTCAATACAAGACCAACCTTAGCCAATATGAACCACCAAACTAGTCCGATAGACCTCTGAAACAATTGGGACTGTCCAATTCCACTAGCTCTAGTCCATTTCCTTTATAATTTCTAGATCCTCCATAGTAAACCTCATCATTAGTGTTATTCCAGACTAAAAATAAAAGCATTGGGTGGTGGGTCATCCTAGTCCTTTGGGGTTAGGCCCCAACCATCCATGCCAAGTTTAAGATTAATAAATATAGGATTTCATCCATTATTAGTAGGTTCAAGAGTATTTTTGACATTTGGTATGTTGATACCTTGTTTTGAAAACTAAAACCAAAATCAAATAGGTGAGGGTCTAATGAAACTAGAATAAAAAACTGGCTTGCATTGTCTTGTTTTTTTTAACCAATTTACCAAAATAATATAAAATGTGAAAATACTAATTAAACAAATATATATTCATGTACGTCTATGTCACATGGTTTGGGTTCAAATTTTAGTTCGTAAATGATTAAGTTTGATTTGAATTTAAATTTTATGATGAAGTTTGTATGACGTTTTCCATTGCATTCACACATACATATTATAACACAAAAAACATAAAATGATAAGATCAGTATCAATAAAAACATATGAGCAAGCATTTTTATCAATGAACATATATGAAAATCTAGTTTAATCATCCATCGTTAGAGAGAAGCCATGTTGAGCAGAGGAATGTTGGTTACATCCTTGTATGGCATGTAACCTCGGTCCCATAACTTGGTGAGTCAATGTAGCCTTGACTCGTGTCCATGTATGTTTTTGTAAACTTGGCTAGCGTTCGTATGCTAATTTCCATAGCTTGCTCCACCTCAATGCCACATAATTGTAACCTTTGACCCTTAGCATCGTAACCTAAGCACATGTTCCTATATGTCCTTGCGTCCCTATAATCTCAACCTTGTAACCTTGCGCTTTGACACAACCATATCCTCATAGAGACAATTTAACTTATTGAAAAGGAAAATAGGAGAGGTTTTAATTGGGATTGTAAATCAAATTTGGAAATTTTGAGGTTAATAACTAAAATTTTAGGATACAGGAAATAGATATAAAAAAGTATTAACATTAACTTTTTATATGAGATTTCTAACAAAATTCCAGACATTGAAAAATGCTTACCATAATTTTTATACCATATAACTAATATTGTTGTTGGCTTCAAAATTTTGGAGCTATAGTACATGTTATCCATTGGTTGATGACATGACGGTCGATTGATAATTTGTTTTCTAATTTGTTTATGAGGGGCAGAAATTTGATTTGATACTATAGCAACAATGGCATCAGGCGAGCCCTCCAGAGACCCCTCCATAGGTGCAAATGTAGGAGTTGAGGTTGGCCCTATTGCTGGTGAGGGGAAAAGGAGAACAATGTCTGAGCCTATGGCATCCATCCCACACTTGGATACTTCTCATCCAGGTAAAATATAAAGGAAAATTTATTGTTTGATGTATGTTTAATGTGAAACTTATTTTGTGTCTCATGTACTGGTGTTATAAAACAATTTAATTTTTTGTACAGTGGGTGTTAGAGACATTCATTCCTCGGAAGGGAACAATCCTAGTATGAGCGAAGAGGAAGAGATAGTTTTTCCACGAGGTGTTTTCAAATGACCAGACAAGTTTTTTAAATACAAATTTTCCTTATAAATTATTTAATTTTTAACATGTGCAATAATTTAACATGTTACAGGTGGTGGTGGTAGCCCTCCTAGGGGGAGAGGTCATAGTTTTCATGAGTTTGCTTGAAATCCGAGCCATGATCCCCTTTACACCCATCATGGTGATATTCCTAAGAGGATGCCTTGGGAAGATACCATCTCCTTACTTACTATTGATGGGATGAGGAAGCAATCCACGAGATTGCGCAATGAATTGCAAAGTTGCAATCTCTCTACCCCTAGTCGAAATTGTCTCCAAATTGTTTTGCACAATTTGGAGAGTTTGATAGAGACTTATCGTGGGGTTGGACCATCAACCCAAGTTTTTTTTGACACGATGCGTAGGAGGAGAGCATCAGTGATTGGTATCCACTCCTACAATGAAGTTAAAAGTAGGGTCACTAAAGAAATGGCCTTGTCACTATTTGAATTGTGGCCTAAAGACAAAAAACGTCTGAAGATTGCAAGATTCAATGATCCCAATATTGCACCTTATATTTATGAGAAGTTCATGTATGCATACGGGAAGTTCCCAAATAATGATGAGGTGCCGCAATATTTTGTTAGGATTTTTTTTGCTCAATTCTGAGAGCACATGGACCCTAACTATATAGATACTAGGTCCAAATTCTATGGAGCTGAAAAAGGTCATACATATGAATGACCTGATGCTATGCGAGATGTTGGGTTTAGGCCTCCAACACCTCATTTAGCAACTCGACCACCTAGGGTAGTTACACTTTCAGAGGAGTTAGCCCTTATCTCCAGTGCTGCATCACAAATGAGGGATAAAATACAAGAACATATTGCATCTGCTTTAGGAGGGGTGGAAGTCGGCTTAGGGACAAGCCAACCTTCATCTAGTGCAGGAGTTCGTTCATTTTTTATTATTCCAGATGACGTGTTGAGGGAGATGGAGCGAGGTGAGCTCATGGAGTATGCATCCTCATGTAGAGACCTCTATAAGCGATCCATTACACAACACTTGCACACCATGGGCGAGGTATGTACAAGCATGTTTTTATCTATTTTAAAATACACATTTATAAGATGAGCTAGAGTGCATGTAACATGTTTTTTTGGTGTATATACATTTAGTCTCCAAAAACTTATGCCAATATATTTATTTAACTTATGCAGTTTACAACATTCTTAGAACAACATTGCCTTGCCCCTGATCCTCATTCTGTAGATCATGGACATGATCATGTACATGTGCCACATTCATTACTATCTATCTATATTTTTGTATGTCAAATTGAAATTGAATTTATGTCACATAATTTTATATTGTATGAGCCTTAACATTATGGAATTTTCAGGTTAGTGCTACACATCAAGGGTTGCCTAAAGAGATTATTCCTTCTCAAGTTCCAGTCGTGACACAGGTATCGATACTTTTCGTTAAGAATATTTATAATGCTTATTATATTTCTTTTCACAAAATTTTCTATTAACTTTGGTTTCCACTTTTCAGGCTACAGATAATATTGAGATGATGAAAACTGAGCCTCAAGGAGATCGTGTAGGCTCTGGGTTAGATATTCTACATTAAACCATGGTAACCTCTTACCATTTCTTCGTTGGTATCATTTCCACATTATAAACAGGCTATCTAGTGAATTTATAGATAGTTGAGAGGTTCCTTTATGTATCTAGTGAATTCTAAAACTAATATTTAATTTTCAGTAAAAACTTTGAGCCATAGTCAATTCACTAGGTTACTGACTGTATAGGTTCTTCATTTGGCTTAGAGGAATATGCACATATGTTTCCTTGACCATATCAGACACTATCACAATGTCAATATGTCGTACTTCCTACTCAAGTCCCTGCAAAATAAGGAAGCCTATGCAAAAAAAACAAACATACCAAGATATTTCGTCTCTCACCATGGCCTTATCAGGTTACTCATGGTACAAGCTCTAAACAAAGCAAGAAAATCCTGGGAAGAAGTCATTGCAACTCCAATGGTTGCAAGTTCACTAAATGAGCCCAATGTTGTGTGACTCCACCCCTTGCAATTACGAAGGAGGAATAATATATTGTCAAGAATCCCTTGGCTACAAAGTACCTACTAATTCATATTAAGGAAGAAGAGACAAATTATATTACACCATAGAAGTATAGTGATATTGACATTGAGATAATTATTAGCAAACCAACCACCGAGAGAATGAGAGGGCATCAAAATAGGCCCCCCTATGTTCCAGGAAAGAAGAGTACATGATACATTCCTACCACCACCCAAACCCCTGCTACTCCAAAAAAACAAGTAAGGGTAGAAGAAATCCTAGAACACTAGGAAGACACTACCCCTACTGAAACATAAGAACTAGTAGAGTCAATGACCTAGGGTTGGAAGAATTTGGTCTGGTGGCCTTGCTACTCCATAATAACCAGCAAGGAGTGCTCTACACTACATATTACTGCTTCAGAACTGTTTTCCTGTAATAATGTGGATGTGATCTCTCAGGGGAAACTCTGTAGCTATGACAGTGGATTGCATTCCCCAACTATTTATAGGCCTATCACTTAGAGCCTTAGGTGTAGAACTGCCAAATGGGTTGCATTACTAGCACTTGTGGTGGCCTAATAATGGTTATGGAAGACTATGGAATCAATATTCCTTAAAAGACAGAATTGCAGATCATGCTTCCCTTGTGACAAGTTTTCATCTATCCAATACAGACCTTTAACAAAAATCATTTGGACAATAGTATGTGCTCTCATGTGATGGAAAAATGGGAGTTTCAAGAAAAGGGGGCAGTATGTGGTTTGACAGAGTTCACAACAATCCTCTTCAGGACAACTACACATATCTCGTGGTAGATCATGTCCATTGTTGCATCAAAATTGATGACATTTTTCATTTGCAAGTACCCAGGTTCTATTGCATCCCAGCAATGCCAATATTCCATCATGCAAAAATTTTGGTTTCGAGGTTTCCTAGTTTTGCATGATGACTAAGGACAAAGGAAAGGACCATTGTATCCATGAGATGGCCGCATTAATTCACTAATTTCAAATGGCAGCCTTATTTTGGCACATGCTACAGCAGGATAGGAAATGAATAAGATGTGACTGAGCAGTAGTTTAGAGTAGAATAAGCTCTTTTGAGCAACAGTATTCAAGTATTAGATTCATAGGTTTTAATGTCTTGTGATGTTCTTTGAAGGTTTATTCATAATGACAACGCTGTAATCTCATTAAGGACTTAATCCTTCATGCCAATACTTAAACACTGTATTCTCAATCTAGGCACAAGTTTTCACAACAAGTTCTTAGTTTCATTTTCCATGGCATGAATAGTGGCAACCCATTCTATTGCCATGCAACCCCCAGGAAGATTGATATTTAGTTCTCGGCTTTGTTCTCCATCCCATCTATTAAATTTGAAGGGCCAACTTGGTACAAATTTCATAGTGTTGCAAACTGGGATCCTTGTGCTCCATTTGTATTTCATCAATCTGTAATAATATCTTCCTGTGAGCTTCATTATGCTCTAGTAAGACATTGTTGGGGAGAGATTTCATGCTCTAGTATAGCTCGATTATACGTAGATATTAGTTTTGGCACCCTAAAGTATGGCCTGAATCAATCACCCACTCAACCATAGAGGCCAAGACCTCTCATCAACTTGCTCATCATGTTGAACACGAAATTCAATATCAACATAGTTGATTTCCTTTTGTATAGGAGCAGGGGTTTGGGAATGATATATATGTGCTTCCTTATGAGCTTGAAGTGTGCCTTGAGCACTCCCTTCTACTTGAGAAGAGGACCCTCAACAGGATTTGGCTCTTTGTCGTGGCATTGGAGTTGTCAAGCAGGGGAGTAATCGAGTACGGGTATGCACAAAGGTGAAGACTTCAAATGGATATAGCCATGTCCAACAGGAAGGAGCTTCAATGGTGTAAACACCAGGTAAGGTTGAGCGTAAATGAAATTAAAGTTGGAGAGGAGAAGGTGTAGGGTTGTGGGCACCACTGAAGGAGGTAGGAATAATACAATGGCTCATACAGGCTTCCCAAAGTTCAAGGGGGACCCAAGTATTTGACTGTGTAAGCAAAAGCCTGAGTTCACAACTTAATTTCCCTACTTTGAAAATTGCAAATTTGATTTATTTACAATGGACTATAATAGTGGAATAAGCCAACCATGCATTAAGGAAATTTTGTAGATGAAATACTGATTGAGACCTTTGGTGTCACCACCTGCGAACACCTACTTCTTCATGCACTTTTTCCTTACAGATTGCATGCCTTCACCACAGGGAAAGTCTACCCCCAGAATGAGCATGTAAAATTAAGAAACCTGGGATGGTTATGGACCTTGGGATTATCTGTTGTCTATAATTTTCTCCACTTGCATTTTTAATTTCCTCATTTTACAATCAGCTGTTGTGATTTCTTTCCTTTAAAGCCTAAACGAGTTATTTTCAATCTCCATTGGTTTTATTCAAGAATCCAGTCTCAATGTCTATAACAGGTATACAAAATCCTAGAGTATTTGGAAACCTACAAGAAAGACTTTAAGCTTCCTTCTATCCCTATTATTCTCTGTGTGTAAGGTCCGTGCTTTATTCCTTTTAACAATATTTTTTTTTGTTACAGTTTCTAAAGTAGTAGTACCATGCAGGGATTGGAATGGAAGCAAACGGGGGCATGTTTACAAATTCCTGTGGTCTCAAGGTTTTTTTTCATCCTATGATACTTCTCACCATTACACAGACAGTGATGTCGATGCTCATATGGTTTGTACCATTTAGCTGTATGCTGGTCACTGGCTTGTAGGTTTTACAATCCTTTTCCTTTTGGTATTGATTGTTGAAAATGGAACAAAAACGAAATTAACTTTTGGTGAACTGCAAATTTCTAATTAATGAGCTGTTGGTTTTCCAGTGGTTAGCCATCACAATCACCGTGGTAATATCTATGGAGTGAACTTTATTTCGCTTCTTAATCCCAGCAATCGGAGTAAGCCTTTGAAGGCTAGCTGGAATGAAGCTTTATTTGGATTTATAAAGGTTATTAACAGCCCCTGATTGGTGGTTAAAAAATTTAATTCTATGTGCATGAAAAAACTGGTAGTTGTTATCGAAGAGTAGAAGTTAGCTTCTAATTGGTGGTTATAACTTCTAATTTTAAGTGCATGATAAAAATGGTAGTTATCAAAGAGTAGTTATTTCCCTCGAAACAATACAGATTGCATGCCATTGAGCATTTTTTTTTCTTGTTTAATGCATTCGAATAAAAAAAACTCTACCTTTTGAAATCAATATGTACAACATTTACAGCATCTTAGTATTATCATTTATGATTGCAGTCTAAATTAAATGAAGTTGGTTTGAAATATAGAGATGCATCCTACTTCTTTAAGTCTGATAAATGCCATAATGGCTGTGTAACATTCCTTGGATTTAAAGGTCCTCTCCAATAGGTTAGTTAATATCATGTTTTATTGCATTGTTTCTATTCTACTTTTCTTCTTTCTATTTCATATTAGTTAAATGGCTTTCTAATCCCATGGCTCCCCTATTGTTATTACTGGATGGTTAAAGATGGTTATTAAATATCTTTCTCTTTGGAATGCAGTTTTTGGTTGGACTGGGTGATAAAGTCTCCCCTACTGATATTGAAGAAGGCATGTGTGTCGGGTCAGTTATTAAAAAATCCCCCTTGCAAAACCATCCTTTTATGTTCACTTTGTCTTCTAGGGAGTTTTTTTCCTTTAGAGTTGAGTGTGCTATTATCCATCAATTCTATTTATCGCTGACACGTGATATATCACATTACTTCTTAGTGAAGCATTACTATGTTTTCAACTCTAATGTTTTATGTGGTTTTCATTAATGTCATAAAAAAATTGAGAGATTGCTTCAGGTCACACCTTGTGGGTTTTGTCAAGAATGTAATGATTGATGGTCTTCTTTCTTTATGTAGGGTTGATCGCAATAAGTATCAGATTCATATCCCTTTGCCTCCTAAGATTGATCCCAGTGTGACAATGATGACTGTTGAAGAAAAGCCATATGTTACTTACAATGATGTTGGAGGTTGCAAAGAACAAATTTAAAAGATGCAAGAGGTTTGTCAATTCTATTATAAGTCATCGTCTATTCTCATTTCATATTTCCTCATTTGGCCAATAGTATCAACAGAGTATTATGTCAATAAATGGTCAATATAAAAATTCATTTATCATAACAATTACAGGGATAACATTGGGTAATCTCATCCTAGTAAATGTGTGTGGTCCTGGCGATAGGTTGAAATGACCCTAATCCAGTTGAAACTGATCCTGGCCTTGACATTTCTCAAGATGGTAGTGGGGATGCTATACCGAATTTAGGAAAGGATCCACCCTCTCATCTGATTACTTCCTTCCCTGATAACCCTTTCGGGGAGTGTCAGAAGGGGGAGAAGATGGACCTGTTAAAGGGAACTATTCTCTGTAGACAAGCTAGTTGTGGTTGATCAAATAGGGCCACTTCAGTTTCAATGCAGCCTATTCCGGGATCCTCTGAGAATGGATGGTATAAATTAAAAGGAGAAAGGAAAAGAAAAGTAGTGGAATGGACTGCATGATCCTTCAGTCCAGGAATGAGAAGCAAGCTACCCATCCTTGAAAACAATAAAATGGTTAAGACGGATTCTTAATGTAACATATTTTATGGCTCAAGCCTGTATTTTTACTATTGTTTACATTTTTCATTAGATTCAGCTAAGGTGTCAAACATTGAAATATCAGACCTGCTTCAAAGTAGCTTAGTCTGGGGGTTAACTATTGAACATTAGACCCAGGATTGGATTTCCCAAGCAATATATGTGGCAATCTTTGATGCATATCATGTTTGTGTTAATTGATTTTTATTTACCCAAAAAAATGTTAAACAAATCAGTTTTCGTTATGTTTGATTAATCAGAATGTTGTTTTTGTAAAAATTGTTAAGCATATCAGTCTCTGTCACATCTAATTGATCTGAATATGTTTTTTTTCTTCATCCAGGTAGCAAGGTGCACGAAGAAGATCATTAATCCAAAAACTGATGATTCCAAGTATGTCATAAATGTTAAAAAAAATTCCAAGGTATGCCTATTTCTCCAGGTTGTGTTGTGATAATATAGTAAAGTCATTATTCTCTTATAGGTGCAGCAAGAATCAAAATTGCTACTTTACTCTTACACTAAAACTATAGCTGCAGTGATTAGTCTTTTTCTCGCAACAAAACTTATGAATTCAAAACCCAATGTTTCCCGAAAGCCACATTGACTTGCATGTAGTATTTATAAAGCTGTCTCTTGGGAATTCAGTTTGTGGTTGGAATGGGTGATAAAGTCTCCCCTACTAATATTGAAGAAGGCATGTGTGTCGGGTCAGTTATTAAAAAAATCCCCCTTGCAAAACCATCCTTTTATGTTCACTTTTTCTTCTAGGGAGTTTGTTTCCTTTAGAGTTGAGTGTGATATTATCCATCAATTCTAAGTGTCGCTAACACATGAGATATCACATTAATTCTTAGTGAAGCATTACTATGTTTTTAACTCTAATGTTTTATGTTGTTTGCATTAATGTCATAAAAAAATTTAGAGATTGCTTCAGGTCACACCTTGTGGGTTTTGTCAGGAATGTAATGATTGATGGTCTTATTTCTTTATGTAGGGTTGATCGCAATAAGTATCAGATTCAAATCCATTTGCCTCCTAAGATTGATCCCAATGTGATAATGATGACTATTGAAGAAAAGCCAGATGCTACTTACAATGATGTTGGAGGTTGCAAAGAAAAAATTGATTAGATGCGAGAGGTTTTTCAATTATATTATAAGTCATCGTCTATTCACATTTCATATTTCCTCATTTGGCTAATAGTATCAACAAAGTATTATGTCAATAAATGGTCAATATAAAAAGTCATTTATCATAACAGTTACAGGGATAACATTGGGTAATCTCATCCTAGACAAACTATTGATTCCTGCTTTTGGTTGCAGATATATTGTGAATCAAGGATGCATTAAGCCTCTATGTGATCTTCTAGTCTTTCCAAACCTAAGAATTGTAACTGTTTGTCTTGAAGGGCTAGAGAATATTTTGAAAGTTGGGGAAGCAGAGAAGGTTTTGGGCAACACTGGAGGTGTAAAACTCTACGCACAGTATATTGATGATTCTGAAGGACTTGAGAAGATTGAGAACATGCAAAGTCATGACAATATGAAATTTATGAGAAGGTAGTAAAGATTCTTGAAACTTATTGGCTGGAAGATGATGAAGATGACCAAACAGTCAATTTTTACCTCTCATATTTAACATTTTAAGCGACCTATGATATGTTGTCGATGGAGGGAACACTTCATTTTCCTACAGTCAGAGAGATTTACATAGTCAAGTATTCTTGCGTGCATTGTGTATACTCTATGTCCACATTCTATCAAATATCTTTTAGGTTCAACATGAGTGCTTTATTTGACCTTGGAATAAAACTTACAATTATTTACTATTTTTGTGGAAGCTCGGATGGAGTCTAGTTTCCGGAGTTGAAATAAATTTAAAAATATAAGTCTTCTGTTTGTCATCAAGAGAATAATTTCAAGTGTTATTCTAGCACTAATGAAATTTAATTTTTTAATATTTCTCCACCAAGCTATATAGATTCCAATCAATGATCTAATATTTCATAAGAGGCAAGTGATCTGTTCTGGAAAATGTTGGTTTAAATGTTTTGTTGCTTATCAATATCCTTGGTTGTTGATAATTTTCTTTAAATTTAATTTTAACTTCTAGTTAACCTTTCTCATTAGGAATATAGAAATGATGAATCAAACACTAGTAGAAAACAAGGTTCTCCAAAGATCATGTCCGTCATTTACTGTGTCTTAATGTCATTTTCTTAATATCATTATCGGAGGAATAATTCCTATTGTTCATGTATCATATTTTAAAGCTACATAAGGGTAGAATCCTATGCTTCTCCAGGGATATGAGGAGTCTTTATGGAAAATATGTTTTGTTACGTCCCTTAATCAGGTGTGCATGCCATTTGATGCCCAAACTCTATCATTATGTCAAAGCCGAAGGGGTTAGGGTGGGTGCATTCCTGGAAAGGGTTTCTCATGTGCCAAACCTGGAACGTTGGGGTTTCATTATAAGGAATATTTTTTTATTTTCTTCAGTTTTTGCATAATTTTCCGGTGCTTCCAAATACCTTTCTTTGGATTGATTCTTGTTTGATTCTTTAATTCACTTGCAAGTTACATGATAGGTAATTCTTGGTTTGATTGTATGGTATTTGCAAATTCTTGTTCACAGATCTTGCTGCTAAACTTTTTGAAAGTTTAGGTCCATAGTATATGACTATATATTTAATTATTCTTGAACATTAATTTATTTTTTGAAACAGTTATTAAATTTTACCAAGTATTTAGGAACAATTACAGCATGTTGCAAGGTATTGGCCCTTTCTGCTATCAACATGTATTTATGTGTCCCTTGCTATAGCTTAGGAAAATGACATCATAAATTCAGACTTCTTAATTTCAAACAGTGTCATCAAAAATCTTACCTTAGACTGTGGTGGACTCCTTAAGATTGTGGTGAAATCCTTGCTAAAGATGTGGTGGACTCCTTAGCTCAAATTGTGGAAGATTACAATTATTCTTGTGTAGTAACTACAACCATATTGGACTGTGTATAGATTTTCGGCTCATTTCCTTGTTGGACGGTCTCAACACAGTGATACTACCTCTCATAACAATAGAGACCTTGATTTTTTTAATTGACCTAAATGTGTATCATCATTCTTTTCTCAGACTTCCTTGTTGGATAGTCACAACACAATAATACTACCTCTTAGAACGGTGAAGACCTTGGTTGCTGTAATTTCCTTAACTATGCATCATCATTCTTGGGTCGGATTTCCTTGCTAGACAGTCACAACACAATAATACTACCTCTCGGAATGGTGAAGACCTTGGTTGCCGTAATTACCTTGACTGTGTATCATCACTCTTGGAACACAACAAATATTGTTGAAGTGTTGGAGTTGTCCAACATCAAGACCATTTTTGGAGACTTATTTTGGACAAGTGAGGCATTGGACAATGAACAATCAACGAAATTTTTGGAAGCACCTATTAAGAAGTCGGTGGAGATATATCTTCTTTGGGAAAGGGTTATTGAAGACACCCTTGAAGAATCCTTGAAGGATTATCTTATGATTGATGCCTACAAATGAACACCGAACATCAATTTTCGTAATGGTTGTTTAATCATATGAAGGATAATGATCCTCGAGTCATTAATCATAATGATTGAATTCATTCTTATTCCTTTAGTGATTTTAAACCATTTTCAAATTGCATATGCCTCTATTTGCTATGATTCCAATTTTATGCTCCTAGCATTCCAATTTTATGCTCCATCAATCAAATATAAAAGAATAAAGCTAATCCTTCTTCCAATTTTAAAAATTAGGAGTATTTTGTTGAAGCTATCAATATATGCTCTATAAACTAGTTTGAGTAAATTTTCTCCTTAAATTTGAAATTTACCAAACCATTTCTCTTCATCTATATTGAAACATTGATGAGAGTTGCGTTGTTTTCCTTTGGAAATAATAATTTCATCTAAAAAAATTTGGATTTATTGCTACAAGGGGTGGGATATCTATCTCTTAATATAAAAGTGTGAAATCCATTACTATCTAAAATTTCTGACATAAGAAATAATTCATAGCTAAACACACCTTTATGAATAGTTTTGACATTATTAATGGAAAGAAAGAAGGGTAAAACTTTTTGAGATTTACATGATGATTGATGATTACCTTGAAAATTCATTATTATGAGTAGTAGCATGCTTGGTGTTAGATCCATAGTTACGCTATTTTAAAATACAATATTGCATAGAAAAATTCATAACACTTGAAAAGGATCATAAACGAAATTATTTTTAATTGGTTGTTGTTTATATTTGCTAAAAACCCATTTACAAATGGTAACTATGAAGGCAAAAATTGTTAAGGTCACAATCAAGAATTGAGAAATCCATTGGAAGTGCAAGAACCTACACATAACTTAAAATTGTTATATGGAGGACCATGATCAACATAAAACAACCCACTAATGAAAATTTGGTTATATGGTGTGGTTATATCTCAAATAAAAAAGAGTTTTAAGGATGACAATGACAAGTTGTACAACACATGGAAGAGAACACTTTCTAGTTTAATCCACCCATGCCCATGAGGTTGGATTATAATAATAATAGAGAAAAAAATATTTAAACTATATTTGATACTTCCATGATGATTGATGAGGAAACTATTATTACAAGTAATAACATACATTATTCATGTGTTAGATTTATATATTATACTATTTAGAAATACAATTAAGAAAATTCATGATACTTGAAAAGAGTCATAAAAATGTTTCCAAAAGAAATTAAAATAGCAACTTCCAAGTAAAGGGAAATGGCTTACAAAATAGGGTATAAGAATGTTTTCCATCCCACATGTTGAAACTTTCAAAATATTGAGAAAACAAAATATAGATTACAAGGGGATGTGTACAATATGTAAATGATTAAAGATAGAATTTTGGAGAAATAACTAAATCTCGATTACAAGATCTTGAATGTTCCTTTGTAGGATCTATTCCATGTTGTGAACAATATTTTCCAAGCACATGTAAAATAGAAACATGTCAAATTAACATAGAAACATTTGACATTTTACATTTGTAGGATACTTTGTTGAAGCTATCAATATGCGAGCTATAAACTAGTTTGAATAAATTTTCTCTTTAAATTTGAAATTTACCAAACCATTTATCTTCATCTATATTGAAACATTGATGAGATTTGAGTTTTTTTCCTTTAGAAATAACAATTGAACATCTAAACACTTTTGGATTTATTGCTACAAGGGGTGGGATACCTATCACTTAATATAAAAGTTTGAAATCCATTACTAGCGAAACTTTCTAACATAAGAATTAATTCATAGCTTTAAACACACCTTTATGAATAGTTTTCTATTCTTGAATGTTCCTTTGTAGGATCTATTCCATGTTGTGAACAATATTTTCCAAGCACATGGAAAATAGAAACATGTCAATAGAAAATAAAAGTAGGAGACCTCCATCATGAGAAGATACAATAATGAAGAGATTAGCCACATCAAATATAAAATAATCTAAACTAATGAAGAGATGCAAATATGATGACATTTGATATCAAAACTAGAAACTAATGATACAATAATATACATACACACACACACACACACACACACACACACACACACATATATATAATTAAATATTCATTCATCACGATCATATCCATGCAAAAAAAGGGGCAAGTTAAGATCATCTAGGAGTAAACATCATGGACACATTAAATCACCATAACTTAATTATCTAGCAAAGCACCCTTATCCAATAGATCATAATATATTGTTCGTACCAACACAAATCTAACCATCCACATGTCCATTTATTTGAAAGCAATCCACAATATAGTCTTAAACTATATAAAGTCTAATGCATTGTAGCAATTATATGTTCTAACCCTAGAATCAAAGTTCATTGTTCATCTTGAACAATGTGTTCCACTCATATGAAATGTGCTAGTGGCAAATTTTCCAGAATGGCATCATGATCATCTATCGATAACCTCCATTGTCGTTGTTTTTTTCTACTCTTCACTTGCTTCAACTACAACCGAATTGCTATGACCAAGTGACTATATTGGGCATAAATAACCTCTGGCTGGTAATCTTGAAAAATAATATGATCTTTACATTTCTTTACTTATTCAAAGAAATGTCCGATTAACACCATTGAACCGATTGGGTATGTATAATTTGATGGATCATTATACTCTTGCAGCAACGTGGATTTAGACATAGTGCATCGTAATAAATAATAATGCACTTTTTCTTGATTATTTTTTGGTGCAATGACAGCGAAGACATCACCTTCTCTAACCATATCAGAAACATGATCATAATCATTGTCAATCCCAACCACTTCATTGTCCATTTCCTTGTCATTCATGTTTCCAAATGGGGGCAATGGTGTCAATTCGTCGTGTTTCCATGGTTTAACGAATTTCTTAATTTGGTTTTCACAGCCATCGATGGACTCTGTATGATCAATACATGCACAACAAAAGCAAGAGCACTTTTGTTTCTCAATGCAATGTATATTTGTGATGTTCTTACTCCTAATTGAGTGTAAACTTCTTGTTTGAGGGATTCCAAGGAAATTAAATTGCAATGATCTATCAACATCACCCATTGAAATATTCAAAAAGTACCTGCTTGAGAAAAACACACACATGTATGAGTCAAATTTTGAGCAATATTTAATATTTTTTTGATAACAAAATAAACACATATATGTATACACATATATATCTCTAGACATGTATAAGATATTGTTAGTTAAATGTGTATGCTTACCTGTGCACATCAGCCATCCTTGGGTTCGATACATGACTTAAATTTTCTTTGCATCAATTAACAACATCTAAAGAATTTGACAGTCGGGAAGCTGAGTGATTCAATTGATGCCTCCTAAGTGCACGTTTTATGCATGCCCCAGCACCATCATGCTCTCCTTTTCCATGCCCTATCTCAAATAAATTCCATGTATGTCGAATGTTGGTTCTCTTATGAAGACGAGGCAACCAAAAGAACGATCTTGATGATTTAAATTGACCAGCACAACCATCTAACCATACCCAATGTTCTTTAAAAGTGACCCTTCGTTTCAAAAATTCACTATAAATAACATTAAAACAATGCTGAACAAAACATGTATCATGTGTTCGATCATCACTGATGTAGAAATGGTACTCCTTAATCACCTAACGATTATTTTCATCGCTATAAAAACCATCGATAGCAAGCTCTGCATGTCTATACAAAATATGCACAAATATAGATACTTGGTCTAAATGATAATAGTCACTTTGTATCTCCTTTTTTGGACTAAACGTGTAATTCTCAGTGAAATCAACCACTGATAATATTGTTCCTTTTGGGAACACATCACGCGATTGCTTGAACTGTAAATCATGCCATCATGCTATATGACAATGCTTAATATATTTGTATATTTGGACCCTAAAATTCTCCATAAAAGATGTCACTGGAATGTCGTCGTCAAGTAAAGTGATATTTTTTGATGTTGTGCTTGAATCTACAAAGGATTGTAAGTAACATTTTCATATCGCTTCCAATTCAGACTGAGATTTCACAGTCTGGGATCATTAGGATCAATGGGATACTTTGCAACGTAGAGTGCCACATGAGAACATTATGGGCATTTTCTTCCACCAACACATTTCTTTTTATAAAATAATTCATTATTCTCTCGTGCACATAATATCTTCAATAAAAATTCACGAACACTTGAAGGGGGGGGTGTCATTTGACCAATATTTTATGCCAAAATTTACAAATGTCTCATTAAATAATTGGAATTATACATGGTATCGACAACAACATGTATCTTGAACAGTGATAGGCCTGACATACCATGGTTTAATCTTCACAAATCTGCTAAGGGAAACTTTCACATCAGTATTACTCTCCATTAAGTTCTGGAATAATTCTACTTGACTGACCTTTGTTATATGTTTGGCATGAGATTCATAATTTCCCTTAAATATACGACGTCGCACAAAATCCTTTTCATTTGGTGACACACGAGAATTCAAATCCCCAAACTCTTTTACCCTATCCCTCACACCATCAGGAAGTCTATCACGATATGGACACCTGCAGATATTAACCCAACATGCAAGTTCATCATTCTCATCTAATTGAATTCTAAATTTTGTATGCCTCCATAAACTTTCTCTTGATGTTTTAAACAATTTTGAAGTTGTTGACATCAACCGACTTGATGAAGTTCGTTCCATGACTACACCTGTTAAAAGTGCTCTACGAGCATTCTTTTCAACTTGATATCGCTTTTTGGCTAGTGTGGCAAGCATTGACGTTACATTTTCTGATACCATTTCATTTGCTAAAAAATCTTTCTCACTTTTAATGCCCAATAATTCCACAAAATTTTTGAGAGATTTGTGCTTTAAAAATTCACATAATGTCGGAGCTTGGGCTATGATAGATTTACCTTCAAAAATATGTTTCAATCCAAAATTTAATTTATCTCAAAATGTCCTTTCAGCCATTGGTGGTCCCAATTCTTCAATTTTAGTTGGATCCATATTTTCTAGAAACTTGTAGTTGTATACAACGTTATTGAAACTTCCAATTAATTGCAGTGAAATTCGAGGTGTGGTAGTGTCTTCTTGTGTTTTTGATGTTGTCCCTGCATTAAAAAAAAAAAAAATATTAACTTCTAATTTTAAATTGACATATACATATTTTTAATTTTAAAACTATCTTGAACTACAATGTTTTTAAAAAAAAATACAAAATTCAAATTGCAGAAACTATTGACTCACCAGTGAGATCGATATCAACATTCTCTTGGACATTTGTGTTTTCAATATTCTCATTGACAAGTTCCTCAAAATTTCTCATTTCCTTATCATTTTCATGCACCTCTACATCTCTTTCATGATGCTCTACCTCCACATTTATTTGATGGCTTAATCTTTCCCTTTCCTCTCGCCTTTTTTTTTATAGTCTCTCATTTTTATCCGCTGAATCAATTCTTTTTCGATCGTGCCTTGATAGGCAATTTCTTTGGTTTCCCATGTTCACAAAATTGGAAACCTAAAATCCAATTCTATTTTGACCAAATACCCAAAAAAACATAAAGACTTCAGAATAAGTACTTCATGCTTTCAATAAGAGAGAAAATTAAAAATAAATAATTCAATTCATAAAGACATTTTGCAAAAATACTTCATGCCTTCATAGAGAAATTTTTCAAAAATACTTCATGTCTTCATAGAGACATTTTGCAAAAAATCTTCATGCATCCATGCACCCAAAAAAACTTAATTTTTTTTTTTTCCAAAAAGAATTTTGCACCTAAAAAATATTCGCACCTTGGAAGAAAAATAATTCGTAACCTCGCACCTTCGCAATTTTTGGACCCTCGCACCTTCGCAATTTTCGCTGGTTCAGAATGGTGTGTGGAATTAACCTTTCGAACGAGATTATTTATATACAACTCTCGCCTGAAATATTGCGTCGGATTTCAATTAAAATTTAATAAACTCTCAAACGAGAGTTGGCCATGGCTAAACTCTCGGCCGAGAGTTGGCTTGGGTAAACTCTCGAGCGCAAACTCTCGGCCAAGAGTTTTTAAAACTTTCGGCTGAGAGTTTAGCCACGTGATTAAATGTAACATGTGGTGGCTTAAACTCTCAGTCGAGAGTTTAATAGATATCTCGCCTGAAAAATTATCTTAGCCGAGAGTTTCTGGTCAACGAAAAACCCAGAAAATTCTGCAGTTTTCAAGGACCTACAACTTTGGAGGGGCGAAACACCTACAAAAACAAAATTTTATATTTCAGACCTGGTACCATTAGATTCATCTCTAAATATAGTTTCTGATGGTGTAATATTTGTGGAGTTTCATTAAAAATTTCAATTCGTTATTAATTTTATACTAAATTGTGTCACTGTGGAATTTCATTGTTCTGAAAATTGCACTGAATGAAAATTCAATAACTTTAAAATGGCAACACCAAAAAAATAAAAATAAATCATATTACAATTCCTCTCCCTGTCTTCTTAAAAAGGGTATTCTCATTTTTCTTATTGACGATCACATTGAAAATAAAATCTAGGGCTCATAAAATGTACTGAAACATCACCATTTTTTTGTCTTCATCCATTTCAAAAAATAATAAAAAATAGTGATTTAATCTGAAAATTACTGAAAAATAGTCAGTGCACTAGTGAAATATATGTATATTATGATGATATGGTTTATTTCCAAAAAATGAATAACCTTCCCTAAAAAAAGTTAGGGTTCAAAAAGTGACTATTTATGTTTGCCTGAAAATTTCAAGTATATGCAATTAGTAAACAACAATTTTACCCCTCTATATGTCAATATTTTTTTTTTTTTAATATGAGTATGGAGGTAAGACAATTCTCTACAAATCTTGTTTTTATGTCAAAGCGTAATTTGCATTAAAAATATGAGTTTAGTGGAGTTTAAGTTGAAAAAACATACAAAATTACAATTTTCAACGTCAAAAAAGGGCAAAAAGTGTTTCCCAACTTCACATTTTCACCCATCAAAGAATGTAACCATCCACTCAAGTGAAATATATAATCAGAAATGAATTTTAAGTTGCTAAATCAAAAGATCATAGAGCAGCCTATTTTGGCCCTGCTAGACTTCAATAAATTATTTCAAGTTGAAATAGGTGCAAGTGGAATTGTGATTGGAGTAGTTTTAAGTCATGAAGGGTGACCTATTTCTTATTTCAGTGAGAAATTAAATGAAGCAAAACCTAGGTAATATTCCTATGATAAATAATTTTATGCTAAAGTTCAGGATTTGAAGAAATGGAGACATTATCTTATGCCTAAGGAATTGTTTTGTTACACTAATAACTATGTTTTTCGGATTATTAACAACCAACCAAAGTTAGATTAGAGGCATGTAAAATGGATTGAGTTTCTACATAATTTTACTTTTGTGATAAAACATACCAATGGTTCATAAAATATATTAGTTTATTCCTTAAGTAGAATTAATTTAATTATACTAGAATTTTAGGTGAATTTTTTAGCATTTGATGAACTAATTAAGATGTAAAAGAATGATGCAGATTTCAACGAAGCATATGTAGCTTGTGAGAATCCAGTCAATATAAACAACACTTAGTGATCGAGCTATATGATTCAAGAAGATTTGTTATTCAAATCAAATAAGCTTTGCATGCCCAATTGTTTGATGAGAACCAATCTCATAAAGGAGAAACATATTTGAGGACTGTCAGGACACTCTGGGACTGATAATACCCTTTCTTTGTTAAATTGTTTTTATTATTGGCCAGGTATGCAAGCTGAGGTAAAGAGATTTTTTGAAAAGTGCAGTATGTGCTAGCATGCCAAAGGAAGAAGTCATAACATAAGAATGTACTAGGAATTTCCCATTTCAAGCAGGCAATGGGATTCCATGAATATGGATTTTGTTTCGAGATTACCTTGAACACAGAGAGGTAATGATACCATGTTTGTGATTGAGTATAGGTTTTCTAAAATTTCTCATTTTATACTTTGTATAAAACTCACTGATGCAACCAGTATTGCAAATTTATTTTTTGAATAAGTTGTAAGGTTGCATGGTTTTCCTAGAACCATTGTTTCAAATCAAGGCACAAGGTTTATAGGTTATTTCTAGAGGACCATGTGGAAGAAACTAAGAACCAATTAAAATTAAAATTTATTCTACCACACATAGATAGATGGACAAACAGGGGTGATGAATAGAATTTTGGGAAACACATTGAGAATTTCGGTAAGTGAGCATACCAAGTAATGGCATCAGATGCCTCCTCAATCTGTGTTTTACTACAATGACCCACCTAAAATAAGCATGGGAATGATTCCATTTTAGATATTGTATGGAATACACCCTATGGGAGTGTATGAACTAAGAAATTTGGGATAGAAGGAATTCAAGAGTCTAGATGATAAAAAATTTGTAGTGAGTATATAGGATTTAGAGGAAAGGGTTAAGCAACAACTGTAGGAGAAAAAAAACAAGTAAAACACATAAAAAAATTATAAAAAGAATATATCTGGACTTTAAATTTAACGACCTAGTTATGGCATATTTGAGAAAGGAAATATTTTCTATTGGAACATACAACAAGCTTAATCTCAAGAAAATTGGTTTATGTAAAATTTTAAGGAAATTTTTGTCCAATACTTATGAATTAGAACTTCCTAAGGAAATTTGAATATCGTTGTTTTTTAATCTAGTAGACCTATACCTATTTAAGTAACCATATAGTATTACATTAGATGCACTTGTGAGTGATGAAAATTAGACTAGCAAGTGGAAGAAGTAGCTACCCAAAGAATTAAGAAAGAAATCGAAGCAATATTGGGTTAGAGAACAGTCAACAAAACCAGAGTTAAAGAGTATCTTCAATATCTAATTAAATGGAAACAAAAACCAATAGAATATGTTACAAGGATGAAAACAACAAATATTATCAAGTATGGTACAAGTGTTGGAGAATTGATTAATAGTTCTTTTCCTCCCCAGGAGTTTGATGTAGGAGCATCTCCAATCCAACTTCATCTTTGATGTCCTTAGGTCAAAATTATGTTTACTAAGGGATTTTGTTGTGTAACCAGCTCCAAAAATAGAAGAAAAGAGATATAAATGCCTTAGAAATAAGCCACTTCGAGGGGGAAACCTCCAATACATTACATAAATGAACAATTCTTGGATGATACAAATGAACAAAACCGCCTTCTATATATAGGAGTCCATGGGGCCACAATATAATCCTAGTGGGGCCACAATGTAATCCTAGCCGACCTAACAATAATAATGTAAGGGCACAATAATAACAATATGGGGGTTACAGGGGTACAATAATAACAATATGGGGGCTACATTAACATAATAAGGGGCTACACTATTAATATAGGGACTTAACATGCCCCTCTCCTTCAAACAAGTGTTGTCCTCAACGCTTGATTATTTCTTGATGCTTCTGTATAAAATTCTCATCCTCCCATGTGGAATCTTCTACAGGAAAGTTCTTCCACTTGCTGAGATACTCTAAAATTGATCATACTTGTCGAGTTCTTGTTTTTGTGACTGCTTCAAAACTTCTTTCGATGTGATGCTGATATTCCAGTTGTTTCATTAGATTCTGCACCAAAGTTAGGTTATCCTTTGAGAGTTGGAGAACTTGTTGTTGATGATCGATGTCATCTTCCACTAATTTATCATCTATATTAGCTATTATTTTATCCTTCAAACCATCCAACTTAGCCTCCATTTCTTCTTTTAAACCATCTATGTCATCTTCGGTTGCTCTCCGTAAGATCGAAATTTGTTGCACTTGGTACCCTAATTTTGATATCTCAGACTGCAATTCTTCCACTTCATGCATCATAGTATGGATTTCTGAGGGCTTAATGGGTGTTGAATTCTTTTTAGGAGGCATTTCAGAATGAAATACTGAAATATATGCTCAATAGGCCCTTGGAATCACTTCAAACTGATTTTTCAAACAAGATTTATGCAATTCGGGAAAAACAATACACACCTTTTACTCGCTTTTGAGGAACTCGATATTGAAATTTTATTATCTCTATGATTGCGGCACTTCAATATTTTAATTTTGGTATCAACGTAGCCCTCTGAATTATCTTTTGAATGCCACAGGTCTGACCAGATTTGGATTCTCCAAGACAAAGTTGTGTCCAATCTCCCACAATGACCTAATTCTGGACTGGTTCAGTAGAGCGAAATTGTATGACTTGCCACGTGTCACTGTTTCATCCTTTTTCTCTGAAATTGATAGCCAAGAAGCTAAAATATGTGTACTTCTGACCACTTTTTACGGAACTCCAATCCGATGCCCAGAGAGAGAGTTATTGAAATTTTCCCACGATCACCTCTTTGAGATGAAATTCAGGAGCCTGAAAAAGCACTACATTCCACAGATCATATCTCCCCAAATATTGCGAACCAAGCTCTGAAATTTTTTGACGAATTTCCTCAGGATTTCGGCTTCGCACCATATGAATTTCAGATTTTGAACCTTCGTAGAAAAAATGTTATAGCGCAAATTCCACGATGACCTGTTTAGGAGCCTGAAAAAATACCTAACTTCCACAAATGATATCTCCGAAAATATTGCGAACCAAGCTCTGAAATTTTTAGAAAATCTTCCTCAGGATTTAGGCTTCGCACCCTAAAAATTTCAGATTTTGAAACTTCGTAGAAAAAAATTTATGAAAAATTCCACGATGACTGCTTGTTTGGAGCAAATAAACCCTAGAATCCAAACCTCTCGATACCAAATGTTGTGTAACCAAATTCTCCAAAAATAGAAGAAAAGAGATATAAACGCCTTAGAAATAAGCCACTTCGAGGGGGCAACCTCCAATACATTACATAAATGAACAATTCTTGGATGATACAAATGAACAAAACCTCCTTCTATATATAGGAGTCCATGGGGCCACAATATAATCCTAGTGGGGCCACAATGTAATCCTAGCCTACCTAACAATAATAATGTAAGGGCACAATAATAACAATATGGGGGTTACAAGGGTACAATAATAACAATAAAGGGGGCTACACTATTAATATAGGGGCTTAACAGATTTGGTTCCCTTATTTATTTGATTTTGTAATATTTTCTAAGTATATATAGAAGAAAGTGTATTCTCAAGTAGTAGAGTGAGGTGTCATTAATTAGCTATGTAAATGATACAATTAGCTAAAATAAAAGGTTTTTGTCAAAACATACTCAATTTGTTAGAACTTAGCTATGATAGCTTGTTGAGGCCATAAATTGAAGATCTTTATGTTGTAAAATGCCCCTTTTTGAACCTCCAAACCTTACTTCGACCCTCTTACACACACAACAAAAGGATGTCATGCTACATTAAGACAAATAGAGGGTTACAAGGTAAATCTTTAATTTATGTCAAAAATGTATGCTTTGGATGCATTGTTAGAATTAATTATTAATATTAGGGATTACTAATGAAGGTTCTACAAATCTTGTAACCCTCAAAGGGGCTTTCTAACTAGATTCCAAGTTTTGCGCATGTGTATAACATCCAATGGAAAAGAAACACATTGATTCTCCATAACATAATATCAGTATGCTCTGTCACCCATCAAAGTGAATTGTTGGTCAGAATTATGCACCTGGTTGGTATGCTAATATGGAATTCGGTTTAATGTCATGGACGAGATTCATGTTCCTTTGCTCAAATTTCTTCAACCGAACTACACATGTTCACTCTTGTTTTATACATACTAGTTTTTGCATTGATCTCAGATCTTGAGAGGGCGTTGAATCTACCAGTCTCTTCCTGGAATAGAATATGAATATGTCTTGTAACACAATTGTTATGTATTGTATCTCTTATAAAATCCTAACTCTAGCCCTCAGCCAGGTTAGAGGGATTGTCATTAGGTTTTATTTCCAGTTCATATTGATACTTCTGCTCACCATTGCGGCCACTAGGTGGAACCTTTTCATATGTCTCTTATGTAAACTATGGAGCTATCAATATAAATTTTTTATGCTTAGGTTTTTTTATCCGTTGTGTTTATTTTATTGTGATTTAAGTTTTCTCGAGGATGTAACGCTACTAGTTGGCCTAGGCCCACCAACCCATCGTGTTTCCCCTTTATCCGATGTGATTTCATGTTAGTTTAATCTATGTGTTAAGGTTTTCATATCATAAATATTTCTTTTCTTTGGTATATTTATTTGTGTAGAGGACAAATTGAATGGTTTAATGATGAATGCTTGTTTTATTTATACATAGATTGTTTTATTCTTGATCAAAGAAAACATATTAATGATTGGTTTCATGCTTATGGTTTGGATTTGTAGTATGTATGACCTCTTGTCTATGATATGATTCTGGATCTCATATATTAAATCTCACCTCTATTCTTATGTTCTTTGATACATTTATCATTGGTTTGAGAATGCGCAATCTAAGTGACTGATTGTAGGGTCATGTTTCAAGACCCTCTATCACTATACATTGTCAGTATTTTATGATAACTTTATGTTATGTAGGAAATATTAGTGAGGTTAACCTTATAATATTCCATTTATATTTGATATCAGTACCTTGTTAACATTAATGCATAGGGTTCATTCATGTCAGAAAATATCAATCAGTTTGTGCATCTTGAATCTCCCATTCTTTATCTTATGTATATATAAATATCATATCAACATAGATTGTGTGTTATCTGTAGGTTGTGAGTCAATTGATTTCAAGATATGAGTCTAGAGTGATGTTAATACTATGTCCCTTTTCCTTATTAAAATAATGATCCATGTATATTGTTTGATGACTAATAAGTTGAAGATATGATCAGTATTTATAATGGTGTAAAACAAGATTTGATTTTATTATTGTGGGATTCACACTAGATCCCATTTATCTTATATCTAAATCACAAAAGAGTATATAGTATTTGTGTACCTTGAGGGAAAATTAGGCTTAATCTTTCTTCCTTCAATTGTATTTTCCCAATTTTGGATAGTTGATTGGATTTTTGTTTTTAATACCTTGATTTCCTTTCATGTAAGATCAGTTTGGAACCCACAATGAGTTCTTAAGCTTTGAAAATACTTGAAGACTTGAGGGGAAGTCATTATAGGAGGGCCTAGTTGTAAGAGCCCAATGTTCCTTAGATAGGTTTCTTGTTTGAGTTGAGTGTGTTATGTTGCCACTGAAGGTATTCTAATTGCATGAGGCCTTATGGATATACCCTGGAATGGAAACTCGGGATAATGCAAGTTTTTGATGCTTTTCCTATGTGATACTTTCCTTTGGTAGTGAGTTATAGTAGAAAATCATTATTATCTCCATATTTGCACAAACAATGTAGTGTCTTGAAGTTTATGATCTTAGATTGAAACTTAAATGTTGAGTAATTTCTTGTCAAATATTTCACACAACATTTTTATGACATTGTCAAGGATGTGCTCGAGAGATATAGCATTATCGATCTAGTTTTTTATTATATTCCCCAACATTTAATAATTGGAGGAGGAGGGGAGGTAATATGGGAGGTAAGAACCTGCACAACCACCTCAGGTGTGTGTTGGCTTAGGGGGTCTTGACCAAAGTTCAGAGTAATCATGCAACCAACAAAACCCTCCAACTACAGGCCCTTTCGGTAGTGATCCACTTATGCAGACCAAAGTCTCACTCGAAGCAGTATGGGGGGGTGCTGGAACTAGGTTTCTGCACCCTGAGGGAGTTTTATATGTGGATCCAACGTTAATGCCTGCTACTTTGTGTGCAACTTCACCAAACTAGATCTAATTACAGACAAATGATAAAGCAATTATGTGGGCCTAGATAGCGATAAACATATTTATCCCTTGCGTATTCTCATATTGCTACAGAATAAACCTTTACGCATACATATTATTATACCTCATATCTAACGATTAAGTCGAACAATACTTGCACATAAATGTAATGTAACAATGTGACTATCAATTAAGGAAACATGTATGCATTCAACATAACAGATCCAGATCTATAATAAGCAACAGATAATGCGCATAACGAATCTAAGAAAGTCACTGTTAAAATCATATAAAGTCAGAGTTTGCCAAAATTTCCTTCTTTATTAAGAGATCTTCAATCAATAAAATATTTCCCTTTTGTGCACACAGCAGCAGAGTTTGTGCACACAACTCAGGACTAGGTCTCCGGGCACATAGCCAACAAGAGCCTCTCTACCCAAACCGACCCAAAATTTATATCAAAACATAAGCATCTATTCATCTATTCATCTATCATATCATCTATATCTTTCTTCAATCGACTCTTACATATTTATATCTTTCTAAATGCACACATACCATGGTATCAAACCATGGTTTTAAATTTTACCCATTATAATAGTTAAGGGACTTTGACCCACCTCAAAGTCCCTTGATATCTACGCGCAATGCTTACAACAAAAAATTGACCCAAAATTTACCAAAATTGATTTACCCAGGGGACCCTGCTCCAACAGCCCCCAAAAAAATCTAGTGACTTGTCTCGAGTCACTCTGGTTCGGTTGTCTGTATCTTATTTTTTAGCGCCTCTACCGAACTCTGAAATGGCAGAATGAATTCTACACTTTCTGTTGCATTGTTCTACGCTTATTCGACCAATTTTTGTGTTGTCGGAGGTTCAGCAGCCTGGCCGATGCTGCGCTATGTTTGCTGCAGGTTATTGAGGGTTGTATCAATGGTCTGTGATAGGTCCATGGCCTCATCCGCCCACGACTTCATTCTATCCTCTAATAGATGCTCGCATTGGCGCAATGTCTCAATCTCTTCTTAGATGGCGCAGATCTCCTACAGCTGGGCTAGTCTTTGGGTGGGCACAAGGGTCGGCACCGCGACTTGAATGTCATCAAATTGCTGTTCTTTGGCCCTGAGCTCCACCTTGACTGCTGGATGACGGGGTCATTTTGGATGAAATTCTAGAGACCCATGGCTTCTTCAAGCAACTAGCTAACATCATTCACAGCAACAGTGATGGTAGCAGTCGATTCTTGGACTACTGCAGCGCTCCATGCGCGTACCGCAGCGCGCTGTGCGTGTACCTCTGGCAGTGTTTCTGGCTGCAGATTCATTAGGAGATCAAAAATATTTTTTCCACGTTCTGCACAAATGGTCGTGGTCTCACAGCGCGATTCCTTGAGCGCATCTACCATGATTTAAATCTTAACTGTTGGCGTGGTTGTGGCAAGTATTGTGACTCTAGAAGGTCACCGCAAAGTTGATCAATCATGGATTCTAGTGTTTTTCATTGACCCTCAGCCGCTCGACATGCCTCCTCTATATTTTGTTGCTCCTTCTACATCATCGCTACTTGCTGCTGAGACTCTGAAGCCACTTTGGAGGCATGGACCTCTCGGTACTGTAGCTCATCCATGATTATCATGTGTATGGCGTGAATTTTTCCTCCAGGCAGCATCGCCAAGTTGATGCCAAACTCTATGCAGGCTTGCACATTAGCGCACAAGTCAGGATTCTCTACTATAACTGCAGGTCCCGGAATTTGAAACAACCGACTGTTTAGAAGGGATGACAACACATTTCTAATGGGCTGCGGGCTCTCTTGTCTAGTGTTGGATGTCTGCACACTCGCTTGCTTCAAGCTCTCTTGAATCGCGCTCTCTTGTACCTTCAACTACTGAAGACCCAGCTATAAATCTATGAGGATTGATTTGTACTGCACTTCCATATCATTCTGAAGGTCCTTAGTTGTAGTCTTTACCGTGTTTTCGATCTCATTAAGGTCATATTCCATGAGGGTCAGGGCGTTTGTCCCTGTATTCTTGGATCCTTTTCTCTTTTTTTGTGGGCCTGGGGAGGCCTGAGATTCTCTCTTCGTTCCTTTTGTTCTCTGTCTCACGGGGGCCCTGGTACCTTCACCATATTTATCCTTTGCCTCCTTCTCCAGATCAATAGTTTCACCCATCGTGGTGTGTTCTGGTTCTGTCTTTGCATCCTTCTCTTGCAAATCTTTATGCATCTCCTTGACCGTATACGTCTACTGATCCTTATCCTTCGTTGTGCGTGGCTTTGTCAAGGTTTTGATAGGAAATGAAGACGATGCCCAGCTAGTATGTCGCGCTTCTAACCATAAGGCGGGCCAATTCATCATCATGTGCAAGATCGTCCTCCATGACCATGTACGGTAGTTCATACCAAACACCCTCAATATACCATTTTGCGCGCATGTGGATGTTGTGAAAAGTGCCTTTGAAATTGGCTATATGTTTGTATTTCTCGTACAATGTTGGTGATAAGCATGACTTGGACTGCACCGCTTGGAATACCTCAGAATTAAACAATACCTAGAATATTTTGTTCTTTGTGATGCGGGAAGGAACCTTGGAGTTCCACACTGTTTCATAGTGCAGAGCTTCGCACAGATCCGGCTCAATATCTAGGAACTGGGCTTCAGCGAGCGTCTTCCAGTTGATGAGTGCAATCAAAAGTAGCAACCATGCATAATAGAAATGTTTCCCCTCCTCCTAAGCTTCACACACATTCCCTAGCAACTCGGTGCACAGGTACTAAGCCCAGTTATACTGTACTCCCTTCTCGCACTGCCCAGCTAACACAATTATGTGGGCTGGTACTTCCTTTGTCCAAGACTTCCTCATAAACTTGCAAGTGAGGATGATTGTACTAGGGTCATTGATTTCACTAACAAGGAATCTTCGAGTGTTTCGTAATACCTTGTAATCCTTCTTGACTTTTTTCGCCACTTTATTTTCCTGGAATTTTCCTCTAAAGACTGCCACAACATCTTCCCCCTGACTAGGCAGGTTGGTGATATGAGCCATAATCAGTCGTCATGCACTAGGGCGAGCAGTTGGTACACACAAATGTCATTCACCGCACTGTGTCCAAAGTGTGGAACGTTCAATAAATTTAGTAGCCCTGACTTCTACAAACCAAACGCCCAGGGATTTTTCTCAACCTTGATTATGCCCTCTTCATAGGTGACCGGTTCCAAATATATTGAGGGTGCGAGCTCAGGGAACTTCTCTTGGTCAGTCAGGTCCCAGTCTTCCATCTTCATCATGGGGACCTTCGCAAACATTTCCCCCTTGAATGGCACATCTTCAGGGAGCAACGAGAAATTAATATATTATCGGACCTTGTCCAAGTCCTTCGGGATCTTTACAAACACTTTGCGCAGTGCCATATACTTGGGAAACTGTGACATCAAATCTACCTCCAGGAACTCATATTCCTCCATAAGATTTTTAGGCAGGTTGTCCATAGGTCTCTTTTAGCTCTCAGCAGTAGTCGACCAAGGCTTCGAGGTCTTTTAGCATGGTGGCTTTCGGGACCTCGAGGACTACCCCTTCTTAGATTTCTATGGCTGGGGTACAGGCACAGTGGTTTCAGTGACTAGCATAGGGGTCTCAGTGGCCTGCGCAGGGGTCTCATCGACCGACGTCGCAGAGGGGGTGGGCTCAGTATCAACCATACTTGGCGGAATTAAATATCCCAACACTTAGTTTTACATCTCTTCGCAGAACAATAGGTTGATTCCAAACATAAGCTTTAGGCAACTCATAGATGGGAAAGAGCACAAATCTTATGGAAATCAAAGGGAACTAATGTAACCCTTCCTATTATATTTATATCGTTGGTGCAGCCTAAACAATTTTATGTTCATTAATGTATCCCCATAAATTCTATAACGGCTCCAAATATGGCATAATCTCCTCATTAAATGTTGTTTAGAAACTCCTCCAAATGATAATATAGCTGTCTTATCCAAATTTACTGTTCCAATGGCTAGTTTTTGGCACCTCAATGACTTGGTCACCCTCCCAGTGCAGCGTCTACACGATTGTCGCACCTGTCTACACATCCATCGTCTTCGTTGCACATACCAACTTTCCCAACACTTGACAGACTATTTTACGGTGCTGCGCCCTCTCACAAATTTTTGGGGCACTAAGACACTCCACCGGCCATATATCCATTTGGCGCGTGCAGGGATAGGGAGGGATATCCCTCTAAGGTTTAAAATGACTTCCATTTACATACCTAGGAAGGTCGTTACCACCTAAAGTGGCAAGCTGTACCGCATCTCCCTCTGTAATCTCCTTAACCACATAAGGTCTGATACAATGTATTTTTAACTTCCCTAGTTGGCGCACAAACTACTTGTCATATAAAAAAACCAAATCATATTCCTTAAAAAAAAATTTCCTAATGTGCCTTTCATGCCAAGCCTTTTTGCGTGCCTTTTGTACATGCGAATGGAAACCTGCAATGAATCGGTCCTCTTCCAGCGCGACCAACTATTTCAATCGTTCTTCCATAATATCCTACTCAACCATGTTAGTGGTTTCTACAATGCACAAACTTGGGACAATATACTCCATTGGCATAACAACTCTCTGCCCATACACCATTCTGAAAGGTGTCTTCCCTTTCAACTTCTTGCATGTGGTCATGTATTCTCATAGAACCATAGGTATGTGCACATCTCAATCATTGCGGTAATCATTGCAAATATTAGTGAACACGTTCTCCAATATCTTATTAAAATTTTCCACTGCACCATTTTCCTGAGGGTGATATGGTGTACTCTTCTGATGGTGTATCTGGAATTATTCGGTCAAAGCTTGAATTGTTTCATTCACAAAGTGGGTTCCTTGGTCACTCATGAAGATCTTAGGACACCCAAACCATGTCAAGATATTTTTGAAAATGAAGTGCGCAGCTGTTTCTTCACTGCAGTCTTTCACAGGCGCATCCTTGACCCATTGGGTCACATAGTCTGTCGAAGTGATTATATAGCGTGCACCTGTCTTCTTTCCTGGAGGGTTTATGGGTTTGACGAAGTCAATGCGACATTTGTAAAAATCTTGCAAGGTCATTCGTGGGTGCAGGGGAATTTCATACCTACGTGATGATTTCCCCGTCCACTAACTTACATCACAAGCGCGACAATATGCATGAGTGTCACCACAAACCAGCCCATAAGATCTTCTATGCGGTTACTTTCCCTACATAATGATCTCCTGCAATTCCTCCATGAGATTTTGCTAATATATCATGTCTTTCAAATTCCAACACATATCTCCTCAATATTTCATCTGCCCCCATTTTGTATAGCTGGCCAGCAATCAAGGTAAAATCAGTTGTGTGCACAACCATCTCTTTCTTCTATTTCACCGTATACTCTATGGGCGCACTTCCAGTGGTCAGGAAATGAATCATAACAACAAAGTGATCATCTACTAACTTAATGGAAAATATTTGCGCGCCGAGTAGCCCTTCTTCCAAGTTAGTAGGCTCTTCTATGTTTTCAATGCGCGACAAATGGTCTAGCCCAGCTTTCAGTCTCCCTGGTTTCAAAATTACTTCAAATTCATACTCCTGAAATAATAATAGCCATTTGTAGATCTTCCCCCCCAACACAGGCTTTTTGAATAGATACTTTAAAGCAGAGTGATCAGTAAACATCTTAAAATGTCCTCCCAATAGATAGTGGCAGAATTTCTGCAGTGCGTAGACCATAGCTAATCCTTCCCTCTCCGTGGTTGAGTAGTTGTGCTCTGCACTTGACAATTTCCTACTCACAAATGCAATAGGGTGGTCAATATCCCCTGCTCTAAGATGCACTAAGACAGCTCCTAACGTGATGTAGGATGCATCGACGTGTACATATAATTCCTTTTTGTAATCTGGAAAAACCAATATGGGCGCAATGACCATCTTCTCCTTAAGAAATTCAAAGCTCTTATGGCAGTATGTGTGCCAGAAAAATGAGGCATCTTTCTTCAACAACTTCTCCAATAGTGTAGTGATCAGCACATAACCTTGAATAAACTTCCTGTAATACCTTGTGCACCCCAAAATTGAGCGTATATGTTTTACATTTGCAAAAACCTCCACGTTACCAATAACAAAAATCTTTGTTGGATCCACCATCAATCCTTGCTGACAAACGATATGATCGAGCAAGATCCCGAAAGGGACGCAAAATATACAATTCTTCTGGCGAGATCTAATACTTCCAACAAGTATCCAGCATCAGTCGGAGGCTCGACACATGCTTCTTTAATAATCCAAATACAGTTTAGTCATCAAAGTACACTTCTAATAATTTGTGGATGTATTCCTTGAAAGTAGCTACTACTATGCGCAAGAATATAGCTAGCACATTCTTCAGGATGAATGACATGATTATGTATTGAAAGGATCCACACTCTATCGCAAAGGTTTTTTTGCTTCTATCCTCCGTTGTGATCCTTATCTGATGGTATCCAGAGAATCCATCCGCGAATGAGTAGGCCTCCTTTCCTCCCATATTGTCCAGTGTTTCATCATAGAACAAAGTTGGGAATGGTTCACACATGCAAGCATCATTCAATTTGCACAAATATACACAAATCCTTATTTCTCCCTTGGTCTTCGTGTCTTGAACCACCATAGGGATTACCCAATCAAACTCTTCTATTGGTTCAATGATACATGCAGCCACCATTTTTTCCAACTCGTCTTTGACCTTCTGCCTGTATTTTGGATTCAACCTATATGGACGCTACTTCACGGGTCGCACATCTAGTTTCAAGGTGATCTTCATTACTCCAAGGTCTCCTATAATCCCCTTCAATTCAGAAATTTTCATAGGAAACAACTGCTAATATTCAGTTAATAGCTCGATGACCTTTCCCACCGTATCATCATCCCATTAGTCCCCTATCTTTGCTAATTTTGGATTTTCCTCTGAGCCAATATTAACTTTTCTAATCTTCAGAGGCTTAGTTACATCAAATAACTCAACCATAGGCCCATCAACTACACATTTTCCTTCACACTTAGGAATAGTAATGTTTCTTGGGTCTTCTTCGTTATGTTTGATTGACATATTTCGATAGTCCATGATGTCCCTCATCTATGTGTCCCATGTTGGCAAGGCACGTTCCACTAACAACTTTGTGGTGTCAAAGATTACTTCCTGAATATCTTGTAGTGCCTCATCAAGGCATTCGAACCCACTTTCAAAACTAAAGGTCAGGATAAAAATTTCTGTTAGCACAATCCATTTAGTAGTTCCTCGGTGCAGCTCAATTTCAAGGTACCAGTCTACATACACCTTCCCTAAATTGTGGATGAATATATGAACCCATTTTGGCTTTGGCTCTTCACCCCATGCTTCAGCCCATCTAGCCAGATGGTTGTGCAAATTTCCTTTTCCAAAATAGCTCTCTCCTATTCTGGTATTTTAATGCTCAAATCGTAGATGCATCATGCGGGTACATTCTCCCCAGTTAGCCAAGTTACCTTTGTGCATCTCCCACCAGTGCGATGGGGTCAAGTGCAGAGCTATATCAAGTGCATGGAACCGCTGTGATTCTGGAACAATTTTTTCAAGTTCTTCTAAAAGCATATTAACATTACTCATGCCATCATAATAAGGAAAATCTCATACCTTGGAGGATATGCACCAAAGAGCTTTTGTCACCAGATTGCAGTGCAATGCAGAAACTTTGTGCAAATGGTTTTGCCAGTTTTCCATCTCCTCATATGAATCTAAAAATCATGAACTATCCTTCTCCCCATTAAGCCAACTGTCTGATGTTGGGTTGATCCAATCTTCATCCCACGGAGTTAACTTATAAATATGGTCAAAATCATCGTCTACGCGCACCAGCTCAGTGTATCTTTCTCCTTCTGCAGGGTCTAGAGGGACCACAACCTGGGTTCCATTAATTTCAAACACAATACTTCTATGCTTGAGGTTAATAATTCCATCCATATCGATAGCCCAATCTAGACCCAAAAGCGCAAGATATGGGTCGGTATCATCAACAATCTCGATTACTTCAAAGTCTGTGAGCACCCAAACTCCTTCAATATCCACGACTACCTCCGAGATTCTTCCTAGTGGGATAATATTTTGTTGATTCTCCTTGCACAACTGAATAGTGGACCACTCCAATTTTGGTTCTCCCATTCGCTGCCAAGTTTTCTTTGGTAATACATTCACATCAGACCCTAAATCCAAGATAACCTGATCCATTTCGTATGCACCGATCTGAGCATTTAAGCACATTTCCCATCCAGTTCTTCTTTTATTCTTATAAATCTTATTAACAGCCTTCTGCTCTATCATGGGTTTTTCCTTCTCTGCGTAGTGTTATATTAATGCTTAGAGGTTCTTGATTGCCTTCTTATTGTGCAACAATTTAATACAAGCCTACAGGAAGGGCTTTATCTCTGCATCTCCTTCGACCACGTCCATAGGCTTCCTTGATGCTTTAGATGTCGATGCGCCCATAAAAGAAAAATCGTTATTTGCCTATAAAAAACTATCCTTCTCCCTCCTTAATTTGAATCTTTCCTTCTTTTTAGGTGCCTTTCCGATCCAAAGATCAATATCAGTATTTTTTCCTTTGTCTTCACCAGTTGCTTCACTGATCCTAGTAGCAATATTCACACTCGGTTCTTCTTCGCGCAACTCACCTCTTACCATCTGAATATTTTGAGTCGGAGTGTGCGGTTTCTTTTCCTGCATTCTTGGAAATAATACAGGGAAATATTCAATAACATGATCAAATTGTCTACAAATGCATGCAGGATTGTTGTGCTAGGTTGGGAAAATCGCATGCGTAGTGACCAACATCCCCACAGTTATAGCAGATGAGTTTTCCCATTCCTCGACCAACTCCTCCTCCTCTTTCTCAGCCTCGGCCTTGGAATCCACCATGTCTCGATTGAGATGCAAGTGACCCTGGTTCCCATCCTTCTGACTGCATCCTATATAAGCTAGCTCGGTCAATCATCAAATCGAAGCTACGACAATTCTGATCATCATGTCCCACCAATCGGAAAAAATTGTAGAAAACCTGCTTAAGCTCAAGGATATATTTACCAATCCTAGGGAAGAATTTTTTCTTGTTCATACCAGTTGCTTGACAAATCACGCACCATAATGTGAGGGTTCCACTTGTTCCTACCATGCTCTTAATTGGGCTTGGTCCTCTGGCTGTTAGATAGTCATTGTATATAGGACATTGATATTTATGATTCCCCTCAATTTTACAACGTATACAACATGCACTTGCACATACATCCTTCCCATTATCTTGGCACAAGCTTTGTATTTCTAAGTGTAGCGCAACTAGTTGGTTTTGAATTTGTTGAACCCCAGCCTACACAGCTGGGAGAGGCGAGGATTATTATTTCATTGAGATCTCCACATCTTCAGCCTGCATCATAATATTCTGTTGATTTAATGACTGGCGCAGATGTGGTAGCAACATGGAAACACACCATTCTTTGTGGTACATATCATAAATAGTAAATCCTTAATCTCTGATGGTGCACTTCAACCATTGATCCGCCTCCCATATGGATTCATTCGCTTCCTAGTGGATTTTATTTAACTTAGTCACAAATTGGACATATGATTTCGGCCTTTTGAATTTTTCCTTAAATGCAACCTTCAGATTCTCAATTGTTTCATTAGGGTTCATCGCTTCATACCTTATGTACCATTCCAGTGTGTGTTCTTGAAATGCAGTAGCCAATCACGCTTTCTTAACATTATCATTATTTATTTATTGTGTTTTCCATACAATGTTTGTAACAAACCATAATAGGTCCACGTCTTCATTCCCGATACCACGGAAACTAGGTAACTTCATGGAGGAAGCCATATTGGCGTCTCGTGGTGGAGGTGGAGGTGAAGTGGATGGCTTGTTAGAGTGATATGAGCTTGGAAGTGGAGTGGATGGGATCTGAACTGTAGCCAATGACCCAATAATATCCTGATCTTGCAATTCCTCTTCTTCTGAGTGCACAGATTCACCAGAGCTATTGATTTCATACTCCTCATCACTGTCAGGTTTACCTTTGAGAGGGCTATAAACTAAAAATTATTCTAGATACTCTATAAGTTCTTCCACTACCCGTAGTCGGGCCTCTACGGGACATTCACTCAATACGGTTGCATAGAGTACCCTTTTCACACAATAACATTTTAATCCACAGTTTCAGTGAGTGCAGGAACTTACCTCTAGGGCCCTTGAAAAATCTCCTTTCAGCTTTAGAATATGATACAAATGTATCTTTAGTGAATTCAGTCACAAATCCTCCCAGAACACTATCGATCCAGTGATTTACTACATTGGTAATATTATTGCTATATTTATCCAATTGTTGTACTAACTCAGGGGTCCACTTGGTGCTTGCTTCGTCCTTTTCGTAGGTTTGGAATTCAGCAAGCAGAGACAAACACTCTTGCAACTCAGTTGCAAAGGAAGAAAAGATTTTTTTTTGAACCTCGGTGTACATATGCCTTTGTGCCCAATATTCAGCAGAGAATTTAGGGCTTCTATTTTCTTAGATCGCAAATTTATGCACCTTATTTTCAAGCCAATATTGTAGTTCATTCTTTTTCGAGTGCCACATCAACTCTCCCTCAAAATGATCCTGACAACGGAACCATTTTTTGGCTTAAGGGATCTTGACCCAGGTTCATAGTAATCGTGAAACTAACAAAACCCTCCAACTACTATCCCTTTTGGTAGTGATCTGCTTTCACAGACCAAAGTCTCACTCGAAGCAGTATGGGGGCTTGCTGGAACCAGTTTTCCGCACCCCGAGGGAGTTTTTGATGTGGATTCAACAGATCTAATACATACTGCTTTGTGTGCAACTTCACTGAACCAGATCTAATTATAGATAAAAAAATAAATCAACTGTGCGTTCCTAGATAGTGATAAATAGAATTATCCCTTCTATATTCTCATATTGTTACAGAATAAACGCTTATGCAGACAGATTATTATACCTCAAATCTAACAATTAAGTTAAACAATACTTGTGTATAAATGTAATATACCAATGTGACTATCAACTACAGAAACACATATGGATTCAACATAACAAATATGGATATATAATAAGCAACATATAATGTGCATAACAAATCTAAGACAATTACTATTAAAATCATATAAATTCATAGTTTTCCAAAATGGCCTTCTTTATTAAGGAATCTTAAATCAATACAATCTTTCCCTTCTGCACACACAACAGAATATTTTGTGCACACAGCTCAGGACTAGGTCTCTACGAACACAACCAGAAGGAGCCTTTCTACCCATACCGACCCAAAATCTAGATCAAAACATAAGCATCTATCAATATATTCATATATCATATCATCTATATATTTCTTCACACACTCTTACATATTTATATATTTCTAAATGTGCACATACCATGGTCTCAAACCATGGTTTGAGACTCATGGTTTTCCCTTTTACTCATTACAATAGTTAAGGTAATTTGACCCATCCCAAAGCCCCTTGATATCTGCGTGTAGTGCTTACAACAAAAACTTAACCCAAAATTTATCAAAATTTCTTTACCCAGGAGACCCTGCTCCAATAATGTGCTCGACAAGACCTTGTTGTGCTAGTAATTGCATGATTTTTTTTATTCTTACAAGTTAGCATTCTCCTTTTTTGAGCATATTGGGTGAAGAGACACATCTCAAGTAGCGCCATAAGCTTACAGATTGGTGTGATTTTACTTTTTTGAAAGAAAATTTATTATCAAGCATATTAGGTCGGGAACGTCAAAGAGTTCAAAAGAGTCATTTACTTTTCTTACTTTGTTTTCCTCTTGTAATTTTTATTTTTTTAAAGTCTGTATGAATAGGGGAAAAGGTACAAAGTGAAAATATAAGGGTAAGCATAAATTAGATATTTTTGAAAGTCCTTTTTCTAATGTTAGATTGTGTTGTGTAACCAGCTCCAAAAATAGAAGAAAAGAGATATAAACACCTTAGAAATAATCCACTTCAAGGGGGCAACCTCCAATACATTACATGAATGAAAAATTCTTGGATGATACAATTTACAAAACCTCCTTTCTATATATAGGAGTCCATGGGGCCATAATGTAATCCTAGTGGGCCACAATGTAATCCTAGCCGACCTAAAAATAATAATTTAAGGGCACAATAATAAAAAAAATGGGGGTTACAAGGGTACAATAATAACAATAAGGGGGTTACACTAACAACAATAAGGGACTATACTAGTAATATAGGGACCTAACATGCCCCTCTCCAAAAAAGTGTTGTCCTCAACACTTGAGTAGCTCTGGGTGCTTCTGTACAAAATTCTCATCCTCCCATGTAGAATCTTCAGTGGGTAAGTTCTTCCACTTGATGAGATACTCTGAAATTGATCGATTCCGTAGTTGTCGAGTTCTTGTTTCCGTGACTGCTTTCGGTTCCAATATGATTTTTCCTTCCTCATCAATTTTTGGCAATATTGTTTGAACTAGAAGATTTTCACCTATAACCTTCTTTAAGCATGAAACATGGAAAACTGGATGCACTCGCGAAGAAGCAGGAAGCTCCAATTTGTATGCCATAGTACCAATCTTTTGCAACACCTTGTAAGGACCATAGTACTTTGGCGATAATTTATTATCCTTCTTAGCTTGCTTGAGGGACATTTTATGGTTGTAGCCATAAAAATACCCAATCTCCTACATCAAAACTTCTCTCGCTGCAATGTTGATCTGCCTGTTGTTTCATTCGATTTTGTGCCAAATTCAAGTTATCCTTTAAGAGTTGGAGAACTTCTTGCTGATGCTCGATGTGATCTTCCACTGCTTGAACCTCGAATTTTCCCTTAAAGATGATGTGATGGATGGAGGATGATATCCATAAAGTGCCATAAATGGGTTCATTTTTGCTGCATTATGGAAGGAAGTGTTATACCACCATTTAGTGAGAGGTAACCACATGACCCATTGTGTTTGTTTATCAGATACAAAACAACGAAGATATCCTTCCAAACATTTATTTACTATCTCAGTTTGACCATCAGATTGAGGATGATAAGATGAGCTATGAGCTAATTGAGTACCCAAACAAGAAAATAACTCCGTCCAAGAATTTCCAGTAAAAATGGGATCTCTGTCGCTCACAATAACCCTTGGGCTTCCATGTAGCTTTTGAATTCTGTCCATAAATGTAATAGCAACTGTACTTGCTTTAAATGGATGAGATAATGCACAAAAGTGTGCATACTTGGTAAGTCTATCAACTACCACCATGATGACACTCTTTCCTTCGGACTTAGGTAAAGCCAATCCGAAGGAAAATATTATATATAGAGTTCCTCACATGACATACAAACAGTCATGTGAGGAACTCTATATATAATATCAACTGGATATGCATAAGAGAGGTTAAAGAGAGTAAATATAGAGAATGCAAAGTATAGAAGAGTGAGGCAGATAAGATTAAGAAAAGAATAGCAGAGAGAGATGCTACAGAACAAAGTTGATATCTGAGGTAAATCAACAAACTTTCAGTTTGATAAATTGAGGAAGTTGGAGCTTCCCTATCAAGTTGTAGCTTGATAGCCATCAGTTGTAGTTGACTGAGGTTGGAGCCTCCTGTAGGTTGGTGACTGCAGAAAATTGAAGGGAGTTGGTGCTTCCTTGCAAGTTGTAGCTTGCAAAATTGAGGTTAGAGCCTCCTGTAGGTTGGTGCCTGCAGAAAAACAGTGGTTAGAGGAAGTTGGAGCTTGCCTTTGCATCACAACAATAATAAGATGTGGTTTTCTCCCTTTATGGCTTTCCACTTATATCTGGTGTCTCTGTGCATGAAATTTATGTGTTGATATGATTTATATCATTTGCTTAATACCAACTGCTCTCATATTAAGTCTATTGTTATATTATATTAATACATGCTGCTCACATTCTAAGATTACTCACATATTAAGTTGGACATGAAATGAAGGTGTAAATAAGGTTTAATGAAAAGTTTTAAAAGTCCATGAATGTGTTAAACTGATTCACCCCCCCCCCTCTCAGTTTAACTAAGGGTTCAACAATTGGTATCAGATTAGGTTCCTTTGTACCAGTTTAACAACTGAAAGGAGATCCTAGGTTCTCAGGATGGCTAGTAAAGAAGGATGTTCTACCAATAAATCCCCTTTCTTTACAGGTGAAAATTATGCTTTCTGGAAAATCAGAATGAGGACATACATAATGTCTCTAAGAATAGAATTCTGAGCTGCTGTGGAATATGGATATGCCCCAAAGGCAACTGACTCAGAGAAAGAAACCAAACAAGATTTTGTAGCTAACACAAAAGCCATGAATGCCATCTTGAATGGATTGTGTGAAGCAGATTTTATCAAAGTAATGCACAAAGACACTGCCAAAGAAATGTGGGATACTCTGAAGAACATCCATGAGGGAGACAAGAAATTAAAGACTGCCAAACTTCAAGTCTATAGAGCCCATTTTGAAAACTTAAAAATGGATGATGATTAAGACATTTCTAGCTTCTTTCTAAGGGTTGCAGAAATAGTAAATAACATGAAGGCTCTTGGTGAAAACATAAAAGAAGCTGTAATTGTCCAAAAGATTCTATGATCTCTTCCACCCAGGTTTAATCCCAAGGTGTCTGCAATAGAAGAAACAGCTAATTGGGAGAACTTGACCATGAACCAACTACTTGGAAATATAACAGCATATGAGATGAGGCTCCCACAGAAGAAGCCAAGTACGAGGGAGGCAGCCTTTAAAACAAAAAAGAAGAAAGAAGAAGAGGGAGACATATGCTCTTGCTCGGATGAAGAAGAGGAAAAATTTGTCAAGAATTTGGATAGAGGCTCAGGTAAATACAAAGGTAAACTTTCTTTCAAATGCTTTAACTGTGGAAGATTTGGACACTATGCTGCTAAGTGTCCTCACAAGAAAGTAAGGAAACAGGCTCAAGAGTCAGAGAAAAATAAATCAAAGAACTGGCAGAAAGGAAAGAAGTTCAACAGAAAATCCTTCTATGCTCAACAAGACAGCAGTACATCTGAATATTCAGATGAACCCTCTAGTGAAGAAGGAACCTCTGAATTCTTATTGATGGCCATAGAATAAATTGAAGGACTCCTGCTAGAAGATGAAGAAGAAGAAGGGGAAATCGACCTTGAGGGGGAGCTAAGGAGTGCTCTGGAGGAGATTGACAGACTCAAACTGAAGTGCAGAAAACAAAAGGACATTCTTTTCAAGTATGTAAGAGAAGAACAAAACTCAAAAGTCCTCAGGCAGCTGAAGGTAGAGCTTGAATAAACCAAGAAGATAGAAGACATGTTACTTCAGCAAATCAAGGATAAAACCCGAGAACAAGAGAAGCTGGAAGAAGAAGTAGTATGTCTCAGGAAGAAACTAGAAAATGCTCAAAGGAAAGCGGTTATAAGCTCTTCTCAAACAACAAGCTCTAGTAAGTTGAATGAAATTCTGGTTGCTCAAAGATCCCCTATGATAAAAACTGGAATAGGCTATGAAGGAGAATCAAGTAAAAGCAAAGAAAAAGTTGACAGAGATATTATTTTTGTAAAAGAAAAGAAGAATGATGAAGCAGCTCAAATAATTCCTACAAAAGAAGAAACCTGTAATGAGGAAGACAGAGATCAGAAGAAACCACTAGTAGTTAAGAATGTAATAAATACTAAGACCACAAAGAAAGGGGCATATGCCTCTGAATATGTCAAATTTGGAAGCCATCAAAGGAGATTATTCCCTCCTATGAAGAATGCCACCTGTTATGTCTGCCACAAGCTGGGACACATTGCTGCATATTTCCATGCAAGGAGGAGTAATTCAAACCAGCAAAAGATGCAAACATTGAAGAGACTGCCTCAATCAAACAAATGGAAAAGACAACCTTACGCCAGGTATGCAAATAGTTTCTATGGTTACTGTTTTTATTGTAAGGAATTTGGTCATAAAATCATTGAGTGTAGAAAGTATGGACAAAGATTGATGTTCAACACCTCAAGGAGGTTTATGAATCAAAGAAATTTTGTTCATACTCACAATTCTACAAAAACGACGATCAAATGATGTATATGCAATCAAGTTGGACATATGCCTTCCAAATGTCCTCTAAAGGGATGTGAATCATCATCTCACAAAAGATACCAAACAAAAGGATGCCTCCAGTGGAAAAAGAAGGAGAATAAGTGTGACCTGGCTCTAACTGCTCAAGATTTGAAAAGCCAATGGTATTTGGATAGTGGCTGCTCTAAACACATGACAGGAGACAAAAGCAAGTTTATCACTCTTGATGAAAAGAAATCTGGAAATGTTACTTTTGGCAATGATAAATCAGGTAAGATCAAGGGAAAAGGCTCAGTCAGCATATACAATGGTAGAGGAAAGGCCCAAGATGTACTATTTGTAGATGGGCTGAAAGAAAATTTACGAAGTGTCAGTAAAATGTGTGACAAAGGTTGTGAAGTTCTTTTTAGAGCACAAGATTGTGAAGTCAGATCAAGCACCACAGGTAAGACTCTACTCAAAGGAGTTTCAACAGAGAGTAATGTTTACATTGTGAAAGAGGAAGATGAAGCATGTCATCTTAGCAAACTAGAAGAGTCATGGTTATGGCATAAAAGGTTGGGACATCTCAACTTCAATCACATCATCAGAGTAAGCAAGAAGAAAGCTGTCAGAGACATGCCAGAAATAAAGAGGCCTTCTAATACCATATGCAAATCATGTCAATTAGGAAAACAGACTCGCACATCCTTCAAGGCCAAAGATGAGTTATCAACAAGAAGACCTCTACAGCTTGTGCACATGGATTTGTGTGGACCCACAAGAACCAAAACTCCAAGTGGAGAATCCTACTTCATGCTGATAATAGATGATTTCTCCAGAATGACATGGGTTGCATTTCTCAAGAATAAATCAGAAGCTCTGGAAAAATTTAAGATCTTCAAAGCATTAGCAGAAAATCAAATAGGATGCAAGCTGAAATGCATCAGATCAAACAGAGGAGGTGAATTTACAGACTATGACTTTGCTGACCTATGCAATGAACATGGGATAAAAAAACAATTTACTATTGCAGGAACACCTCAGCAAAATGGAGTAGCTGAGAGACAAAACAGGTTTGTACAGCAAATAGCCAGAGCCATGATGCATGAAAGTAATATTGCTCAGACCTTCTGGGCAGAAGCAGTACACACAACGGTGCATATCCTTAATAAATCTCACTTAAGGCCAAGCAGTGACAAGACTCCCTATGAACTATGGCATGGAAAACCAGCTTCAATCAAACATTTTAGAATCTTTGGAAGCAAGTGTTGCATAAAGAATAATGATGAAAATCTTGGGAAATTTGATGCAAGAACAGATGAAGGGATATTTCTAGGATATGCATCCAAAAGTAAAGGGTACAGGTGCTACAACAAGACTCTTCAAAAAATAGTAGAAAGCATTGATGTGAGATTTGATAAAGAACTTCCAAACAATACAAGAGATACAGACTGTTGCAGTCCATCAGAAAACCATGAAGAAGAAAACCAAGATGATGAGGAAACAAGCAAGACAACAGAAGATACAGAGCTAAGTTCTAAAGCTCCCTCAAGATATACTCAGAAGAACCATCCTGAAGATCAGATCATTGGAGACAAGAGAGTAGGGGTCCAAACAAGAAGGCAGCTAACAGAACAAACTGAAGAGGTATAAATAGCCATGTTGTCACAAATAGAGCCAAAGAAATTTGAAGAAGCCAGCAAGGACATGTCTTGGGTGAATGCTATGAATGAAGAATTGGACCAAATTGAGAAAAACAATACCTGGGAATTAGTTCCTAGACCCACTGAGAAAAATGTCATAGGCTCAAAATGGGTATTTAAAAACAAAATGAATGAGCAAGGACAAGTAATCAGGAATAAAGCCAGACTGGTCTGCAAAGGATATTCACAAATCGAAGGACTTGATTACGATGAAACATTTGCCCCTGTAGCCAGAATGGAAGCCATCAGAATGTTTCTGGCCTTTTCTTGCTACCAAAACTTCAAAGTATATCAAATGGATGTGAAATCTGCATTTCTAAATGGATATCTAGAAGAAGAAGTCTACATGGAACAACCAGAAGGTTTCTCTTTAACAGACAAAGAAGACTATGTGTGCAGACTGAAGAAGGCTCTATATGGACTGAAACAGGCTCCTCGTGCTTGGTACTCAAGACTGGATAAATATTTGCAAAAACAAGGCTTTAAGAGAGGTGGAGTAGATAGAAATATATACATAAAAGCCCATGAAAATGAACTCCTGATTGTTGTAGTATATGTTGATGACATTATGTTTGGAAGCAACAGAGAAAAACTAGTAAAAGGGTTTGTTGATGAGATGAAAACAGAGTTTGAGATGTCTATGATTGGAGAGCTCAGTTTCTACTTAGGACTTCAAATTCAACAAAACAACACAGGTATGTTCATCTCACAAAAAAAATACTTAAAAGAAATGTTGAAAAAGTTCAAAATGGAGGACTACAAACCTGTGTCAACTCCCATGATCATGGGATGCAAGCTGTGTGCTGATGATGGGTCTGCAGATATAGATCAAAAACTCTACAGATCCATGATAGGAAGCCTATTGTATTTGACAGCATCAAGACCAGACATCATGCTAGCAATAGGACTAGTGGCTAGATATCAAGCAGCACCTAAACAAAATCACCTTCTTGCAGTCAAAAGAATATTTAGATACCTACAAGGAACAGCACAGTATGGACTTTGGTATCCTAAATGCAAAAGCTTCACTTTGACAGCATACACAGATGCAGATTGGGCCAACTGTGTGGATGACGGGAAAAGCACAAGTGGAGGTGCTTTCTATCTAGGAGAAATTCTGGTGGCATGGTTAAGCAAGAAACAAACATCTATCTCTATGTCTACAGCAGAAGCAGAATATATAGCAGCAGCAGCATGTTGTACACAAGTCATGTGGATGAAGAAAACTCTTCAAGACATGAAGGTAAGAATTGATGAACCTATCTCAATCAAATGTGATAATACAAGTGCTATAAGTATATCTAAAAATCTCGTGCTTCACTCAAAAACTAAACATATCCCAATCAAGTATCATTTTATTCGAGAACAAGTGGCTCAAAAGATAGTAAAACTGGAGTATGTACCAACAAAAGAACAGACAACAGATATATTTACTAAACCGCTTGCCAGAGAACCATTTGAATATTTGAGAGACAGACTAGGGGTAGTATCTGTAGATGCTACTCTCTAATATGAAGAGAAAGCACAGTTTCAGGGGGAGAATAGAAACAAAAATATCATTCCCAGGGGGAGTTCAACCAGCAAGGGAAGCATGAAAACAGGTCCTCAGGATCAAAAGGATTATGGAAAGAATACATTCAGCTTAAAAGAATCAATAAAAAGGCAAAAGGGTCAGTGGTGCAACGGAAGAGTAGTGAACCCGATGTGAATCTAATCCAAAGGTTGAAGCAGCAGCGTACAAAGTCAGAAAATTCTAGAGAGATGTTGAAAAAGGATAAAATCATAGGATCAAAGAATAGAAGCTACACTAAGAATTCAAACCCCGTGCCATTGATGTCAAAGGGGGAGGAAGAGAAAGCAACAGGAGGAAGAGCAGGCAAACAAAGAAAGTGTATTGCCATCAATGCCAAAGGGGGAGACTGTTGGAAATATTGTCATTGATGGCAAAGAAGGCAGCAGATGCAAATATAGGCAAAGAACAGTAGCAGGTAATATGTACAGCGAAGGCAGAGGCAGAGGTCGAGCAGCAGAAGTAGCTACAGCTAAGGCAGAGGCAAAGGCAGCGAATATAGAGGCAGAACCGTTATATCAGAGGCAGAGGCAGATCCGTTATCACAGCAGGTTATCGAAGGCAGAGGCAGAGGTAGAGAAGCAGAAGAAGCTAAGGCAAAGGTAGAAGCAGTGAATATAGAGGCAGAGCCGTTATATCAGAGGCAGAGTCAGAGGCAGAGCCGTTATCACAAGCAGAGGCAGAACCATTTTTAATTCTGAGGAACTGCAACCCAGGCGAAAGAATACACAATATTCCGAGAATCTTAAACCCAAGCCGGAGGATATATATATATATATATATATATATATATAATTCCGAGAATCGCTTACCCTGCCGGAGGATACACTAAAACTAAAACATATTACACAAAGGTCCAAAGCATATATATATATGCAGCACATTACATATATATGTAGCGCATTACATATTTCACAAAGGTCCAAAGTTTATATATATTAATTTATATGGAGCGCTTTATGATCAAAGAATCAAAGTATCATAAGGTGGGACCCTTTCCCAATCGCATCGGAGATTATAAGGGCAGCGGAACATATAAACAGAAAATTGTGATTGTGATGAAGCCCGGACCTGATGGGTTTATGAAACATAATGGATATGTGTCGGAACATGCAACCAAATAATTGCGATTGCGATGAAGCCCGGATCATATAAACAAAGGTTCAAAGCATATATATTAATTTATATAAGTGGAGCGCTTTATGATCAAAAGAAACGAAGTAATATAAGGTGGGACCCTTATGAATCGCATCGGAGAATATAAAGGCATCGAAACATCACAACAGAAAGTTGCGATTGCGATCAGTTGCATCAGAACAATCGCAAAGGTACCAATTGCATCGGAGTTAAAGCGGAACATGTTAACAAATATTTGCGATTGCGATGAAAGCCGGACGCGATAGTCATATAAACTCCACCATATAAAACATGGTCAGGTCTGCATATCAATCGCAATCGGAAATTTGTGGAGCATATCAATCGCATCGGAGCAAGGCAGCTTGCGATTGCAATTGGCAAAGCCGGACGCGATAGTCATATAAACTCCGCCATATAAAACATGGTCGGGTCCGCATATCAATCGCAATCGAAAATTTGTAAAGGCGATGTTATATATATATATATATATATATATATATATATATATATATATATATATTGCGATTGTATTGAAAAGTGTTGCATGGTCTGTGGACCCACGAGCCTCGGCTTAAGGTGGAGGGCGATTATTAATATAATACAATTGCGATGTGTGCAATTGTATCGGGCCATAAAACAAAGGCCATGGTGTATGTATGTTCCGCTTGCGGAACTCACCACATCAACAAGACACTTGCTGTACGAAAAGCGTTGGAATTTGCCCAGATTTAAAGTCAGCAGTTACATATATATGACAGATAGTCGTTACCCTGCGACAGTGAATAAGGAAACAAAGAGAGCCGAAAGGGACAAAGACACAGTCAAAGAAAAGACAAATGTGCAGCTAGCCAAGAGGCTGAATGAGTGAGCTGGAGTTCTCATTGTAATTGAATGTAAATAATTTTAATTTATATTTTTGTGATGCATTGGCAAGTCTCCGGAAGAGAACAAATATCCCACTGTAATGTTAAATTGATACCTACAGTTATATTTTCTGATTGAGTAGATAAAGGAATGAGAAGACAGAAGCCAAAGAGTCATGATTGTTCACTCAAAATTCCTTGTGAAATATAAACAGTCATGTGAGGAACTCTATATATAATATCAACTGGATATGCATAAGAGAGGTTAGAGAGAGTAAATATAGAGAATGCAGAGTATAGAAGAGTGAGGCAGAGAAGATTAAGAAAAGAAGAGCAGAGAGAGATGCTACATAATAGAGCTGATATCTGAGGTAAATCAGCAAACTTTCAGTTTGATAAATTGAGGAAGTTGGAGCTTCCCTATCAAGTTGTAGCTTGATAGCCGTTAGTTGTAGATGACTGAGGTTGGAGTCTCCTGTAGGTTGGTGCCTGCAGAAAATTGAAGGGAGTTGGTGCTTCCTTGCAAGTTGTAGCTTGCAGAATTGATGTTAGAGCCTCCTGTAGGTTGGTGCCTGCAGAAAAACAATGGTGAGAGGGAGTTGGAGCTTGCCTTTGGATCACAACAATAATAAGATGTGGTTTTCTCCCTTTATGGGTTTCCACTTATATCTGGTGTCTCTGGGCATGAATTTTATGTGTTGATCTGATTTATATCATCTGCTTAATACGTGTTGCTCTCATATTAAGTCTAATGTTATATTATATTAATACTTGCTGCTCACATTCTAAGATTACTCACATATTAAGTTGGACATGAAATGAAGGTGTAAATAAGGTTTAATGAAAAGTTTTAAAAGTCCATGAATGTGTTAAACTGATTCACCCCCCCTCCCCCTCTCAGTTTAACTAAGGGTTCAACACCTATGATAAAATCCATTGAAATCTCCTCCCAACATTGACTTGGAATGGATAAAGGTTGTAGAAGTCTCGGGGTCTTAATTGTCTCAACTTTATTCTGCTGGAAAACCATACATTCCACCACAAACTTTTGAATATCAGATTTAAGGCCATCCCAAAAAAATTATTTCTTCACCCTATGGTAAGTTTTTAAAAATCCTAAGTGTCCTCCTAAAGGAGAAGTGTGCAATTCTAGAAGAATCATTTTTTTTAGTTGGGAATTCTTACAAAGATATAAGCGATCTTTGTACCATAAGGAATCATTTTTCCAACTAAATGTATCAGATGTACTAGGATCTTGCTGCAACTTTTGAATGAGTGTCCATACATCTTTGTCCTTCTTCGATTCATCTCTTGCTTCGGTTATCCAATCTGGTTGGATAATAGAAATGGCACAAAGCAATGCTTCCACCTCTTCATTCTTTCTTGAGAGTGCATCTGCAACAACATTAAACTTTCCTTTTTTGTAGATTATTTCAAAGTCATAACCCAACATCTTTGTGACCCATTTTCGCTGCTCTTCTGAAGATAGTCTTTGTTCCAAAAAGTGTTTAAGACTATCATGATCAGTTTTTACCTTGAAGTGTCTTCCCATTAGGTAAGTTCGTCATTTCTTTAGTGCATGCAGTATTGCTAACATTTCCTTCTCATAAATAGGTTTCTGTAAATACTTTCCTTTGATTGGATGACTTTCAAAAGAAATGGATCTTCCTTCTCGCATTAAAACAGCACCAATTCCATTTCCTGAGGCATCACATTCCACAATAAAGGTTTTTGTGAAGTCTGGAGTAGCTAAGGCCAGTGCTAGCCACATTGCCTCTTTAAGATGTTAAGGCCTTAGTTGCTTCAGGAGTCCATGAAAATTCATCTTTCTTCAATAATGTTGTTAGAGGTGCTGCTATTCTCCCATAATTCTTAACAAACTTGCGATAATACCCTGTTAACCTGAGAAATCCTCGCAACAGCTTTATGGTTGTGGGGAATTTCCATTCCTTAATGGCTTTAATTTTGTTAGGGTCTACTTTAACACCCTCGTGAGATACAATATGACCAAGATATTCCACCTCTTGTACTCCAAAGAAACATTTGGATGTTTTTGCATATAATTGTTTCTCCTGCAATAGTTTGAGCACCCTGTCAACATGTTCAACATTATCCTTCCAAGACCTGCTGTAGATTAGTATATCATCAAAAAATACTAGCACAAATTTTCTAAGGAAGGGTTTGAAAATGGAATTCATCAACCCTTGAAAAGTAGAAGGTGCATTGGTAAGGCCAAAAGGCATGACCAAAAATTCATAATGACCCTCATGAGTTCGAAATGCTGTTTTTGGAATATCTTCAGTCTTCATTCTAATTTGATGATATCCTGAATGAAGATCCAACTTGGTAAAATAAATTGCTCCATGTAATTCATCCAATAATTCATCGATCACAGGAATGGGAAATTTATCTTTAATGGTGAGCTTATTGAGCTCCCTATAATCCGGACACATTCGCCATGATCCATCCTTCTTGTGTACCAATACTACGAGAGCAGAGAAAGAACTTTGACTAGGTTGAATTATACCCGCCTCTAACATTTCTGCAATCACACGTTCAATTTCGCTCTTTTGGAAGTAAGGATATCTATAAGGCCTAATGTTTGAAGGAACACTTCCTGGAATCAAATGAATAGCATGATCATGATCACGAATAGGTGGGAGTCCTTTGGGAGTTTCAAACACCTTGGAATGATTGTCCAAGACTTGTTGGAGATCTGCAGAAATAGATGATTTTGATGTTGGAACTTCTAGTGATCATAATTGTGCAATTACGCCTCGCTGTTCTTTCTTTAGAAGCTTTGTCATGACATTAGAGCTTATTATCCTTCCTGGCTTCCCTGCAATACCCCGTAATTCGACTTCCTTTCCTTCTGAAAAAAATTTCAAGAAAAGTTCTTGAAAATTAAAAACTACCGTCCCCAAAGATTGTAACCATTGTACTCCTAGTACAACATCAGCACCTCCCATAGGAATGGAAAGCATTGGACTAGTCAATACATATTCCCCCATGGTTAGCTTGATATTATGGCATTTTCGAGAGCAATTTATAGTTCCTCCATTTGCAACCATCACTTGACATTCTGGTGCTGGGTATAGGAAACAATTCAATTCCTTGGCTACCTTACAATGAATAAAATTATGGGTACTACCTGAATCAATCAACACTATTACCTTTTTCTTCTTGATATGTCCTTCTATCTTGAGAGTTTGAGGAGTAGTAATTCCTGCCAATGCATTACACGATATGGTCAGACTCATTTCTTCCTCTTCTTGGGTTGGTTCCTGGTGTATATCCTCTTCTTGTTCATTTTCTTCTTCCTGTTCACAATCTATGTAAAATAATTTCTTCTCAGCACACTTATGACCTTTAGTGTATTTTCTATCACAACTGTAGCAAAGCCCTTTTGCTCTTTTTTCTTCCAATTTTTGTGGTCTCAACCTTGTAGGTTGTGGAAATCTAGGTGTAGCAACACTTCCTTTTTTATACAATTGAGTGGTAGGCTTCCTTGTCGCCATAATTTTACCTTCAACTTTTCTTGCCAAACTAAATGCCTTCTCCAATGAATCAAATTCCAAAACGTGAACTTAATGTTGGATGTTATCCTTTAAAGTGCCTATGAAGAGATCAATCTTGTGTTCCTCTGGAATATCAGTTACCCTTATATTCAATTTTTGGAAGTCCTAAATGTGCTGCCCCACTAAACCCTTTTGTTTGAGATTTATCAATTGGCTAAAGAAGGTGTTTCTCTTTGTATCCTCATAATGTGCTATCATTTCCTCCGTAAAAATTGACCAAGTGACAATTTTTTTACGGGAGCAAAGCCATCGATACCATACAAATGTATTTTATTCTAAATGTAAAGTTGCAATGCGTACCTTTTGTGTGTTTTGCACGTTATGGAGATCAAAATATTGCTCCATCTGTAGTATCCATGTTACAGGATCCTTTCCATCAAACTTCCTCATATCCATTTTTGGAATATTGTGGTTCTTCCCGCCAACATTAGAGTTTATGAAATCACGATTAACATTTATTTTGTTCTCATCATGAGGTTATTCTACTATCTTTTCACCATTAGGAAACATTTCTTGTATCAACTTTGTCAAACCTTCCATGTCTGCTTTTAGATCATTCTTCATTTTTTCCATGTTGTCTTTCATGTCATCCATCTTAGCTTCCATGCCATCCATCTTAGCTTCCATGCCTTTCTTCAAACCGTCCATCTTCACTTCCACGCCTTTCTTCAAAACTTCCATTTCATTTTTTTTTGCTCTTTGCGAGAGCAAAATTTGGTGCACTTGCTCTTGTAATTTTGATAGATCATGTTGCAATTCTTCATCTTCATGAGTCATCGTAGAGCCTTCTGAAGGCTTAATGGGTGTTGAATTATTTTTATGGGGCATATTTTAGAACCCAATACTAATATCTATTCTAAAATATGCCCTTGGAATCATATCAAATTGATTCTTCAAACAAGACTTACGCAATTCGGAAAAAAAAATACACACCTTTTTCTTGCTTTTGAGGAGCTCGATATTGAAATTGTATTATCTCTGTGATTGCAGCACTTCAATATTTTAATTTTGGCACCAACGTAGCCCTCTGAATTATCTTTCGAATGCCACAGGTCTGACTTGATTTGGATTCTCCAAGACAAAGTTGTGTCCAATATCTCACAATGACCTAATTATGGACTGGTTCAGTAGAGCGAACTTGTACAACTTTCCATGTGTCACTGTTTTGTCCTTCAGCTATGAAATTGATAGAAAAAAAACTACAGTCCGTTTACTTGTGACCAATTTTTACGGCACTCCAATCCGATTCTTAGAGAGAGAGCTATGAATCTTTTCCCAAGATCACCTCTTTGAGATGAAATTGAGGAGCCTGAAAAATCACTACCTTCCACAGATCATATCTCCCAAAATATTACGAACTAAGCTGTTGAATTTTTTGACAAGTTTCCTCAGGATTTCGGCTTCGCACCCTAACAATTTCAGATTCTTAACCTTCGTAGAAAAAAAATTATAGAGAAAATTCCACGATGACCTGTTTAGAGCAGCGAAACCCTAGAATCCAAAGCTCTGATACCAAATGTTGTGTAACCAGCTCCAAAAATAGAAGAAAAGAGATATCAACGCCTTAGAAATAAGCCACTTCAAGGAGGAAACCTCCAATACATTACATAAATGAACAATTCTTGGATGATACAATTTACAAAACCTCCTTTCTATATATAGGAGTCCATGGCGCCATAATGTAATCCTAGTGGGCCACAATGTAATCCTAGCCGACCTAACAATAATAATTTAAGGGCACAATAATAACAAAATGGGGGTTACAAGGGTACAATAATAACAATAAGGGGGTTACACTAACAATAATAAGGGATTATACTAGTAATATAGGGCCCTAACAGATTGGTTGTAGGTAAATTGTCCAAGAAGACCTAAAAAAATGAAGCTACAATCCTGCATTTGGAATCTAATGAAAGTAGCTCTAGAGTATATAAACATACAACTGATAAAGGGAAAGCCTCGCTTGTTGAATCCTCTGTTTTGGCCGAGTTGAAACGGAATAAAAATCCAAAGGCAAAAATTAATCATACTCATCTACCACCTTTGGAGACTGAGTATAGTATTATTGAATACAACAATATGGTAGAAGAATAGGAATTTATTAATGGAGTACGCGATGAAGGATGGGAAGAAAACAATGCAGAAGATTAAACAACTTTCAAATTCCCTATCATGGACCCTGATACGACAGTGCAGATGAAGAATATTCCCCATCAATTCTACCACATTTTATGGTAAGATTCATGAATAAATTGATGCACTTTTATTTTATTTTGACATTTTGTGTAGGAGTTATGATTACTAAATTGATGATTAGAAGATTAAATTGTTTCCTACTACCCTTAAGGATGCAGTATTATGCTAGTTCATGGAGTTTGGGGGAAGCAATATCCGTACATGGGATGGAATGCGTAGAACATTCCTTAATAAATATTAAGATTATTACAAAGCCATGGATTTGAGAGAAGAGATATTTACAATGATGCAGACAAAAGATGAGATTCTTGAAGACTATCTTGAAAGGTTTTTGTATAATATTCAACGATCCAAGCAGCACAAACTAAACCTTGATACTATTAAGAATATTTTTTTTGGGGTCTTTTAGATTACTCTATTATTGTGTTAAACCTTTCGATTAGATTTGTGATTTTTGTAGGAGATACTCTCGTAGTCAAGATATGAAAAAGGAGTTAGGGATCTTCTTCCTAAAAATTCCAAGTCCGTGATTAGTGGTGTCACTAAAAATGAATTAGGAAACTTACTAGAAATATTTAAAAGTGACTTGCTTGAAAACCTTAATTTACAACTAGATGTGTTGCAATTTAAAAGGAAGTAAGAGGAAAAGAGGGAAATGCTTTCCATTTTTTGTCCTAAATGTAGACAAAAGCACCCCTTACAAGAAGCTCTTGTGGATGTCACTAATGTGTGTGTCATTTGCACAAATAATCATGAAACGAAGCATTATCCATGATTTCCTTTCCTAAAATAAATACACCAAGGAAGAAGTCAAGAACCAAAGTAGCTACATACAATGGGATCAAAGAAGCCTTGGCAGTCTAGAGGCTCGGGTATACAATATGATATTGCACCTCATTCTTCTAATTTTCCTAGACAAAAAAATTATTTTCAATATCAAAATTATCTTATGACTTGGAAAGGTTGCCCTCAACAATAGTTTCAAGGTCATCCCTGGAAACAAGGCTAATGATGGCCCAATTGTGGAAACATCCCAACCTTTTCTTACCCTATCCCACCACAATAATCATACCCCATGCCTTATACATTATACCCACAAATTTGATAGTCTCAACTTGTTGCTTTACCTCAACAAATGCATCCTTCACCACCTAAATTACCACCTACACAACCTCCTAGACCTACATAGTTTCCTGCCCAACCGATTCCCAACCCTAATAAGAAGGAAACTCAACAAATTTTTTATGTTGAGCTACCACCCTTTCCTACATATTAGATCATGCTAGTTGAGGTATAGGACATCCAAATAAGATTGGGAAGGGTCATCGAAAAACAAAACAAAAAAATCCCTGTCATCATTGGGGAGGAAATGAAGGAGGAAACTACTAATCATGTACACACGATGATGCTACAATAAAACATACTTCTAAAAATTTAGATCCTTAACCATCTTTTGGTACACCTCCCTATCTAGAGAGGTTAAAATTCGAGGAACTTGACTCACGTCCTAAATTTTATTTGGTTTCTGAGCTTATAAACATATATATTGAAGTTCCTCTACTACAAGCTATAAATGATATTTATATTTACACTTAAACCATTAGGGACCTTTTCATTAAGAAACTAGAGAGGATTTGATAACAAGGCGAACCCTTTTAGAAAAATATATAGACCTCGGTAATCCAGTTGTCTCGGTCCATATAAATGAAACTCTTGTCCCTAATGTTTTGATTGATAAGGGAGCTGCAATCCATGTAATTATTAGACATACCATGGAACAACTACAGTTGTTTCACCTCCACCCTACACCCATAGTTTTTTATCTAGAAGATATATTTAAAATTAGATTGAAGGGTGTGTTGGATGATGTGATTGTTTCACTAGACTCTTTAGAATACCCTACATATTTCATAGTCCTACAACCTAATAACCCTATAGGATGGAATCCCTTGATTGTAGGGTGACCATGGCTTTCCATAACAAATACTTACAATGGTTTTTGCTCAAGTGACATGCTTATTTCGCATGGGGAGTCAAGAAAGAAGGTAATTGCATATACTCATATCAAATCCACTCAAGAACATGAAAATACTCTATGGCTTGAAGACAGTAATAGTGATGAATACATTCAACCCTTTTCTGCTATAAATCAAATTTTTCAATTCACAGAATGTATTGAGGATAGTCACCCCCATGATTTCCTTTTTAATCTCGTTTCTTTGCAAATTGTTGATTTATTTAATCATATTTTAATTTTGATTTTAAGGAGAATTTTAGTCCTATCACTTCATAATTATTGCATAATTTAGTGACATCAATAGATACATATGAATATGATGTTTCCCTTGTTGATGTAATTCTATGAAATCCTTTATACATAAACTCTCAACTTGAATCATCATAACAAGAGCAATGTATTAAAATTTTGCAAAAACATACTAGCGCCTTTACTTGGAGTTATCAGGATATGAAAGGTATTTCTCCTAAAACATGCATGCATCATATATATATTCAGGAGGGAGCTTGACCTATCCAACAAAACGAAAGGTGGGTGAACCCTATACTTAGAGACATTGTTAAATAAGAACTCCAAAATCTCCTTGATGTAAAATTCATTTACCCATCTACGATAGTCAATGGGTTTCTCCTTTTGTAACAATCCTAGTAAAGGATGGTATGTGGTGTATTTGTGTTGATTATAGAGAGCTTAACAAAGCCATCATCAAGGAATATTTTCCTCTCCCATTTATAGATAAGGTACTAGACACCTTAGCTGGTAAAAATTTCTTTTCCTTTCTCGACGACTTCGGTGGATACAACCAGATACAAATTGTTCCTGAATATCAAGACAAAACCACCTTTACATGCCCTTGGGAAAACTATGCTTATAGGGTTGGTCTCTTTGGTTTGTATAATTCCCCTGCCCCTTTTCAACATGAAGTTTTAGATATTTTCTCTAATCTTGAGTGTGTTGATATATACATGGATGATTTTTCTGTTTAGGGTAAATATTTTTATGAAGCCTTAGAAAATTTGGAATTTTTTTTGGCAAGATGTCAAGAGGCTAACCTTGCTTTGAGTAAAGCTAAATTCCACATGATGCAAAATGAAGAAATAATGCTTGGTCATATTATTTCTAGAGGTATAAAGGTGGACCCTGCTAAAGTTGAGTTCATTGTGAATCTTTCAGTACCAAAGTCACAATAGGAGGTCATAAGTTTCTTAGGCAATGTCAACTATTCTAGGAGATTTATTGAGAATTTTGCTAGAACAGTTGGACCTTTGTTTCATTTTATTTCTAAGGGTACTGAATTTTCCTAGACTAATGATTGCCAACATGATTTTGAGGAGCTTAAAGATAAAATTACTTAGGCACCCATTTTCAGGGGACAAATTGATCCCTTCCATTTCGCATTTCTATGGATACCTTGGATACATTTTTTGGGGCAACATTAGGACAACGCGTAGGAAAATATTCTTATGCCATTTATTTTTCTAGTAAAATTATTACACCCTTTGAATTGAAATATAAAGTAACAAAGAAGAGTTTTTAGTTGTAATTTATGAAATCAATACGTTTAGACATTATATTATAGGATACGAGGTATTTGTGCAAACAAATAATTATGCTATCAAACACTTGATGAATAAATCGATAATTAATCAATGAGTGACTAGATGGTTTTTCTATAAGAATTCAATATTACTATGTTAGATAAACCTGGTAAATATAACCTCATGTTTGATTTTCTTTATCAAATGAATAAGAAAGGGAAAATATTTCTTGTAGGCGACACTTTTCTCGATGAACATTTTTTTTTGTGTCTATTGACTCTTAATGGTTTGAAAATATAGCTAACTATTTTTTACAAGGAAAGTACCATCACATCTCTCCTTAAAAGAGAAGCAACAAACCATCAAGTGTAGTGTCTCTTACTCCTAGGTTGAGGGAGAACTCTTTCGCACTAGTGTTGATTTGATAATCTGAAGATGTGTGTGAGAATATGATCAAGTGCTTGACATATTAATGAGTTCTCACGATGAACCATGTGGAGCCCATTTCACCGATAAAGGACTTCTTGTAAGTTCCTTCAATCAGACTACTATTGACCTACCCTTTTTAGGGATGCAAAGGAGTATGTTCATAGATGTGAGGGCCACCTAGCATAGGCTAATGAAATTCCTTTACACCAGAGGTACCTGTAGAGACCTTTAAAAAATGGGCCATTGACTTTGTGGGACCGATCACTCCAACATCTCGGAAAAAAAGGTATATCCTACTCTGTACTTATTACGTAACTAAGTAGGTAGAAGCTAATTCATTTTCTTACTCTACTGAAAATTTAGTTTTAGATTTTTTGTTTGAGGACATATTTATGCATTTTGGTGTGCCTAGAGAAATGTTTATAGATCAAGAGACACAATTTACCTTGATGCTTGTGAAATCCATCACTTAACAGCACAATATCAAGCACCATAAATCCTTACCATATCATCCATAGGCCAATGGCTAGGTGGAGTCCACCAACAATGTTTTTGAGGCTATCTTGACTAAGAAAGTACAAATTCACCTAAGAGATTAGAAAAACCATATTTTGGAGGCTTAGAAGGAATACATGATCAGTACATGGAGGAAAACCATCGAGCATAATCCATATGATTTGGTGCATGGAAATAAATTCCTCTTTCCTATTGAGTTCCAAGTCAAAACTTTCAGAACTACAGTTCATCTGGGATTAGAGCTTTCGAAGGCATAGCAATAGAGAATTCTACAACTTAATGAACTGGATGAGATAAGGATGGATGTTTTTCAACAAACTATCTTCATCCATTAGCACATAAGTATGTGGCATGGCAAGATTATTAGAAATAAGCATCTAAATCCAGGCGATTGTGCTCTCCCTTTTTATTCCAAATTCAAGCATTTTAAAGGAAAGTTCCATACATGATGGCTAGGTCCACATGAGATTGCGGATGTCTTAGAGAATGGAGTTGTGAAGATCAAAGACTATTGATGAGTAGGGTACTTCCTTCTTGGTTATGGGCACAAACTTAAGCCATTTCAATAACCTATTTAAAGGGATGATTTCATTCAAGAAGTGTTGCAAAAACATGAGTTGGAGATGGTAGGAAAGGAGGACCTCCAACCTACTGAAATTTAATCTTAATTTTTTCCTTTTATTTAATATATTGTAAAAAAAAAAAAATTATAAAAATATCGAAAGTAAAGAGAAAAATAAGGTTCAGTGGTGAAAACTAACTTGTTTGCAAAATTAGATAGGAGTCCTGCTTGAAAACTGGGCAACTGGAAGGAATATTCTCCCCTTATTTTCTAACAAAATGGAGGTGCTAAATAATATTTAATTTGATGGTTTGTTTCCAATAATAGTTTGTCTTTCTGTGTTTAGTTTTGGGTGGTATAAAATCATATCTATGAAATACCTACTTGTTACAGAGCTTTAGGCAACCGTCTCTCCAAATCTATACTACAGTTAGCTCAACACCCTCTGCTACAGTTACTTTTATCAATATCACCACCTTCATCATCAACATACTCATCATCCTCATCACTTCAAGATGATCACTATCTTCATTGTTTTCAATCTCATCATTTTCATCATCACCATCTTTACCATCACCATTTTTATCATCATTGTTTCCACCATCACCACTTTCATAACTATCATTTCCGCCATCATCATTTTTAGTATCACCAGTTTTATCATTCTCGGCATTACGAGTATCATTGTTGGCTTCATTATTAGCTTCAAAGTTACATCATTAGTAGTGCCATCCTCAGCATCAATACTAGAAAATATATGATAGAAAATGAAGCATTTTTATATATGAAGGCCAAGTTTCTTTCCTTTCTCAATATTTTTATTTCATTTCCATTACTCGGCCTTTGGAATTTTCTTTGAATTTGATAGTGATCCATTGTTAGATTTTATTTCACATAGATCTCTTAGAATCACTCAAGGATAACATGGAAAATTTGATGGTTTTCTTAGTCTTCGGGTTTATATGCAATGGTTACATGAGTTCTTGTACATGTTCAAAAAATTAAATATGCATATTTGGAATGCTCAAAAATTGTGGATCAGGATTGGTCTCCTATTTATTCATCTCTTAAAAATGTTATATCAGTTGAAATCATCCTCTGCACTTTTTTTCAAATCAGTTTCTACAATGATTAAATTCAAAAGTTATCCTTGTTCTAATTCTTAATTTTCCTTTAGTTTGGAATGACACTTTTATGATGATAGAAACAGTTTTGTTTAGACAAGGCCTTACAAGGATCTTCGAGTGAAAGGTGACCAAGGTAATGCCCACTATTACATAAGCTTTATAGTGTATTTCCAAATTAGATTTTTTTTTACATCTTAAATATTTAACCTAATATATAAATATAAGTATGTGGTATTTTCATTTTTGTTGTTTTAATCATTCGAAGAAGTGTTGAATCCTCATTATAGTGACACTTCCCCATATTTCTCTTCGAATTATCACCTATTCATTTTGATTTTCTTGGTGCGTTATTATTAGCATGCATGCACCCCATATCCTGACATTATAGAGCACTCTAGCATCGCATTCCTCAATGAGGAACTTTTTTCATTTAAGAGTTTTCTCAAACATTGTCTCATCTCTAGTTTTATACCCTATTTTTCTCCCTCTTGTATAAAACTAATTCCTCGCCTGTACATTGTCTTGCTCTTATGACTAGATTATACCCTTTATCCTAAATCTTATATTCATCACCCTAATTGGCAGCAGAATTCTGATAAATCAAGCATTTGGCATCATTTCAATTGGGAAGCTTGGGCTCGTAAGACATGAACCCTAGTTTTTGGAAGAGTTATATGTTTCGCCTGATTTTAACGCCAACAATCCCATTCTGAAAGCTGTAAGATGTATTCCATTTCTCAGGTAGTTTTGGGGTCACGATGAATATTTTTCTGTTTAGAATTTTCTCAAGTATTTTATGGGAAAGTAGATTGGATTGGTAATGTAGTGATGGCAGTGATAGAAGAGTTTGTGTCCCAAGCCATAATCCTTCTAAAAAGGGGAGATAAATGGTTCAAAAATAAACAATTTGAATATGGAGCATGGAGTAGATTCATCAATGTGCCTATGATAGAGCCTAATTGGAAGAATGGGCTACAGTGGAATTGCACCATGGAAAAGTGGCAGAATTTACTCTACATCCTGCATAATTTTGTTACTTGCGAAGGATGATATGAAATCACCTTTCTCTATCACATTAGGTTACTAATGAACTTTGAATCAAACTAATACATAAATTTTCCATATTTTTTGTGTAAAATTTTGGGGTGTATGTCTCGGGGCATCCAACAGAGCCCTACGAGTGTCGGATGCAGGATGTATCACCACAACCTTGTAAAAATTTTAATCACCAAAGAGTTAAAGAAAATTGAAACTACTTGGAAAAAATTGGGGGCAGTAAACCAGATCGATAACCATTATTCTCTACCAGAGACAATATTGAAGGATAAGGTAATTGGAGAAACCCCTATGGAGATTCAACGAAAGGTCGTGGATCCTAATGGTAATGAATAAGAAAATTATTTAGTAAAAATGAGGATCAGGAGTTGGTCACTAAGGGTTTGAAAAAGGGAAAGGTATTAAAAAAGTATTCTGTTCCACCATGAAGACTAACAAGGAGTATGAAAAAGAGTAAAATTGTTCATCCATCCTCTCTTGCGGCCTATGTAACTTTTCCATATTCCCTTAAACAATTTTCTTATATGGTTGATCGTCTTGTGGCATCCCCTCCTCATTATATGAATGAATCAACCCACATGCCTAGACTCTTCGTCTGAGATATGTGAAAATTATTTAATAATAAGCAAATTCATGTTTGTGACCTTGCTTCCCAAGGAAAATCCCAGTATTTTAACAAATTATCCTCAAATCCTACCATTACTATTCATTAATCTATTTATAAGAAGAGACTTACTCCCAAAAATCCTAAGTTAAAGTCATTTGTGTTTGAAGCGACAACTTATATGGATTCACTTTCTTAGGACTTTGAGTGTGCTTGTAACTTTCATGAATCTCTGCATTATGGACCTTAGGCTAAGAATATAAAGGAGAAAATTAAAAATATTAATAAACAAAACAAAAAATTGAAGAATATAAGATTCTTGACAGACATGTCAAGAGCGAAAATGTTATATCGAAGGCCCAAAATGAAGAGCTTCGTGAGGAAATTGAGAGAGATTCTCATGAGAGTAAAAATCAATCCAAGATGGCTCAAAGATGGCACATGAAAAACTTCTATATTTTGGTACATAATCAGAATTTGAAGAAGAAATTGAAATATGTTTAGAAGATAGGAAAGGCAAGTGCCAACATCAACATTGGAAATTAATGGAGACTGAGCTTCAATTTTGGTCAGATTTGTATATTTTTGTGCAGTAGAATCCAATAGAGGTTAGACAATATTATGTTTATTTTATTTTATTTTTTGTGAGGACACAAGGCCTTAGGGTTGGGGGATATGTTGAGGCCAAAAATTGAAGAGCTTTATATTGTCAAATGTCCCTTTTTGACCCACCAAACCCTAATTTCGCCCCCATACATACCTTCTTCCACACACAACAAAAGGATATCATTCTACATTCAAAACATTATATGGTTACAAGGTAAAAATTTAATTTATGTCGAAAATATATGTTTTGGATGCAATGTTAGGCTTAATTATTATTATTAGGGTTCACTGATGAAGGTTTAGAAAATCCTGCAACCATCAAAGGAGTCTTATAACCAAACTCCAGTTTTGGCTTGTGTGAACAAACTCCAATGGAAAAGTAGTATGTGTGTTCTCCAAAACACGAAATCAGTATACTTCGTAACCCATCAAAGTGGATTGTTGGTCAGTAATGCATTTTTGGTTGGTTTTCCACTCTGGCAGTCAATTTAATGTTGAGGTTGAGATTCATGTTTATTTTCTTGAGTTTCTTCAATCAAATCACACCTATTCACTCATTTTTTAGACATACTAGTTGTTTCACTAATATGAGGTGTTGAGAGGTTGTTGAATCTCTTAATCTTTGCTCATAATAGAATCTAAATATGGCTTGTAAAGGAACTTCTATGTATTGTATTTCTTATAAAATCCTAAGTATTTTGGCCTTGATTTAGGTTAGCGGTAAGGTCATTAGCTTTTATTTCTAGTTCAAATTGATACTTCTTCTCACCAATGTGGCCATTGGGTCAAACCTTTTCATATTTCTCTGATGAAATTTTGGATCTATCAGTATAAATTTTTGATTCTCGAGGTTTATTATTTGTTGCATTGCTTTTATTGTGATTTAATTTTTCTCGAGGAGGCAATTCTAGTGGTTGGCTTGGGCCCACCAACCCATTGCATTGCCCCATCATCTAGTGTGATTCCATGTTATTTCACTGTGTGTGTGGTTTGAATATCATAAGTATTGTCTTGTTTTGGTGGAAGTATTTGTGTAGAGGACAGATCACATGGTTTAATGGTGAGTGCTTGTGTTATTTATACATATATTTCTTTATTTTGATAAAATACAATAGATAATGACTATTTTCATGCTTATGCTTTGTATTTGGAGTATGTCTGAGCTCTCGTCTCATATACGATAACAAATCTCATGTATTAAATCACTTCTCTATTCTTTTGTTCTTTGATGTATTAATCATTGGTTTGAAAACACACGATCTAAGTGGCTGACTGTAGGGTCATGTTTCAAGACCCTCTGTCATTGTACATTGTCAATATTTTATGATAACTATGTTTTATGTATACAATATTGGCAAGGTTAACCCTGTAGTATTCCATTTATATTTGATATCGATACCTTGTTAACACTAACATGGATGGTTCATTCTTGTTAGAGAATATCACTCAATTTTTGCATATTTAATCTCTCTTTTTGTATCTTGAGTATATATAAATATCATATCAATAGATATTGTGTGCTATATGTAGGTTGTCAGTCAACTAATTTCAATATCTAATTTTTGAGTGATATTAATACTGTTAGAAAATCGGAAAGGCATAAATATTTTCTTATGATATAATTATGTTCTTATTTTATGTTCTTCCTTTATATTCTTCTCATCAAGAAATTATCAAATAAAAAACATGAAGTTCATGGACACCAGATGTAGGCCGTCATCTAGGCCTAAAACCCCTATATAGGGGAAAACCCAATCAAAAACTCTTCCTTCAGTAGATTCAAATTGAGATAGACCAAGTCCCTAGACCAACATACCTTCCTCATCCACCAATTCAGCCCTCAAATTGTTCTTCCAACCTTCAGAGATCGATTGTATCAATACCGCATCAACATTGCTTCAATACTACATCAAGGAAAAAATTTCGACCCCATTGCATCAAAATTTTGGCCCAGTTTCAAGACTGCAACTTCATCCCTCCTGCAACTTTAGTGCCTTTGCACCTGTGAGACAAAACAAAGAAAATTTTGACTTATTTAGCTAGATAATGACCTCATTCTCCTTTTCTATCATTTTTCTTCTTCCTCCTTGAATTCCACACTCTTTACTGCTTCCAGCTACTGCAATTCAAACTTGTGAGTGTTGTGCTTCCAAATGAGTTGAATTTCTCTAATATATAGTGAGTCTGTGAGGTAAAATTCCCTTGTTGAGGCCGACTTTTCCTTTCTTGAGGCCAACTTTGTCGAGGATGCCTAATTGACCTGTTTTGCAATCAAATAAATTTATTTCTTGACGAATAAAGCCTAAGAAGGGTATTTTACATTATGACATGGACAAGGACACTTGACATAAACCCTAGAAGCCTTCAATGGAGGCTTTGACCTAAAAAACATTTACCCAAGCATGAAACCCATGCTTTAATAAGTCAATTTCTTTAATAATAAAATTTATTTTTCTTTCTTTTCACAAATACATTACATCATGACTCAAAAAATACTATATTCCTTTTCCTTATTAAAATAATGATCCATGTATATTGTTTAATGACTAATAAGTTGTATATCTTATTAGTATCTCTAATGGTGTGAAACATGGTTTGCTTTTGTTATTGCGTACTTCACACTAGATCCCAATTATCTTATATCTAAAACATAAAGGAGTATATAGCAGTTGTGTACCTTGGGGGAAACTTAGGCTTAATATTTCTTCCTTCAACTTTATGTTCCCAACGTTAGATAGTTGATAGGAGTTGTCTTTTTAATGCCTTGATTTTCTTTCATGCAACATTGGTTTGGAACCCACAATGAATTCCTGAGCTTCACAACTACCTAAAGACTTGAGGGGTAGTCAGTATAGGACAGCCTCGCTGCAAGAGCCCATTGGTCCTTAGATAGGTGGAGTACATATACTCGAAAAGAAATATATGTATATATATATATATATATATATATATATAATTTAATGATGATTACAAATGTAGGAGGCCCCTTACTTAAATATTGCCTTGGGTGCCTCTTGGTGAATGAGCATCATCTTTGAACATGCCCATTGCCTAATTAATTAATAATTACACAATTGATTAATTTCTACATAAAATTTCCTTCCTCTTGAAAATATGCTTTGTCCTTAAAGCATACGTAACGACGAGTGTTGTTGACAAAACACTTTTGTCTCCCAAGAAGCTTCTTCTTCTAGTAAGTCCTTCCACTTGATTAGGTATTCTTTGATTACTTAGGATCAAAAAAAAAATTCTATGTCTTCCAACCTTATTCTGATTATGATATGTGTGCTACGTTGTCATTGAAGGTATTCTAATTTCCTGAGGTCTTGTGGATATACCCTACTATGGAAACTCAGGGTAATTCAATTTTTCGATGATTTTCTTATGTGATACTTTCCTTGGGCGATGAATTAGGGTAGCATATCACTACAGTCTCCATCTCCAAAAAAAAGTGTAGTGTCTCAAATTTTACAATCCCAGATTAAAAATTTAATGTTGAGTAATTGTTTGTCAATTATTTCATCCAATAGAGTTAATTTTTTTTTATGTAATGGAAAAATAGAAAATCTCATAGAGAAGGGGAGACATGAGAGCATATATGGGAGAGTGTAAATTGAAGAGCGAGAGAAAAATATTTGTAATCCTATTTTGTTGAATAATCATACCAGTATTTTCTCTTACGCCCCTGTGTATTAATGATCCATTCGATTGGTCTTGGTGTTCATAATTGCTTCAATGCATGTCTATACACATGATTAATCTTTTATAGAAGTGTTAAAACCCTAAAACCACTCTTAGAACAACTCAGAAGTCAATCGTGCACAAGTTTTTTCGATTTCATTTGAATAGAGGAAAAAATTTTGAACTGCTAATCCAAACCGGATTCAAGTTTTAACCTCAAATACATCAATAAGCAGAGTCATGGAATTTTTTGTCAAATAAGTCCTTCAACTCAAGTGATTTGGCCAGGAAGCACATCCAACCTTAATAAAGAAGCAACCAACAAAGGTGAGATGCCTTAGCGCCTTTTAATTTAAGCTCCTGGTTTTGACCTCAGACACATGGGGAATTTAAGTTGAGCCCCTAGCGCTGAAAGGATAATAAGTTTGAGGCTTGTGATCCAATTTTTAATGAAATTTGACACTTATACCTTTGATCAAAAAGGGATTTTTGTTGGGCTAAGAATGTTGTTAGCGCTAAAAACTAAAGTTAAGCACCATTCTGCTAGAAGGAGGCCTCAGACGAGTAAGACAAAGGAATAAACAAAATTAGTAAGACTAGTTGTAATCACCACGCACACAACCCTCCTCGACCCACATCCAACATCAAATGGTTGTCTCTTCCTTTCTAGGTTTTGTTTTGGAACCTTCCTTGTAGGTGCCTTCTATCCAAAATAGATTTCGATTTAATAATCCCCCCACTTTAGCCATGGAATGGTTTGCCTCTTGTACTCCCTCCATCCAAAATCTCATGATAGACATCATCGCCCCTCCTGGAAGGTTTTTGATTGAACCTCAATGCGACCTTCTTTTCAAGATGTTGTTAACAACGATTCGCTTTCATGTTTGATGCAAGAAGCCTCAACTTTATCCATTCCAATGGGGGAATATTACATTGCTCACATAACACATCTCAATCCCAAAACTTTAGTGTTTATTTTTAATGTTGTATGGCCTCATCTTATTGATCTCCATGACTGGATCTTGAAATTTTGGAAGCCACAAGTGAAAGTGATGCAGGAGCATTAAGGTAGATCCAGCAATGTGACAAGTTGGTCACATGTTGTGGCTTGGGAAGAGGACTAGTAGTCCTAATAATTTGAAGACTTTAGTTTTAAAGTATTTTTTTTAAATTTAATTTGGGCTAACATAGCCATTGTAATATGTAGGTTAAATGAATAGTTAGATTAGGATTAGTTACGCATTTAGTTAAATAAACTGTTTTGAAACTGAATAATAGTTTCTCAACCATATGGGGATTTTGGGAAAGGCACAAAACAAAACCAAATCCAGCATTGTGGGGTTCTGCCTTACATAGAGAAAAAGAGAGAGAATGAGAGGGAAATAGGTTTGAAAGAGGGTTGAAGAGAGAGTAGGAATAAATGTAAAAACCATCCATCCCATGGCTTGGTTCTGTGTACATTCATTTATAAATTAATTCCAAGTGTTTTGGATTTTGATCGGGCTCTCTATTCTAACCCGTTGGTTTTATTTCCCCATCGAATTCAAGTATGGTACTTTGTTTGTATCCGTGTTATTATATATGCACATTGTTTTCTGTTAATGAATATACATATTTGAGAGAGAGGATGAAGTTATTTTGAACTCCGTGTAAACAAGCTATGGAAGAGATCAAGGGATGGCGAAACGAAGAAGAAGCTCAGGGGGGACCTGCGCGTTTACAGGCTGAATCAAGCTCAGGAGAGGTAGCGTTAAAGAAGAAAAAAGGAGTAGCGTGGAGGAATACGTATTGCAGAGCAGTGACATCTGAAAGAAGAGAAAGTAGAACAAAGAACATAATACTTAGAAGAATTCCTAAGGAGGAATTGACGTTGAGGATTGAATCGCAGGGTCAAAGGTTAAGGATTGACGATGGATATTAGAGCAGGAAAAAGAGGTGAAGAAGAGCCGAGAAGGTTGAGCGGACGGTTGTGATTAAATCACAGATCCGAAGACAAGAGATGAACGGTTAAGGTGAGTTGAGGAAGTGCGAAACAGGCATGTGTCAGAAGGGCGCAATTTCGCATCGGCGATTGAAGTATTTAAGAGTTAAGGATTTCACAAGTTAAAGATTTTAACTTGCGATGTGAAGTGGCATAGAGAAGAAGTTGCATAGACTATTGAATCATGCAGCAGATCAATGGTGGACGATGGATCGCGACTTCACACTTCGCAATGTATAGCAGTTACCATTTAAGAGTTCGCAAGGTAAACATGATAACTTGTGATGTGACGCAGTAAGGATGGGAAGATGCAATGCGATGAGGGGAGGCCACATGCTAGCACTGCGCAACAACGCATTTCACAAGATTTGTGTTTTAGCGTATTCGGTAAAGAGTTAACAGTTTCGGGCAAGAGACTGTGACGTGTTGTGATTGGTTATCGAGATGTGGGACCCGAGAGCTCCAGTTTCGCGTAAATGTAAAGTGATATGGGTATGTTTGATCTATTTAAGGTGATCATTGTTTGATTGCACATGTATGTATGTTATTAAACTCTGATATTTGTATTCCGTTGTGTATAATGAGTTTATGTGGTTCCTAACCCACAAGTCCACAAGTATAAGTTAATTTGCAGTTACTGTTACACCAATTGGAATTAGAGCAACAAGATCTGAGAGACGGTGTGTAGGACTTTGAACTAAGAAAAGTTTAGAAATATTTTTCATCGATTATAATTGAGTGAACCTTAAGAGGTAATATTGTGGACTGAGGGCTTATGAAAAGGAATGAGAGCTACAACAACATGGATGAAGTAGTAGCACAGAAAATAAGGTAAGAATGTTTTGTTTCAGTTTTATTTTGGATTATAGAACTGACAAGTAAATTCTCACACTCAGAAGAGGAGCATAAGAGTTTAATAGAGGTATCAGCAGGAGTGAAAACATCTCAGCAAAAAGATTACAACCTTTAAGGGCAGTGATGAAGGAAGCTAGCAAGGATTTATAGGAGGTAAAAGAAGTGTGGTCAGAACCTAATATTTCAGTTGAGGTTGAAATATAAGAGGACAGTAGTGTTCTCAAGTGTAGATGAGTTGTGAGGGTAAGCTTAGAAGGAGCATAGAGGAGTCCTCAAGGAGGGTTCTAGATTGAGGACCAGTACTTGCCAAAATACCAAGCACAGAGGAAGTTTGGTGAGGTAAGTTGTAGCAGGAGGGATTGTTACTGCAGAGGCTAGTGCAACTCATTAAGGGTGAAAGAACTCAAGAAGATGAATATTGAAAGTCATAGCAGAGTTTCAGGAGGCAACCACAAAGTGAAGAAGGAAGATGCCAAGACAAATGACATATGGAAGAAGATAACTAATGAGGAATATAAGAGAGAAATAGTTGAGATGAGAACCCGTCTTGATCTATTAATGGAGTTGCTACAGAGGAGTGATGAAGACCAGAGGTGTGGATGGATTATGATGAAGAAATTGAAATGGCATGGGCTGTAGTTGAAGATTCAAGAAGAAGAAGAGTCACTAAGAGATGAATTGGGACTGGAGACAAGTACTACACTTGTTTCAAAGACAAAAGAGGTTTGTTGCAATTCAAAAAGTGGATCGGGATGATTCCACAAAGGGAAGAAGAAGAGATGACCACTGATGGATATCTGAAAGGTTTAAAGAGGATTCACAATCAGGAGAGATAAGTCAGTAGAGATGCTAGTAAAAGACTAAGCATGGAAAATCTTGGTGTGGTATCTACAGACAGGTTGGTGGAGTCAGCTTGTATATATGAATTGTTTGTAGTCCATGATGAACAAAGAGGAGTTCATAAAGGAAATAAGACTATGGCTACTGATAGTCATGGTAAAAGTTCTAATGGAGATTATGAAAGATCCAATAATGATAAACTTGATAGATAATTAGCTGAGATAAAAGTGAAACTCAAAGTGTTGAGAGAATTCATACAAGGGAGTATGGAACACCAAAGGTATGATTGGGTTCTGCGGAAGAAAAGAGTCAAGTGGAGTCAGTTATTCTGGTTAAAGATGAAGAAGTAGTGTCACAAAGAGTTTTGCTTAGTAACAAGAAAGAAGAAATCCATAAAGATGAAAGTGAGTCAGCTAAAGGAAAGTCAGTCCTAGAAGTGGAAAATACTAAACTGACTATTAGAACTAGTCAAGAAGCAGAAGGACAACAACAGAGTGTTGTCAAGAAAGAGGAAAAGAGTTACATTGAAACTATAATACATCATACTGAAGAGGTACTCGAAGGGAATCAAGTAATTAGTGAATGATTGAGTTGCTTGCTGAAAGCATTTGAGCAAGAGAAATAGATTGCAGACAAAAATATGGAACCGTTTCAAACTGTAGTTGAAACAGAGATAGATACTAGTTTCCAAAACTTAATTATGTTAACTAGTATATAGGAAATAGTGAATAAATATATTACTGCAGTCAGAGAATTAGAAGGCAATTTACTTTTTGACAGTAAATTTGCAAACAAGGAAAAGAAGAGGGATGTTGCAGAGGGAGATATCTTCAGAGATATTCAGGAAGTTTGGGTAGTAGCAATGTCCGAATTAATATTTGCAGCAATATCTGGGACAGAGTGTAGTAGAATGTGTTGGCAGAGGACTAGAAATAAGATTAGATTACAGTAGAAGATTGAATTGCAAGAAACCATAGATGAACTATGGGAGTTAATGCAAATACCTAAGAACAATTACAGCAAAATGAAGAAAGCAGTCCACTGCGAAATTGTTTGGAAAGTGAAGAACAGTGAAGGTAGAAGCAGTGAAGCACTACAATACAAAGTATGGAAGCTTGGAAGATTGCAGCTAAAGAATGGTGAAGACAATGCAGCTTATGGACAGCAGCAGAACAAAGTTTGGGATCCTAGAAGATTCAAGCGTTGAAGACACATGACCAAGAGGTCATGAATTCTTTTACCTCCGGAGTCTGATGCAGGAGCATTAAGGTAGAGCCAGCAATGTGACAAGCTGGTCACATGTTGTGGCTTGGGAAGAGGACTAGCAGTGCTAATAATTTGAAGACTTTAGTTTTAAAGTATTTTGTTTAAAGTTAATTTGGGCTAACATAGCCATTGTAATATGTAGGTTAAAATAATAGTTAGATTATGATTATTTAGGAATTTATTTGAATAAATTGTTCTAAAACTGAATAACAGTTTCTCAACCATATGGGGATTTTGGGAAAGGCATAAACAAAACCAAATCAACCATTGTGGGCTCTGCCTTCCATAGAGAAAAAGAGAGAGAACGAGAGGGAAATAGGTGTGAAAGAGGGTTGAACAGAGAGTAGGAATAAATGTAAAAACATCCATCCCACAGCTTAGTTCTGTGTACTTTCATTTACAAATTAATTCCAAGTGTTTTGGATTTTGATCGGGATCTCTGTTCTAACCCATTAGTTTTATTTCCATGTCGAATTCAAGTATGGTACTTGGTTTGTATCCGTGTTATTATATATGCATATTGTTTTATGTTAATGAATAGACATATTTGAGTGAGAGGACAAAGTTGTTTTGAACTTAGTGTAGACAAGCTATGGCAGAGACTGAGGGATGACGAAATGAAGAAGAAGCTCAGGAGGGATCCACGCATTTACAGGCTGAATCAAGCTCAGGAGAGGTAGCATTAAAGAAGATAGAAGAAGTAGCGTGGAGGAAGTCATATTTCAAAACAACGACATCTGAAAGAAGAGAAAGTCGAACAAAGAAAAAAATACTTAGAATAATTCCTAAGGAGGAATCGACAGCGAAGATTGAATTGCAGGGTCAAAGGTTAAGGATTTCTGACGAAAATTAGAGCAGGAAAAAGAGCCGAAGAAGAGCCGAGAAGGTTGAGCGGGAAACTGTGATTAAATCGTAGATCCGAAGATAAGAGATGAATGGTTAAGGTGAGTTGGGGAAGTGCGAAATGGACGCGTGTCGGCATGGCACAATTTCACATCGGCGATTGAAATATTTAAGAGTTAAAAATTTCGCAAGTTAAATATTTTAACTTTCAATGCGAACTGGCACAGAGAAGAAGTTGTGTAGACCATTGGATCATGCAACAAATCAACAACGGACGATGGATCGCGACTTCGCACTTCGCAATGTATAACAGTTACCATTTAAGAGTTCGCAAGGTAAACAATATAACTTGCGATACGACGCAGTAAGGACAGGAAGATGAGATGCGATGAGGGGAGGCCACGTGCCAGCACTGCGCAACAACACATTTCACAAGATTTGTGGTTTAGCATATTCGGTAAAGAGTTAAAAGTTGCGGGCAAGAGACTACAACATGTTATGATTGGTTATCGAGATGTGGGACTCGAGAGCTCTGGTTTCACATAAATGTAAAGTGATATGGGTATGTGTGATCTATTTAAGGTTATCGCTGTTTATTTGTGCATGTATGTATGTTATTAAACTCTGATATTTGTATTCCACTATGTATAATGAGTTTATGTGGGTCCTAACCCACAATTCCACGAGTATAAGTTAATTTTCAGTTATGGCTGCATTAGAAAGTCATAGCTTTTATTCATCCTTATGTAAAAAGGGTTTTTATTGTTGATTTGACCTCTAGGATGATACAGATCAAATATTTACTTTTGGACACTATTTTTGGGGTGACTCTAGTTTATTCTTGAAGCCATGGACTCTGTCTTTTTATTCATTAACTAATTATTTATCCCTAGCTCCAATTTGGGTCAAAATCCCAAATATTCCCTAGCCTTTTTTGGGTTTACCCTCTCTTTCTATTGGTAAATCTCTTGGAAGGCTACACTTCAGAAGTCTCGAAACAAATAACTTCAACATTTGCACATATGGTTGAGTATGCATGGAAATGGATTTAAAAAAAAAAGGGTTTCCTAAAAAAACAAAAAAATACTTTGACAGGGGAAAATTATTCATGGACTCAAAATTTGGATTATAAAAGGATTTCCTTGTAGTGTAAAACCTATTTTGAAACGTGACACGTAACAATGGGCGTGATGCTAATGCCCTAAATTTTCAAGGAAATCCAAAAATCCCCATCCTAAATTAACTTAGTGGAAGGGACTCCAAGGAAGCTCATCAACTTATTGATAGTGAAGAATCCCATACTTCATGCCCTCTTAAAGAAGGGTCCAAAGAGGTTTTCTTCGAAAAAAATGGGACATCATCAACAAAAGATTCTTTGACACATCACTTGATAGCTAAGGAGGAACCATTTATTTTTATCCTCTCTCAGATAAACCAAAAGGGGAACAAAAAAACTCTGTGAAGCAAAAAAAAGGGATCTAATGCAAGGTAAAGACACTCCTTCAAAAAAAAATCTTTCATCTTAATATGATTTGGTAAAATATAGTTCTCTTTCCAAGAAAGTTGGGTTGATCATGTTAATGCATAAAAGATACAAGAACAACCAACTCCTCCAAGTCAAGACTAATTGAAGATGGAAAATTTGACAAAGACTTCTTGAAAAACAAAATAAGACTTATTTAATTATTTAATTTTATATTGTTTTAGGGCATTTTAATTGGTTAATTCGAGAAATGTGAAATTGTTGTAACTAGAAAGACCCGGGTTCAAATCCCTGGGTTGCACAGAGGAGGACATATTGTGGTGCCCCATAGGTTTGCTAGTAGTTATGTTTCAGGTTTTCTAGTAGTTGTGTGTCACGTTTGTTGGTAGTTATGAATTTGCTAGTAGTTACCTGTAGGGTTGCTGGGTTCTTCTTGGTTACAAAAAAAATATTTAATTTTATTTTAGGCATACAAATATGACTTGTCTTTAAGTGTGATTTTTTGAAAATTTTGGGCTTTCTGATCTAATTTTTCTAGAATCTAATTTGTTTGATGGGTGAATCTATATATGCAGTCAAAAAAACTAGTTTAAACAACACAAATCAAGATTTCACCACAAATTTTTCCACATAATTCCTACTTTCTAGAATCTAATTTGTTTGATGGGTGAATCTACATATACAGTAAAAAAACTAGTTTAAACAACACAAATCAAGATTTCACCACAATTTTTTCCACATAATTCCTACCACAAATCCACCAGAAACTCCAAAAAGTCTCACTTATAGACAACTCCATAAAATATATAAATTAAGAAAAAAAAAAAATTTGCTATTTTTAAAATTTGGGTTTAAATAAACATTTTTTTAGTTAATTTGACCTACTCGGATTTGAACCTTGAATTTTATGGTCTACATAATGCTTAATAACATGGGTGATTGAGCTACCCTCCATGGACTAGGTTTAAAATAAATATAAATTAGGTTATTTTTTAAAATGTTATCACTTACATATATTGTAGTTATTTATTTCTTACCTTGAATTTTATGGTCTACATAATGCTTAATAAGATGGGTGATTGAGCTACCCTCCATGGACTAGGTTTAAAATAAATATAAGTTAGGTTATTTTTTTCAATGTTATCACATACATATATTGTAGTTATTTATTTCTTAAGTAATTTATATGTAATTTATTTATTTATTTTTAATATTTTTAATGTAATATTAAGTAATATTCCATTAGATATATAAAATATATATATATATATATATATATATATATTTAATTTTATATTATATATATAAATACGATTTATTTATTTTTTTAAATTCAGGTTTTTTTATTTAATTGGTCTAGAATCAAGCATTAGAAGTTTATCTCAGCATTTTATAAAGCCCAAAGAGTAGCTTAATTGGTCCAATATGTGTGAGGCAGGCATTTCCCTCTAAACTGATCTACTACCTAGATTTTCTAGTAATAAACAAAATCACATGTATTTATTAATCTCAACAGAGATGATGGTTGGAACATTAGCAGGTGTTGGATTCCTGCCTTATGTCCTTGATTTTATTTATTTTTTATTATTTTTATTATTTTTAATTTTATTTTATATTTTTTGTATTATTATTTATATATATATTTTTTTATAATTTATTTATTTATATATATATATATATATATATATATATATATATATTTTAAATTTGTTTTTAATTATTTGCATTTGTTTATTTATTTATTTTATTTTTATTTTTATTTTTTCTTTTATTAGATATTAGATATTTTTATTTTTATTTTATTTTATTTGAGTTTATTTTATTTTTATTTGATTTGATTTTGTTCTGATTTGATTTATTTATTTAGCTTGTTATTTTTATTTATTTTTATTTATTTAGTTTATTTATTTTTTAAAAGTTTGATATTTTATTTTATTTATTTATTTTTCTCTCTTTTTTATTTTTATTTTATTCTATTAATTTATTTTTATTTTTCTATATTCATTTTTCGATTTATATTTTATTTACATTTACATTTTATTATTTTTATTTTATATTTATATTTATATTTATATTTATTTATTTATTTTTTATTTTTATTTATATTTATTTATATTTATTTATTTATTTATATTTATTTATTTATTTATTTTTATTTTTCTTTTCTTATTTTTTTAACCTCTCATTAAAATAAAAAAATTTATAACCAATATGTTTACTAAATAATTAAAACTAATAAGTTTAATAATTTATTAACTAAATGAATAAATTTATTGATTGGTTTAAAAGTAGGAGGAACTAGCCGTTACTTATTAAAAACATTTTAAATTATTAAAAAGTCAAACTAGCCGTTAAAAAAACGGCTAGTTTAAACATCTCTACATCTATTTAAGCTTATTGACTTGATCTGATCTCTCACCTAGTCCTGATGATGAACCACACTGGTTGGTTCGAAACGCGTCGACAACGTTCCATTATATGTGATTATTACCGAAAGTGATTTTACAATTTTATATGGATCACAGAAGCATAGATTCTAAAAATATTATCAGTTGTTTCAAATAATTTGATTTCATTTAAAATATAACACTAACTTAAATTATATATATTTGTGAAAATAATTCATAAATGGTAGAAGTATTATTGATAACTAATTTATAATTAATTTACAAAACATAATAATAATAATTTTTATTACCATAAAATTTATATTAATTTAAATATTAAAATTTAAAATAAATATGAATTTGACTTCATCACTTGAAAATTTAAATTTGTTTTATTACTATAAAATATATTAATTTAAATATTAAATTTTACTTTATGGGTTTTGAATAGAAGGTGATCGGGTGCACTCTTAAGGCACTTCTTAATATAAAATTAACGTACTTGATAATCTATTTGGACATAATGATAAAGATGTAGTGTTACCAAATTTATAAAAAAATATATAAAATTTTAAAATAATTTCTAAACTCTAATAAATCTAATCATGTGTGATAAAATTATAGATTAGTGACACCCATCAACGTTTGTGACCACTCTTACCTCTATAATGATGTGCACCAAACCTCAATGGTTGCAGTGAATCCTTTTCAAAGACTGACACATTGGAACTTTGGTTTCTGTTTGTTGATGTTATATACAGTGTCATTTTAACTTTATCCCCATGGGTTGAAGAGCCCATATCAAAGCTTTGGATGATGTTGACAAAAAGCTCCTTCTGTGACTTAGATTTGCAACCCACAATCTTGTATCGAATAATTTACCTTCAATCACACATTTCTCAATTCCCTTCGAACCGAATCCTGCTGGCTCGTACCAAAGTTTGGCGACGTGAGGGTCATATGGCTCCACGAGTGAACTTTAATAAAGAAGAGGAATAATGTCCGACAACAACATGAATGATTTGAAAGTGCCCCCAAAAAGCTTCAGATATCCGCAATACGTAGTTGATGGAAGTATAAATGCAGGCAATGAATATGATGGAGAAGTTCCTGGAGATCTGCTGGTTGCTTGCCTTGCAGCCTTCGCTGTGGCCCTGGACTAGTGGGGACGGGTTGCTTGCCGGTCTTTCTACGTTTCCTCATCGGTCGACCTTCGATGAATAAATGAGTGATAACGATAGACAGCGACGAATGTCTGGCTGCATGGTTTTTGGAGCCCAAGTATGGGTTCGAATTTAATTCAATTTCAATTATAGGAACTAATCAGGAATAAATTACTGTATTGTACTGGACTGTTATCTGAGGTATCTTGATTGATTGATTCAATGGATGACAGTAGCAGAGACCCGAGTGTTAAGAAGCCCCTGCCCACAATCAGGCATCTTCTTGCTACGTCCATGGATGAGTCGATTGATCAGAAGAAGAAGCAGTCCAGTCGGCGGCTTATTCGGAGACCCGGGCCTTTCAAATGGCGGAGAGGCCGAAGTAAAAATACAGAGGAGACAGGGTTGACAACTGTGCCTGCAGATCATTTCATGGAGTCTGAGAGCAGTGAAGAAATCGATTTTGATGAATTTTCGGATGCATTGTCGCACACTCACACGGAAGCTTGTAGTCTGAGTATGGTGAGCGAGATTAACAGTGTGGACGACGACGATGGATCCAGCCATGCCGAAACTCGGAGTTTCATCATGGATCGGTTCCTTCCCGCCGCCAAAGCCATGGCGGCTTCGGAATCATCGGCCCAACGAGCTCGTTTCTTGAGGCCCCCGGCGAAGGGGATTGTTAGGTTTGGGAACCGATCGCCTGGGCCTCTGCCGCTCCAGTCAACACCATACGTTATTCCGAAACGGAATTTGGCTCCGGCCGACACGGATGAGGACGAACTCGACGATCGGCTGCCGTTCAAGATGGCGTGCGGGAGCTTCTTCGCCTGGCATTTCAAGAACGCTTTCGCTCATGTTGTGCGTCCTCCACTGTCTGCTCGGAAGAAAAATAACGACAGGCGCGGTCTGTATGGAGACGAAGACGACGAGGACACCTCCAGTGGAACCGATATTGTTGATGAGGTAAAAACGCAGTCACTCTTCTTTGCTCCTGATTGTCACATATACTAAGCCCTAATTCCAGATCTATGGAACTTAATCTATTGGGATCAAAACATTCTAGGTACAAATTTCAATATTAGATCTCTTCTGTATTAGATTTGATTTGTGTTTTGGCGAGGATTTTTTGGAATGGTAAATTTGAGTTTTTTTTTTAATGAATGATGTTGAATCCATTAATACATCCCACATAAAAACAGTTAGAGTGCTCACTTTCCTCTTTTTAATTTCTGGAAATAGTTGTCATTGAGCATAAAACAAGATCCGACCCTTTGAATAGAGAAATTCTCCAGCAATGGATGAGCTTTATTTCCATTCGTTGCTGAGACTCATCTTCAACCTTATCATACGGTAGAGTGTTGTCAATTTCAGTATGATCTTGTTGCCAGATCAGTAAATTATCAACTCACACCAGTTTTTCTCAGTTCTTGATTGTTTCTCGCCAACGAATTTTGTCTCCCGCTCCTTCCACTACCAGTAAGTGGGTTTACCGCAACTCAGCTTTTCGTCTTCAAATGTATTTATCTTGGTGTAAAAGTTACTAAACCTTCCTCAAAATCATTTTATCTTGGTGTAAAAGTTACTAAACCTTCCTCAAAATCATTTTATCTTGGTGTAAAAGTTACTAAACCTTCCTCAAAATCAAAAGAGCTCGTTTACAATTAAATATAGCAGGAGTCTAAATCTTCTATATTTGGGAGTTTTTTTTTCATATTTTGAATGTAATTTTATTTATAAATATCCGAAAACACATTTAAACAATTAAAAATCACTCTCCCCTACGATTAAACCACAAGATTCTTTGATAAAAAAAACAACTCTAAAAGTTAAATAACACAATAACTATATGTAACCTTCCTCAAACTTTGAAGCATTTCTTGCATTTGACAACTTTTCAATAACTCTAAAAAAAACCAGTAAACTAAAGAAATATAGTCTGTGCATCATTAATGTGAGAGACGTTTAATGATGAATTTTGGCTAGTTTTATGAACTTGTTTGTTTTGGATTTTGTGACACCAATAAATACAAAATACAGAATGGGTATAGTTAGTTTTTAGAGATTTTTATTGTTAAGATCACAGAGCATTCTCTAAAAACCATAAATACTCATATACTTAACATAAAACTACCATAACTTAACCAAATCAAATTTGCTTAAACAACCTAACATTCATAAAATTTTAACAGTCATGTCTATTTCTGATTAGAGTTCACAAATACTACTATAAATATAGCAAACTTCTTCATCACTGATTTTTCATTATGTTATAGCAGTTAGACCAGAAGAGCCAAAGTGCTCTACAACGTTTATAACAGATCTTATGGCTATGTGGGTGGCCTTTTTTTCTCCTTTTTTTTAAAAATGCACCACCAAAGGCACCCAGTTATAAAAATGGTTCAAGATAACCCCCATACCAGAGCTGCATAACACTTTGCTTCTCTCAACTGACCAATTAAATTCCTTATATCCTATTAAACCACTTTGCTTCATATACGGGTCATGATAGTGGTGGCCTTTGAAACTATATGATTTCTGTCCAGCCATTTGCCTCCTGCTTGCCCAAAACAACTGTTAGTTCTTTTGTTAAACAGCTGAACTCTTTGGGTTTCCCACACCAAAAAAACTGCCAGGGGACATATTCTCATGCAATGCCTCTTTTGTTTCATTCTACAGATGAGTATTATAGTCAACTATAGTCTCCTAATTCTTCTCATTTTTTTGTTTCATTTTACAAATAAATATCATAGTCAACCATAATCAACCATGGTCTCCAAATCCTCTTCTAGTAAATTGGCATAAGTACCATAATCAACCATATTCTCCTAATCCTTTTCTAGTAAATTGGCATTATTATCATAATCAACCATGTTCTCCTAATTCTTCTCTAGTAAATGGGCAGTTAACTAACACGGTTAAAATACCTTATCAATGGCATTATAAGGTAGACTATAAAGTAAATTGGCAGTTAACTAACACGGTCAAAATACCTTATCAATGGCATTATAAGGTAGACTATAAAGTGGAAAAGGATGCTATCCCCTATTTCAAGCACTTTCTTAATATAGGTGTGCTAGTAATGAGTGGACTTCAAATTATCTGTATTATCAATTGGTATCATTATGATTTTTCCATGTTTCCAAACAAAGGTGTTCGGCTATGAACATTTTGTCTAGTGTACTGTCTCTGTTTTTCGCCATTGAAAGCATGTGTGGGAAGTGTATCAGTAAGGAAATGAAAGGAAGATCATCCATATCTTGTGTGTCAGTGTAGCAGTGAAAAGTTATAACTACATCATTTGATAATTTGCTATATTTGTCTCTGTTTCTAGAGAGCCATTATCGCGGCAGCAAGAAAAAAGGCATGGGAAGCCAGATACAGAAAAAACAACAACGGTCTGACAACCAATAGACCTTCTCCTGCCGCCCACTCAAATGATTTCAGAGATTCTTCTTCTCCATTGATGGATGGAACATCATACAACAGCGATTCTCGTTCACAGTCCCCATTGAGGAAAATAGACAGACCGGAATTATCATCTCCATACAGAAATATTAATCGGCTCAGGTCGCCAGATTTTACTCAACCGGAAAAGGGTTTCCTTGGCTTTCCTTCAGATCGGCGTCAGAATAACTCCAAAAACAAAGCAGAGGATGCCGGCGTTCAGAACACGGCGGCGTCCTCGAACGTGAATTCGTTCACCGACTCAAATGAAGTGGAACAGGAGGATTGGTACTCGGGGAACAGCTCTCCTTCGCCGGAGATTTCAGAGAACTCTGATTCTGCAACGAACGAAAAAGGGTCTCACCATGATCATAATGTTGTTGCAGAAGGAAATGGCGGTCCTCCTCATGTTCTGAGCATGCTGCCACCGCCGTTGCCCAAATCTCCTACCGAGTCATGGCTATGGCGAGCAATGCCTCTACGCATGGCCTCTAATTCCATGAATTCGCCATCACCATTGAATCGAGGACTTTGCAGAGCAACAAAAACGCATCCAGATGAACTCGACGCCAAGTGGGAAACCACTTGATATATCAACATATCACAGCATGGACGATTTTTGCAGAATAAAAAAACAAAAACCAAATGGAAGATTGCGAAGATAATCGAAGCCTGGCCGATACAGAAAGTCCTTATGGTCATTCTGAAACTGAGCTATTACTGAACTGGGTTCTCGCAGATTCTGTATGAGTTGTCCTCTTACGGACTCTGTAACGGGGCAAACGGCTACATATATTCACCATGTTATCTGCGCACATATTCCAATATTTGTTGAGAAATATTGTCACATGTACGGAGGTAACCTGATAATAGTTAATAAGCGTTGAATAGGTAATAACTGCTACTTTATTTTGAAGCATTTCAAAATTTGATATTTTAAATTTTAATACATATGGTGATAGCTCAGAGGTCAGTGAACTTACTTTTGGTCTTTCATGGTTTAGAAGCGTTGAATTAATTGCATCATTTCAAAATTTCATGATATGTTTAATGTATATACTTATACTCAAACTTTAAAGCTAGAATGATCCTCGTTTATTGTCTTTATAACAGACAGTTATCCATACATTATAAAATTTTATTTTATTTTAGATGTAAATTTCAGCAGGGGAAGGATGGAAATTTAGAAATTTGGTTTTTGTGATCCATAAAATGTGTATACAAATATTTGGTAAAAATTATATATAATAAAATTTTGTGTATGTTCGAACAAAATAATAAAGATAAGAAATTCATTTTATCATATTTTATTATATTTTAATTTTAATTTTTTTTATTATTATATTATTATTATTTAACTTATAACTTTTAATGAATTTTAATTATATAACATATAATTTAAAATACTAAAATATTAAATTATATTAAAAAAAGTATTAATATTAAATTATTAAAAAATATAAATAAAAATTTTATTCAAATATAATAAATTTAAATTTAAATTTAAATATAATAAAATTAAAATTAAAATTTAATAAAATTAAAATCAAAATATTTAAATTAAAATATAATAAAATATGCTAAAATCTAATTGAATTTTTTATTCAAGTCAAACTAGCTGTTATTTTACAATAACTAGATGAAGCTTGCCTTATCTATTTAAACAAATTTATTACATATGATTTTCACCAAAAATTTATATACACATGAAAATTACTTTTAAGCTTGTTAAATTACACTAAATGATAAAATCTAGCTAAATTTAGTCTTTAGTATACATTTTTAAATAAAAAATAAATTCAACTTTCTATACTAAACTCTGGAAGGCACTGTTATTATGTAGAAGTAAAATTTAAAATTATAACATTTAGATGACCTATAAATTACATTTTTTAATGTAAAAATTAATTCAAGTCGCTATAAAATTGTTGAGGCACTTATATTGTGTACACTAGACAACATAAAGTTATATTTTTATCTATTTCTGAAAAATTTCTACAGACAAATACAAGGAATAAAAAGAGACAAAATCAAAAGTATCCCCTTTAGACGCGGGAGGGAGCGGCAGGTCCCACCAGATCCTTCATTCGCCCAGGTGGCTACGACCAGGGGGGTATACCTGATCCCTATTACCAGGTGGGTGATGCGGCAGACATTTTGAATATAAAAATAAATTTAACATCTTATAAAAAGTTTAAAGACACTAATATTATATGAATTCAACAATTTAAAATTATATATTTACTAAAAGGACAAAATAAACCAAAAATATCTATTAAAAAAACCAAAAACCCTCTTTAACTACGAACATTAAAACAAAATAAGAAAAATGACTAGCCATTAGAGTAATAAATAAGTATAAATTCGATATTACTCTAATAATTTAAATGTAATATTAATTGTTAATTTATTTTAACATAATTTTGTTTAAATAATTGATTATAGTTTAATTTATTTTTAAATTTAGATTTATCAAAAATCATAATTATTTTTATTTAAAAATATATAAATAAATTTACAAAATTTACAAAACAAAATTAATTTGCATTGATTTAATAATTCAAATTTATTGTCAAGTTTTATTAGTATAATTGGTTGACGATAAATACTGAACATTTAAGTAGAGTTATAACAATCATCAAAACTTAACCATAAAAAAAATTTACATTGTATATCTACCATTCATAAATACCTTTTACATTTTATTTCATAGTTTTATAACCATAATACTATCTATCCTAAACATGACTTCCAACTGTACAATAATCAATTGACATACTTTACCTACTGATTACACCTGTACCGCAATCGACTTCGAAATAATTTATGCAATCTATAGTTACATATACCATGGTTTATATTTTGAGTTTTTGTCTTTTCGGAAAATTATTATGTCAGACTTTAAGTCGACCTACAATCAATCTACTGTACATGTACATAACACAATCCATAAGTATTGGTTGCATAACTTCCACACGGTAAAATCTGGAAGAGATCATGGATATTAAATTTCTGGTTGTTGGATTTATTATTATCTCTGCTGTCAAGCTCTCAACTGTGGACAGGTGGTGATACCTCCACCCTCGATATGTCCTCTCAAGATCTAATGGTGGCAGAGGGTTAGGGTTATGGAATGACCTTTCCACTCATAACCGCTCTTAATGATTTTTCTGCTCATTTCGTCAGTCGCTTCACTGCTGGTGCTCTCCGCCTCTGTGGCAGGCCTTCAGGAATCTGGTGATGGAGGTTTATGTATCATTCGTCAAATACTAGGTGATATGTTGAGTTGTTCTTAGCTCCTTGCTTAAGTCTTTGCAGTTCTCTTGCACAAATATTTACTGGGGTTTGTTCTCTCATTCCAGCGATAACTTAATGATTCTAAGTTTCCAGTTCTGCTCTATAGTTTGGAGATTTATGGTTTTTTTAAAATCTTATTGCATAATATAATGTATTTGATTGTTCTCCATACAGGCCACCATAATGCTGTCGGTCTTCATAATATGGAACTCCACGCTACCACGGTGTGGCATTCCAACAAATCCAAGGTAGAAACCCTGGTTACTTTCATGTTTCCTTCCGCACTTTTCATGTATCTTGTTCCAGATTCACTTCTGGGTTACCTAATCCAAGGTTCCCTGTTAACCTTTGCAGGTAGTTCTGCCCTACTTTTCTACGCCAACAATATTAAGGTAAGGTTACCACAAAATTATCACTATCGATTCTTTACTTAATCTCTCCGGTCGAGTTTTGGGTGTTTGCTAATCTCTTTACAACTCCTTCTTTTGCAGGTATACTTGCTAATAGTATCATGATATCATTTCAGTGCATAGCTCGGCTTACAATTCCTCTAACCTAATCTAGCTTTGCTAGGTACTCCTTGTCGCGAATACTTTGGGTCACAGAAAAGTCGGAACCAAAATGAAAATGGGTTTTACAATCTTTCTCTAGAGTCTTCGGCTTCGGTTCTAAGATTCAATTAAAAACTTGCTCCCCGTGACCAATACCCTATATGGGCATGCTAGGGCTAATTTCATGTAATAGTTGTAATAATATTTAATTTCTTGATCCGTAAGCAATAATACAATTTAGACCTTTTGAACTAATTCTCGACCTTTGTTAATGTTTTCCTCCGATACATTTGTTCAAGTTCCTTATCGGATGTTTCATTTCCTACGATAGATTTTTGGAAGGTTCTTGTTTAAACTGTTCCATTCTTATCAATAAACAAGTATATATTTTTATATCAATATGTTTTCCTCTTTTTTGCATATTAAGGTCATTTGGATGGTACAACTTGGTCTCGGAATTTCTCTACTTCATCTGAAGTTGGTCTATTATGTAAGAATTAAGTTTTATGTAATACCATATTCATTACTAGGGTTTTCGTATTTTGAGTCTGCCTGTACTGATTTTCGAGATTAAATTTAACATTTAAATATCTATAATACAGAGACTGCTATGATATTCCATGGGTAATATTATTTTCTATCTATAGACTGTAACTCTATATATTTTAATTGTCTAGTAAAATATATCAGTTTCAGTAACCATCTATTCAGTTACGTTTTGAAAGAAAGAACCTCTTCTTTCATTGTTTCCTAATTCTAGGAACTACAACATGATTTATAATTTTTTGCATAAGGGTTTGAATCTTCTTTCTTTTTTCTTTTTTTTGTTCTTTTCATGTATTCGAACAACAGAGGCTACTATTATAATTTTAGGAATTCATTTCCATCTGCACATAGTTATGTTTTCTTATTCAATCATTACTTGAATTCTTTCTCTAGACTACTATTATATTCAAAATTATCTATAGATTATTTTTCCTTTTTAAACTAGTTATGAAATGGCCGGACCATTCTATCTGTGTTTACCCTAAGCGCAGGGAACGACCAAATCGAAGCCCTCTTCTTGAGGGTTCTGAGTTAACGGTTCTCTGTCTCATTTATTGACTGGAAATAAAGTCTAATTTCCTTTATCTGCCTTATTAATCTGAAAAAAAAAAAATACATTTTCAACCTGATACATAATAGATTTAAGTACTGTAAATATTTCAGATAAGACACTAAAACGGGCATAAGTTTTTCTATTCATAAACAAATAATAACACACTATTGCAGTAACTTATCTATTCTACAAATTTTCCTGACTGATGTAGTTCCTTCCTACCTCGAGAGAGGAAATCATGTCCTCTTCTCTCCCCTGTGCTCCAAGTCTGAGCTTTGTGGGTTGAAAAAAAATTCTGGAGAGACCTCAGGACAATCCGGTCTAGTCTCCAATCCAAACATTTTTTTAGAAAATCAGAGTATTCCACTGGTTAGCACCAGTTCGAAAATTATTCTCTACAAATTCTCCCTTTTTCAATTTCCCAACATAACCCCAAACCTCACTAGGATTATCCTTTATCCTCAGAGGTGGGTAATTGTTTGAACTGACTCTGTTCAACTAACACTATGTTCTTGAATTACTTTTTACCATCAGTGTTTTTATTCTTTTATGGAAGTCACTTCCATACTTAATTTAATCAAGATTAATTTTCTGCTTATAATATATTGTAAAAATAATAATAAAATAATAATAAAAGTAACAATAAATGTCTTAATGTCTTGACAACATATCATAATCATCATTTAGCAATAAGCCAGCTGTTGCAAGAGTTGTTTTCTCATAACTCAAAACTTAATATAAAAATGTTTTTTTTTTTTTCTTCTTCTTCTGAGTAAGACTAATTCTATTAAGGAAGAAAACATATGGTACATTCAGAGCTTTGCAGATAAGCAAAGTAAAGAAGCAAGGGAGCCGGAAATGATGAATTATCAACCTCAGTCCCAAAAACAACCATGGAAAAAACCAGGAGGCTACAAGGTGAACTGAAAAACAGAGAGCTATACAAAGGGGTCTACCCAGAGTGGGTAGAAGCTTCCAAACGGCATGTTTTCACTTTCTTCTTGCTGACTTTAATCCAGCCATTGTGACTTGGCTAGACAGGAACTAGTTGTAGATTGTTCTGTGCTGAAGGAGAGGTCTCCTTATCTGAATCAGAGGAGGAGGGCTTATGCGTACGTTTCTGCGTGATCGGAGATGCCAAAGGAACCTCAGGGCAGTCCAAGGGGGAGTCCTTCACGTGCCCAACATTGTTTTCATCTGCTTCTTTTTCTTCCTCGTCCGAGCTGAAGGAGTCTATATCATCCATGGGGGGAGGGTCACATGGTTTCCAGCTCTTCGATTTGGATTTACCTCTTTTATTCTTCTCTTTGTCGAGAAACGTGGCACAGGAGTTTTAGAGGTGCCCTATCTGATGGCAGTGGCGACACTGGAAGGCAATGTTCTCATAGTCCAAGGTTTGAGTCCAATGAAAGTCCCCGATTTTGAGATTGATCTGATCAGGCAGCCCTTTGCTGATGTCTATCTTTGCACAAATTCTGCCAAAGGTGTAAATTCCTTTCTCCCCTCTTGAGGTATCCGTGGCCAAGAAGCGGCCTAAGGTATTCCCAATCCCCTGGAAGACTGCGAAGTGCCAGAGATGTGCAGGGAGGTTTGGTAGTCTAACCCAAATGGGAAGCTTGGTGATGACAGCTGTGGAAGGGTCGAAATATGGAAACCATGGGGTAAGGAAGAGCCCCGCCGATCCCCAGAACCAGGGGCCTTCCGTAAGAGCTTTCTGATAATCTTCATTGAAGGCAAAGACCACAATGAAAAAACCTTTCGAGCAAAAGAGGACCTTGCAGTTGTTGGTCAAGTTGGAATGGATCCACTTGTAGAGGTCTTCTGATCGAGGCCATAGTCCATTGAACCTGCAAATGAAGGCTTTTTCTGCAAACGTCTGAAATTGATCATCCAATGATGGATGAGAGATTTCAATAGAGGGGGTTTCCTCTGTTTTGTCCACCAGGAAAGGCTTCGGAGCCTCAGCTGGTTGAGCGGCTCACTTAGAGGGCTGCGAATGAATCGCATCCTTATAGGAGAAGGCAGGAGCCGCAGAGGTTTGCCCAGGAGCTCCTCCTCTCAAGCATAGGGAGAGCACAACTGAAGCATCTTTTTTTATATTGTAATGAGACAGAGGCAGGGGTTTTTCGAGTTGTTTACCTCTGTAGAGCAATCGTAGGAGATCTGAGGGGATCCCCAATCTGAGTTCGAGATCTTGTAGAAGGTCCTGCACCAGATCCGTGGCTCGTACCCAGAGCAGCTTTGTTCCCCCAGATAAAAGGGAGATCTAGATATGATAAGCGGAGGGTGAAGGGTCTGAAAACCACTGCTCTCTGTTTTGTACCTGCTTCTGAGCTGTGCATGCTCCTTGTGTCCCCTGACCCAGAAGGCTGTTGGCGTTGAAAACCTCTGGGAGAAGATTAAAGCCCTTCGAGGGCAGTCTTCGATCCCATTTGCCTTCAAGAGAATGTCTCCTTGCTGCAAGATCTTTGCAAGCAGGAGTAACCTCAAGATCCGCAGTCTGAGCGTAGGAGGTGGCCGAATGGTAGGGCCAGGTCTGCGGCCAGATCAAAGATGGGCAAGAGAGGCCATTAACGGCGGCGGCAATGAAACCTGCTAGATCTTCTAGCCCTGTTGTGGTGTCGGCGGCGGTAGGAGAGCCGAACAGGGCTACTGTTAAGACTGCGGCGGTGGGAGAGCCGAACAGGGCCAGGGTTGAGACGGCAGCGGCGGCCTCCTGGCGAGCAGCGAAAAACCTGGCGCGATCCATCCCTAAAATCCTATATTGATTGATTTGTTTTGAAAGAGACTTAATATAAAAATGTTATGGATAGTCTTTAAAATTATTAAAAACCATAGTATATGATATATTCTCTCTTTTATATATCATCATGATATTGAGTATATCAATGAATTAAAAATAATATTAAATTATAATAGATTTGTTTAATTATTAGATAGATTTTTTATATGTTTTTTCTTATATATCATCATGATATTGAGTATATCATTGAATTAAAATTAATATTAAATTATAATAGATTTGTTTAACTATTGGATAGATTTTTTTTGAGATTTTAGTTGAAATATGATTTTTTTTTTTTAACTCTTCATATGGTTCTCTGCAATTTGATAAAAATATACTTAAAAAAAACCTTTAAAAATTCCAACAGAAAATGTATGGCCAATCATACAAATAAAACCAAAAATAATTAATTACAAGACATAATAAATCCCAATTGGTTCATTCTTGGCTGGGTGGGCAACGTGCTTAGAAACAAAATTTCACACAACGTATTTTTGTTGTATTGAAAATAACATACCTTTATCTTTTTAAATAACATTTTTCATTGGCTTCTCATTGGGTTCACATTGTATGAAGCAATGAAGGTGACCGTAGTATTGGCTCTGCCATTGCCGTTGTGGCAAATTTATGAACACATGTTTTCATTAATTTTCTTATTTATGGGTGAGGTTCTATTCATATTTTTTATTTCAGAAGAGGCTATAGTTGAGACAAAACAAAGTTGATTTGATACCTTTGGTAACTTCTCTTTGGCATTTCAGCTCTGTCGCCGGCTTTCTCTCTCGTCACTCCATCTTCGAGCCCCACCACCATCCGCCACCCTCCTCCTTTGTCACCCACCTCTGTTTCCCCCACACCCTCTGCCACCCTCGATGCCACCCTGCCCTACTCTGGAACCCGACGCCATCACCCAACATTAAATTGTGAAGGGATTTAAATGGCCATTGGAGTTTTGAATTCGCACCTGTCCAATATGGCTAATCTACCTCCTATCACATTGTGTTGCTTATCGAATGCAGACACAACTCCGACAGCTCCCTGTGGTCCGAAAACTCCAATCAGTGGTGAAATAGAGAAACTGGTATGTAGCAGGCAACTGGCATTAAAGTTTGTTTCTTTAGGGCCAACTGCAAACATCAATTTCAAATTGTAACTAAACTTAAACCCTATTCATACACTTCCAAACGAATGTACATATGTGTTTAGAATCAAGCACTTGAGCATAAATTATAGCACTTTGTAAATTCCTTTCATAATGGAATCATGACACTGATTTGGGTCTGAGAGGAAGGAATTTTTAGTTATTGCTTATGAATTATGCATCATTCTTCCTACATAAAGAAAACTTAAGGCTCTTGTAGGCGCTGGAAAATAATTTTCAAGCGCCTACAACAATGCTAGAAAACGATTTTGAGTGTTGTAGGTCAAACCAGTCCCAATAATAAATGATAGATATACACCATTGATATTACCAAGTAATTTAAATTATTTTCCAGATGGATACTTAAAACATCTCCCAAGATGTAACAACACTAGTATAAATTCCATGTAATAAAAGTAAAAGTAATAACCACGGTTGATGGGACACATATTTCAAGCTGAATGGTGAGAAAACATCCTAGTGGGTGTCATTTCGATTATTATGGCTAAAATAAATTGGCAAATGCGGCAAAGGCTTTGGAAAGGAAAAGTGACATTTATTGGCATTTATTTATGAAAGTAATGGAAATTAGGAGAAAAGGGAGATGAAAGTTCACATGTTGCATGATCCGGATTTATGTAGGAACGCAACAGAATACACATATAACCATAAACATAGAGATGCAATGGAAATAATGCTTCATTTTATTATAATCAAATGACTGAAATACGCTTACAGACATAATAGAAATAAACAACTAGGGCGTTGGTAGGCTTATCTCTGAGAAGAGATGTGGCGGCTACAGTGATCTGAACTGTGTTACAATGCAGACATAATGGAAATGAGTGGGCGATGGCACTGGTAGCGTATCTCCGAGAAGAGATATGGCGGCTACAGACCCCTCCACTGTGTTACAATACAAACATAATGGGAATAAATGAGCTAGGGCACTGGTAGCGTATCTATGAGAATAGATGTGATGGCTACAAGCCCCTGAACTATGTTAAGATGAGGCTCAAAGGCCTATTTATTGTTGAGAAATAATGTAGAACCCTAAACATCCAGAAACCTAACCCTAGGAGATGAAGAGCCAAAATTGTGGGCCCCGTTTGGGTAAAGTGGTGTTTCAACTTTTAGGGGACGTAACTTTGGCATCTGATCTCCGTTTGACACACTCAATAGCTCGTTAGAAAGATCTATCTGATGAATACAACTTTTGAGCAAGAAACATCGATCTATAGCCCCGTGTTTCTCCCAGTTTCCCAAAAAAATGTCGCCTCAAAACGGCCCTAGAAGTTCACGACCTGAAAAATTGTTAAAAATAGTAAGTTATGCTGCAACTTTAAAACGAAAAGAACTGATGGTGGGAGTTCAAATGGAATAGGTGGGTGGCCACCAATATCCACTTGGATCATTAAGGCCCCAAAACGGGTCCGGGAGTGTCGGACCCGAAAACCTGCTAAATATAGTAAGTTGTTGGAAGTGAAAAACTAAACGAATTGATGGTGCAGTTCCAAATGGAATAGGTGGGTGGCCACCAATATCCACCTGGATCATTCCAACCTCCTTAGGATGAAATGGTCCCCATTGCGTTAAGTTCCTCCATGAGGGGAAAATTCTGCTAAACTTGATATCGGGTTTGTCCAGGATGTCGCAGACCTGTTGGCGGATGTGCTGGATGTAGATGTGCTTTCGTTGGGCATCCGTTGAAGGATCTACGAAAAGTTATCCATCATCATGTTCCTCTATTTCTCAAGGGCCTCCTCGAACAAGATTTTGATAGGATCTCCTGCTCCCTCGTCTTTCTTTCCTTCCACCATAGGAGGTTGTTGGGGTTTGTGAGGCTGATCTTGCAACTGTTCAACGTGGGTTCAACCAAATCGAACCCGAACTCCTTATACCCTGATCGCGTTGGGGACATGCAAAGAAAAGCAAAGAAAGAGCAGACCTCTCTGATACCACTGATCCGTATTTATGCAGGAACACAACCAAATATACATATAACCATAAACACAGAGATGCATCGGAAATAATGCTTCGTTCTATTAGAATCAAATGACTGAAATATTCTTATAGAAATAATAGAAATAAACAACTAGGGTGATGGTAGGCTTATCTCTGAGAAGAGATGTAGCGTCTACAGGCCTCTGAATTGTGTTACAATGCAAAAATAATGGAAATGAGTTGGAAAGGGCACTGGTAGTGTATCTCTGAGAAGAGATGTGATGGTTACAAGCCCCAGAACTGTGTTACAATGAGGCTCGAATACCTATTTATCATTGAGAAACAATGTAGAACCCTAAACATCCAGAAACCTAACCCTAGGAGATGAAGAGCCAAAACTGTGGGCCCCATTTGGGTAAAATGGTGTTTCAACTTCTCTAGGACGTAACTTTAGCATCCGATCTCCGTTTGACGCACTCAATAGCTAGTTATAAATATTTATCCGATGACTACAACTTTTGAGTGAGCAACATCGGTCTCTAAACCCATGTTTCTCCCAGTTTCCCCCAAAAACGTCGTTGAGGGCCTCAAAACGACTCCGGAAGTTCAGATTCCGAAAAACTGCTAAAAATAGTAAGTTGTGATGCAACTTTAAAATGGAAAGAACTGATGGTGGAGGTTTAAATGGAATAGGTGGGTGGCCACCAATATCCACCTGGATCATTAAGGCCCCAAAATGACTCCAGGAATGCAAGACCCGAAAACCTGCTAAATATAGTAAGCTACTCGAAGTGAAAAACTGAAAGAATTGATGGTGCAGGTCCAAATGGAATAGGTGGGTGGCCATCGATATCCACCTGGATCATGTCATGTGAGGAGGAAAATGAAGTAAAATAATGGAAAATGAAAAAAATAGAAACCTCATTAATAAAAAGGCTTCTAAGGATTAGTTGGCAAGATTTTTCTCACATTTTTTAAGCTCTCTCATTATTCTCTCTCCCTCTCTCACTCTTGGACACTTAGAGTTTTCTTGGAGCACTTTGGCATTGGACCAAGAAAGACAAGAAAGAAAGAAGAAGGAGGAAGCAAGAAAGGAGGGGCAGGAATCAAGCAGCTACAACAGGATTTTTGGAAGGTATCGATTTGCATGTGTATTTTCCTTGCTAGATATGGAATACATGGTATTTCATGTGGATCTTTTCTGTCTTGGCATGGGTATTTCCAGGTGTGACAATGTTTTTAGTATAGCCTTGCCATTTCTGGATAGTCATGGTGTTGTAGAGTTCTCATGTTTTATTTAGCTGGATTGTCAAATGGATTCAAAGTTGAGTGAGGTGGATCTCCGAATATTATTATTATTATTATTATGACACATAACCGGTTTATGTTTTTCCTCAATTTAATGCATAGTGAACTAGGTTTGGATTGCGGTAAAGCCTAAGATGTATTGCTTCGGTTTAGGACCAGTGATTCGGGATTGGATTATGGTAAATCCTGAGAGGTGGTTTCCCTTGATTAGACCTAGGAATCCTTGTTGGTGAATGCCAATATATACGGTAAAGCCTAGAGGGTGGTGTCTTGGTTTAAGGCCTAGCGACCCCTGATTCAGATTGTGGGTTGTAGTAAATCCTAAGAGACTAGGAGACAGGAAAATTCCTCACAGTGTATGCAGAGAGAATCTGGTGATATCCATGCTTGTATTGACCTAGTGATCAAGTGTAGATCACGGTAAAGTTGGTTATGACATGTTTATTGTGTTTTCTTAGTGATCTGGGATAAATCACGGTAAAGCCTCGGGATTCCCTCATTGGTTCTTTCAGTTTGAGTCCCACATTCATGCTTGGAATATGGCGCAAGGGTGATTGGCTGAAGAGGTATTTGGCTCAGCCAATCTATGGTCGGGTGGAACGTGAAAGTCCAATCTCTAGTTGGTTTTTACATTCAGTAATGAAGAGTTCATTCCTTCGGTATTTGGTATGCAAATGTATTGGTTATTATGTGGATTCTATTTTTGTTGTATCCATGGTATTTATGTTGTTATTATGTTCGTTACAAGCATGTATTTTATCAGTGATGATGTATGGCTCTATCCATGTTGTTACTTGTGAATGGATGCACAATGGATCTATGGACAAATATAGTGTATTATAGCTAATAATGTAAGCCTAGCAATGCTTCTTAACAATTCTCAGACAAGTATGAGACCCCTATGTTTAAATCTGTTGTTTACACTTGTAGATGCAATGTTTGTGGCATGCTTGAAGAAATGTATGTCATGACTAGGAGGGGTCCAGATGAGTTCCTGATGATATGATTTATTATGTACCTTTGTTTTAATGTTATTTATCATTTCTTGAAGTTTCATGACGTTCTGGGTAGTGACCTGGGCTCTAGGGCTGAAAAGGTGGCACAAATCCTAGAGTTACAGGCACAAAACTGACCAATTGGAGCCCTAGATGCATGCTTGTTGTGTTGTTCCTGCAGTTATATGCTCCCAGCCGCTACCTTGCCTTAGCATGCCTATGGATATGGTCCAAAAGGGTCAAAAGGTCATTCTCCCTCAAGGGTCGGGGATCTGGAAGGTTGGGTTACATCTTGTGGATGTTGTTGATATTGTGTAAGGTGTGTTTGTCTTGTTTCCATTGGTTCCACTTCCTTAAGGTCATCTATGAGGTTGAATCTCATATTAATAGCCTCTCGTAACATGTTTACCCCGATTGGCCGGTTACTTGGGTAGATTTGGGAAGAGGGTGTTATAAAGTGGTATCAGATCGAGGTTGCGCTCTCATTGAACAGTGTATGGTTTATGTTCTCTTTGGGTGATATCTAGCCCCACTCTCTTTGGTTCATATCTAATACCACAAAGTGGTATCAGAGCATGGTTCAATCCTTGAACTCAATGGGCAGTGTGTTGGTCATATTTTTATGTTGATTTCATATGTGCTTAGTATGCTTGTGGTCTATATATGCTTGTTGTATCTGTGTTGTGTTGGCCATGGTGGCAGTTCTTTCACCATGGAAGTGTTCATGGTGTTGTTGTCAACATGTTGTCATGAGTGTATGATTAGTTATGTGTTGTCCACGCTTATGTATTTTCCGTGCACGCTTACTTACATGTTACTACATGTTGTGTATGCATTGTATGTTTATGCTAGGTCACATATTGGTCATGCTTCGGTGTTATCCGTATACTCTTGCTTGTCTGATGTTATATTTTGAACATGCATTGGTCGTTCATGATTGGTTATACATGTCAAGTGGGTGCATATGGTCAAGTTTGCATTGGTTTGATTGAGGTTGTTGTGCATAAGGTCATTGTGTGCAATTAGGTCATCATGATGATATTAGTATGTTATTATGCTAATGTGTTGGCTGAGATAAAGTAGGAGATGCAGACCATCAAAGTGAAGTTGCAGCATTGGACCTCGAGGCAAGAGAAGGTCGTCATACAAATTTGCATGCTTGGCACACAAGTATGTGATTCATGGTTTTTGTAAGAATTATGATTACTTATATGTTTGTCATTCTACTGTTATTATGGTTACATGTATGATAAATATGGGTTGATCAGTGTAGTCATACACATTATGGTTATGTGTATGCCTCTCATTCTATTGATGTTATGATAGATGTTAGTCTACTAGTGTGATCATACGTACATGCGTTGGTTAGTCAGGCATGTTATTAACTTGATGATTATGTTATATGTTGTTGATGAACATGTTATATGTTGACTTATTGTTGTTATACGTTAGTTAGCTTGATTATTAGGGTTATGGCATTATTATCTTGTTGATTGTGTCATGCTAAATTGAAGTGGCTTCGACAGATGGTTAGTGTTATGACTTTCAGGTATGATTCAACTTATTTGTGACATTGTGTTGTATTAATCTAGAATAAATGTGCGTATGTGATTGATATGCATGAATGACAATTGTTTATTAGTTTATGATGTTAACATGTTAGTTAGTTACTGTTATGAATATCATGATCTTATTTTTGTTTGAGTTGATGTGTTGGGAAGTCATATTGAGGTAATCTAGATTGATTTTGTAGACAAGATAGCCTCCCTTAAGGTACATTAAGGTATGAGTTTGCTTATGTTGTATACTTGGTGCTTGAATTTTGACTATGCTGTCTATTTGGTGTTTGAGCGATTTGGTGTTTATTACGTTGTCTAGTTGATTTATTTAATATGGTAAGTTTATAGTTTGTTTGAATGTTTGATTAATCATTTGATATGAGTATATGTGTCTGTAAGATTGCATGAAGGAATGATCTTGTTTTAAGATGGTTGTGCTAACCTATATGTGATGTTGATTTCAAATTGATAGATATGTTGTCTTGATGTTGATACATATGGCTGACATGTGTGTGTTTAGTTACAAGGCAACGTGATTGACACCACAAGGTAAGATAACTAGCTTGTTGTTATGTGTATTTATGCATTGATAGTTATGTGTTTATGGCAGTATGATGCAGGGGATTGCATGGCAAGAGACTGCTGTGAAATCTTGAAAAAGGTTGGAGATGAGCATTCCTTTGGAAGTGTTGGGAAGCCATGGGAGTTGAGTCATGGTGTTTGTTGGTAATCTTGTGCTTTTGGTCTTTTATGATTTGTTTACGTTTTATTTACAATTTTTTTATTACCAGTTGAAGGCATTGCCACTTTGTTAGGTGTAGTATTGCTTTTGGTTTTTCATGGTCTTCTTATTATTTGTTCTTATCAAAGCCATGGTCTCCTACTGTTCCTCTAATAAATTAGTAGTTAAATAGGTGGTTCAGATACCAATGACCACATTTTCCATCTTCCCTTATCAATAGAATTATAGGTAAAATATAAAGTGGAAAATGATGTCTATCCCCATATTTCAACCACTTTCTTAATATAGGTGTGCTAGTAATGAGTGGACTTCAAATTAAAAAGTTATAACTACATTATTTGATAATTTTCTATATTTGTCTCTGTTTCCAGAGAGCCATTATCGCGGCAGCCAGAAAAAAAGGCATGGGATCAAGCCACATACAGAAAAAACAACAACGGGCTAACAACCAATAGCCCTTCTCCTGCCGCACTCAAATGATTTGAGAATGATGGATGGAACGTCATACAACATCGATTCTCGTTCACAGTCTCCATTGAGGAAAATAGACAGACCGGAATTATCATCTCCATACAGAAATAACCGGCTCAGGTCGTCAGATTTTATTCAACCGGAAAAGGGATTCCTGGTATTTCCTTTAGATCGGCGTCTGAGTAACTCCAAAAACAAAGCAGAGGATGCCGACGTTCAGAACACGGCGGCATCCAACGTGAATTCGTTCACCGACTCAAATGAAGTGGAACAGGAGGATTGGTACTCGGAAAACAAATCTCCTTCGCCGGAGATTTCAGAGAAATTTGATTCTGCTACGAACGAAAAAGGGTCTCACCATGATCATAATGTTGTTGCTGAAGGAAATGGCGGTCCTCCTGTTCTAAGCATGCTGCCACCGCCGTTGCCCAAATCTCCTACCGAGTCATGGCTATAGCGAGCTATGCCTCTAGTCATGGTCTCTAATTCCATGAATTCAACATCGCCATTGAATCGAGGACTTTGCAGAGCAACAAAAACGCATCCAGATGAACTCGACGTCAAGTGGGAAACCACTTGATATATCAACATATCACAGCATGGAATATTTTTGCAGAAAAAATAACAAAAAACAAATCGAAGCCTAGCCGATACAGAAAGTCCTCATGGTCATTCTGAACTGTGTTCTCGCAGATTATGTATGAGTTGTCCTCTTACTGACTCTGTAACGGGGCAAATGGCTACTTATATTCAGCGTGTTATCTGTGCACATATTTCAATATTTGTTGAGGAATATTGTCACATGTACGGAAAATGAATGAATAATATTTTAACGCTCAAGTAATTAAAAATAGTTTATAGAATTATAAGCTTTTATGTTTTTTTTGCTCTCTGCCATTCAATTTTTTTCTTATTCAAATTGATGATGAGCTGACCCAACTTTCTAATAGTTCTCTCACTGAAAAGACAATGCAACTTTCTAACAGTTCCTTCATTGAAAAGACAATGCCACGGAATTGATGCTAACATATTGCGGTAACTGTCCCTTAAAGCATCACATTCCAAAATGAAATGTTTTTATGATTCCACTGCCCCATAAGTGCAAAAAGTACATACCCTTTCTTCCCAAGCTTCTTTAGGTCTCTTCCACCCTCCCGTTTCACACCGAAGTTGATGTGAGTTAGTTCTTAATTGAGCAATAAGATACTCTCCACGGAATGGTAGCTCCAATGCACTCTTTTTGTTGGATACCACAAGTGGGATTAAATTTCTGAACATAATATTTTTTCTTTCTACCCAACTCTTTTCCCCATATACCCTTACGGAATTTTTCCAGCACAAAATTCTTTAACTCCTTGTTGTTCGTGGGACATGCATTAAGACAAATATTTCATTTTTACATCCATTTGTTGTTTTGTCTCATCCGGAAAGTAGCCTGATATATATACTTCCTCGGAACATTTTTTCACTCTAATAGTTAATAAGTGTTGAATAGGTTTCTAAATTATACTTTCGAATGAAAAATAAATTGGAATCACATTTTTTTATGGAAAATAAATTCTAGTCCTTATAAAATTGTTAAGGCACTCATATTGTGTAGATTAAGACGACCTAAAGTTATAATTTTACCAGTTTCTGAATTTTTCCCATAAACAAAATATACTAAAAAAAATATAACACAAAGCAACTTTTGAATGCAAAAATAAATTCAACCAAAATATCCTATAAACCACCTTGTTAAGCTAACATTTCAAATAAAGAAAATAATTAACCATTAAAATAATAAAGAAGTATAATTTTGATATCAATTTCTTTTAGAATTTGTATTATGTTAATTTATTTTAATATTATTATTTTTAAATAATTAATTATATTCTTTTATTATTTAAATTTAATGAAAATAATAAAAATATATAAATAAATTCATAAATTTTAAAAATTCCAAAACAAACAAATAATTGATATTGATTTAATAACTCAAATTTATTATTTTGAACATTTTTCACGAGAAAAATATACCAGTAAAATGCAGAACATTTAAATAGCATCATTTCTCCTCACTCAATAAGAACATTTAGATAGCATCATTTTCTCCTCACTCGATATAAAAATGTTATGGATGGTCTTTAAATTTATTAAAAAAATATTTTGACTTTTAACATTTAAATAGCATCATTTTCTACTGACTCAATATAATAATGTTATGGATGGTCTTTAAATTTATTAAAAAATGTATTGACTTTTATATATCATTTTGATGTTGAGTATATCAATGAATTGAAAATAATTTTCAATTACGATGGAATTATTTAATTATTAGATTTTTTAAGAGATTTTAGCTAAAATTTTGTGATTTTTTTTGGTAAATTCTTATTTTTATTATCTATATGGTTTTTAATAGCATATATAAATTCAACTCTCCCAAAAAATTTTGGACCTTCCAATGTGAAAAGTTGTAAAAATTGTAAAACCCAAAAATACTTAACTACAAGACATAATAAAATCTCAGTTGGTTCATTATTCCATGGATGCACAGAGTTGGGCAACTTGCTTAGAAAACACAGAGATTCCAAATAGATTCCAAACATAAAAAATCTAAACTTCTGAAATTGATAATGGAACTTACAATCATATTCATATTTCTTATATCCTCCTACATCACTGACGTGACATATGGGTGATATTTACAAAAATTTGAAAAAAAATAAAACTACTTGCATATCCATTCCAAACACCAAAATTCCATAACCCAAAATTGATAACTGTTTCCAAACAACAAAATCACATAGGCCAAAGTGGCATATAGGTGATATTTACAAAAATTTGAAAAAAATAAAAAACTTGCATATCCATTCCAAACACCAAAATTCCATAACCCAAAATTGACATAGGCCAAAGTTGATAATTATTTTTTAGTCATTTATGTTTGTTTGTGATTGGGTTCACACTCTACGGAGCAATGAATGTGAACGTAATATTGGCTCTGCCATTGCAATTGTGGCAAATTTATGACCTAGCATGCCTTCATTAATTTTTTCATTTATTGGCGAGGTTTTATTCACGCGAGCCTTATTTCAGTTGCCATAGGCCCATTAACGCGCCCAGGCAGGAAATGGCAGCCAGGCAGGAAATGGCCGCCGTCGAATTAAAGCTGTAGATCATCGTGGAGTGACCATTTCCTGCGTAGGCGCATTAATGAGCCTATGGCAGCTGAAATAAGGCTCGCCTTCTATTCATATCTTTTATTTACATCCGTTTGAAATGAATTTATTCTTTCTAAATTATCACCCTCACAAAATTGGAGTTTTAACTTCGAATGGCGAATATTGGAAACCCACCCTGAACAAAACATAAATTGACCTTACCACGCCGCAACGCATGTTGATAGAAATATTTAAGTCTTTTTCTTCTGAAAAAGAAATATTTAAATATTGTCGGTGAAGCGGATGTCCAACTGTGAAGAGAGTTGACTTTTACTCGATTTACCTAATATTAAATTTTTTTTAGAGAAATATGTTTTTTTTTCTTGGCTTAAAAAGTAGACAACTTTAAGGCATAAATTAATTGCTATTATAGAACTTGCAAGCTGTTGCACTTGACTTAAATTTATAATGATAACTAATTAAATTTGAACCTGAATCTCGCTCAAAAAACCCCACCAATTACTGATTCCCGTTTATCTAAAAACATATCCAAATATTTATTGACGTTGAATTTGAGATCGTTGAGAAGCATCTCCATTTTTCATTTTTAGTAATTATAATCAGCAAACTTTTCGTACATACATGATTTAATTCGATTTATTTTTTTGGTTTGTGTAAGTTAATGTTTTCATTCACAATGATAGGTGAGTTGGAATGGAATGTTATATATATATATATATATATATATATATATATATTTTGGTTTGTGTAAGTTAATGTTTTCATTCACAATGATATGTGAGTTGTAATGGAATCCGGAATTATATATATATATATATGTGATGTAAAAAAAGAAATATAAGAATTTTAATTATTTATCAAATAAATATTTTTTTTTTATAATTTAAAAAGTTATTGTATGAATTTTTTTAAAGGATTTTTATTTAGTTGATATTAAAAAAATTATAAGATATCTCTAATCAAAATGAGAAAAAATATTTCAAAATTAAATTGCTATTTAACATATCATATTATTCATGAAATTTGTTTCAAAATTCAATGCAATATATGATGATGTATTGAAAAAATTGTTTATATGTTCCTTAGAAAGAGATCCACAAAGATTAATAATGTCTTCTTTCATAAGTTTTATCCTTCTCTTCCTCAAATGTTGGGACATTTATTATGAGAAAGAAAGGTATAAAGAGATATTTGAAGAGCTTGTGGCATCCTATATGAGTATGAAAAAACATCCCCTGATAATATGAATCAATCACATCAAGAGCATCTTGATGAAGAACTTTCTCATGTTCACATGTTAGAGAAAAAATCACCTTAAGACTCCTTTAAAGAGCAAGAGCATGAAAGAAAATTTGATAGTGAAAGTGACCAAGCATCTGAGGAAGACTTATGAAGCACATCATATTGCAATTCAAGTCCATGAAAGATACACTCTTGAGAGAACACCCTTCCACATGAAGATTAGAACTCGGCAAGCTTTATATCTTCTCACAATTCTAAATTTGATTATTTTTATTATTATGATTATAAGAAATTGAATTTTAAAAAAATCCCTCAAATGACGATGCGTTTGATCAATGGAGATGAGGACATCCAAGATTCCATCTCTCCTTTGCATGAAGAGAAGAGTTTAGTCAGTTACACTAATTTCAAGGTTTTTGAATTATGTGATGTTTCCTTTTTCTAGAAAGTGAAGAATATTAAAATAAACTCTTAAGTTTGGTCAATTTATAATTTTATGAATAACATAGTGACTAGGAGATTGAAAATATTGATGACATTCTGCATATTCGGATGCATAAATGAGAAAAGAGTTGTTTTCATTTGACAGGAATCATATTTATGATATTGATGGTGATTCCAAAGCCAGGATTGCAAAATTGTTGCTTTTGGAATAGCCATCATTTAAAAAAAAAAATCACCATCACTCTAGTGTGATGTACCCACCTACCCTCCTCGAGTAAGGGGGTCGTCACCAACAGATCTAACCCCCATTTTTCAGTCATGGAGATGAGACTGTGAATTTTGAACCCCTGCTACTTGAGTGAACTTCTCCTTTTTTCCTTCTTGAGTTCTTTTCTTTCCCTTTTTATTTATTTATTTATTATATTTTATTATATTACAATTTAATCCTCTCACACATAGGAATCAATGTTCCTCTGTCTCCCATTTCCACGCGACAGTCTGCCATAGGCTCGCCCAACAATCAGTTAAGCAGAAGAGTTGGTGTGCGTACACTTCTCCACTCACAAACACTGCCTATGTAACAACATTAGTGACAATTTCAAGTAAATAAAAGTTAATAAAAGAAAAATAATAACCGTGGTTATGGGACGCATATTCCAGGCTTAATGTTGGGAAAAACATCCTAGTGTGGGTGTTCATTTGGCTTATTATGGCTAACGAAATTGGAAAAGGGTGGCAAAGGCAAAGTGGCATTAATTAGCATTTATTTATTAAAATAATGGAAATTAGGAGAAAAGGAAGGTGAAAGGTCACGAGTTGCATGCGAGGAGGAAAATGGAGGAAAAATAATGGAAAATGAAGAAAATAGAGGCCACATTAATAAAAAGGCTTATGAAGATCAGCTGATAACTTTTGTCAGTTCAATTTTGAAGCTCTCTCTCTATTCTTTATCTCACACACACTTGGATATTTATATTTTTATTGGAGCACTTCAGCATTGGATCAAGAAAGGAAAAGAAGGAAAAGATGAAGAAAAAGATCAAACAAGGAAGAGTAAGATCAAGCAGCCACAATGGGTTTACTTGCAAGTATTGATTTGCATGTGTGATTTCCTTGCTAGATTTTGCATGCATGGTTATGCATGTGTGTTCTTGGTTCTCTTGCTATCATTGGTATGGGTTTTTCCAAGTGTGACAGTGTTCTTCAGCCTTTCCTTTTCATTTTCGGATAGTCATGGTGTGATTGGGTTCTCATGTTTTGCTTGAGTTGGATTGTCCGATGGATTCAAAACTGAGTAAGGTGAATCTCTAAACGAAATAACACATGGCCTAGTGATCCCTAAACTAGATTATGGATTGTGGTAAATATGTTGGCCTAGTAACCCTGAACCGTATTGCGGGTTGTGTAAAATCTAGGTATTGTGTGCCTCGGTGAGCCTAGGAATCCTCGATCGGTGAATGGTGGGATATATGATAAATTCTAGAGGTGTGTGTCCTCGTTCATGCCTAGTGATATGGTGGGGATCAAGGTAAATTATGAAGGGTGGAGTATTGATCAGGCCTAGTAATCCTCGACCAGTGAATTGTGGGATAAATGGTAAATTTTGGCGACTGGAGTCTCTATTATGGCATAGTGATCCCTAGATCGAACTGTGGATTTCGGTAAATCCTAGAGAATAGGAGATAGTAAAATTCCTCATAGTGCAGGTGGAGAAATCTAACGACATCAATGTTTGTTTAAGGCCTAGTGATTTGGTGAGGATCTCGGTAAATCCTGGTTCTATTGATGAGGGTGAGGTGGCCTGTTTTATTTTGGTGATTAGTCGCACATGCATGCTTGGAATATGGCACATGAGTGATTGGATGAAGAGATATTTGGTTCAACCAATCTATGGTCAGGTGAAATGTGGAAGTCCAAACCTGGTTGGCTTTTGCATTCCTTAACAAGAGCTTCTTATCCTTGATATTTTATATGAAAATGTATTGGTATATATGTGGATTTTATGGCTTTTATATCCTTGTTATTTCTATTGTTTATATGTTGGTTAAGAGTATATTTTATGACAATCATGATGTATGGATCTCATCAAGTTTTGATTCGTAAATGAATGAATAATGAATGTATGACCTAATAGATGATAATGAAACTAATGTGATAAGGTATCAATGCTTCTTAGCGATTTTCAAATAAGTATGAGACCTGTATGCTCAACTATGTTGTTTTAACCTGTAGAATGCATATTTGTGATATGTTTGATGAAATTCTTGCCATAGCTAGTAGGGGTCTAGTTAAGTCATTGATCAAGTTTGTTATCAAAAGCATTGTCTTCATGTATTTTATGAGTCTTGGAAGTTTCATAGGTTTATGCGAAGTGAATTAGTTCTAGCTTTGGAAAATAGCCTTAAATATCATAGTCGTTGGCATAGCACTGACATAAAAAGGCTGTAGTTGCACTCAAGCAGGCTCATGGGAGTGACTGGGGCTCTTAGTCGCTTGGAGGGCCTGGAAAGGAAGCGACTGGGGCTCTAGGTTAGCAGAATGTTAAGTTACCTCAGGGGTTGGTGACCCAGAAGGGTTAGTTGGCTCCCGAAGGTTCTGTAGCATGTGTAGAAGGCTAGTTTCATTCAGTTCCATCAGTTCCACTTCCCTAATTGTATATGGGGATTCGAATCACATCATAGTAGTCTCTCGTCACATGTTTACCCCAATGGATCGAGTAGCTTGGATAAATGTGGGAGGGGGGTGTTATAGAGTGGTATCAGAGCATGGTTCACCCCTTGGTCTAGATGGGATGTGTGTTGGTCATGCATTCATGTTGGTTACATATGTGATCCTTATACCTATGGTCTATGTGCTTTTTTCATATGCATGTTGGTGATCATGATTGCAGTGGTGCCGCCATGTGAAAGCTGATGGTGTTGTTGTTGGATGTGTTATCATGAGTGTATGTCGGTTATGCATTGGTTATGCGTGTCAGTGTTTGCATGTATTATGTATGCATATGTGTTATCATGAGTGTATGTCGATTATGCATTGGTTATGCGTGTCAGTGTTTGCATGTATTGTGTATGCATATGTGTCATAGATATGTTGTTATGCATACATTGTGTCTAGTTGGTGTTATGGTTGTGGCATCCTGCATGGAAACTGGATAATGGTTGAAATGATGATTGTGTGTTGACTTGATTATGTTTATATATGTATTGTGCTAATCTGGTCGGTCTTGCAAATGATATATCCTCCCAAAATTATACTTGGGTAAGATGGTTTGTTTATGATTACAATTTAGTTGACATATTGTTCCTTGCAGGAAGAGATAAAGATGAATAGCAAGATGGTAGACTACAGTTCATGAGGTTCTCCTTATGGATCAGATGAGAAACATGGTGTTGCACTCTCTTCTAACTTAGCAAACACACTAAGAATATTGAAGGAAGAATAAGGAGTTGCAAAGAAGACAATGAAAGAATCATGTAGACATAAGAGAAACAGGGAGAATTCAATGCAGTAATCCTTAAGAATTTTTCAGAATTGCAGAGACAGTGGCCACTTTGGATTAGCTTTGGGCATGAGGATAGGAATAATGGGGCATATGGCAGTAGATTTCATGATGGTCATAGGTCAGATAAGGATGACATGATCAGAGATGGAAGTTCTTGGATACTCCAGATAGGAGACGCGATGCACACAAGTACTATTCTAGTTATGGTTCTGACAAGCACTATGATCATCACCGTTATCACCCATACAAGAGGAGTGACAAGGGATATTTGTCGAATGAGTTTAATATATCCAAGCCAGCTACTTTGATGGAGATTTGAAGAATCCTGAGGATGTAGAGGCTTGGTTACTTTGCATGAGGAAGTTATTTGATTTTCATGAGCATATAGAGAATATGAAGGCCATAATAGATATCTTCAACCTCAAAGGGAAATAAGTCATCTGGTGGGAAGATTTAAACTGGGTCAGAGACATCAGGACAAAAGACCTAAGTTGGCATGAATTCAAGAGACTCCTCAGGAAGAAATACTTGTCAGAAAGGTACTATGGCGGCAAAGCCAAGGAATTCTATGAGCTTAAAATGGGATCGATGACAGATGAGGAGTATACGACAAAGTTCTTGGAAATTTTGAGGTATGTGCCATATCTTAAAGACGAGAAAGCTAAAGTTCAAATATTTTTCATTGGATTTCCATTAGAATTTAGAGATCAGATTGAGTATGATGAGCCTCGATCACTTGAGGAAGTTATTGGGAAATTGAAATAATGTTACAAGCACTCAAAGCATAAGAATGAATCTCAACAAGGATGTAAAGGGAAAGATAAAGGTAAATTTAAATGGAAACCAAAAATAATAAGGCTGAAGAATGAAGAATAAAAAGAGAATGTTTCACCACAGAAGAAGTCCAACGTAGCTAAAAAGGGAAATGGGTCACAAAGAAGAATAAAGGTGATGGTATATGATGGCTGTAGTGTTGGATATGTGGTAAGGAGCATCTTAGGAGGTATTGTCTACAAAATCAGGGTGGTAGGCCTCATATCTATAGTGCATAGGAGGCATATAATGTTGGGTAGAGCATTCCTCGTATCTATGTACCGCTAGATAATAGGCAGTCAGATCATCATGCATCTATCATTGAGATGGATGATAAGATTCGTGATCAAGTTCTTTCTATTTTGATTAACCTTGGATCTAATTGTAGTTATGTCAACCCTGACTTGGTGGACAAGTGTGGTTTGAATAAAGAAGTGCATGCATAATCTTTGTTAGTGCAATTGGATACAAGTACCAAGAAGAGAGTACATCATTGGGTAAGAGATTATGCATTTGATTTGAATGGTATGCCTACATCAACACATTTGAATGTATTACCATTGGGTTCATATAATATGCTTTTGTGTATGGATTGGTTATATCTTCATAGGACCAAAGTGGATTGTTATGAAAAATCCATTGAGTTCTTGGATGACAATGGAGAGCAGAGAATATTGCAGGGTAAGAAGAAAACAACATCATTTAAGATGGTGACATCTATGTATGAAAATTGCAGTTGTAGAAAAGGGTTTGTGTTATTTGCAGTGCACATTAATAGGGATAAAGGTAAGGAGGATGAGGATGTAGAGATATTGAGTAGGTACTCGACCTTATAGCAATTTCAATATGTGTTTCCAGCAAAGTTATTGTCATTTCCTCCTCACAGAGAAGTGGAATTCTCCTTTGAGTTGGTACCAGGGGCAACACCAACATCAAAGGCACTGTACATGATGAGCACTCCAGAGTTAGTAGAGTTGAAGTTGTATTTGAAGGAAATAATTGAAAAGGGATACAATAGGCCAAGTGTATCATTGTGGGGTGTGCCAGTATTTCTTTTGAAAAAGAAGGATGGTACTCTCAGGTTATGCATCGATTACAAACAGTTGAAAAAGGTGACCATCAAGAAAAAAAGTCGGTTTTTGAGGATTGATGACTTGTTTGATCAGTTGAAGGGAGAAACAATGTTCTCAAATATTGATTTGAGATCCGAATATCGTCAAGTACAAAAAAAAAAAAAAGTGGACGTATACAAGACAGCTTTCTGGACTAGGTATGGGCATTATGAGTTTGTTGTAATTCCATTTGATTTGACTAATGCTCCATCTACTTTTATGTGCTTGATGAATAGTGTGTTGCATCCTTATCTGGACAAGTTTTTATTGTATTCATTGATGACATCTTCATATATTCTAATAATGAGGAAGAACATGTTGAAAATTTAGCAGGAGTGTTGAGATTTCTAAGAGAGCATCAATTGTAGACCAAGCTTAGAAAATGCAGTTTCTTTCAGACGGAGGTACAATACTTGGGACATGTTGTTTCCAAGGAAGGTATAGCAATGGATCCAGAAAATATAAGGGTTATCGTGGAGTGGGAATCTCCTAGAAATGTGGATGAGGTAAGATAATTCATGTTACTAGCAGGATATTACAAGAGGTTCATCAAGAAATTCTCTTGGATTGCGTATCATATTACATTGTTTCAAAGGAAAGGTAAGAAATTTGAGTGGACATAGGAATGCGTAGTTAGTTTTGAATAGTTGAAGCAATTGTTGATGAATTCTCTAGTGTTAAATATTGCAGATCCAAACAAAGTGTTTGTAGTGTGTACAAATGCTTGCAAGAGAGGATTTGGTGGAGTCCTCATGCAGGAGAGAGATGTAGTGTGCTATGAGTCATGAAAATTCAATGAGCACGAGCATAATTATACAACACATGATCTTAAGTTGGTAGTTATCATCCATGCATTGAAGATGTGGAGGCACTATATTCTTGGGAGGAGGTTTGTATTGATGAGTGATCACAATGGGTTGAGATACTTGTTTGACCATCTGAATCTGAATTCCAAACAAGCTAGATGGTTTCCCACAATTAGTGACATTGACTTCGAGATCAGTTACATCAAGGGAAAAGAGAATAGGGTTGCAGATGCTCTTAGCAGGAAAATACATGTAAATCACATTTCAGTTATGAGTTCTTATGGGACATATCTACATGATTAGATATTATAGGTAGGTTAGCAGGATAATGGGTATAGAGAGCTTAGGCATTGGTTACAATATAGTACAGGTACAGTTACAGGTGCACAGGATGTGGACAATCATCTCCCAACATATCGCTTGATCATATTTAGGTAAAAGATATATGTTCCATGCAATAGTGAACTCAAGAATATTATCTTGAGAGAGTTTCATGAAAAACCATATTCAGGTCACCCAGAATACCAAAAGACATTGACAACAGTGAAGAAGTTTTATTACTGGTAGAATTGGAAAAGGATTGTGGTAGAGTTTGTGCCTAGATTTTTGGACTGTCAGTAGGTAAAGGCAAAGTGTAAACATCCAGGTGTATTTCTACATCTGATTCTGCTTCTAGAGTGGAAATGGGAGTCGTTTCCATGTATTCATTACAGGTTTTCCGAGGACATCCAAACAACATCATCCCATCATGGTTTTGGTAGACAAGTTGACAAAGGTAGCGCACTTCATTACAATAAATACTACTTATTCAACTAGCGATATAGCAGAGGTATTCATTAGGTATGTGGTCATATTGCATGGTGTTCCAAAGAATATTGTGTCAAACAAGGATGCTAAATTCACTTCCAAGTTTTGGAAGGAGTCGTTTCTAGGTGTAGGTACAAAGTTGGCCTTCAACACAACTTATCATCTACAAATAGATGGACAAACAAAGAGAGTCAACAAGATATTGGAGGACATGTTGAGGATGTATGTGATGCATCAACAAAGGATATGGGAGGAGTACCTTCTTTTGGTCGATTTTTCTTACAAGGATGGTTACCAGGAGTCATTGAGGACGACTCTGTTTGAGGCATTGTATTGGAAGTGTTGTAATACTCCCATTAGTTGGAGTGATCCGGTGAACAAGGTATTGATTAGAATGAACATGTTAGCATAAATGGAACATGAAGTGTAGGTAATAAATAAGAATCTAAAGGCAACATAGGACAAGAAGAAAATCTATGCAAATAAGAACAGGTTGTTTAAGGGGTTTCAGGTTGGGGAGTAGGTGTACTTGCATGTCAATCCTAAGAAGTTCTTCTTCAAGATTGGTTCATGTGCCAAGTTGGCACCTTAGTTTTGTTGACCTTTCAAGATTCTTGAAAGGATTGGACTAGTAGCCTATCGACTTGCACTGCCTCCGATAGTGAAATTACATGATGTTTTCCACGTGTCATTGCTTAAGAAGTATGTTAAATATGTTGATCATGTGATTGAATGGTATGTATTGCAGGTGGATCCCAAAGGAGAATTCCAGTCGTAACCACAATGTATATTACAGAGAAATATGGTCATGCTCCGGAACCGAGCAATCGAGCAGGTTAAAGTGCAGTGGAAGCAATATGGGCCCAATGAAGCTACACGAGAGATGGTGGATCAGAGGTTGGCTATGTATCCTTCTCTATTCGATGGTTGAGAGATTTTTTTTGGTATATGTTTTGATGTGATGTTTTTGTATATGTACATATGTATATGGATGTAAATACCGTTATGTGTTGTTTTATAAAGCTCCAATAAGCGATATGGGTGTCATGTTATTATGATTGTCATGTTTTTATGTGGTTGCTTCTCAGCAGGTGGATCATTGTAAATATTGCAACGAGATAAGTTATAAAGCTCCATGGACAGAATTTTTTTATTTTAGTGGTCTTGTTGGTTGTAGGTTTCATTGAACATTGAGGATGGTTGTAGGTGTAAAGCTTGAAAACTTGGGTCTCGATTATGGCTTAGTAATCCCTGGATTGAACTGTGGATTTCGATAAATCCTGGAGACTAGGAGAAAATAAAATTACTCACAGTGCAAGTGGAGAAATCTGACGACATCCATGCTTGTTTAGGGTTTAGTGATATGGTGAGATCGTGGTAAAGCATGGTTCTATTAATGAGGGTGAGGTGGTTTAGCCTTGGGAAGCCTTGGTTTATTTTGGTTATGAGTCCCACATTCATGCTTGGAATATGGCACGGGGGTGATTTGTTGAAGAGAGATTTGTTTCGACCAATCTATGGTCGGGTGCAACATTTAAGTCCCATACTTGGTCATCTTTTCAATTCCTTAACAAGAGCTTCTTATCCTTGCTATTTTATGTGAAAAAGTATTGGTTTATATGTGGATTTTATAGTTGTTATATCCTTGTTATTTCTGTTTTTTATATGTTGGTTAAGAGTATGTTTTATGAAAAACATGATGTATGGCTCTCATCATGTTTTGATTCGTAAATGAATGAACAATGAATATATGAAATAATAGATGATAATGCAGCTAATGTGATAAGGTATCAATGCTTCTTAGCAATTCTCAGATAAGTATGAGACCTTTATGCTCAGATATGTTGTTTTGACCTGTAGAATGCATATTTGTGATATGTTTGACGAAATGTCTGTCTAGGCTAGTAGGGGTCCAGTCAAGTTATTGATCAAGTTTGTCATCAAAAGCATTTTCTTCATGTATTTTATGAGTTCTGGAAGTTTCATAGGTTTCTTGGCAGTTCTTGGGTTCTATACTTGGAAAATAGCCTTAAATATCACAATTGTTGGCATAACACTAGCAAAATAAGGCTACAGTTGCACTTAGGTAGGATCATGGGAGCGACTGGGGATCTTAGTAGCTTGGAGGGCTTGGCAAGGGAGCGACTAGGGCTCTATGTCAATAGAATGTTAAGTTACCTCATGGGTTGGTCACCTAGAATGGTTGGTTGGATCCTGAAGGTTTTGTATCATGTGAAGAAGGTAAGTTTGGTTTAGTTTCGTCAGTTCCACTTCCTTAACTATGCATGGGTAGTCGAATCACATCATAGTTGCCTCTCGTCACATGTTTACCCCAATGGACCGGGTATCCTAGGTAAATGTGGGAGGAGGGTGTTACAACCTATGTCCCGACCCCCCAACCTATGACTAAGTTAGGGTTAGACCATTCTTGAGCACAGGGACTAACACCGCCTACGTCCTGAAATCTCGACCTCAACTTCTGACCTAGTTGATTCGGTACACTATACCTTACTACCATGCCTCCTTCTGTCGATACGATGCTAGAACTCTGACTAGTCAGGATCAGCATCACTCCTCTCTTGTGATCATCATGGCTTCGATTCTAACCCTCTGACCTCTGATACATCCTTGGAATTTAAATAGTCCTTGGGCTTGTGCACCCAGTAGTGTAATCTCAACCCTAAATCCACGTTTGATGCTTACAAGGTTTATCTAAAATTTTCGAATAAGGAAGAGAAATTCAATATTTATAAGGTAGGGAGCACCCTCCCTTATTCTAAGGTGAATTTTAATCTCCTCGATACATCTCCTCCTATCATTGATCATTTGAATATAGTTTTTTCGACCAAGACTCTAGTTTAGGAGTCCTTCGGGCTCCTTAAAAAATTTCAGAGCTTGCTTGTCACTCTTCCTTGCAATTTTGTCATGGCTTGGACAAGGAATTTCATTTCTTCATCCTGCAATATCTTAAACAAGAATCTCTGCAATCTCTCTGAAGACCACTACGTGGGTTTCATCGAACCTTCCTTCTCGATTAAGGCCCTGTCTAGAGGCCTGGTAGACCTCCAGATCTTCTTCAAGTTCCCCCCACTCTACCAAGGTTAATCTAAATATTTTAATGGCATTACCCCTCGTGAGCTTAGGTGATGGCTACATTGAGGGTTCTCTAGTCCGTGGGACTTCCCTGATTTCAGGTAGGGAATTCCTCACATGGCAGTATAGGTGCTCCTACGTCAGTTATATACCACAATATTGGTGCAAGCTTAAGAGAGGTTTCCACCTCGCATGTCATGCGCCAACAATTCTAGAACCCATGTTGACTCTACGAGTTGCTCCTTGGCGCTATTCCACACCTCTCGATGCCTCATCAACGACGCAAAGGAGGCACTTACAGATATCCATCCTACTTGAAATATGAGGTTGCAGGACATTTAGATAAAGTAGTAGGACATTTGGGTAAAGCCGTAGGACACTTAGGGAAAGTTGCATGGCTCGAATGGCCCTAGGAAATCTCTCCTTGGCACTCATACATTGCTCACCTAGCAGCACAACAACTTGTAACTAAATACTTAACTTGCAAACAATTATTGACTCTGCCCCACAGAGGGTCTTCTATGTAAACTATACATAATGAAAGGGTCTCATAACCCATTATATTTAGAGATCAATTCAAGCTCTCAAGGCCTTGGCTATGGCCTATAACTTATCATGCAACTCTTTTTTGTTATTCATGAATTATTCTTAACATAGTTAAGCATTTCATTCAGATTCAAATTTAGCTCAACTCTCTAAATTAGGCATTGTTATTATGTTGTTTTATTACACTTCCTCTGCACCAAGTACTCTGTGGTTGCCACTAATAAGTGATTAAACAAATTTACTTTCAGATTCAGCACACATATATATTTAGTGTGTATATCAGGGGAGTATCCCCTTAGGCTACACCACATACACTGACACTAACATCACAAATGTAGTCCTTGATTTCCAACACCATTATTTACAACAAAACAAGATAATTCATCCAAGAAATAAACAAGCTTACACAAGTACTTATATTTGGTTTTTTTAGAGAACCGAGTTTGGGATAAGGGCTCTCAACCCAACCATAAACATCAACAACCAATTTCACTTGCAATTGAGAATGTTTGCTTTTGGGAATACACACCAACTACCGATTGAACCATGGACTCCAAAGGACCTATTCCTCAATCCCTCTAGCTGATGGATTCTTTCTTTGTTAGCACAGGGAGTCCAGAGATGCCCCACCTCACCACAAAATGCACACATAGTGATTCACCCCCTTTTAGGGAGTCCAAAATCCATTGTACCAATAGAGAAGTTTCTAAAATACTTTAATGAAGTCTTCGTCTGCTTCTTCTTCAGGATGGTCTCTTCCCAGCTATTATAGGGCTTAAGAGTAGCTACCTCAACCCATAGCCTCCAAGGGATCAAAGATATTACTGGGCTCCAAAGTTTCATCCCAACCGACAACCTCTAGGGATCCAAGCTATTATAGGGTTCCAAGGATCCTATCTCAACCGACATCCTCCAAGGACAGAGAACCGATCCCCTTCTCTTCAAAATTTTCTGTTGAAAGGTTCCGCCGAAGGATGACTCCAATTCTCTTCTAGTCATGTCTCCAAAAAGCAAGTTCTATGCTCCCCTGCTACGAGGAATTTGAAAGTTCCCCTATTTTTCAAATTCCCTCTCTTGTTGTTCATGCCCCTTCTTCAAATTCCCTCTCCCTTATTTTATGTGTAGAAATTTGCTGAATAATGAAGATTTATCCACCGAGATTATCCTGATCACATATCAATTCGAATTCATATGCAACACATAATCTCTTCTACTCAGATCATCAACATGCGGAAATAAAACAAGCGGTATGCGATCAAAAGATCATCAAAACGTCACACACATTACACAGTATGTATGGGGAAAGCTTATATCTGAAAACCCCCAGCTATATTATATTATAAATGGAAGAGAAACATGTAACAATCTCAGTACAATACTCCTCACAAGTACTCAGTACTATCTCCAATAGTTACACACAAACTAGCTTGGTTTTGAACAAGTCACAGGTTCAAAACACATCCACTAATTGCCTGCCTCTATTGCGCAATCAAGGCTAGTCTAATGAGAGATCCAAGGTTCGAATCTCCTTGGCTTGACAGTGCAATCATCATGGGAAATTCCTCCAAGTGTGGTGCAAATCTCATGCACAACTGATGTCACCACTGATAGCTAAATCCACCCTTTCATCTACCTCTTTCACTGGTCTCCACTGAACTGTCCATGCACTGTAGTGAACCGATGTGTTCTTGAGTTGAATCATGAGTTACTAATTAATGAATAAAATAATATTTAATTCACTCCACTCATTACTAGTTGATTAGCTAGTTAAACTAATCTCAACTAGTTCAACTAAGTTAAACCGAACACAAATCCACCAACTGTCTCATCAACTCCACCAAACTTCTGCCACTGAAGCCCTAACCGAAGTCAACCATGCATGAGCTCACCAAACCCCTAGGAATAGTGTAATTCCTCTGTCAGATGCATGAGCCACTTCTGTAGCTCGAACTGAAGTGCTCCAAGAGAGTAAACTGAAGTTTAGAGTCCAAATATTATTAAGGGTAAATAATATTCGACTGTTCTATTTTTAGCCCGCCAGTCTAAAAATAGACTTCGACCTAAATGCTAAAAATAGAGGTCCATCTATTTTTACCAACATGACCAATCCTCCAAGAATAGCATACTGCAACTCCCGGTCCATGATCCATATGTCTAAAAATAGACATAGTCTAAAAATAGACTTTGCGCCAAAAATAGCCTGCGGGCCCACTTAGTGAAGGCGACTTCATTTCACTAAGCTCCATCATCTTGCTGCATTTTCAACACTCCCTCTCAGCAAGATATGGATTATCTACAACCCCTATCCTGCCTTTGTGGAATTCAAACTTGCTCCTGGTGAGCGCCTTCGTCAAGATGTCGGCATCCTGATCCTCCATGGGAACATATGAAAGCATCATGATTCTCCGCTGAACACAATCTCTGATATGATGGTACCTAATGTCGATGTGTTTGGACCTATCATGAAATACTGGATTAGCCAAGAGTTTAATGCAACTCTGGTTATCACAGTAAATCACTGTAGGCTCCAAATGCAACCTGAACAATCCCGCGAGGATCTTCCTCATCCAAATAGCCTCGCATGCAGCTAAGCTAGCTGCCATGTACTCGGCCTCTGCTGAACTGAGTGCCACGGATCTCTGCTTCCTGCTGTACCAGGAAACTGCTGTCGACCCAATGCTGAAAACTTCTCCAGAAGTGCTCTTCCGGTCTGTTGGGCTCCCTGCCCAATCTGCATCAGTGAAGCCAGAAAGCTTCACTCCATCCTCCTGTCTGTACCATAGACCATATCCCGATGTGCCTCTGATATAGCGCAATACATGCTTGCTCGCCTTCCAAAAGAGCTTGGTAGGCTTAACCATAGCTTGCGAAAGCTGGTTAACTGCATAGCATATATCGGGTCGAGTATTGACCAGATACATCAACGACCCCACCAACTGTCGATAGACAGTGGCATCCACTACCTCCTCCGAAGTAGCACCTCCCTTCCTCCAACCACCAGGAAGGGGAGTGTCAACAGGCTTGCAGCCTTGCATGTTGAACCTCTCCAGAATCTCCCGGGCATACTTGCCCTGAGAAACAAACAGTCCTCCACTGCGCCGCCAAATCTCCAATCCCAGGAAATAATGAAGGATGCCCAGGTCCTTCATCTCAAACTCTCGTGCAAGATCCTCCTTGCATGAAAGTATCAACTGCTCGTCGCCAGTCAAAATCAGATCATCTACAGACAGTACGATGATCAACAACTTCCCCTCCACCACAATCTGGTACAGGTTTGGATCCGCCTCACTCTTGGAGAATCCAAGCCCGGTGAAGTAGCTGTCTATCCGAGTGTACCAAGCACGAGGTGCTTGCTTTAGCCCGTACAGTGCTCTCTTGAGTCGGCACACATGCAACTCACTGCTGAAGATCTCAAAACCTTCAGGCTGCTCTATGTACACCTCCTCCTCAATAACTCCATTGAGGAACGCAGTCTTCACATCCATCTGATGAATGTGCCACCCCATCTGCGCTGAGAGAGAAAGGATCGTCCATATGGAAGAGTACCTTGCGACAGGTGCAAAAGTCTCCTCATAATCGATCCCCTCGATCTATGAAAAGCCACGGGCGACAAATCTCGCCTTGTACTTCTCCACACTCCCGTCAGCTGCCTGCTTCACTTTGTAGATCCATCGCGAACCCACCACTGATTTCCTCTCCGGTCTTGGGACAATCTCCCATGCACTGTTTCTGACGATCGAATCATATTCTTCGATCATGGCATCTACCCATGTGGGTTCCTCCACAGATTCCTCAAAAGAGGATGGCTCCGTCATGACACATTGACTCACAAGAGCCATGTATCTAGTGTACTGATCCAGTGACTGCCTCTGTCTGCGCTGTGCTGTAGGTGGTCCTACAACCTTCTCTGCATCTCGAGCCAGTCGCTCAGCTTCTGTAGTGCGCATGCGCCCTCTGATGGTTGGCGCTACCTGGGTGGTTTCTTCCACCTCCCGAACCTCCTCTTGTGGCTGATCCACATCCGGAAGCTCCTCCTTAGGAACTAACAGCTCCTCATCTGCATGCAAGTGTAGCTCCCTCTCAAGCGAACACTGCATGGCTTTCTCCTCCTGAAATTTTATATCCCGTCGCACAACAGTCTTTCGACTGTCTGAAAAATACACCCAATAGTTGTGAGGTGTATCAGTGTACCCCACAAATATTCCAACCTCAGCAGTTGGATCCAGCTTCCTTCTCGCATCCTTCGTCACATGCATATAGACAGGAGAACCAAAAATCCGCAAATGGGAAATATCAGGCCTCTTGCCAGAATAAGCCTCCTCCGGTGTACTCATGCCAAGAACCTTGTGAGGACAACGGTTCCGCACATACACTGCTGTATTGCATGCCTCAGCCCACAAGTGAAGGGGTAGGCCCTGATCATGCAACATCGCCTGTGCAGCACCCACGATCGTTCTGTTCTTCCGCTCAGCCACCCCGTTATGCTGTGGGTTATGGGGTGTGATGAGCTCTCTCCGAATACCTTCTGCGCTGCAAAAGTCTTTGAATTCAGCCGAGATGAATTCACCACCATTGTCGCTCCTAAGAGCCTTCACATGCTTCCCCGATTCCTTCTCTACCAGCGCCTTGAATTCACAGAACTTAGAAAATGTCTCGCTCTTCTTCTGCATGAAGAAGATCTAGCACTTCCGAGAGAAATCATCAACAAAGATCACATAGTACTTGTGCTTTGTTGTCGAAGCTACTGAGAAAGGACCACACACGTCTGTGTGAACTCTCTCAAGGATCGTCGTGGCGCGACTATCCTTCTCGTGAAAGGTGGCTTTTACATACTTCCCCAAGGTACACCCCTTGCACTGATCTGACTGCGCAAGAGTGCCCTTAGGAAGCCCAGTAGAAATCTGCTGCAGGATCTTCAAAGCTCCATGGTGAAGGTGGCCCAATCTCCTGTGCCACAGTTCGCCCTCATCATCCCGGCTCACCACTTCTCCCGCCTTGCATGCCATTTCTGCGTAGCCATATACTTGCAACTAATAAAGGTTCTTGACTCGAACCCCTATCTTCCGAGTCTCACCAATAGTCTTACTGCGTAGAAAGGCTTTTCCTTCGCTGAATACCACATCATACCCCTTATCTTCCAACATCGCCACAAAGATCAGGTTCTTCATCAATCCCGGAACATGCAAAAATTCCTTCAATATGAAAGGTTTACCAGACTCCCTCTCAAAGGAAATGGTACCGATACCAGTCGCACTGTATCTACCATCATCGCCCATCTCGATGTGCACTCCAAGATCTTTTTCCTCCAGATCTGAAAATAGATCTCGATCTCCGGTCATGTGAAATGACGCACCACTGTCCAAGAACCAAACTGATCCCGCCACACTTGAAACCAAGCATGCGATCAGTGAAAAATCCAGTTCGAATTGAGAAGCCAATGCTTCTCCCGCTGCAGATCCAGCAGCCTTCTTATTTTTCTTCTTCTGCGGACAATTTGTGGCATAGTGTCCGTGCTGGTGACAGTGAAAACACTTCACCTTGGACATGTCTTGCTTCTTGCCTTTCGCACCAGACTGAGAAGCCTTCTTGATTTTCCCCTTCTTTGCTTTGGCAGCCAAAGCACAATTTTCTTCATCATATACCTTTGATGAAGATCCGTCCCTGGTAGTCCTCCTTATCTCCTCTTGCATGAGATCCGCCCAAAGTCGCTCCCATCCCGACAACTTCTCCCGACCATTGACACTATCTTGATATGCATGCCAACTTTTCGGAAGACCAAGGAGAGCCAGGTCCACCATATCCTCTTCTTCGACAGTCACCCCCACACTTCCCGGCTCATCTCTGCATTGAGTGAACTTCGTGAGGTATTTGGCGATACTGTCGCCTTTCTCCATCTTGATGTTTCTGAGCTTATCTTTGAGCGCCAGCTTCCTTTGGTTGCTCTTACTCTGGAATAGATCTGTCAGCGCTTTCCACATTAAATATGGAGAAGCTTTTCCATGCAGGCTGGATACAATGTGATCCTTAACGCCCTCCAACAGAATCCTTCGACATTTCGCCATCTTCTTTTGCCAAGCCTCGACTTCAGTAGGATCAGTGGGCTTTTGGACATCCGTATCTACGAACTCCTTCAGTCCATTATCTTCTAATACTGCCTCCATGCGATCCTTCCATGCAACATAATTCGAACTGCCTTCAAGAGCATATTCGAGTCGCAAACCGTTGAAAGACATTTTCAACTCCGGCACCAAGAAAACAAAACTGCTACAAAATTCGAATTCCAACTCAAAGCTCAACCGCTCTTGATCTGTGAGAAAAAATTATTTCTAGCATAGAGATCGACTGCAGGGGCATTTACTGGATGTATCACCTTTCAAAGGAAAGGATGGATCCAGAGGCTACCTGGCCCGCATGCAGACTCTGTCTACCGAAATAAGTTTGTAATCACTGTGATGATCAATCTCTTCTCCGATAGCTCCAATAGCTCTGATACCATGTAGAAATTTGCTGAATAATGAAGATTTATCCACCGAGATTATCCTGATCACATATCAATTCAAATTCATATGCAACACATAATCTCTTCTACTCAGATCATCAACATGCGGAAATAAAACAAGCGGTATGCGATCAAAAGATCATCAAAACATCACACACATTACACAGTATGTATGGGGAAAGCTTATATCTGAAAACCCCCAGCTATAGTATATTATAAATGGAAGAGAAACATGTAACAATCTCAGTACAATACTCCTCACAAGTACTCAGTACTGTCTCCAATAGTTACACATAAACTAGCTTGGTTTTGAACAAGTCACAGGTTCAAAACACATCCACTAATTGCCTACCTCTATTGCGCAATCAAGGCTGGTCTGATGAGAGATCCAAGGTTCGAATCTCCTTGGCTTGATAGCACAATCATCATTGGAAATTTCCTCCAAGTGTGGTGCAAATCTCATGCACAACTGATGTCACAACTGATAGCTATCTCAACCCTTTCATCTACCTCTTTCACTGGTCTCCACTGAACTGTCCATGCACTGTAGTGAACTGATGTGTTCTTGAGTTAAATAATGAGTTAATAATTAGTGAATTAAATAATATTTAATTCACTCCACTCATTACTAGTTGATTAGCTAGTTAAACTAATCACAACTAGTTCAACTAAGTTAAACCGAACACAACTCCACCAACTGTCTCATCAACTCCACCAAACTTCTGCCACTGAAGTCCTAACTGAAGTCAACCATGCATGAGCTAACCAAACCCCTAGGAATAGCGTAATTCCTCTGTCAGATGCATGAGCCACTTCTGTAGCTCGAACTGAAGTGCTCCAAGAGAGTAAACTGAAGTTTAGAGTCCAAATATTATTAAGGGTAAATAATATTTGACTTTTCTATTTTTAGCTAGGCAGTCTAAAAATAGACTTTGACCTAAATGTCTAAAAATAGAGGTCCATATATTTTTACCAACATGACCAATACTCCAAGAATAGCATACTGCAACTCCCAGACCATGCTCCATATGTCTAAAAATAGACATAGTCTAAAAATAGACTTTGTGCCAAAAATAGCCTGCGGGCCCACTTAGTGAAGGCGACTTCATTTCACTAAGCTCCATCATCTTGCTACATTTTCAACATTATGTTGCCTTGTTGTTTCTGCTACCTTTCATAAGTTATCTCTTCTTTGTTTGTTGTTTTTTCTCAAGCAAGAATGGGCCTGGGTACTTTTCCTCAGCCCATTTATTTTCATAATCTAGTCCATTTACTTCATGCACCAACCATCCTTTAATGGTTGTCCTGAAGTTTAGGTTTCTTATTTGCATAAGAAACCATAACATTCCAAGCAACAATTCTCCTTCCATAAAACTGGAATTTGAGTCCCCTAACTCAGTCCCCCGTTTTTTTTTTTAATTTCAAACATTGCAAAATATTTATATCATTTTTACAATATGGCTCATACGAGAACCTTGGGTAGGGCTGTGACAATCTCCTTCCTCTTGAGGGAATTCTCCCTTAGCGTTCATTTGTACCTATATAATGCTAGAATTAAAATAGTACACATATTATTCCATGGAGCTTTATACACATAGATCTATATGGTATTTACAATTATACACAGTTGTTTTAATCATCAAACAACAAAGGATAATTATATTTCATGGCATTAGTCATTTCCCATGTGGCCTCCTCTAGCCCAAAGTTCTTCCACTGCAGCTTGACTTGCTCTATGACTCGATTCTAGAGCATGAGAATCCTTCATTCCAGAATTCACATTAGTTCTGGGTGGAACTCTCCCTTTGGTTCCACTTGTAGCACAAACCAATCAATCACATGATTAGAATCCTATACATATATTTTAAGTAAAGAAACATGGAAAACATCATGAACTCTAATTGATGGAGCTAAATCGAGTCTATATGCTACTGGTCCAATCCTCTCAAGGATTTAAAATGTACCATAATACCGTGGCGCAAAATTGGAACATGTCCACGCTATCTAACCTCATCCATGTTATTTGGAGTTGGCCATTCCCTTATGGATTTAATCTTTCCAAGGTCAACTAATACACCTTCCTATGAGACGATGTGTCCTAGATAGTGTATATATGATGGAAAGAAATCACACTTTATGAGATTTGCGTAGATATTATGTTCTCTCAACAGTTGTAACACTAAAACCAAATGATTTTCATGTTCTTATTTTGTCTTTCAATAAACTAGTATGTCATCAAAAAATAGTATGAAAAACTTGTCCTGATATGGACACAATGCTCCATTCATCAGGCACAGGAATGTGGTTGGGGTGCTAGTGAGTCCAAAGGGTACCACTATGAATTCATTGTGCCATATCATGTTCTGAAATCAATGTTATGGATGTATTCATCCTTGATTCTTACTTGATGGTAGTCTGAACTCAAGTCTATTTTGGAGAAAAATTCTACTTCTCTTAACTGGTCAAAGAGATCATCTATTTGTGGTAATGAGTACTTATTCTTATTGGTTACCTTATCTAGTTTTCTGTAATCAATGCACAATCAAATGGTTTCATATTTCTTCTTTACAAATAATACTGGTGCTCCCCAAGGAGACACAATTGGCCTTATGTAACCCTTGTTGAGCATCTCCTTCAATTGTAACTTTATCTCAACCAATTATGGCATGCTCATTCTATATGGTGCCTTCGATTCTAGTGTTTCTCCATGCACCAGTTCGATAGAAAATTATCTCTCTCTGTGAGGAGGTAATCCAGGAACCTCCATTGGAAAAACATCTTCATATTGTTGCAACACAGGGTACTTTTGAAGAAATTCAGTTTCCTTGTCTTCTTCTTCCCTTCCAGCTTCTTCATTCTTGGAAAATTGTACTACAAACAACATCCATCCTTTCCTGCTATTGCGTTTAGCCTATATAACAATGATCAACCTTACTGGCATGGGTTTCTTCTTACATTGTAACACTCTTTTTGTTCCTTGCTCATCCAAGCATTATATTTCCTTCTCATATAAATCTACCTTGGTCTGGTGCAAGTACAACCAATCCATGCCCAATAATATTCCATACCCTCCCAATGGCAACATATCCAAGTGAGTTTCCATGGCCATGCTATTGAGCTCAAGCACACATGACCTTACCCAATGGTTGATTCTTCTTTTAGTGCTTGTTTCCAATTGAACCAACCAAGGTTATTGATGAAACTCCTTGTCCAATCCACAATTCTAAAAAATTTATTGGCTGATATAGCTATAATTATAACCTAGATCAATAAAAATGAAAATTAATTTTTTTTGTAGCTTACCTTCCATCTTAATGATGGATGCCTAGTGATCTGCTTGGAGATTGTCCAATGCTGAATAAATTCCAAGCATACTCCACGCTACTTCACCCATGGCGCTTGCCTCTTGAGTGTTGTAAATATTTGGTCCAAAATTCTGCTAATGTGGGAAATCTCTTCCTTTTTGATCCTCGCCACAGGTCCAACACTTGAGTGGTTCTCGACCTTCAAACCTGATCTACGCTAACATTGGTTTTTGTACATTTTTCTTGTTAGAAACATTGGGATTTTGTTGAAACTGTCATGTCTAAGCTAGGTGCTTTGATTCCCTTTTGTCCAAGTTTTTCTTGGGTCAATTCTTATCACATTTAGTGTTTCTTTTTACCTTCTAGTTGCTCCTTATTTCTGGCTTGCACTTTTCTTGTTCATAGTAGTGTCCTAATTTCTTGATAGCATCCTTTAGGGTTTGGGGTTCAAACAATTCGATTGTATATCTAAATTCCATGGGCGACCTACTGATAAACCTCTGAATCTTGGCTTTCTAATCCTTGAGATATGGTACGTACCTCAATAGTTCCAAAAATTTGGTGACATACTCATCACTAGTTAACTGTCCCATTTTGAGTTCATAAAACTCTCCTTTTTGCTCTCATAGTATCATTCAGACAAGTATTGTTCTCTAAAGAGATTCTCAAACTCCTCCCATGTCATCTCCTTTTCAGTAATGGCTCTAACATTCTTCAGGTATTCCCACCATATATAATTTTTCCCTTTCAAACTATATGTGACAACCCTAGCCTCCATATTCTCTGAATAGTCTTGTATTCTGAAAATTTTCTTCATTCATAGCAACCATGCTTCTGCATCCTCTGCCTTCTTCATATCCCCATCAAATGTAGATGGATTTTCGTTCTTAAGCTCTTTAGGAATATGCTCCTTTTTTGTTTCCTTGCTTACTGAGCAATGGTGATGCCTCCATGAAACTGAGTTAGATGGTTTTCTGGAATACTGCACCTTTGTGTTGGTTCCTCCTCTTGGAGTGCTCAAAAGTTCACCTTCTGGAATATTGTCCTCACTTCCTTGTACTTGTGCCTTTTCTTGGACCTGATACCATCTGATCCATTGGATTTTTCTTCTATTCCTTGAAGTCTTTTTCTGTCTCTATGACTCACCCTCCTCTTAGATTCCCTTTACCTCTTCCAATCCGAGAGACTTTGTAGGATCACTGCATTGATATCTGCTTTCCTTTCTTGGGCTCTCACCAGACTTTCATTAACAATGTTGAAGCTTCTCACCTCATCCCTTAGGCTTTTAAAGGTGTCCATCCAATCTAGGGAATGACACCTTCCCCCATGGCCAACTGATCTCTCTCCTTCATTAGTTTTGAACCATCACTTCCATGTTGTGATTGATTGGATCTCTATTTGACCATTCTGGTCCTCATCATTTTTGCTTCTTTCATTTAATGTTTCTTGTGATTTGTTTTCAATCATACACCTTGTTAAAAATTTCAAAATAAAAGATAACACAAAATCAAGGTCATGATTTACCATGGAGACTTTTGTTCTGAAAAAATGGTCATGTTAGTGTGCCAATACATTTATAAATCATATGCATCAATACTTCCTTTTATTCATCTTGATAATAAAAAAAACAACCAATAAATGACATAGTACCACCACAATAAACAACATGGCCATGGTATTATCTCAGAAAACCTTCATTAATTCCATTTTACCCGCAAAGCAGGGATCAATAGATTAATTCAAATTTTAACATTAGATAGTTACTTAGTCAAATCCTAATTATTTTCCCTTTACCTCTTCAGTGGTGTTGGACAATAATAAAGATTTCAATTTGAGGATGTGTATCGATTACTGAACACTTAATATGAAAATAATCAAGAATTGATATTCGAGTCCAAGGATTAATGAGTTGATGGGAAATTTGAAGGGAGAAAATTATTTTTTGAAGATAGATCTTCGCTTAGTCTACCATCAGATCATATTTTGGGAATATGACATCCCGGATACTATTGGCTAGTGCCCTCATGGGAACTATGAGTTTTTGGTTATTCCATTTGGGCTAACCAATAGCCACGCTACATTTCAATCCTACATAGATCATGTGTTTAATAAAAAATTACGAAAGCTTTTATTTTTTTTCTTTGATGAGACATTTATTTATAGTAGGACTTGGGAAGATCATCTTAGGAACTTGGACAAGGCATTAGGAATTTTGGAATAACATAATTTCTATGAAAAAATGTCCAAATGTGAGTTCGACGTGATTGAGATGATTTATTTGGGGCATGTGATCGAGAGAGACAGGGTTCAGGTACAACATGATTAAATTAGGGAAATCATTGAGCATCCTACCCTCAAGAATGTGACAAAACTGAAAAGCTTCCTAGGCCTTTACACATATTACATGAATTTTTTTAAGAGGTTCTCACAACTGACGAAACCTCTTACGAACCTCACTAATAAGGGAGCTTTCAGTTGGATAGATGAGACATAGGAAACAATTTATAGGATAGAATAGTTGATGAGTTCATTTCCTATAGCTTTACTAGACTTCACTCAACCATTTTTGTTTGAGTGTGATGCTTCAGGGACAAGGATAGTAGTCATGTTGACGTAGAATAACCATACCATTACTTTTGAGAGTTATAAACTCAAGGAATATGGGAGGAATTACTTGATATATGATAAGGATATGTTGGCCATCATGCATGTATTGGAAAAATTTAGACAATAAATGGTGTGGAAAAGGTTTGAGGTGAAGACAGATCATAACAATTTAACATTCCTCATGGAGTAGAAATATTTGAGTGAACAATAGTAGAAGTGGATCAGAAAACTTCAAGCATATGATTTTGAGATTAAATATGTTAATGGAAAGAACAATTTGGTAGCCAATTCCATTTCCAAAGTACCACCTACTCTCTTTCTGTCATTGATATTTCAACTAACTGAAAATCTCTCCTGGTAGTTGAGTACTCTACGAATAAGTTTTCTTGTGAGATCCTTGATGGACTAACCCAGGATGATATGTACCATGTTATTTATGACATCATTTATTACAAAGACAAGATATACCTAGTACTACAATCTCAGCTTAAGGAAAATATCATGCATCAATGCATAGCTCACCACTAGCAAGGAACCCTGGGTATTTGAAAAATTACAAGAAAATCAGGGAAATGTTCATGTGGAAGGACCTTAAGACATATTTCTTGAGATTCATGAGGTAGTGCAACATCTTCCAACATAATAAAGAAGAGCATACTCATCTGGTAGGATTATTTCAACCACTTCCCATTCCAGAGAAAAAATTTGAAAGAATTTCGATGGATTTCTTCACAAGATTACCTCAAGTGAAAAAAAAAGACTACATTTATGTAGTGGTTGATAGGATAAAAAAATTTGCACATTTATTTACCATACCTTCGCATATTTTGAACCACAAGTGGAAAAGTTATTCTTCAGAGAGATATTTTGATTTCATGGATTGCCAAAGACCATTGTGAGCGACAGGGAAAACACTTTCATGGGAGGATTTTGGAAGGAGTTATTCAGGTTGGTTGGGACAAAGTTAACTCCGAGTACTAGTTACCACAGATGGAAATATGAGATAATCAACAAATGGCGGAGGGATATTTGAGAAATTGTGTCAGGCCAACCAAAAGCCTAGATAAATTGGTTACTCTTAGGAGATAATTGTTATAACACCACTTATCACATGTCAATTAGGATGACACTCTTCAAATCCTTGTATGGGTATGATATACTAATGTTTGTGGATCAATTTTTTAAGACAACGGGGCAGATAAAGCTAAGGATTCTATTTAAGAAAGCTAGGACATACTACAAATCCTCAAAGATAATTTGCAAATGGATTAAAATAAAAAAAAAATCTATGCAAAAAGGAATCGGGTGGAGCATAGATTTAAGGTAGGGACTTGCTATATCTTCATCTACAACCCTACTAGCAATCATCACTTAAAATGAAAAGGGAAAATCAATAGAAACCCAAATTCTATGGAGCCTACAATATTTTAAGGCATATAGGAGAGGTGGCATATGGGATAGAGCTTCCAGAAGGGCATAAAATACATAATGTCTTCCATGTTACATGCCTCAAGAAGGCCCCGCAGAACCACATTGTCACTTCTACTGAATTTTTTCCATTGGATAAAGAAGGGAAGTTGATTCTGGTCCTTGAAGAAATTTTGGCTGTAAGGTAACAAAAGCTAAGCAACATGAACATTAAAGAGTACCTAGTTAACTGGAAGGAATTATCAATTGAAGATGCCATATGGGAAGTAGAATAAGTGCTCCAACATCCTGGATTGAATTTTATTGAGGAAAAGAAATATTGGGTGGAGCGTATTGTAATGTCCCCATTCCACTTAGGAGACATAAGGGGAAGAATCTGGTAGCCTAATTAAGTTCCATAGGCTAGGACATGGAAAATTAACTAAGGGAACACAGATTTCCTAGGAGAAAACCTTATAAAATCGAACTGGAGAAAAAGGGGACATGGGTCCTAGACTAACAAAAAGTCATTTTTAAATTATAAAGTGATAAAACCCATTAAAGTGAATTTATTAAAATAAAAGGTAAAAGGGTGAGAAAAGGGTCAAGTGAGATATAAAAAAGGGAAATGAGGAGTTTATCCTCATTCTTACATTTGATCCCTTGAAAAATAGATTTTTGGAGAGATCTTGAGAAGAGAGTCTAGGGTTTTTAGAACCCTCATTATAATTGTTGTTTTGAGTGTTGAAACTATACACCCTAGCTAGTATTGAAGCAGAATCACTTATATTCCAACATTGGACTTCATTGTTGACAAAGAAGATGACATTGATAGAAATAGAGAAAATTTGAAGGTGTTATCAATTTATTTTATAATATGTCTTTTAGTCTTCCTTACTCTCTATACGAGTTGATTTCCCATCATTATTTGGGTGGTTATTCCTTAGGTGAGATGAACTAATTTTTTATGTAGCCAACTCACAAAATAGAATAAAATATACATCAATGACTTAAAAATTATCCTCTTCGAGGGGGAAACCTCCTTTACATTACATAAATAAATAATTCTTTGATGATACAAATGATAAGAAATCCATGGTATATATAGGAGTCTAAGGGGTCACAATATAATCAAATCCTACATAACAATAATAATGTAAGGGCACAAAAATAATAATAGTGGGCTTCTATGTGGCACAAAAATAACAATAACAATAGGGGGATACATGGACACAACAATAACAATAGGGGGCTACAATAACAATAACAATAAGGGGGATACACTAGTATTATAATGACCTAACATACTCCCATCCTTCAAAAAAGTGTTGTCCTCAACACTTCAGTAGTTCTGAATGCTTCTATATAAAATTCTCATCCTCCCGTGTGGAATCTTCGGCAGGTAAGTTCTTCCACTTAATGAGATACTTTGAAATTAATCAATTATGTAGTTGTCGAGTTCTTGTTTTCATGACTACTTTAGGCTCAAATATGATTTATCCTTCTTCATCAAGTTCTACTAACACTTTTTGAACTGGGAGCTTGTCAATGATAACCTTCTTTAAGCATGAAGCATGGGAAATTGGTTGTACTCAGGAAGATGCAGGAAACTCCAATTTGTATGCCATAGTACCAATATTTTGCAACATCTTGTAAGAACCATAGTAGTTGGGTGATAATTTATTATCCTTCTTAGCTTACCTGAGGGACATTTGTTTGTATGATTGTAGCCGTAAAATACCTAGTCACCTACATCAAAACTTCTTTCGCTACGATGTTAATCTTCATGTTGTTTCATTCGATTATGTGTTAAAGTGACATTATCCTTTAAGAGTTGGAGAACTTGTTGTTGATGCTCGATGTGATCTTCCAATGCTTGAACCTTATAATTTTATCTTAAAGATGATGTGATGGATGGTGGATGATATCAATAAAGTGCCATAAATTGGGTCATTTTTGTTGCAATATGGAAGAAAGGAAGTGTTATACCACCATTCAGCCAAAGGTATCCACTTTACCCATTGTGTTTTTTTATCATATACAAAGTAATGAAGATATCCCTCCAAACATTTGTTCACTATCTCAGTTTTCCTGTCGAATTGAGGATTATAAGACGAACTATGATCTAATTGAGTACCAAGAGAAGAAAATAATTCTGTACAAAAATTTCTAGTTAAAATGGGATCTTTTTCACTTAAAATAATATTTGGGTTTCCATGTGCCTTTTGAATTGTTTCCATAAATGCAATAGCAACAATACCGGATTTAAAAGGATGAGATCATGCACAAAAGTGTGAATACTTGGTAATTTTTTCAACTACAACCATGATGACACTCTTTCCTTTAGAATTGGGTAAACATTTGATAAAATACATTAATAGGTCCTCCCAACAATGACTTGGAATGGCTAAATGTTGTAACAGACCCGAGGTCGTAATTGTCTCAACTTTATTTTGTTGGAAAACCAAACATTCAGCTACAAAATTCTGAATATCAGATTTAAGGCCATTCCAAAAAAATCCTTCTTGACCCTATGGCAAGTTTTTGAAAATCCTTGGTCACCTCCTAAGGGAGAGGTGTGCAATTCCAAAAGGCTTTTTTTTCTTAAGTTGGGAATTCTTACAAATATATAAGCGATCTTTGTACCATAATGAATCATTTTTCCAGCTAAATTTATGAGATGAATTAGGACCTTGCTGCAACTTTTGAATGAGTGTCAAAACTTCTTCATCATTCCTCCATTCATCCCTTGCTTTGGTTATCCAATCAGGTTGGATAATAGAAATGGAATAAATAAATGCTTCCACATACTCATCCTTTCTTGAGAGTTCATTTGCAACAACATTATTCTTCCCTTTTTTGTATACGATTTGAAAGTCATAACCCAACATATTTGTGACCCAATTTTTATGCTATTATGAAAATAATATTTGTTCCAAAAAGTATTTAAGACCATCATGACTTTTTTTTACCTTGAAGTGTCTTCCTATTAGATAATGTCGCCAATGTTTTGGTGCATGTAGTATTTCCAACATTTCCTTCTCATAAATAGGTTTGTGTAAATACTTTCCCATGATTGGACAAATTTGAAAAGAAACGGGCCTTTCTTCTTGCATTAAAATGACACCAATTCCATTTACTAAGGCATCACATTCCACAATAAAGGTTTTTATGAATCCTGGTGTAGCTAAGACCGGTGTTTGACACATTTCCTCTTTAATATGTTTAAAGGCCTTAATTTCTTCCAAAGTCCAATAAAATGTATCTTTATTCATTAATGTTGTTAGAGGTGTTGCTATTCTACCATAAATATTAACAAACTTGTGATAATACCTTATCAACCCAAGAACATCGAATATGCTTTATGGTCTTGGGGATTTTCCATTCCTTAATGGATTTAATTTTTTAAGGGTCTATCATAACAACCTCATGAGATACAATATGACCCAAATATTCCACCTCCTATACTATAAAGAAACATTTGTAGGTTTTTGCAAATAATTGTTTCTCCTCTAATAGTGTGAACACCCTGTCAACAAGTTGGACATGATCCTTCCAAGATTTGTTGTAGATTATTATATCATAAAAAAATACTAACGCAAATTTTCTAAGGAAGGTTTTGAAAATGGAATTCATCAAACCTTTAAATGTGGAGGGTGCATTAGAATTGCCAAAAGGCATGACCAAAAAATCATAATGACCCTCATGAGTTTTGAATGTTGTTTTCAGGATGTCTTCACTCCTCATTCTAATTTGATGATATCCTGAATGAAGATACATCTTAGTCAAGTAAATTTCACCATGTAATTCATCCAAAAATTAATAATTGACAAGAATGCGAAAATTATGTTCAATAGTGAGCTTGTTGAGGTCCCTATAATCTGTAAAAATATGACATGATCTATCCTTTTTTTGCACCAATACTACTAGAGCAGAGAAAGAACTTTGAATATGTTGAATGATACCGAACTCTAGCATTTATGCAACCATACATTCAATTTTTTCCTTTTGGTTATAGGGATATCTGTAAGATCTGATGTTTGGAGAAACAATTCCTGTAATCAAATTAATAGCATGATCATGACCACGAAGAGGTGGGAGGCCTTTGGGAGTCTCAAATACCTTGGAATGATTGTCCATGATTTTTTGGAGGTGGAGAAATAGATGATTTCAATGTTTGAACCTATAATGAGCATAATTGTGCAATTGTGCCATGTCGTTCTTTCTTCAGAATCTTTGTCATGCCATTATAGCTGATTATATTTATTGGTTTCCTTGCAATACCCCTTAATTCAACTTCCTTTCCTTCCCAAAAAAAAAATCAAGAAAATTTCTTGAAACTTAAAATCTATCATCCCCAAAGATTGTAACCATTTGACTCCTAGTACAAAATCAACACCACCCATTGGAATCAAAAGAATTGGAGTATTCAATACATATTCACCCATGGTTAGCTTGATATTATGGCACTTTCCAGAGTAGTTTATAGTTCCTCCATTTGCAACCAACACTTCACACTCTAGTGATGGATATAGGAAGAAAGTCAATTCCTTTGCTATCTTACAATTAATAAAATGATGGGTACTACCTAAATCAATTGACATTATTACCTTTTTCTTCTTGATATATCCTTCTATCTTGAGAGTTTGAGGAGTGTTAATTCATGCCAATGCATTGCAAGATATGGTAAAATTCATTACTTATTTATCTGCGGTTGGTTCCTGGTGTATATCCTCCTCTTTTGATGTTTATTTTTCCTTTTATTCCTCCCCTTCACAATATATGTAGAATAATTTCTTCTCAACACACTTATGACTAGTAGTGTACTTTATATCACAACTATAACAATGCCCTTTTTCTCTTTTTTCTCTAATTGTTGTGGTGTCAACCTTATTGTTTGTGGAAGGCTATGAGAAGCAACACTTCCATATTTATAGTTGTGAGTGGTAGACTTCCTTGTTTCCATAATTTTGATTTCAACTTTTCTTGCCACCTTGAATGCCTTCTCGAATGAATTAGGTCCCCAAAGAGGAACCTCATGTTAGATGTTATCCTTTAAAGTCCCTATGAAGACATCAATCCTATGCTCCTATGGAATATCAATTACCCTGATATTCAATTTTTTGAAGTCCTCATTGTGCTCCGCCATTGAACCCTTTTTCTTTAGATATATCAATTGGCTAAAGAAGGTGTTGCTCGTTGTATCCTCATAACGTGCTATCATTTCCTCCGTGAAAGACCAAGTGAAAAGTAGTTTACGATAACAAAGCCATCGATACCATACAAATTTATTAGGTTCTAAATATAAATATGCAATGTGTACCTTTTGTTTGTGTTGCACATCATGGAGATCAAAATATTGCTCCATCTATAGTATCCAAGTTATTAGATCCTTGCCATCAAACTTACTCATATCGAAGAATGTGGTGGTTCTTAAGTTATTAGATCATTGGAGTCTCTAAAATCATGATTCATATCCCTTTTGTCCTCATCATGATTTTCATGGATTACCTTGTCACCACTGGGAAGCCTTTATTCTAACAACTTTGCCAAACCTTCCTTCAACCCTTCTACCTTGACATTCATCATTGCTTCCATGTCTACATTTAAATCATCATTCAAAACTCCCATGTCACATTACATACCATGTATATCACCATTCATCATGAATTCCAATTAATTTTTTGATACTTTTTGCAAAAGCGAAATTTCTTACACTTGGTCTTGTAATTTTGATATATCATGCTATATTTCTTCCTCTTCTTCATGCACCATAGAAGATATTTATGGTTGTTTAATAGATGTGTAATTTTTTTTGTTTCGAGGCATTTTGGAATCAAACAATGATATCTATTCTTCACTATTCCATTTGAATCACTTCCAATTGATTTTTCAAACAAAAGTTATGTAATATTTGAAAAAATATAGAATTTTTCTTTCTTTTAAGGAGCTTGATATTGAAACTGTTATACCTCTGCAATTTTTGATCTCCAAGGTCTGAAATTCTGTCTTGTGGTATCTATCTAAGTCTTCTTTCCAATGCCATAATTCAGACCAAAATTGGATTCTTCAAGGTAATGTTATGCCCAATCTCCCACGATGAATTGATTATGGACTGGTTCAGTAGATCAAACTTGTAATGAATTCCGCATGTCATTGTTTCAACCTTCAGCCCTGAAAATGATACATGAAAGACTACAGTCTATGCAATTTTAGTCACTTTTTACGAAATTTAAATCTGATGCTTGTAAAGGAAGTTATGAAGATTTTCACAAGGTCATCGGTTTGAGGCTGAATCTCGGAGAATGCAAAAACCTTAAGTTATTCTAACCATATCTCAGAAAAAAAAGAAAAGTGAACCAAGATCTAAAATTTTTACAAGGATTTCATCAAGATTTCGGCTCCACGTGGTTGCAATTTCAGCTTCTGAACCTTTGTAGAAAAAAAGTTATAGAAAAAATTCGAAGGATACATGTTTGCAGCAATGAAACCCTAGAATCCAAACCTATGATACCAAATGTTATGCAACCAATTCACAAAATAGAAGAAATGATAGATTGATGACTTAAAAATGATCCTCTTCAAGGGGGAAACCTCCTTTACATTACATAAATGAACAATTCTTTGATGATACAAATGATAATACATCCTTTGTATATATAGGAGTCTAAGGGGTAATAATATTATCAGAGCCTACATAACAATAATAATGTAAGGGCACAACAATAACAATAGGAGGCTACACTAACAATAACAATAAGGGGGATACACCAGTATTATAGGGACCTAACATGATTTTAAGGGTCAATTTCACTCCAAAATTGTGCGGTCCAAGCCTGGTCATAATGTTAAGTAATTTTTGTGTTTGGGGGTGAATTTAAGGCAACAACAATCGAGGGCCTGATCTCACAATCAAACCAAGAGGACGATCATTGGGGGACCAAGAATCTGCCATAAAAGGACAAAATAAAACGTCTTCAGATCATTCTCATTGGCTAAGTAATATCACTCAGGAGCTGATTTTATTCAGAGTTTAGACCCCTCTTTTGGAGCTAAGTTTGGAACTCTTTTTTGGTGACAAAAATTATGGGTTATTATTGCATCATATACCAAGGCATAGTTTCTTATTCAAGGGTACTATTTCTGTGTTCACATTCATTGTTTGTGGGGATAATCTCCATCATCAAGAGGTTGAGTTCTAGTTCCTTGAAGGTTGAGTTTCAAGATTGATCTATTGAGTTTTTATCCTACATCCTATGTATTTGTACGAATTATGTTGTTATTTAACATGTTATTGCTTCTCAAAGTGTTGTGGCAAGCTCTATCAGTGGTATGTAAATTCTCTAAAATCAATGTACCAATTAGATACTATTGATTTGAAGTATTTTCATAGTGTTAGTTGGCATTGTATATTTTTATTCAAAAATAAAATACAAAAGAATGCACCTACAACCATATACATGCAAACTATTTGACAAAATACCTTAGTGAAAACTTAAACAAACTGATAAATTTTAGTGGGAATTTTGAGATATTCCTAGGGGGGTATCTTACAAAAATGGTATTTAGAGTGATGCTAATCAACATATTACTTTATTATGCTTATATCCATGACTATATTATATTTGAGAGTGTAAATAATTTCAACCCAAGTTGTAAGAATTTTTTCAACCTCTTATCCTTGGAGATAAATGGCAAATAAGATAATATCAATGGAGAATTTTGGCCATAAACTACCTCAAATGGGGTCATGAAAGTGGTACCATGATAAGTTGTATTATATCATCATTCTACTCGAGGAAACCATTAAATTCATTAGGACTGCCATTTTGAAGTAAATAATCTCAAATATGCTTCCAAAAACTTGTTGATAACTTTAGTCTAACATTCAATCTGTGGGTTATAGTAAATTCTAAGATGTAATTAGTGTCATGGAGCCTAAAAAATTCTTTCCTAAAGTTGCTAATGAAATTGAGATAATGGCATGACACAATAGATTGTGGCATAGCATGTAACTTGGTAATGTTATCCACAAATGCTTGTGCAATTGTGGAAGCTTTAAAGCGGTATTAAAGGGCACACAAATGAAAATATTTGAAAAGGCAATCAACCATAACTATGATGACAATTATTTTGATCAAATTTAGGTAACTCCATAATGAACTACATAAAAATGTTTTCCTCGTGCAACCAGTGGAATAGGTAAGGTTTATAATGCACTTGGATTTTTCAATGTTTCTCCCTTGCATCATTGGAAAAGATTGCATTAACCACAAAAGTGTGGACATTCCTGCTTCATGCATTCCCAAAATAATGAACATTTAATCTGTTGATATGTTTTGTGAAAACCAAAATGACCTATGTTTGGTTATACATGGATTTTAGAAAACACATTTGATTTAAAATTGGATTGTTTAATCAAATACAAAAACCATTTTTAATGGACCCTATGATTGTAACAAGTGAAACACACGAATGCATTAGAATCATGTTGAATTTCTTAGATCATACTAGAAATATTGGGATCAATGAACAATTCATTGAAATCTCCATTCACCCAATTGGATACAATGGAGTGAAAAGAGAGATTGCTCCTCTTCGTATCTTCTAGAGGGAGTATCAATACCAAATTCTTCTTTCCCTTCTTATAAATGATTTTATAATGATAGCCTAACATTTTGGTAAACCATTTTTATTGTTCAAGGGATGAAATCCTTTTCTCTAGAAAGTATTTAAGGATGATGATCAATTTTAATTTCAAAACACTGCCCAAGCAGGTAGGGATGCGAAATACCCACAATGTACAAAATTGTGCCAACATTTTTTTTTTCATAGGTGGAATTTTTCAAGTGTCACTCACAAATTTGTTACTAGTAAAGTATAATGGTATACCAATTCTTGCATGAAAATTATGCCTATGTAATTTCCAAAGGAATCATACTCCAAACCAAATTCTTAGTGAATCCACGTAAAGAAAGTACCAGAGTTATGTATATAACATCTTTCAAACCCTGGAAGGCTTGAATTATATGGTTGTGTTCCAACTAAAAGCATTTTTCTTGAATAAGGTAGTGAAGGGAGCAACATTTTTCTTGAACAAGGCAGTGAAGAAAACAACATTTTTTCCATTGTTTTGGATGAAATTTCTATAGTATCCTATTAGGCCAAGAAATCCTCATAGACTTTAGTGCCATAGGACAGGGCCAATCGTTGATTTTTTCAACTTTATTTAGGTCCACTTGTACACCATCCTCACTAACAATATGGCCCAAATTTTCTACTTCTAAGTCACTAAAGGAAAATTTTGACATTTTGAGAAAAATTTGACGATGGGAAATAGTTACAAGGCTTGAGCCGCATGGATAACATGGGCCTACAAAGTTTTAATGTACATGAGTGTCATAAAAAAAGACGAGGAAAAAATGGCATTAAAAGGGTTTAAAGATGTGATTCATGAGACTCTAGAAGGTGGTTTTGGGGTAATTACATAGGCCAAAGAGCATCACCAAGAAATCATAATGGCATCCATGAGTGTGAAAATTAGTTTCGGGAATATCATCCTCGTTCACGTGAGAGATTAAGTTTGGTAAAAAAATGGAGCACCTATAAGTTCATCCAAAAGACCATGAATGAATGAAATGAGAAACTTATTTTTTATGATGATTGCATTGAATGCATGAAAATAGGGACACATGCACCAAGTGCCTTCTTTTCTTAGTGCCATGACAATAAGGGATGAATAAGGACTAGTACTAGAGAAGGTGAAACCCGCTTCTAACAATTCTTGAACAATCTTTTCAATTTTAATCTTTTGAGGAAATGGGTGGAAATAACAGTGGACTTTGGATGGAAAGATACCAAGTATGAATGGAATAGAATGATTTTGAGCATCACGATAGGTAGGAGGCATTTTTAAAAACTAACAGTTGTTTGGATAAGACATATTTCATGCCAATATTAATGGGTTGGAAAGGGGCCGCAAACGCTTGAATGGCATGAAACAAGGGGATAATGCTAGAATTTCCATTTTTAAGGAGTTTTTCCATACAGTTTGAGTTAATGACCTTGGAAGAAATTATTGTTATTCCCTAGAAAGTGTAGTGATGACCTACTAGCAAGAAGCTCGTGTATAACTCCTTAAAATCCATGGTGATGGGGCCTACAACAATTCAACACCCAAAGCAATGTCACAACCATCCATTTCAATAGAAAACATGTGATATTTAAATAAATAATCACCAATTTAAAGACATATAATTTCACAACAACCCCCACATTTCATGAAACCTCAATTAGAAATCACATTTAAAATTTGTTCACCTCATGGATATAGCAATGTGTCTCTTGGGAGACCCTATGGTGAATAAAGCTATAATTACTCCTTAAAATCCATTTTGATGGGGCCTACTATGTGCAACAATTCAACACCCAAAGCAATGTCACAAGCATCCATTTCAATAGAAAACATGTGATATTTAAAAGAATAATCACCAATTTGAAGACATATAATTTCACAACTCCCACATTTCATGAAACCTCATTTAGAAATCACATTTAAAATTTGTTCACCTCATGGATATAGCAATGTGTCTCTTGGAAAACCCTATGGTGAAAAACTCTATGAGTGCTACCATTGTCAATTAAAATGATGATTTTGTGATGTAGCTAATTAATTTAAATTTTTAGAGAGTTGAAATGCCTATTTTTAATATATTCCTCATTATTATAAATTATATCTATATTTTTTTATGTTTTATTCTTCCATGTTCACCTCATTAGTGATAAGATTTGTTAAACAGGTGTAACCGAGAATTAAGAGATAAGAGATTTCTGTTAAGATTTTTAGGAAAAAATAGGAGAGTGCTGTTAGCTATTATTAGAATAATTAATGAAATTAATAAACAGGAGAGAAATGTGATGCGATGGTAGAATTAGTGAGATTTGGTGTGGAGGGAGAGCTCAGAGAGGTGTGAGGACTGTGTTTGTGTGAAACAGTGATCTTTCTTTGTGTAATTGGGCCAAAGGCCGAAACTCTGTTTCGTTTTTCTGAATATTATAAATGCAACTGTGTTTTGTGCATAATCGAATGATAAATTTTGGAGGCTCGAACCTTTTTGGTCTGTGTAACTGATTGAAATAGATGCGGGGCTGTGTTGGTGTCAATTTAACTTGTATGAAGTTCTGTGTTAAAGTAATTCGGATATTAGTTGAGACTGTGCGCGAGGAGTCTGTGGGAAAAAAAACATGAAATTGCATCGGTTCCGGAATAACGCAACGGCACTGTGGTAATTGTCGACAGTTGTGGCATTCAAAAATATCGCGACTTGAGTCTTCCAATAGTTATCGCATAGGAGCTATGAAAGCGATCAACACTTGAAGTACTTTGCCAATAGCTATTTGTGATCGCCGATTGGTATCACATCGGCGCGGACTGAATGTTGAGCGCATTGGAGTAACGGAAGTGTAGTGATATCGCGTCGGAGCGAGGTGGATGCAAATGTGGTAGCATATTGCAAATCTCCGATTTGCGAATTGATTTAATTCGTCAGATCAACCAGATCCGGGTAGCGATTATATATATATATATATATAATATCTGTTGGAAAACAGTGTTCAATACTGTTTGAAAGCCTTATAAAAGGATTATATCAGATCTGCGTTTTTAATTTATAAAGAGAACAGAATTTGTTTTTTAAATTCCTAAAGGGTTTCGGTTCCGATATCGAAAAGGTTGTTTGTTGGTATTACATTGCTTATCGGAGCACATTGGGAGCGTTTGTTTAACTCCATAGCTGCTGTGCGTCAGTGGTTCTAGCTGATCATTCCATTCCATGGAGTCTGGGAGCATTGAAGGAATTGATTTTGATGAATTTTCAGATGGACCGTCGCACACTTATACAAAAGCATGGAGTCCGAGTATGATAAGCGAGATTAACAGTGTGGGGGACGGCGGCAAATCCACTCATGCCGATGCTCGTAGTTTCATCATGGATCGCTTCATTCCTGCAGCCAAAGCCATGGCGGCTTCGGAATCATTGGCCCAACGAGCTCCTTTGTTGAGACCCCCGGCCAAGGAGCGCCGCATTGGGAGCCCGTTGGCCGGGCCCCTGCCGCTCCAGTCCAAACAATACGTTATTCCGAAACGGAATTCGGCTCCGCCCGATACGGATGATGACGAACGCGATAATCGGCTGGCCTTCAAGGTGGCGTGCGGGACCTCCTTCACCTCGCGTTTAAAGAACGCTTTGGCTCATGCTGTTCATCCTCCAATCTCCCTCTCTGCTCGGAAAAAGAATACTACTGACAGGCGCGATCTCTATACAGACGAAGTAAACGAGGAGGACAGCTTCAGCGAAATGGATGTTAATGATGAGGTAAAAATGGGTCACTCTTCTTTGCTGCTGATTGTCCCCCTTATTTCAATATCCATTGAACTTCAAAAAGCAAATTATCATGCAATAGATATTCTATTTTATTTCAGAAATGAGTATATCATAATCTACCATGTCTACTAATCCTCCTCTATATGTTGATTTTTAACTAACGGTATTAAATTAATGAAATGGTTGAAATACAAATATGTGGCCTTTTCCACATCCCATGTGCTTGTTAATAGCATTATAAAGTGGAATATAAAGTAAAAAATGAGTCCTATCAGCTTTGCTTTATTAATGTGATTGTATGGATCATTATCTGTAGGGATCATTTGATTTTTTAATCTTTCCAACCAAAGGTGTTCGGCTATGAACATTTTGTCCAGTGTGTCAGTAAAGAAAGTTATAAGTACATCATTTGATAATTTGCTATATTTGTTTATGTTTTCAGAGAGCCATTGTGACAGCAGCAACAAAAAAGGCCTGGGAAGACAGATACAGAAAAAGCAGCAACAGCCTAAGAACTAATAGCCCTTTTACTGTCGCCCAGTCAAATGATTTAAGAGATGATTCTTTTCGATTAATGGATGGAAAATCATACAACGGTGATTCTCGTTCACAGTCCCCATTGGCGAAGATAGACAGAGACAGGGAATTATCATCTTCATTCAGAAATAATCGGCTCAGTTCGCCATATTTTAATCCACAAGGCAAGGGATTCCTGGGCTTTCCTTCGGATCGGCGTCTGAATAACTCCAAAAACAAAGCAGAGTACGCCGGCGTTCTTAACACGGCGGCATCCGCGAACGTGAATTTGTTCACCGACTCAAATGAAGTGGAAGAGGAGGATTGGTACTCGAATAACAGCTCTACTTGGCCGGAGAATTCAGAGAATTATGATTCTGTAATGATCGAAAAAGGTTCTCACCGTGATCATAATTTTGTTGCTGAAGAAAATGGCGGTCCTATTGTTGTGAGCATGCTGCCACCGCCATTGCCCAAGTCTCCTACTGATTCATGGCTCCGGCGAGCAATGCCATTAGTCACAGCCTCTAATTCCATGAATCATCGCCATTAAATCGAGGACTTGCAGGTAGAGCAAGAAAAACGCATCCAGATGAACTCGACGCCAAATGGGAAGCCATCCGATATATCAACATACCACAGCATGGAAGATTTTTGCAGAAAAATAACAAAAAACAAATTGAAGATTGCGAAGATAATTGAAGCCTCACCGATACAGAAAGTCCTCCTGGTCAATCTGAATTGAGCTGTTACTGAACAGTGTTCTCGCAGATTTTATTTGTGCTGTCCTCTCCTCCACTAAGGACTCTGTGACGCGGCAAACGGCTACATATATTCACCATTTTATCTGCGCACATATTCCAATATCTGATGACATATATTGTCACGTGTACGCAGGTAGCCTGATGTATATATTTCGTCAAAGGGAACATTAATCACTCAATTAAAAAAGAAATTTTTTCACTCAATAATAGTTGATAAACGTTGAATTTGTAGGATCTGCTGCTCTATTTGAAGCTTTTCAAATTTTGATATATTATATTTTAATACATATGGTGATATTTCAGTGGTATGGGAACTTTGGCTGGTCTTTCATGGTTTAGAAGCGTTGAATTTATTGGATCATTTCAAAATTTATTGTCTGTTTTTAAAATCTGAACTGTTTTTGTTGTTTGTTTTTATAGTTAATAGATGGCGATAAGGTATATAGTTAAGTTATTGAGTGATGTGAAAGTTACTGGTTCCAAATTCTATGGGAAAAAATCCAATCATATTAAAAGTTAGTGTGGCTAGTACTGTGAGATTAATTGGTTTCTATAGAGTTTAGTCTTTAGTCATGTTAAGGATTTCTATAGAGTTTAGTCTTCAGTCATGTTAAGGGTTGGTTTCTATAGAGTTTAGTCTTTATTTGGGCTTAGATATAAATCTTGGTTTCTATAGAGTTTAGTCTTTATTTGGGCTTAGATGTAAATCTCACGAAGAAGAGTTGAGGGTATATAGTTAAGTCATTGAGTGATGTGATCATGTTAAAAGTTGGTGTGGCTAGGGCGGTGAGATTAATTGGTTTTTATAGAGTCTAGTCTTTAATCATGTTAAGAATTTCTATAGAGCTTAGTCTTCAGTGATATTAAAGGTTGGTTTCTATAGAGTTTAGTCTTTATTTGGGCTTAGATGTAAATCTCACAAAGAAGAGTTGAGGATAGAAATCACCCTTGAAATAAATAAACTATTCCAACAATATTAATGATAACATCTCATTAAAATTGATTTTTAAATAACATTTTTTAATACAAAAATAAATTCAACTCCCTATAAAATCATTGATACACTCATATTGTATTGACTCGTAAAAAGAATTAATAGTTACTTTTGAATAAAAAATAAATTCAACCCCTACAAAACTCCTTTAAAACATTAATAATAGTGTAAACTCAACTACTTAAAATTATAATTTTATTAATTTTTTCCAAAAAAACTACTTTATTAAACAAAAAAATGATTAATCATTATAATAATAAATAATTATTAACATTAATTTATTAAACAAAAAAATGATTAATCATTATAATAATAAATAATTATTAACATTAATTATTTTTAAAAAAATTATGATATTAACTTATTTTAATATAATTTTTTTAGTGAAATAATGATATATTTTTAAATGTATAAATAAATTTGAAACTTAAAAAAAAAAATTAAAAAAAAATTGTATTTATTTAATAATTCAAATTTACTATTTCTCTGTTTTGTATTGATTTAATAATTCAAATAGATTATATCTAAGTGAAAGAAAGTTTCTTTCGCATTCACACATGAAATTGTTATCAGCACTTCCACACTTCGCACAATGAAATTAAATTTAATTAAAAATAAAATATTAAAACATATAATTTGATAATAAAAACTTTCTCACATTTTGCAAAATAAAACTTCAATGTTTTCAGGCTTATCTCTCTATCGTGGTTAGTGACATTTCTGATCATATGCCAATTATATTATCATGGAATGATACGGTTGTGACAAAAGGTAGACCCTTTAAATTTAATCGGATTTGGCTTGAGGATGAGGAGTATACAGGGATGATTCACAGGATTTGGCAGGATGATGGGTATGTATCTGATTTTCGGGGATGGAGTCGCTTCCATAAAAAGCTCCAAACAATCAAGAAATTCTCAAAACAGTGGGAGATTCGCAAAAAAAGGGAGCTCAAGAAGGAATTACAGGAGATTTCTTGTCAAATGGCGCATATTCATGAATCATTTGTTGTTTCTAATCCTAATGAGTCGATGGTAGCATTATTCAAAACTCTTGGTAACCGGAAGTGTGAGATTTTAAGAATCCATGAGGTTACTTGGCGTCTTAAAAGTAGAATTGTGTGGCTGAAGGAGGGTGACCGTAACACACGCTTCTTTCACAAGACAGCAAATGAGAGAAGGCACCGTAATGCCATATGGCACATCAAAAGGAGCGACAATTCATTTGCTGTGACTACTGCCGAGATACAAGATGAAGCCTATGAATACTTTTCTTCATTTTATATGAAGGATCAATCTATTAATGCGGTGAATCAGAACTGGGTATTGGAGCATATCGGTAGATTCTTTGATGATGCAGCTATAACAAAGAATGATCAATGTATTTCTGGGAATGAGGTTCTAAGGGTCCTGAAATATTTTCCCCATGACAAATGTCCGGGGCCTGACGGGTGGCCTGCGGAATTTTTCATATTCTTTTTCGATTTGCTTGGAGTGGAGCTTACGGATTTCTTGGAGAGCTTTCGTTTACAGGGATATATGCCAGCCAATTTAAACTCAACCTTTTTAGCGCTCATTCCAAAGGTCGCAGATCCACAATCCTTCTCTGAATTTCAACCTACTGCACTATGTAATCTGATATACAAGATCATGTCAAAGATTATTGCTAACTGAATTAAAGAGGTTCTTTCCAGCAATATTTCAAAGGAACAGTATGGCTTTCTAAAGGGTCGATCCATCCACGACGCCATTGCTGTTGCTTAAGAAGTTCTACACTCTCTTCATGTGGGTAAAAAGGAGGCACTTGTCATGAAGGTTGATTTGCATAAGGCATATGATTCGGTTGATTGGTCGTTTATCAGAGTTTTATTACTCAAGATTGGTCTCCCTATATCCGTTATTCGATGGATAATGGCTTGCGTCTCCACTGTCCGATATGCTGTCATCATAAACGGTCTGCCATCCAAGTTTTTTGAGGTTGGTCGTGGATTGAGGCAGGGATGTGCATTATCTCCGATGATCTTCATCCTGGTTATGGAGGGTTTCAGTAAGCTTATGCACAATGCTGAAATGAAGGGTTATATAAAGGGATTTGCTTTTTCTGATCATGTTTCATCGTCACATTCTCTTTTTGTTGACGATTTGCTGCTGTTTGGCTACCTGAAACGCAATCACTGGTTTTATATCCATATAATGTTTATGCGCTTTCAATCCGCCACTGGACTGAGTATAAATTGTGGTAAATCATTTATCATTTATGAATTCAGAGACATAAATGAAGTTATTTTTATTGCGGAATTCTTGGGTGTGGAATATAGAAATGCGGCCACAGGCATCAAATATCTGGGAGTTTTGATCAAACCTTGCGGATATAAAATTAGTGATTGGACATGGTTCGTTGATAGATTCTGCGCCCGAATTAGTAGATGGACTCATCGCTGGCTGTCCTTGGGAGGTCGTCTTATTATGGTTCAATCTGTTTTGTCTCAAATGATGGTGTATTGGGCTCATCTATTTTTCTTGCCGGCTGAGGTGGTCAACAACGTCAATGGCATTATTTCTCGCTTCCTTTGGGGAGGGCCTGAAAGGAATAATAAATTTCATCTGTGTCGCCTTGAGATCTTATGTAATCCAAAGGACTGTGATGGTTGGGGTATTCTGAAAACCAGGGATTTCAATAGCGCCCTTCTGGTTAAGTCTTTTTGGCGGGTATTAAATGGTTCGGGCATCTGGTCCGACATTACAAGGGCCAAATATGCGGATGGCGAAGTCCTTTATTTGATTCATTGCAATTCATTATCTTTCCCTCGTAATATGTCTTACATCTGGAGGAGTTTTAAGAAAATCGTGCCCCATTTTCGAGCTAGACTCAATTGGCTCTTTCGGGATGGGGGCCGCATCCCGATTGGACCATCTGGTATTCTGTCACTATCATTAGATTATGTTCCTTCGCCACATCTTATTCATTCTCTGGCTCAAATGGGCATTATGTACCTATCTCAGACCATATATAATTGGATTGCTGTTGCTCCTAACTTCAAATCTGCATTCCAATTGGGTCTAATCGGTGCGGATGCTGTTGAGTGGGATATGCTTTGGGATTGTCTGAAAAGTGCTAGTTTCTGCTATGCTGGGGGAGGTGATCGAATTGTCTGGAATGGTCCTCTTAAGGAGGATACACCAATTGTCAAGGATATATATCGCAATATAAATGCACAGAACCCAAATTTTCATGTCTCCAAGGTTTTCTTTCCATTCTGGCATCGTAACATTCCCACCAAAATAATCCTTTTTGGATGGCTGCTATGGAAAGGTAAGATTCTAACATGGGAAAATCTTATGAAGAGGGGTTTCCAAGGTCCCAGTTATTGTGTTCTATGCGGGATGGCAGAAGAATCTATTTCCCACTTATTTTTCACTTGTCAGAAATCTGTTGCAATATGGAAGCTGTTTAGTCCTTTTTTTATCAAGCCTGATTGGGGCCCGGTGGATTTTATATCAGCGGCACACGAATGGGACAAGCTGAAATCTAATTATAATGCCCTCCCCTTTTATCTCGTATGGGAGATTTGGATTGCTAGGAACAATCTAATTTTTGAGGGTCAACCTTTCTTCATCCACCGTGTTTTTTTGGCCATTAATAGATGGATGGTTGATCGAATTCAGCAATCTCCTACGATCATGGATGGCTCCCGCCGCATCAGACCGCATGAGATATCTTTACCTGCGATATTCTTTGATGGTGCTTCTGATGATGGGATAACAGGTTGTGGTGTCTGGATCAAGCTGCAAAATAAGGATCGATATCATATATTTTGGAATGGGGGTCCTGGGTCTAACAACAAGGCTGAAATTATGTCTCTTTGGGGTGGTCTCTTCTTTGCCTGTGATGCTCAGATTCAAATCATAAGTATATATGGGGACTCTAAATTGATCATAGGATGGGTTACAAATGAATACCAAATGATGTCTCCATGTCTTCAGGGTTGGATGGACAGAGTTCGTCGGCTGTGGAACAGATTAGGTTGCCCTGTTATTTCCCATGTATTTCGTGAAAACAATACTCGTGCTGACCGTCTCTCCAAAAGGAGTCTTCGGGCTGATTATGGATCCATGTTTGTTGAATATTACAGTGACGGGGCACTGGTTGAAAATTATTCTGTTCCTATTCCACGAGTAATAGTTTCTACAGTATATCCTTTCGGCGACTGTTTTTTGCATCTTTTCCAATCCTTAGATTTTTTTGTAACTGGGTGTTTACCATATGCTTCAATCTCGGTCTTCAACTTTCTCAATGCCTTTTTTTTTGCATCTATCAAGCGAGCCTGATGACGATCTTACAAGCGAGCCGGTTAAAATTTTCAATCGAGCCTGTTTTTACAGTTACTGATTATTTTCGCCTGAAACGCATATCCAGTCAGATATCTTCAGATCAAGCAAGCCTGTTATTTCATACACGAGGAACTTGATGGGTCCCACAGGTCGGAGAGGACACATCTTTCTCCCAAGCGAGCCTGAGCAACGTTTTCACTACTCTCTGGGATGCGCTATCATTCAGATCTCTCTTTCAACAAGGAACTCTCATATCACAATAGCTTACTTTTCATTTAAATTTTTATTCATAAGTATAACCTGTGTATGTCTTTTCTACTAATCATTGTCCTCGCTCATCATGTTCTATTGTCAAGGTCAGGAATCTGTGTAAAGGGATGTATCTAACACCACCAAGATGGGGCTGTCAGATTACGAGCTCACAAATTTGCTCTTTCATCACAAGCTCTATATGTTTCTAGCATAATTATGATTTCTAACTATCTCTCGGTAGTAATGAGAGTTTTGTTGAACATGTACTGTTTATATTTTCAATATAACTAGCGTTTTTTTCTTCTGAAAAAAAAAGAAAACATCGTATGGTTCTAAGATCTCAGATCAGCGAGCACATGCGCCACTCCCCCTAACTCTTTACTAGCTTGACTTCCTTTTCCATGTGACGTGTTAGGATTTGAGTAATTGAGAGTATTTTGAATAAGGTAATTGAGTTTATCATATAAATTGGTTACACATTCAGTTTTATAATACAATTGTAAAATTAATCTTGTTTATTTAGGGTGATTGAAGAGTATGATTGTTATTTTTTTATTATTATTTTATTTTTTATATAAAAATGACATAATAAATTTTGTATTTCTACAATCTTCAATATGAAAGTTAAATTCTAAGATGTGTAGATTTTGCAATTGTTACACTAGTTGTACACTTTAATTATGCTGAGTGCGTAAGTGTGGAAAATTTCATTGAGCGGAGTGCAAAGGAAGCACAATGAAAGCTTCTTTCACATTCCGACAGAATGAAATTAACTCAATTAAAAGTAAAAAATTAAAACATATATTAAACAACTAGATTCAATGGAGGTGAGGCAACCAGTAAATTTAAGTTGACAAAATTAATATATCTATTTCAAGTCAAGGTGTTGAAGAAGAGTGAGTAGAAGTGAGTAGGTGCAAAAAAAATCACAATGAAAACTTCTCCCACACTTTTCCACTCCATACATTGAAATTAACTCTATCAAAAATAAAAAATTAAAACATATAATATCTTTAAAACTATAAAAAAATATATCATATTTCAAACTTTATAATAAATTGAACTACAAAACTTTGATAATAAAAATTATAAAAATAATTACATTACATAATTGAAATTTGTATTGACCATCACAGTTTTAGTTTTGTATTATGAAGAGATTAAGCAACACAATTACATTAACAAGAACTATATCCAGATTCAAATATCAATCATCATAGTTATGGTTAAAATAAATACTACATATAGGGCAGATATTTGGAATCCAAAATTTTTCTTGAGCGTTCATTTTCATTTTGATCAATAACAAAAGATTAGATATAATATAAAATCTCAAAACAAATCCTTAAAAAATTATGTTCTATTAATGTTTTTTGGTTGACACAAATGAACGAACTAGATATCAAATGCCCTATAAGATAGCACGTGGGAGCTCCTTGGACCAGTGTTTAAAGAACGCTCTCACTTATTAGGTTCATCCTCCACTTTGCCACAACAAGAAAAGCTCTCTTTTAGCACCATAAGTTAGCACCACTTATATTATGTGGTGTTAATGTGGTGTAAATGTTTATGTATTATATTAAAAATGGAGTATATCACCATAAGTTAGCACCACTTAAGTTATGTGGTGTTAATGTGGTGTAAATGTTTATGTATTATATCAAAAATGAAGTATATCACCATAAGTTAGCACCACTTAAGTTATGTGGTGTTAATGTGGTGTAAATTTTTATGTATTATATTAAAAATGAATTATATCACCATAAGTTAGCACTACTTACGTTATGTGGTGTTAATGTGGTGTAAATGTTTATGTATCATAATAAAAATGAAGTATATAATCACCATATTTGATGGACAAGTTAGCACCATTCTTACTATGTGGTGTTAAAGTGAAATAATTTTTTATTGATCTTATTGGAAGTGGAGTATATCACCATATATTTAAATAAGTGGTGTATGCTATATTGTCAAGTTCTATAAAGTAGGGTAGTTAACTTTGTGTTTGCCATGTTGGGATGTACAAGTGGATTTATTAATGCGAATTGTCACCATAACTATAAAAAAATTACAAATATTTATATTATGAATATATAAATTACAACTAAACTCTCAAATATTTATTTTATGATATTTAATTGTTTGTAATGTTTACATGTAAAACTAAAATTCAAAGTAATTGTTGTCTAAATATTTTATTTCAATTATTTACTTTTTATATTATTCTCATTTTGCACCATAAATACAACAAATTCAAAGTAATTGTTTTCTAAATATTTTATTTCAATTATTTATTTTTTATATTATTCTCATTTTACACCATAAATACAACAAATTCAAAGTAATTTTTTTCTAAATATTTTATTTCAATTATTTACTTTTTATATTATTCTCATGAGAAAATAAATACACAAAACCATAATACATAATTATTTATTTTATGAATAAGCCAATTAAGATAAATGTTTTTATATTATTGTAATTTCAAAATAAAATAAGGGTGAATTCGATGGAGTTGGGTTACTCTTTTTTGGAAGAACTTCTGTTCCAAAGGTTGAAAATGTATCTTTGTGAGGGTATTTTTTAAGCCCTCCATCAAAGCTTTTAAAAGGTCCATCTAGGACTAAATAAAACCCTGAATTAAACTACATAGCTCCATCGTGCTATGGAGCTTCATGGAGACACATAGCTTGATACAACGATAATATGCACATGTGCCATTAAATTTTGCTTCAAATTAATGATAGTGTTTTATGGGCTCATGGCATTGAGAATCCAATAGTATTACACATGGTATAGTATGGTTTGCATTTTTATACTATACTTAGTATATTTTTTATTATTTCATTACATATATGTATGTATGTAATTTTAGAATTTGTTATTGTTATTAATTTTATACATTTTATAGTGTTTTTTTTGTAAGCTTGGTAGGACTCCTTTTTCATTCATTTTATAAACAACAAACAACTAGATTTACTAGTTTGGTGGTCTCAACCCGCCCTGAGTGGGGAACCAAGTCTGTTGGTCACCTGATGGCGTGGTATGCCATCCAAAAAAATAAGGTTTTGAGTCTGTCATACCAAACAAACAAAGCTTGGATACTCACACATATACAGTTTCTCACAGATTGACTAACATATTTACTGGATCCTTGAAATTTAAATGTTAGCTGCATATAAATACTAAGCAAAAAGGCAGATTAAAACAGTCATGAACTACTCAACCTCGTCTAGAACCGAGGGTGACTCCACTAGTGCCGGATCCTGAACTGAGGTACCAGCCTACTCAAAAGGCTTGGAAATACACGGGAGGTGGTAGTTGTTAGTGTCCCGTGATTTGGCTGATTGGCAAGCCAAATGACAGTGTAACATCAAACCAAGCTTTGGAACCCAAGGACCTAGCCTTCCTGGACTCAGAGAGGGCTCTCTCTATGTGTGTAAGGGATATCTGTGTGTTTGCTTATTGTGTTCTGATTTTAGGCTAGTTATGAAGTAAGTTTTTTGGTTTTGGTTTTTTAAGTTGTGAGGGATGAAACTGATCAAAGATACGAGATAGGTAAAAAGATGTCAGATCAACTGGGCTATGGGGTCGAAAAGGTCAAGAAAGCTATCAGACGGTGATACAAGGCTGTTGAAGGGTCGATTTGATTCGAGATAGAAAGGATCTTTGGGCAAAATGGAGTAAATGGACATCAAGTTTGTGAACAACGAAGAGTTTCAAGCATAACTAGTTTAATAAATAACATAAACATGGTAGGGCAAACCATTAATCATGCAAAATGTAACCATAAACTAATCAATACATAGAAATAAACATTCAAGCCATGCATAGAAGTATATGACCCTCTAACTTTGGGAAATGGCTATCAGACTTTGGGGAAAACACACAAGACAGACTAACAACTCGAAACACTATGCCGAAACGCCTAAACACAGTACTTCAAGTTATTGGGCACTTTGAACAACAAGATTCGCATAGTTTTAGGCAAAGGGCTAGATCGAAACTAGGCCTCCTTGGTTCAACAAGATGATAATCTAATCAGTCAAAGAGATAGTTTCATGGATGAGACTATGGATAGCCATAGGTAAGCAGGGCATACCGTACATCCTACTTAGCATGCATAGAAACTATGAATGAAACTAGCAACAATGTCCTCAAGTTGTTAAAGAGTAGTTAAGAATTCTTTAATGCAACTAAGGAAGAAGAAAACATGAAGGCTATGAAGATTCAGGAAATTTGAGGTGCCTCCATGGGCATATCTCAAATTTGTTCTCTACTGATCTATAGCAAGCAAGAAACATGTATCATGAATGAAAACTAGAAGACAATAACAAAGCAAGAGACACTATACCATTCTACCAAGTCATGGAATCCATCAACAATCCTTCATCATTCATCCAAGAACATCCAAGAGGCAATCCAAAAGCATAACACAAGTATTTTCTTCCAAAGCTCATATGACCATATATTTCTTCTCTTCTCAAGTTCAGCCTTGTTTTACAATGAAAGCCTTTGGAATATATAGGCTCAAGTGAGGAAAACCTCATGGTTCAACTTGCTCTCCCATTGGCCTAATCAAAATATCTAAACTTGTCCTTAAGGCTTTGCAAAGCCCAAGGCACAAAATATCTAATAAATATCTCAAAATTTGCTAAACAAAAAGGAAAATAATTGACTTTGCATCATTTTCCATGTGCAAAAATAGCTAAACGCACATTTGGAAAAAGCAATTTTTAAAGGTTCAAATTTTACAAAAATATTCAAAATTTACATCAGCAAAAGGTCCCCTGACTTGCCGGCAACATTTGGTAGCCTTCCCAATGTCGAAACGAGGCTCATGATAGCTCGTTGGGAAGCTATGAGTGTCTACTTTCTGGAACAACTGAAATTTTCCCAATATAATGCCTAAAAGTCCTCCAAAAATAGGACTGTGTGTAAAAAACCAGAAAATAAACCTTGCTGATAGACGGTGCAGCATGTTGAAAAAGTGAGTGTTTTTTGTATCTTTGGGGGACCAAAACAACTTCAAATGCTCCAAAAATTTCTGAGTAGATGCTCCTAAATTTAATACATCCAATGGTACCACTCTCAAGAGTTGAGGATGCTCCAAACTGAAATGGCGGCGCCTATGATTTTATGCAATTAGGCCCAAAAATGTCGAAAAACAGAAACAAGTCAAAATTTTCTCAATTTTGGTGAGCAAGTCCCTCAAGGATTTTTAGAAACATGTCTAGAATCTTGGGCCAAAATTCCAAGTCTTGATGTGTCTTTCTTCACTTTCGGTGCCAGGGGCCCTTTTTGGGCAGTTTTGAGCTTTTCTTGGTTTTCCTCCTTTGTTGCTTCGCATTCTAGCTTTGGTGAAGAAGTCATGGCCCCTTGCCCTCTGCTTGTAGATGAAGGAGATGCTTTCAAAACCCTCTGCTTATAGATGAAGGAGGTTTCTTTGGTCTTCAAACCCTCTGCTTATAGATGAAGGAGGTTTCTTTGGTCTTCAAACCCTCTGCTTATAGATGAAGGAGGTTTCTTTGTTCTTCAAACCCTCTGCTTATAAATGAAGGAGGTTCTTAGTCATGTCATATCAACAGCCTCTTGACAGTGTTGTTTTTCTTTCATTGTTCTTTCAGGCTTCGAATGTGGTCCCAAGAGCTTGATGAAAAAATCTTTGCACTGTAGCTACATCTCAGGCTCAAGATCACATTGAGAAGCAGTTGTGTTCTCATGTGGCGCCAAAAATTGTCTTCTGAGATGCTGGTATGTTTCCTGTCCTTGAAAGATCCATCAAACACTGTAAAACACCTAAAATCAGCTTGAGATTATGTTCTATGTATTGATGAGACTTCAGGGTGTATCAATGGCATGACTTAGGGCTGTGACCAACTTTATTAGCAGAGTGGGAGGTCTGTAATGACTGGTCTATAGCATATGGAGGTTTTTTGGCTTTTGGATAGTTTGCCAAGGGTGAAATGTCTTAAAGCGCTGCTTCCTAACTTAGGGGAGGTTGTTTGAACAGATTTGGATTGTTTCTTTAGAACTGATGGTCAGACTAGTATGGTTGAGGTTAAGTAGGATTTGATAATGAGGTTTCATCTCGTCATGGGCGGACTGAAAATGTAGGAAGGAAAAAAATTTTATGGGGGTTTTCTAGATGACAAATTGACATATGGAGATCAGCTTCTAGAAAAATCAGCTAGAATTTAGTCATCAACAACAGGTGAAAAATACTGATGACTAACAGTGGCTCCATTTGGGGAGGGCAGCTTCTTTTCAGGAGGTGTCCAAAATCTCAAATCTTTGGCTTATGAAGACCAGTGCCTTACCCATTGGGGAAAATTTCATCTTTCTTTGATGCTACTTCTGAAAAGTGACAGCATGATTAGCATCCATGACATTTCTACCTACCCCACTATTTTTCCTAACATTTTTTCTTCTTTTTGGCGCATTTGAACTAGCAGCCCTTTGACAATACATATTTTTTCTTTTTTCAAAACGAACCTATCTAATTCTACACTTGTATCTGCCGGGAGTTCAGATTAAACTAATGAACTCCTTCATTACTCTACCTAAACTAGATCAACTGTCAAGATTAAGTTGTTTGATAGGAAATTTTTTTTTTTTCTCTAATCTAAAACATGAAATTTAAAATGATCAAATCAGGGTTAAACAATATGATTTGTCATGTATTTGTGGCATGAAGGACAAGCTGCACACAAATATTATTTTGCAGAAATGGAAACTAGGAAAAACAGGGCTAAGATGCGAAATTTGTTTTTCATCCCTGCTTCCCTCTTTGGTTCTGTTTTGGGCGTGTGGAACCAATATCTTCTCCTAATCTACTCTCTTTGATAATTCAAGCTTACACAATGTTGACCATCTTTTTCACTCACTAACTTATCAGCAATTAAATTTAAACATGTTCAGCTATGATTAGGCTAGATAGCTGAACAAGACACTTTAGTACTAGTAGCGGCATTTAGACTTGCGCGTTTTCTGAAAGACTATTTTTTGGAACATGGGGCTTTACCATTGCTTTTTAGAAACTGCCCTCTTTTTCTACTTTTTACTGTTTTTGTATTTTCTGCTTTTTTCACTTTTTCTTCAAACAATGTAGAACTGAAAAGATGCTCACAAGGCTGAGCTTATTTCCCACTGCTGTCTATCTATCCTAATCTAATCTATACACAATATACATTCATTTGGTGAACTCCATTTTCCAATGTAACCAGTCAAGTAGATGATTACATGGGTGACTCTGGTTTAGTTCTTTCATGATGCTGAAGTAATGAAAAGACCACTCCCATTTGGCTTGTTTTCGGGCAGTAGTGCCTAAATTTTTTCTCATTCTTGGTAGCAACTTGTTCATGATAGGACCCACTACTCTTTCAGACTTCTCAAGGAAAACAACAAATGGATCTTGGAATAATACCTGATCTAGAGGATTTGAGATATAGGCTTCATTCAGGACTACTCTTTCCTCCACTTGACTATATTTGGGACTCTCCTGGTAAAGCAACTCTTCCCCTTGCTCATGATCACTTGAACTATCAGACTCATCATATATTGCAGTGTAGTTTTCTTTCCAAGCTGATGTGTTCTGATTAAGTGGACTGGAAACTATGTGAAGGTCATCAAGTTGATGAGAAAAGATACACTTTGACAGTAAATTATCTTGAAAGGACAGTGTGACAACTCTCATGTGTTTATCAACCTCTTTTTCTTCATCTGCAATTTGTAACTCAATGGAACTTGGTGGCTGCAAATCTGGAGTTAAGGAAGATTCCATGTCCAAAATGATTTTTTCAACCATTTCAGGAAAAGGCTTCTCATTTACAACATGCTCGAGAATTTCATCATTCTCCTCAACCTCATCATCAAAGCTGAAAAACTGCTGATTTCCAATTATGTGAATGTTATCTCTGATGGACTGAAGTGAAATAGAGAAAAGAGTCCGAGACTCTTCGCTTACTTCTGAACTCTCAAGGCTCTTCTCATCAGTGTCATAGATGACCTGTAAAGGCTGCTCGCTTTTCTCAAGTTTATGAAACTGAGCTTTCTCCTGAAAATTGAAAACTGAGTCTTCTGCAAAGTTAGCTTCTGTTTGGAAATCATAATCATCAACATATTGATCAAACATTGGAGAATCATTAACATAAGTAATGTCACCTACCATGTATATTGGACAATCAGATTTCTTTTCTTCAACTTGATTTACAAATCTATTTTCTGATTTATGATATGCAGGATTTATAGGAGAAAGATCAGCGAAGATTTGGTTATATGAAGTTTCAGAGGCTGTCTGCATGTTTATTATTTGATCTATTTCCTGTTCAGTTAAAGGAGGAGGTATTTTCTGTTTTCTTTGAATGGGGCAACAATTTCTTTCCATTTTTTGTGGAAGTTGATCTTGTGGCTGAATGTCCTCTTGTATTTTACAGGGAAGGGCAGATGGACTGTTATTTGCTTCAACCTTTTCAAAGAGTTTTTGTGGATCCTCTCTCATTTTTTGATGGGTTTCATCTAGGATCAACTCTTCTTGGTCATCTTGATAATTAGCTTGGGTAAGAAAATTATGGACCTCTTCTAAAAAATCCTCAGGATGCCAATTTCTTAAGTTTTCTTCAATGCTTACAAGGTGTTGTATGAGGTTTTCAGAGTGATCACAACAATTTTCAGCCAATTATAGAGATGGACAATGCCCTATATAGCGTTTACAAAATATTTTGTGGAAATCCTTCAAAGAAAACAAGGTGCGAGGTTCTAGGTTTTCATACCATTCTCTTGCCTCTTCTTCTAATGTACCCATGAACATTTTCATGAGGCAGTCCTCATGCCATTCAACCTTTAACTTCCATACATGTATATGAAATTTGATGAGGTGTAAAAATGGGTCGTCAATATTTTAATTTCGAAAGACAGGTAGTTTTGCGAACCAATTTACATCTATAGGCATTTTGTGTGGGAAACCAGGGATATGTTCTCTGCTCATCGGAGCATATCTCCTATGTGTCCTCAGGTGGAGGAATTGAACCATGCTGTCCTCCATCACAATGATTGGGATTACTTAATGCATTCCTAGGAGACTTTATAAGGACTAATGGGGAAAAAGGCCTACTAGAGGCTAGTGGAGTCGCCAGGTGGAACTTGATTGTTTTGAAAAGATGTAGCTATGGTCCACCACCAGTAACTAAGGAAAAAGCCAAACTGGGAATTGTTTTGGGGTTTTTCTGAGTTTTATGTGCAGTCTATGGTTTGTCTAAAGTATTCTAAACTTGTTTTGACACTTTGCTAGGGTGGCAAGAACAAAAAGAGTTTACTCAAAATGATTTTATGGACTGCTTGCTTGTTTAAGTATCTAAAGGACTAAAGAGTCTATAAGAGTTTGCTAGACTGTCATGTACTCAGTGTCCCACCATCTCCCGCTATGTTAGTGAGTGATGGGATAGGTTGATCGGATAGTAACCTAGAGTTCGGTAAAATAGTAAGGCCTACTGGAGGCTAGTGGAGTCGCCGGGTGGATTTTTAGTTGTTTTGTGGTATATGTGTATGGTCCACCACCAATACTGTCAAAAACCAATCTAAGGGAGTTTTTTTTTTTTTGGGGGGGTTTTCTGAGTTTTATGTAGTCCTGAGGTTTGGAAGAGTTTTCCTATAACCGAAACATCATTTTGCTAAGATGGTGAAAGAGCTAGCTTCTACTCTTCAAACAACACTTAAGTTTTCTAAGTTTGATTGAGACTTCGAGAATTCTAAGGTGTACTTAGATTGTCACTAACTCGGAAGGTCCCACCGTGATCGTTACTATGTTAGTGAGCGGTGGGATAAGTCAATCAGATAGTATTCTTAAGGTCTCTTAAGTTATAGGGAATCTAAGTTTGTTTAATACTCAGAGTCCCACCGTGATCGCCATTATGTTAGTGAGCGGTGGGATAAGTCAATCAGATAGTATTCTTAAAGGTCTCTTAAGGTCTAGGGAATCTAAGTTTGTTTAATACTCAGAGTCCCACCATGATCGCCATTATGTTAGGGAGCGGTGGGATAAATCAATCAGATAGTATTCTCAAAGGTATCTTAAGGTCTAGGGAATCTAAGTTTGTTTAATACTCAGTGTCCCATCATGATCGCCATTATGTTAGTGTCCCGTGATTTGGCTGATTGGCAAGCCAAATGACAGTGTAACATCAAACCAAGCTTTGGAGCCCAAGTACCTAGCCTTCCTGGACTCAGAGAGGGCTCTCTCTATGTGTGTAAGGGATATCTGTGTAATTGCTTATTGTGTTATGATTTTAGGCTAGTTATGAAGTAAGTTTTTTGGTTTTGGTTTTTTAAGTTGTGAGGGATGAAACTAATCAAAGATATAAGATAGGTAAAAATATGTCAGATCAACTGGGCTATGGGGTCGAAAAGGTCAAGAAAGTTATCAGACGGTGATACAAGGCTGTTGAAGGGCCAATTTGATTCGAGATAGAAAACATCTTTGGGAAAAATGGAGTAAATGGACATCAAGTTTGTGAACAACGAAGAGTTTCAAGCATAACTATTTTAATAGATAACATAAACATGGTAGGGAAAACCATTAATCATGCAAAATGTAACCATAAGCTAATCAATACATAGAAATAAACATTCAAGCCATGCATAGAAGTATATGACCCTCTAACTTTGGGAAATGGCTATCAGACTTTGGGGAAAACACACAAGACAGAATAACAACTCGAAACACTATGCCGAAACGCCTAAACACAGTACTTCAAGTTATTGGGCACTTTGAACAACAAGATTCGCATAGTTTTAGACAAAGGGCTAGATCGAAACTAGGCCTCCTTGGTTCAACAAGATGATAATATAATCAGTCAAAGAGATAGTTTCATGGATGAGACTATGGACAGCCATAGGTAAGCAGGGCATACCGTACATCCTACTTAGCATGCATAGAAACTATGAATGAAACTAGCAACAATGTCCTCAAGTTGTTAAAGAGCAGTTAAGAATTCTTTAATGCAACTACGGAAGAAGAAAACATGAAGGCTATGAAGATTCAGGAAATTTGACGTGCCTCCATGGGCATATCTCAAATTTGTTCTCTACTGATCTGTAGCAAGCAAGAAACATGTATCATGAATGAAAACTAGAAGACAATAACAAAGCAAGAGACACTATACCATTCTACCAAGTCATGGAATCCATCAACAATCCTTCATCATTCATCCAAGAACATCCAAGAGGCAATCCAAAAGCATAACACAAGTATTTTCTTCCAAATCTCATATGACCATATATTGCTTCTCTTCTCAAGTTCATCCTTGTTTTACAATGAAAGCCTTTGGAATATATAGGCTCAAGTGAGGAAAACCTCATGGTTCAACTTGCTCTCCCATTGGCCTAATCAAAATATCTAAACTTGTCCTTGAGGCTTTGCAAATCCCAAGGCACAAAATATCTAATAAATATCTCAAAATTTGCTAAAAAAAAGGAAAATAATTGACTTTGCATCATTTTCTATGTGCAAAAATAGCTAAATGCACATTTGGAAAAAGCAATTTTTAAAGGTTCAAATTTTACAAAAATATTCAAAATTTACATCAGTAAAAGGTCCCCTGACTTGCCGGCAACATTTGGCAGTCTTCCCGATGTCGAAACGAGGCTCATGATAGCTCGTTGGGAAGCTATAAGTGTCTACGTTCTGGAAAAACTAAAATTTTTCCAATCTAATGCCTAGAAGTCCTCCAAAAATAGGACTGTGTGTAAAAAACCAGAAAATAAACCTTGCTGATAGTCGGGGCAGCATGTTGAAAAAGTGAGTGTTTTTTGTATCTTTGGGGGACCAAAACAACTTCAAATGCTCCAAAAATTTCTGAGTAGATGCTCCTAAATTTAATACATCCAATGGTACCACTCTCAAGAGTTGAGGATGCTCCAAACTGAAATGGCGGCGCCTATGATTTTATGCAATTAGGCCCAAAAATGTCGAAAAACAAAAACAAGTCAAAATTTGCTCAATTTTGGTGAGCAAGTCCCTCAAGGCTTTTTAGAAACCTGTCTAGAATCTTGGGCCAAAATTCCAAGTCTTGATGTGTCTTTCTTCACTTTCGGTGCCGAGGGCCCTTTTTGGGCAGTTTTGAGCTTTTCTTGGTTTTCCTCCTTTGTTGCTTCGCATTCTAGCTTTGGTGAAGAAGTCATGGCCCCTTGCCCTCTGCTTGTAGATGAAGGAGGCGCTTTCAAAACCCTCTGCTTATAGATGAAGGAGGTTTCTTTGGTCTTCAAACCCTCTGCTTATAGATGAAGGAGGTTTCTTTGGTCTTCAAACCCTCTGCTTATAGATGAAGGGGTTTCTTTGTTCTTCAAACCCTCTTCTTATAAATGAAGGAGGTTCTTAGTCATGTCATATCAACAGCCTCTTGACAGTGTTGTTTTTCTTTCACTGTTCTTTCAGGCTTCGAATGTGGTCTCAAGAGCTTGATGAAAAACTCTTTGCACTGTAGCTACATCCCAGGCTCAAGATCACATTGAGAAGCAGCTGTCTTCTCATGTGGTGCCAAAAATTGTCTTCTGAGATGCTGGTATGTTTCCTGTCCTTGAAAGATCCATCAAACACTGTAAAACACCTAAAATCAGCTTGAGATTATGGTCTATGTATTTCTGAGACTTAAGGGTGTATCAGTGGCGCGACTTAGGGTTGTGACCAACTTTATTAGCAGAGTGGGAGGTCTGTTATGACTGGTCTATAGCAGATGGAGGTTTTTTGGCTCTTGGATAGTTTTCCAAGGGTGAAATGTCTTAAAGCACCACTTCCTAACTTAGGGGAGGTTGTTTGAACAGATTTGGATTGTTTCTTTAGAACTGATGGTTAGACTAGTATGGTTGAGGTTAAGTAGGATTTGATAATGAGGTTTCATCTCGTCATGGGCGGACTGAAAAGGTAGGAAGGCAAAAAATTTTAAGGGGGTTTTCTAGATGACAAATTGACATATGGAGATCAGCTTCTAGAAAACTCAGCTAGAATTTAGTCATCAACAACAGGTGAAAAATACTGACGACTAACAGTAGTCAATACGCTCGAGGTGCCCATCCTATTTCCTCGGCTGGAACTTGATCTTATCGAAAATGCTCTTGTAGTCTGGGATTTCTTGGGCTAATTTCACCAGGCTCATAGAGATTTGCTCCAAGGCTTTGCCAAGGATGCTCTTCATAGACCAATAAAGATACAGTGTCTGCTTGAATTATGTTAGTCTGCCCCTTGTTTTTCCCAAATCTGGTATTAAACCTCTCCATTCCTTAGTATCCATCTTTGTCTCTGCATGTCTATTTATGTCAGCTTCCCATTTTTCAATGAGCTTTTGAATTTCCTCTGATGTTTTCTCGTGGTAAGATTTTGCTGCATCTTGGATCACATCAATTGCAGGACTCCTTCCTCTAGGCTTGCTCGAGGGTGAGCTGGGTTGGGCTTCTACCGCCTTCCCTTTATCTTTCTAGCCATGGCCTCAAGTTGTAGGGCTCTTGGAATGGTCGCGAGCTGCAGGACTCTTGGAGCATGCCATCCCACAATCTTTGACTAGGTTTCCAGGTAGGTGACCTGTCCACACAATCAAACAAAGGCATAATTCCATATAATGAAAACGATCAAAGGTCCATGCATCCCAGTTATCAGAAGAAAGATGACCGGGGGGCCTCTTCCCAGGACTTCTCCCCTACCCGTCCCTCTGCAGACCCATCGCACTCATGCCCTGCTTAATTTATGCCACCCCCTATCCCTGCACACATCCCATAACCCAAAGAGCTCTTGCCTTCCTTCAATCTGCTGACCTCCCTTCTAGTGTCCTCTCTCTCGTCATACCTCCCACCCTCGAAATTGACAAAGGAGGCGTCGATGCCCATTGCTCGGGCCTGGGTGGAATTCCCTCTCCCATTCCTCATGCACACTGAGCCCAAGTAGCTCAAGGTGGTATAAACCAGCAAAGCCTCTGAATTAAACAAAACCCATGACTGCTCCTTAACTCTATACCCTGGTAGGATTACCCGACCCCTCACCATTCCATCTTGTTGGCATCCCTTACCTAACAAACTCACACTCGGGTGCATGTTGAGGCCATGCCCAATTCCTACTCTGACACAGAGTATGAAAGCAGAGACCCAAAAGAACCCCATCCTTCCCCCAACCAGAGTCGTAATGGTTCCACTCTCCCCTACCCAGCAGAAGACTATACCAGTCCATCTAAATCACCTTAGGCTCCCATAAAGACTGGCCCAAATCATAAAACATAAACATGGCATGAACAAGGGAGAGGAAACCAAGAACATACCTGAGTTTCATCGTAGTGGAAGTGCAATGGAGGTTTGTTATCCCACTATCGCGCCTGCACCAAAGTCTTTCGTCATAACAAAACCCCCACGCCTTCCTCCACCTTGTTTTAAGCTCCATGCACGAGCCTTTGTCCCGCTACCTCACCTCGTGCTGCATGCGACAATACAGCCTGCCGCCTTTGCCACTCATGTGGAAGGTGGTTGGCTTCAACCCCAGGGATACTACCATTAACACCGATGGGAGTGCCGGTCTTCTTCGTTACACCCCGATCGGGGAGCTGATTCCGAGAACTGTGGTTGAGCTCTGCCCTCCGACCTATCCTACTCTTTGATGCTCTGCAGCTTGATCCATCATTCTTCCCCGAGATTAGGAGGCATGCTTAATTCAATAGGTTCATTCAGGTGAGCGCAACCACAATTTTCCAAGAGGTCAGTTGCTCTGTTTCCTTCCCTCCTTACATGGGTGATAATGATATAATCAAATTTCTTGTTTGTATCCTCCAATCCCTGCACATGTGAAGAAGTACGCCATCTTTGGCTTAGTTTTCCCCACTTCGTTCCTTGATTAAGTTTTTTGAGAGTGTTCGTAACCAACTGAGAGTCTCCTTCGATTACTGGCTTTTTGTATCCTAGCCTGATGGCCAAGAGGAGACCTTGGTGCACTCCTATGAATTATGCTTCATTGTTGCTGGCAAAGCCATAGGAGCCATCATATATGAATCTTTTTGTGCCATGATGATCTCGAAAAATCCCTCCAACCCCTGCTTGCCCCGCATTGCCTTTCGAGGCTCCGTCAAAGCTGAGTTTGATGAATCCTTCTAGAGGAGGTTTGAAGATCCTGATGGTGTCCCCTATATCAGGGATAGATTTCCAAGAAGCTAGGGAGACCATGCTAGGCGCTAGGTGGAGGCCCTGGAGAATTATTTCTTCCTGAGGAGCCATTTTCCAATCATCTGGCATACATTTCTCTGAGAGGATGCACTAGTAGAAAATGATGAAATTAGTGACTAGGTGACTAAAAAAGTAAGTCACCACAATTATTTCAAGTTAATTACTACTAAATTTGATCAATTTTAAGTGATCAAACTAAAAATGACTAATTTAGTCTAGGGTTAAAATATACGACTAGATGATATTATTGTACCAGCTAGCGCGTGCTCTGACAGGTCGAGAGTGAGCTGACCTACCTGCGACCTCCCAGCTACCATGGCATCAGAAGGGGGACCCGAGGCTCCCCTTCCTCCTCCTCTAGAAGTCCTTGCATTCAAGAAACTGATAGCAACCAGCAACAAGCACCCTCTGACTAAATCTCAGCAAATGTTCATGAAGAAGCTGGATAGCATCCCTTCGGTGGCCCTACAAATCGAAGAAACTTGTCGATCTGCATTGAACCTGGCTGAAAGAGGGCTCATTGGATAGTTTACTAGCCTTTTTTCCTCTCCCAAAGCTATGGAAGACTAGATGTAGAGGAGCTGGATTCCTTTAGTCTCGGAAGGCATCAAAAGCCACTTTGTAGGCAAAGGATACTTTGTTTTTGTTTTTGAGAATGTGGAAGACAGAAGCCTCATCTTCAGGAATGGCCCATATTTTATGGGTCCTAAGGGACTATACTTAAATAAATGGACCCCTAATTTAGATCACTCTCAATGTGTGCCTTCAACTGTTCTATTTTGGGTAAGCCTCCCACATCTCCCACCGCATTGCTGGAACCAAAAGTCTCTCCAAACCATTGGCAATACCCTCAGAAAGTATATTGATCAAGCAGTGAGAAAATATCAATACTCATGCGCATGTATATGTGTCAAGGTGGATTTGGAAGTTGGGCTACCTAAAGCCATCAAACTAATGGTTCCTGACTGGACACATATCCAGGAGCTGGATTATGGGCAGATTCCATTTAAATGCAGGCACTGTCACGGCTATGGCCATTTTGCAAGGCACACAAGTACATTTGGTCAAAATTTCGACAATTTGGTTCCGACACTTTTGACGTATTGTCGGAAATTTCCCCAATTTTTATCAAATTTTCAAATCCCGCCAACAACTGTCGCTCTAGCGACGTTTTTGGAGTATCGTCGGAACAACGACGTTTAGGAAAATCTTTGGAAAACTAACATTACATGAAAAACCATTGGAATACCGATGTTACAGGACAAACCGTCAGTATTGCGATGTTTAGGAGACCGTCGTCGGTCTTGCGACGTTTAAGGAAACCGTCGATGTTGCGACTTTGAGGGAAAAACCGTTGGAATACCGACATTTAAAGGCCTATGATAAATTTTATATTACAACTCTCAAGCTAAATAATTTGATTTCTACTTTTTGTTTGGAGTGGCATTTAATTTACTACATATCGAAAAACACATGACATTCAATGATTTACTTAAGTAAAAAAAAAAACAATTATAGACATTGTGGCTATGCATTTCAAAAGCCTATAGAGAATGTAGGTTTTAATACCTAGAATGAATTTAAATTAATGCATCACTCAACAGCTTTTTGTTTTATCTTAAAATTTTCTTTTACCATAGATAGGGGTTGTTTGATCTCATAGTTCACCATTATATGGTGGGATACATTAAGGGTTGACATGAAATGTTGCAGGTTGAGCTCTTAGTGTTGAGGAATATTGTGGATGTTAAAAAGCAAAATACTTGGTTTAGTTTTTTTCTTTTTAAATATCTTCAATAATTATTATTTTTTTAAATTTCGTTTGAGGAAGGTTGTATCAAATTTTCTAAGTTGTGACCACACTGGTTCCTTTTGCACGTTTGTGCGGTCCGTTTTCCATTTTCTCCCTTGTGCCTTTGTTTGGTCGAGCGTGCCGTGTCAGGGCGCCCGCCCAAACGCGTTCGGGTCAGGTCGTTTCGTTTGAGGGCACCCGCCAAGACGCGTTTAGGTCAGGTTGGGTCATTTCGTTTGAGGGTGCCCGCCCAAACGTGTTCGGGTCGTTTCGTTTGAGGGCACCCGCCCAAATGCGTTCGGGTCGGATCAAGTCGTTTCATTTGAGGGCACCCGCCCAAACGCGTTCAGGTCAAGTCGGGTCATTCCGTTTGAGGGCGCCCGCCCAAATGCATTCGGGTTGGGTCGGGTTATTTCGTTTTAGGGCGCCTGCCCAAACGCGTTCAGGTCGGGTCAAGTCGTTTCATTTGAGGGCACCCACCCAAATGCGTTCGGGTCGAGTCGAGTCGTTTCGTTTGAGGGCACCCACCCAACTGCGTTCGGGTTGGGTCGTTTCGTTTGAGGGTGACCATATCAAATTTTCTAAGTTGTGACCACATGGGTGCCTTGTGCACATTCGTGTGGCCTATTTGTCGTTTTCTCCCTTGTGCCTTCATTCGGTCGGGCGCGTCGTGTGAGGGCGCCCACCCAAACGCATTCGGGTCGAGTCGGGTCGTTTCGTTTGAGGGCAGCCGTATCAATTTTGCTAAGTTGTGACCGCACTAGTGCCTTTTTCACATTCGTGTGGTCTGTTTGCCATTTTCTCCCTTTTGCCTTCGTTCAGTCATGCACACTATGTCGCGCCGTGTGAGGGCGCCTGCCCAAACGCGTTCGGGTCGGGTCGTTTCATTTGAGGGTGGCCGTATCAAATTTTCTAAGTTGTGACTGCACAGGTGCCTTGTGCACGTTCGTGCAACCCGTTTGCCGTTTGCTCCCTTGTGCCTTCGTTTGTTCGGGTGCGTAGTGTTGTTTCATTTGAGGGCGCCCCCCCAAACTCGTTCGGGCTGGGTCATTTCGGTTGAGGGCACCCGCCCAAACGTGTTCGAGTCGAGTCATTTCGGTTGAGGGCACCCGCCCAAACGCATTTGGGTCGAGTCGTTTCGGTTGAGGGAACTCGTATCAAATTTGCTAAGTTGTGACCACATGGGTGCCCTGTGCACGTTCATGCGGCCTGTTTGTTGTTTGCTCCCTTGTGCCTTTGTTCAGTCATGCGCATCATTTCGCGTCATGTGAGGGAACCCACCCAAATGCGTTCAGGTCGGGTCGTTTCGTTTGAGGGTGATCGTATCAAATTTGCTAAGTTGTGACTGCCTGGGTGCCTTGTGCACGTTCATGTGGCCCGTTTTCTGTTTTCTCCCTTGTGCCCTCGTTCGGTCGAGCGCGCCATGTCGTTTCATTTAAGGGTGCCCGCCCAAACCCGTTCGGGTCGAGTCATTTCGGTTGAGGGCGCCCGCCCAAATGCGTTCAGGTCAGGTCATTTCGGTTGAGGGCACCCACCCAAATGCGTTTGGGCCAGGTTGTTTCGGTTGAGGGCACCCGTATCAAATTTGCTAAGTTGTGACCGCACGGGTGCCCTGTGCACGTTCATGCGGCCTGTTTGTCGGTTGCTCCCTTATGCCTTCGTTTTGTCGGGCGTGCTGTGTGAGGGCGCCCACCCAAACACGTTCGGGTCGGGTCGGGTCGTTTCGTTTGAGGGCGGCCGTATCAAATTGACTAAGTTGTGACCGCATGGGTGCCTTTTTCATGTTCGTGCGGCCTGTTTTCTATTTGCTCCCTTGTGCCTTCGTTCGGTTGTGCACGCCGTGTTGCGCCGTGTGAGGGTGCCCGCCCAAACGCATTCGGGTCAGGTCGTTTCGTTTGAGGGCGGCTATATCAAATTTGCTAAGTTGTGACTGCACAGGTGCCTTGTGCACATTTGTGCGGCCCGTTTGTCATTTTCTCCCTTGTGCCTTCATTCGGTCAGGTGCGTCGTGTCGTTTCGTTTGAGGGCGCCTACCCAAACCCGTTCGGGTCGGGTCATTTTGGTTGAGGGCGCCTGCCCAAATGTGTTCGGGTCGGGTCGTTTCGGTTGAGGGCGCCTGCCCAAACACGTTTCAGTCGAGTCATTTCGGTTGAGGGCGCGCTTATCAAATTTTCTAAATTGTGACCGCACGGGTGCCCTATGCACGTTTGTGCGGCCTGTTTTCCAGTTGCCCCCTTGTGCCTTCGTTTGGTCATCCGCGTCGTGTCGCGCCGTGTGAGGGAGCCCGCCCAAATGCGTTCGGGTCAGGTCGTTTTTTTTAGGGAAAATGTATCAAATTTGCTAAGTTGTGACCACATGGGTGCCTTGTGCACATTCGTGCAGCCCGTTTGCCATTTTCTCCCTTGTGCCTTCGTTTGGTTGGGCACGTTGTGTCGTTTCGTTTGAGGACACCCGCCCAAACCCGTTCGGGTCAGGTCTTTTCAGTTGAGGGCGCCCGCCCAAACGCGTTCAGGTTGGGTCATTTTGGTTGAGGATGCCCACCCAAATGCGTTTGATTCGGGTCATTTTGGTTGAGGGCGCCATATCAAATTTGCTAAGTTATGACCGCACGGGGTCCTTCCGTGGGATGCATGCAGAACAGTATTCAGGGCGGGCGCATTCAAGTCAAGTCGGGTTCGTGCAGCGCGTCCGTGTTCAAGATGTGTGGAACAATGTTTGAAGGTGCGAAGGTTTTTCATCAAGGTTGAGCCGGGTCGAACGCAACCTGAACGCGTTCAAACATTTTTCCAACATAGTATCAGAGCTAAGGTGCAAGAAAGAGACTGAAGATCACATCCTAGTGAGCTATGTCTTGTCACAGTCCTTTGTGCACAAAACAACTATGAAACTTTGTGCCTTTGTCCTCCTTTATTGATTCGATCCATGCTAAAATTTCCAAGTTACAAATTTAGAACATGTATTTTGATTGAATAGTTAACTGAGTCTAACTGGTTCTCTAACTTTTCCTTGCTTCAATCAAGGATTGAAGCTCCCAACTCGTCCTCTTCTAAATTTATAACTGCCTCTCGAACTTGTAGTCAAACTGAATAAGGTCCATGTAATTGATCCTGCAACACTACACATGAAATCACCATCTCCACAAACTCGTCCATGGGCAAAGGGAGACAAATCATGGTCCTTTTGGCTAAGGCACGCACCAGAGAAGACCTTCTCTCACTACACTTTTCAACAATCCCATTGTCCATCTTGATTACATACGATTTCATTGGGTTCATGGTCTTCATATCACGCTTGACTAATTGTGGGTTTTGATCCTAACACCTATTGATTAAGACGATTCATTACATCCCTAGGGTTGACAGGATCGCAATTATGCCATCTCCATGAGATCAAGTTTAACGATCACTTTTTTGAGGGAGGTTTTTTTGTTTTTTTTTGGGACTCAAGAGGTTCTCTTGTGACTTTCTCTCATCGGTATGATTATAGAGGCCTAGATTTATCTGTTCAAGAGTCGATTCTCTCTATACAAGAGACTTTTGATGGCCTCTCCAGACTCAGTACCACTAAGAGCATTGCTTGTTTCTTCCAGCCTATTTGGGTTCTTGGTGGTGTGAATCCTAGGTGGACTCATTTTCCTTGGAGTTAGATGGCATAGATTCGTGAGACAATGATTTTTTCCCACATGGTTAGTAGGTACATCACCTCTATGATTTTAGAGCTTAATTTTCCTAGTTCAAACTATGGTCTCCTCAAGTTGGCTTGAGTAAGCCAAATCTCCATTGTGAAATTCTTCTCATCAACCTCTATAAAGAAGAGAGGAATTACCACACTCTATAAAGAAAGGAAGCCTTTCTTAGTTCCATACCTTTACCTGTTCGTGGTTTTCTGCGTTGTTACTTATGCGTGGTTCAAAATTTCAACTAGTATCCCACAGTAGAAATTCACTGAACACTAGCGTAGCTGGGATCCCTTGCAACAAAGATGGTAAATGTGATGTAGTTATTTGTAATGCAATGTTGATGATTATGATTATGTCTGATACTAGCTAAGAAACATTAGGCATGGGATGAGTGGGGCATGTTAGGTGATGGGATAAAAGTGAGTCCAATATATATATATATATAAAACTTGGCCTTTAATTTGCTTAAGTCCCTTTTGATTATGCATCTGGTTCCCAATGTAACCTTGGGGTGATTCAAATGGTCATTAACACCTAGGGTCTAGGCCTTGGTTCCCCATGAGACCTTGCTTTGAAGGGGCATGTTAAAAGTAACCTATGAGAGTATATATGCTCTCATTGTCCTTGGGATTTGGAGGTCATGATATCAATAGCAGAGTTATGTTGTTGGTTAGAGCTTTTTAGGTGTGCAGGGTTATGCTATTTGTTTGATCTTTCATACTATAGAGTTACGGAAATGCTGCTAGCATTGGTTAATTGTTCTTGAGATATGATAATATAGATAATTTAATCTTAATAAATGTCCACAAATAACTAGAAAAGTAAGTCAATAAAATTAAAATATTTATATTTTATTGAATTTATTAAAATATTAATTATCAATATTTATATATATATATATATATATATATATATATATATATATATATATATATATATATATATATATATATATTTAATTATATTATAAAATTAATTTAAATATATTTATGATTTTATATTTATTAATAATTAAAATATGTATTAATAATTTTAAATTATTAAAAAAATCAAATTTGTAAAAGTTTGGCATGCTACATTCGAAAATTTGAAGTCGAACATTGGCATGGGTTGATTTCATTAAAAATACCAGTATGAAAGCCTAAAGTTGAACTTGACACCATAAGAAAGCCCAAGAAAACTCATTTTTTGACTATTCAGGAAGACGAGGTTGAGGTTTTGAGGGCATACCGAAGTCCCCAAAGTTGAACTTGACACCGTATGAATGCCCAAATTCGAACTTGACATTGTAAGAAAGCCCAAGAAAACTTGTTGTTCGACTGTTTAGGCAGATGAGGTTGAGGTTTTGAGGGCATGCCGAAGTCCCCAAAGTCGAACTTGACACCGTATGGAAGCCGAAGAAAATTCGCTGGTAAGAGTCGAACTTGACACCGTAAGAAAGCCCAATAAAACTCGTTGTTCGACTGGTTGAGGAAGACAAGGTTGAGGTTTTGAGGGCATGTCGAAGTACCCAAAGTCAAACTTGACACTATATGAAAGCCCAAGAAAACTCATTGTTCTTACCATGATTGGTTCAGGAAGATGAGGTTTTTAGGGCATGCTGAAGTTTGTCAAAAGTCAAAGTCAGGGAAAGACGAGGTTTTGAGGGCAAAGTTTGTGAAAATTCAAAGTTTGGGAGAGGTCATGGTTGATTTCATTAATATGAAAGCCCAATAATAGAGGAAAACTGGTTGTTCTTACCCAAACTGGATGTGCTGGTTATTTGGCGCCAAATTTTTTGCTCTCGGGGCTGGGAATATTTTCTATATAATTACAGCTTTTATCATGGATAAAAACGCATTAGATAGAACTTGGAGGCTTTTGAAGAGGCAGGCAGCAGCAAATTCACAATTGAAGTTTGCATACCCAAAGTCACAAGTTAGTTGGATTTTATATTTTTCTATTTCCTGGCTTTGTATTTGCTCTGTTTGTTTTAAGATATTGTTGATTCATACAAATTTTGTGCCTTTCTAGTAATATCTAAATTTCAACTATTCATTTAAACCACTTCTACATTCAGTACTTTCTTTTCCATAATGAATTCAAAGTTGAAGAAGGCTAGGCTTCCAACATTGTTAGGTTCTCGTATGGTTATATTGCAACTCCTGAAATATGAAATGTCTGGATGTTTTTATTTTCTCTGTAAACAGTCCTGAATTCGAACCTTTCCATTTTCTGGGCTTTTAGGAGAATGATTTATAGATTCCCCGGGGTATCCTAGGTGGCCTCTCATGTTGGCAACTTTTGTCCTGGGCAACTACATGCAAAATGTTTGCAGGGATATTAAGAACTCTAGTGTGATACTCCTACATTGTACACCATTATGACTCCACCTTCACCTCAATTATTCACGTTATTGCTACAGCAAGGTCTTCATATACACCAAAATATATTTGATCTTAACTATATTGTATGTTAGGATGTATGTGGCCTAAACTAGGCCTCAAGACAGGCTTTTTTGAGTTGCTGTAGAGGCAAATCCTTCTTTGTGGCCTAGAGCAGAAAGAGAATCTCCTCTCTGTTTTTGCCATGGAATGTGCCTCTCTGGTCACTAAGCTTAAGTAAGCCACAAGTAAGATATTGTATATCTGTAATTGGACTTACTCCAAAATTCAAATAGTAATTTTGTACTAAGTATTTCACAAACATCATTGCAAATATTTTACATGTGACTTGATCAAAGATGAGTCTCCACTAACCCTCCACCTACAACAATTTCACACACTTATATGTGTCTAATACAATAAGTAGTGCACAATGTGTACAGTTTCTGCTATCTCCTTTCTTTCATGCGTGTGAGTATCTGCAATGGTATCTAACAATGCCCATATCAACAAAAAAGCAACTCCAAACTAGGGAAATTTTGAGGTCTAAAATGGGCCTCCTAAGGAAAATGTACAATCAAAATTCACTTTATGAGAACCAATCACATTTTAGGGGATGACATCATCCCTAATGGTTGAGGTGGCATTGCTTGAGTTAAAGGTACTTATTTGTCACATTCTCAATGGTGGATAAAAACTCATAGTTAACCATGGTAGTGCTCTAAGTACTTTTAAAGTCATAAAGTAAAGTACTCATAATAAATGACATTTCACACTTTTTGAATAAAATATTATTATTGTCAATTCATATTTTTTGAAAGAAAAAAATGATATCCCTACACAATCTTCATGCATTTACACACTTTTCAATAAATATTATATTATATTATATTATTTTTATGTAATATATTAATTACATGTTATTATATAATTAAAATAATATAAATTTTAATTAATAGTATATTCTATAATTAATAATTTAAGAATTTATATTTATATTTTATTTTAAGTTATCTAAGTACAAAAGACAAAAGCATTAGTTGTACAATGATAATGACTCTTTCTTAAAAAGCTCATTTTTATTTATAGTCACATCAATACAAGTTTTTTATTAATTTTATTTTGGTACAACTTTTGAATTGAATTTAACCATGGTTACATGGATTTTGGTGCAAAAAGTGAATTTCAAATTCATAAATATTATTTTATTGGTTTAGCTATTATTTTATTATTTCCTTAGGAGGCCCATTTTAGACCTCAAAATTCCCCTAATGCACCAAGACTTATCTAGTTCATGCACCAAATCCAAGAACAACATGCTACAAGGAGAAGCATGCAAAAGTTTAGAAATACTAATTGGGATAAAAATTACCATCTTCAAGTAGGTATTGGTATGTGGATTAACAAGGATGCTAGTGGGATTGCTACAAAACTTGAATAACAATTTAACCAATTACAACAGAATCAGTATTATTTCCCTTTACTGTTGGAAATTAACAAGGATCTGCCACATAACGTAACAATCTTAATCCCATCTTCCAATATGTATTGGGATGTGGATTAACAAGGACGTTAGCGGGCTTGCTACAAAACCTGAATAACAATTTAAGCAATCACTATTGAACCAATATTATTTACCTTAATTGTTGGAAAATAACAAATTTCTTCCCCATAATGTAATAGTCCTAATCCCATAACAAGGAAAACTGATAACATGGCATTAGAAAGTGAGAAAATTACATAAGGCGTCAATGATAAAGAATGTATGTACAGATTAGCTATATTTAGTTGAGCAGTGATCTTAAACAAGTTGATAATCAGTAACTAACTAGTGAAGACATTCAAACAGATGCACTTAAAAGAAGGTAAGTTCCAACTATGGGATACTCACCGTGTGATATTTGGACCCAGAAGCTAACATAATATGTCCAGAAAAAACAACAATATCTAGACAAAGAACTATGTCTGTGTGTCTTGGCAACTCGCATACACATGTCATGGATGAAAGGTCATAAATAAAGTAATTTTGGAGTAATTCCAATAAATTGAGGTTGGTCTGTAGTGAGACAACTATTTTTAGGCATGTCTAGCCTGTTAGGGAAGGCTCCTGTAACCTTTCCATTAAGGCATTCTACCTCCAATTGTTGTTCATGGACTGAATTATCTTATTGATCCATGTGTGCTTATCTAAGTTTTCCCCCCTTTTGATAGCAGCTTCAAGGTATATTTTGGATGGTTCACATTCATTATTAGCATCCATAATTTGTATAAAATTCCTTGTTGACAAACTAGAAGTAGCAGATTGCAACTCCTAAAATATGAAATGTCTGGAGGTTTTTATTTTCTTTGTAAACCGTTCCTGAATTCGAACCTTTCCATTTTCAACAATTAGTACAAAAGAACTACAGGGTGATTTATTAATAAAATGTTTGGCTAATGATAGTGAAGACCTTGTGGTATCCTGCTTACTAGCTCCCAGAATCACCCTATACATTTTTGCTTCTTCTGCCTTCACCTTTTGCATAGATTATTCATGAGCTATCTTGTTTTGCAGATCCACCTATTTTGGGCTACAAAAACCTTCTTAGAATTCAACTGCTGAATTAAAATTACTCATAAGCTGGTGGCTTGTATTTCTTTGATCCTTGAACAATAGCTTGTGAAAAATTGTTTTCTTGGAGCTGTCTAGAAATTTCCATCCACATGCTTCATAAGGACAGACGTATAGTCCCTCCTTGTGCACATGTGAATGCTTCATAAAAACATATGTAAAAGTCTTTCCATAGCATTTGTAGCTGCAAAAGGAAATCCTTGGGGAAATATTTGTAGCCTTTGTAGCTCCAAAACCATGGTCACCAAAACAACAGAGAGTATGTTAGAAACACAATGCCCTTAGTAGATACTGGTTGTATTGTGTATGATTAACCAAGTGATTACAACAAGCTCTTGTATTACCAATAGTGAATTCACTGTGATTATGTGTTTACTTACCTTATTGATGTAATTGATTACACTCAACTCCTTGAACAAGTACAGCTAATCTAAGCTATGTGTGCTAGCTTCACTAGTTAGCATAAGAGATCGAACACATTGGTTTCATGCTAGTTTGATTGAATACGAAAACATATGTCATATAAGCTCATTACTAGTACTCTAAGTCTAATAGAGCTCACCTTTATTACATAATCAATGGTACTTGGAATATGATGATTATCACAACTTGAACCACAGGGTAAGGGTAATAAAGCTTACTTACCTGATCTCTCCATAACTAGAGCTTATTGATTATGTCTATACTTACTGGTCACTAAGCTTAAGTAAGCCATAAGTAAGATATTGTATATCTGTAATTACTGATCACCTATCAAGGTTGTACTCATCTTCTACAATGGTAACAACTCATATCCAATAAAGGTAATGGTTCGTATTAGCTTACTAGATCATGTAGAGTAACTGCTTAGTTAGAGTCATAGTGTTCATTGGTCACTACTTAGTTATAGTCCAAGCAATACAACATGGAAGCTCTTCTTTCTAGAAACTTGAAACCTCTACTAGTCCATAATGATAATGATTTGATTAGGTAAAGTAAGTAATACTTGTTTCTCTATAACTACTTACTACTGGTTCCATTGATATGGCTTACATTAGACTCAATGCTCTATCTCTATTATTCCCATGGTTAATAAGTACTAGCTATATTATTGAACACTTGTTAGAATAGATAAGCTTTTATTGCGTGAATTAAACACATTGGACAGTACATGATATGTTTCAATAAAGCTTACAAGGAGTAATAGCTTTGAATAGACGAGATTAGTACTAAGCAGCTTAGATATGATGAAGCTGGTAATCAAGCTATCAGTATAATGATCTCGGTATAAGTATACATAATACATACTTTACATAGGTAATCCTAGTCATATATGTTACAATGCTTAGACTAATTACTACTCTTCCGTATAAGTAGACATAAGCTAATATCCATAATAAAGTAGAAATTAGAATCAATCATAATAGAGTAGAATCTGTAACAAGTTGTCACAAGTGTTCATTACTGACATAGTTGGAGTCAATGAATCCCATTAATGTGGTAATAGCTGTGAAAATGAACAACTATACATTACATTAACTGGGCTTTTAGGAGAATGATTTATAGATTCCCCAGGGTATCTTGGGTGGCCTCTCATGTTAGCAGCTTTTGTCCTGGGCAACTGCATGCAAAATGTTTGCAGGGATATTCAAAACTCCAGTGTGATACTCCTGCATTGTACATCAGTATGACTCCACCTTCACCTCAATTATTCACGTTATTGCTACAACAACTACAACAAGGTCTTCATATACACCAAAATATATTTGATCTTAACTGTATTGTATGTTAGGATGGATGTGGCCTAAACTAGGCCTCAAGACAGACTTTTCTGAGTTGTTGTAGAAGTAAATCCTTCTCTGTGGCCTAGAGAAAAAAGAGAATCTCCTTCTAGGACAAGTAACCACTTTTATTTCCTGCACTATCTTTTGAGATCATTGTGGCTAGGGCAAGAGGTCCCTTCTAGACCTCTCGTCCCTCTCAAATCCTCCTCCTCATACTGCTATATTAGCACCTTCCAGCAGCCTTGTAAATACAAACCCTTCATAAGAACTCTTCAAAATCATTACACTGTTCCTGTTACTTTGAACATGAGGGCAGTGAGGTGGCTCTTCATGGCATTTTCCATGATTTGGTTAAGGAGGTGGAGAGCATATTTTACCATTTTATATGTCACCTTGAATGGGGAAACAGATCTGTGGTTTTGAAATATTATGAGATCCGGTAACAAAACAGAAAATTATAAGAATGTGCCTCTCTATTTTTTTCATGGAATGTGCCTCTCTGGTCACTAAGCTTAAGTAAGCCACAAGTAAGATACTATATATCTGTAATTGGACTTACTCAAAAATTCAAATAGTAATTTCGTACTAAGTATTTCACAAACATCATTGCAAATATTTTACATGTGACTTGATCAAAGATGAGTCTCCACTAACCCTCCACCTACAACAATTTCATACACTTATATATGTCTAATACAATAAGTAGTGAAAAATGTGTACAGTTTTTGTTGTCTCCTTTCTTTCGTGCATGTGAGTATCTGCAATGGTATCTAACAATGCCCATATCAACAAAAAAGAAACTCACCAAGACTTATCTAATTCATGCACGAAATCCAAGAAAAACATGCTACAAGGAGAAGCATGCAAAAGTTTAGAAATACTAATTTGGAGAAAAATTACCATCTTCAAGTAGGTATTGGTATGTGGATTAACAAGGATGCTAGTGGGATTTCTACAAAACTTGAATAACAATTTAACCAATTACAACGAAATCAATATTATTTCCATTTACTATTGGAAATTAACAAAGATCTGCCACATAACGTAACAATCCTAATCCCATCTTCCAGTATGTATTGGGATGTATGTATTGGGATGTGGATTAACAAGGACATTAGCGGGCTTGCTACAAAACCTGAATATAAATTTAAGCAATCACTATTGAACCAGTATTATTTATCTTAATTGTTGGAAAATAACAAAGTTCTTCCCCATAATGTAACAGTCCTAATCCCATAACAAGGAAGACTAATAACATGGCATTAGAAAGTGAGAAAATTACATAAGGCATCAATGATAAAGAATGTATGTACAGATCAGCTATATTTAGTTGAGAAGTGATCTTAAACAAGTTAATAATCAGTATTTACTAGTGAAGACATTCAAACAGATGCACTTAAAAGAAGGTAAGCTCCAACTATGGGATACTCACCGTGTGATCTTTGGACCTAGAAGCTAACAGAATATGTCTAGAAAAAACAACAGTATCTAGACAAAGAACTATGTCTGTGTGTCCTGGCAACTCATATACACATGTCATGGATGAAAGGTCATACATAAAGTAATTTTGGAGTAAGTCCAATAACTTGAGGTTGGTCTGTAGTGAGACGACTATTTGTAGGCCTGTCTGGCCTGTTAGGGAGGGATCCTGTAACCTTGCCATTGATGCATTTTGCCTGCAATTGTTGTTCATGGACTGAATTATCTTATTGATCCATTAGAGTTGCAGTCCAACCATGGAATGTGCCTCTCTGTTTTTTTCAAACAAATGGGGTATGAAAGCACTCTGAAATCAACAATGCCTTATGGTTGGCAGGGGGGATTTAATAGGACCAATGATAGCCAACATAAATGATAAGTGGAAGAGGATGAATATTGGAACAATTGGAGATTGAAGAACATCTCAAGGAGGGAAAATCAGATTCAAGAAATGGCCAAAACTGAGGCCTATAAAGTCCAGTGCTTGGAGATATGATTAGTTGTCTGAGAAGAGAAAAGGATGGTGGTAGAATAGTTGTAGAGTATAAACTGGTGAGAGAGGCTATGGAGAGAAGAAAAGCAGAGAGTAGATAGTGAGGTCAGAGAGATTGATGAAACATCTTTGTGTTGTAAAGATTCTATAGAACTTTCTGCAGTGTGATTTAATATACTGATTGAATCCAGAGTTGAATACTATACCTGTGAAGTTTATTGTATTCAAAAATCTTTTGAAATTAACACAAAGAAAAAAAATTTCTCCCAATTTGTGTATTAGAAAGCTTGAAGAGAACTTTATGTAGGTGGACTTGATGCACTGGTAATTTGAAGTGCTTGCCCTTCCCTCTACCTATGTTTGATGCAACTTCTAATATTAATTGTCTGTGCTTAATTTGCAGTACCTTTTCTTCTACAAGAAGAGCTGCTACTCAAAGTAAATCATATATATTGAATTAAAATCTTACTAAATTTGTGCTTGAAAGAGACTCAAGATTCATCTATATGCAGTTACTTCAGATAAATATGACTTTCTTAAAGACTTAATTTTGTCTCCAAAAGGCAAAGCTAGTCTCCTTGGAAATAACTATGAACTTGAGTAAAATATGTGTTGTCTTTAGCATATGTGCAAGCCTTAAAATCTCCCTTTGAAAATATGCTAGGCTGATTAAGAGCGTTGTTATTGGATAACTTCAAGATTTATTTTCTTATTTTTATAAGATTTCTTTTATACACAAAAGCAACAATTAATTCATAAGAAGAATCGTGCCATCTTGAGCCTAATCTCTCCTAGAAAGTGTTGAAAATTGTAACTAGGTTCGGTCTTCATAAATGTAATTGAGTCTCTATGCAATGTACTTGTCAAAAGAACAAAGAAAATAATTTTTATTATTATTACAATGACTTATTCAAAACTCTAGTGTGATACTCCTTCATTGTACATCAGTATGACTCCAAAACCAGCATATAATTAAACATCAAACTTGAGGTTGGTCTGTAGTGAGACGACTATTTGTAGGCCTGTCTGGCCTGTTAGGGAGGGCTCCTGTAACCTTGCCATTGATGCATTCTTCCTCCAATTGTTTTTCATGGACTGCATTATCTTATTAATCCATGTGTGCTTATCTAAGATTTCCCCCCTTTTGATAGCAGCTTCAAGGTATATTCTGGATGGTTCACATTCATGATTAGCCTCCATAATTTGTATGATGAGCTTTCAGGCTGTGGAATTGGAGAGGATAGACTGCCCAGATTTGAAGTCATTTTGTGTAGGGTCATGAAGCCAAACTACAAATCAGCTGCGTAGGCAGGGGATGGGGATTATTCCCTTCAAGCAAATCAGCAGCATGAATTGTACAATTCTAGGCAACATGAATTGGCTTCCCACAATAATAACACATTCATTTATTGTTTGTGCTAGCCTTTCCTTCCTTGCTTGTTGAAAGTGTAGTGAAGAAGGTCTTCTCTGTGAGTGTGCCTTAGCCAGAGAAAAACCATGAGCAGCTTCATAATAAGCCATGCATTCTCAGAGCAACTGACTTCAGTCAATGATTCATCCATGGTGGATCTCAGAAGATGTGGCACCTAGGAGTTCTCTTACATACTGACAGCCCTGCAACTTACTGTGATGAAGTATGGATCATTTTATTTTACTAGAATGTAAAAGAAAACATCAATAGATGAATAATTCTTTTGAGAATTTAACCATCTGATATCAATCCAGGAATTTCACAACTCCCTCTTAAGGTGATGATGTGATCATATGAACTTCAAAAGTCAACTCCCTCTTGTCATCAATCAGAAATAGGTCACTGAATTTGTGTACGGTGTAGCACTAGAAAATCCCCACTACATGTTTGAAACTAGCTAAAAGGAATAAAAAACAAAGCTACTCTTATGGCAATGAAAGAGATAAGCAGAAAATCTATTACAAGAAAGATCTTTATGGTAACAAGTGCAGCACACTACAAGATGTCCTGATCATATAATTATTGTATGGAATATGGGGTAAAAACACACACATGAATTGAAGAGGTGTTATTGGTAATTTTATCAGTAAGTTCACACATATAAATTGAAACAAACATAAACCATTTTTAGACAATAAATCTACATCTTAAAGCAACAGTTCCAGACTATATTTCTGCCTACGTATTTTCTTGTGGGCAAGACCACCTAGGAGGACCACATGAGGTGCTAATGAAATATATAATACCAAGGACCTAAACATAGAATTGGTTCATAGATATATTTCTTTTAAATTCTATTAAAATGTTTTTAAACAAACAAAAGATCATAAAACATGACTGCAAGGAGATTTTTGTGAAATGTGTTTCTTGTGACACCTTTGACACAATTCAAAAGCTTGAAAGTTTTCTTGATGTTACTAATAATGATGATGTGTCTCTTGCATGATATGGGACTTCTAAAAATGACGTAGCAAACATTAAAGATGAATGCAAAGGGTGTTTTGAAAAAACTACCAAAGAAATTGGTTCCAAGTTTAGATTAGATTTCATGGCAGCAAAGGTCTAGGCAAATATGGGCAAAGAATTAGAAAGCCCATGGAGCCGAGTACAAGGATAGGAAATGATGGACTTGGTTTTGTGGTCAAACAAGAAATGGGAACAACTAGTTTGTAAGAGGGGAACCTCATATAGTGAGTGGATCATTTACCTCTAGAATAAGTACATATAGAGGGGAGAATATTAACAACAGAAACCTTGTACAAGGAAACAAGTTCAACAACAAAAGTTGTTGAACCAAATGGATATGTTTAGCTAAAATGCCACCATGCTGAAACTCCCAGAATCATAATAATACATTAAGTTAACAAAAACCCAAATTAGCTTCGGAAGCATAGATTCAATTAACATTTTATTTGGGTTTTAGAATTCTCATTAGAGTTGCAGTCCAGCCATGGAATGTGCCTCTCTGTTTTTTGCAAACAAATGGGGTATGAAAGCACTCCGAAATAAACAATGCCTTATGGGGGGGGGGGGGATTTAATAGGACCAATATGTAAACAAAACAGAGCATACCATGATTCCATAACGATGATAAACAACACTGATAAACATATTATACCATGACGATGCAAAGAGGGCATTGCATGACAAAAAGATAGGCATACCCTATGGTATATTGTGCATGGCATTCATTCTTCCAGACTTGTTTCACTGAATGGATTACTCATCTTAAATGCCACTAAAAAATTTACCCACCAACAATGCAATAAGGAAAAAATTATTAACAATCTTTTATTTATGTTGCGAACTCAAGTTAAATGGGCACTAACTTTTAAGTTTCAAAAGTGCATACATATTAATTGTAGTTTTAGACAGCCCTGTGATTAGATCCACCTTTACTATTACCACTGATACCATTAGGATCAGGCTTGTGAATTTCCCCTTCACTTTTGGAAGGAAGACATTGTGGGAGAAATCAGCAACCCTCTGTGCAGATATCTAGGCTCATATAGTAGAAATAGGGGAGGTTTATTCACGTGTGCTAGATTGTGTTGGACTAAGCTCAAATAACAATTTGTTGGACATAATCATTTCTATCTCGAGGGCTTCCCATGGACTCAAAATATGGACTATTAAAACATCCCTTTCAAGTGCAAGATCTGCAATGGCTTAGGCCATTTTATGGCAACTTGCCCCAAAAGAATCCCCAAAATTGAAGTACAAAATATGTTCCTCCAACTGTTGGATGCACTTCTATAAGGGGATTGACATAGATCTTTCTACAAGAAGATCCGATGATTAAAGTTCAGAAGTATAGGCCTTATCAAGCTGTCTCAAATTCTATGATAATTTCGGTTCCTTTTATAGATGTATTTCCTCCAACTTCACATAAACAGTCTTGAATCTGCTCTCCTCTTTAATGGTTGATTCCATTAGATGTTGAAGGAGGATTCTGCAATAATGGTTTGTGGATTTGATTTGAAGCCACTATGAGTTATTGAGCCCAACTCTGACATATTCCCAAACTGGAATTCTAACAGTCCCTTGCTTGATAGAAACTTGGATACATTCCTTGTTATTGCATTCCTTCTCTTGGCAATTCTACCTAGAAAACCCCAGAACTGGTCTGCTTGGTTGGTTTAGCTAGCTTTGTTCTTGTTTTGGTAACCTTGCCACCATTAGAAACACAAATAACATATTTATAGGTATTGATTTGTTATTAATGCAAGCAATTTTTTTATCTATCAATTTCTGCATTTATTGGGGTAGTTTGCTATTTTATTGAGTAGAGTTTAGAGTCTATACTGTCTCTAAAGTCATGTTTTTCTCATCAGCAAATATCTTATCCTTATCCTTGCAAAAACAAACCAGGTAATGGATTTCAATAATAGAATATTGTGAACTATTTGTTCTTAAAATAGTAGCCCAGCTGTACTATAAAATGCTTGCTTCATTTCTCTGATGAGACGATTGATGACTTTACTACAATAGTGCAGATTTCACGGTTTTTTTTTTTTAAAGTGGTCTACCATTCTAACCACGTTTTCATTTTTGTTTGAATGGGCTGATGATTTCTTTATCATTTTGCTTTTTCTCTGTAAAATAATGACCTTTGTCCATAACAACTAATTACTTTGAGATGAGTTATTTTACCATGCAATCTTCTTTGTTGTCTTTGCTAATTTTGTGGGACTTAATTAGTAAATGCCAAGATTCAATATAGTTTTGAACCAAGACTCGAAAGGTTGGCTGGCTCATTAGACTGTAGCTTCATCACTCCAACTCAAATTTTTTAATAACCATGTATGCAATTTCAGGGTAGGTTCATTTCCATTTGGGAAAGACACATGAGATGGATAAGATTGTATGCATGGGAACAACATACATTTTTCTCATGGAAGGCTACAAAGCCAAAAAACTGCCACAGTGACTTGTCTTTTACCAAAAACAATATAAATGTAATGGAATTGATACACAACAAAGTTGCAAATTTCCAATACACCAAGTTGGATATCATGGGCATTAAACCATTTCTTGTTTTCAACATCCCTTTTAAGTTTTTAGCCTATTGTTTTGAATACTCTTTCAGAAAAGTTGCAAATATTACAAAGTGGAAGTTCAGAAGAGATAGCCATAGGGGTATACTCTGTCTTTTGAATAGCTCAGGGAATCCATAAGGACATACTGTTAAACCAATCCCTAAGAAAAACTCCAACATATGATTAAATTCACAGTGCTCGAAGAAACTGCTGGAGGCACTATCCTCAACCCTCATTGTTCTTGGATAGAATAGTCGACAACTCTCACAACATTTTTGGCAATTTAGACTTTAACATTTTGGTATATTGGGCAACATTATAAGATTTCATGGTTTCCCATCATAGGATAGTTGCAAAAAAATTTGGAATCTCACCAAATGCACAATGTGCATGAGAGGAAACTTTGAATTTGTTGATTTGATATTGAGTTGGTTTGACTCAAGAGTTCAATTGTGATAGACCAAGCACTCCACCTATGGAACTACTCTAGGAGAAGAAGAGGTCATGTTACAGGCATTGTTCAAACTTCATGACAGAAATGCTTTACCTACCTAAGCTAGTTCTGCTTTGACAGTTCCTCGGGGTACTAAACTCATTTTAGCTCCCCAGATTCAGCCAAACAGTCAGGGTTCTCTCCAGAATTTGTGTCCTTCAACCTTGGATGGTAAGAAAGTGGGGCAACCTTGGATGGAAAAAATTTGGGGCTGCTTTGTTCCCACACTTCCCCAGTATCAACATCCAGTCCCCCTTAGCCCTAGTTAGCCCCTAGATGACATCATCAACCATTTTACAATGGTCAAAACCCCTGCCTCGGCCATCGAGACTAGCAGCCAATGCATCTAACTTGAACTACCCCAAGTGACCTGCCATCAATTATGCCACAACAGTAAACATGTACTGCAAGATAGTAGCAGATATAGTGGGAGCTGCAAGCTTCCATTGGGCCTTGCACTCGGACTAGGTTGTCCTGCTCAATTCTTTATGTCTGTGACTGCTATCTGAGGTGGGCATTAAGATGTCAAGCTGCACGCACTCGTGAACTCTGAACTCATTGTTCTGTTCATTGGAAGGATTCTGAACATTTGGGTACCTACCTTAACATCATCATGCTCTTATGTACAAAACGTTAGTCACAGCTGGTGCACTTTATTGGATGCCTTTGCAACTCTTTTCATGGGCTATTTCAGTGGTGTAGATGATGATCTAGGTTGCAACTTTGATTGTTGTTATAGATCATATTTGGGCACTCTCTTTGATCGCTCTTCTGACATTTATCTTATATTCATCCTTGCTTGAAGAGGGCGCTGCCACAGGTGGTATTTTAGCCTATTTCTATACCAAAAAAACCACCATGATTTCATGAAATCATTAAGAGCAACTGAGATAGGTTCGGGAGGCATTATTGTTTAATCATCAGAGGAGAAGAAACAATAATGGATTTATCCTATTGGTTTTAAATATGCTGAGTAGAAATCATCGGTGTATCATATTTGAATTGAATTAATGTGTATTGATGAATTTAAATCATTGCTTTTAGATTGATGGATTATCTCATAACTCTTGATGGATTGATTTTAACTCTTAAATGTATCTTAGGAGAGAGAAAATAGTTTGAGATTCTATGCAGTCTATTTTTCTCCAAGAAAATTTAGTTTTAGTTATTTATTACACTATTTTATTTAATTGAAAACCTTTGAGACCACATATTTACATATTATGAGACTAATATGAGTAAGCTTCTTTGTTGAATTTTTTTAGGTTTCAGTGTAAAACATGAACAACCCTTAATATGGCACATATGAATGGTGGCAAATGGATATCTACTGCTCATGCAATCGTTGCTATGGTAGAAGACGCCAAAAACGACATGTTGAGAGGGACCATTTATCATTAAATGGTCCCATGCAAGGTTTTTTGGAGAATGATGAAGAAATGAATATGGAAATGTCCGCAAGAATTCAAAATAATGATTTAACAATTGGAAGTGGTAATGGTTTACCCAAAATCATTGGTGAAGATAATGTTAATCATAGCCCCAATAATGACAATATACATAACTATTACATGGATGGTTCTAACGATGACCATGCACATGTAGAAGAACAAATACTATTGAATCCAATGCAAGAGAAATTCTAGATTCAATTAATATACACGTTGATGGACAACCTCATGATAATGATATTATACATATGGCAAGGACACCACTATACCCTGGTGCACAATGCTCCATATTGCAAGCTGTGTTACCCCTTCTTAACTTAAAAGTTGTCCATGGATGGACAAACAATAGTTTCATTGATCTTCTACAATAATTGTTTTTATACAAAATGGAAATTTCAAGTTTCTTTTAATAGATGTTTCCAAAAATATAATTCCACTCTAAGCTATATCTTATAATTGTTGATGGTACTGTCATAGGTTGTTATCAAGTCTACTCCTTCCAATTAATAACAAATTTCCTAAATCAAAAAATGAGATCATGTCATTAACAAAATATTTAGGTATGGATGCTTCCAAGACGTATGATGCATGTCCCAATGATTGCATCCTATATTATGGAGATGGTAAGGAATCCTTAGATGAATGTCCAGAATGTGGTGAGAAAAGGTACCATATAAGTAAATCATCAAAAAAGGTAGGAAGAAAGGTACTACGTCACATACCTTTAGCCCCACAATTTGAGAGGTTATTTGGATGTAAGGAAATGTCCCAGCTCATGGATTATCATGTGAGGGGAAGGAGCATAGATGGTGTTATGAGGATGTCGGTTGATGGAGTGGCGTGGTGTAAGATCGAGGAGAAGTGGAAAATTTTCAAAGATGAGCCACGAAATGTAAGAATATCATTAATTAGATGGTGTGAATCCTTATGGAAATCAATCAACACAATGGCCTACATGTCTAGTAATTGCTATCAACAACAACCTACCCCCATGGTTATCAACCAGAAAGTAACATGCTATGTTGACACTTATCATACCAGGTTATACTTTATTTAAATTCCTAATATTGAGTCTACATGGTAATAGTAACAAAATTCATGGTGCAAATGAAAAATTGAAGTTGATGTCTTTACAGGTTCAAATCAATCGAAACATATGGACACATACTTGGAGCCTTTAATAAACGATTTATTAATTCTTTGGCAAGGAATGAATATGAAGGATGTGTCTCGTCCTATTTCTTCAAGGATCTTTCAATTTCATGCAATGCTTCTTTTCAAAATTCATGATGTTCCAGGGTTGTCAATGTGTTGTGGTGAGTTATAGTTGGTGTTAATAACCTCATATTGTATTTATTGATTTCATTTATTTCATATTAAAATCCTAAATTATTACATGATCTTGCATATAAAAATGAAATGCCTTCAGACTAAGGGATCTTATGGATGCCCAACATGTGGGCCTTGCACCTCATCAAGAAGATCGAGTCATTTGGGAAAGACTGTATACGATGAATATACATGTTCCATGCTTCAAGGTTACATGCTTCAATGGTACATGTTGTTCAAATCCTTCAACAACCGACACCTTGAGATACTATAGATTAATCGAAGATATCTTAGAGCTTAACTTCGGATCTTTCAAAGTGGTATTATTTGAAGCTAAGTGGTTTAGAAATATTGTAGTAGGAAATCATCCAACAACATGTATGTATGAGAATGGTTTTTGCATCATCAATCATACCAGGTTTGAGCAAACAGATGAACCATATGTTTTTCCTAACCAATGTGAGCAAATATTTTTATGTTGTCATCCTACGGAATGATCAAAGTCATTTGTCATTGAGTATAATCCTAGATCAATAAGTGTCTTCCAACCTTCACATGAAGAACAACCTATCTCAGCAGAAATTTCATCTAATGGTAGCTCAAATGATGAATTTAATGGGCAAGAAGACATGCTTGAAATGTACAATGGCTATTCAAATTATTTTGATGATTAATGACAAATTCTATGAATAGTTCTACTCAAGAAAACGTAAATGTCTAGTAGTTCTATATTAGAGTTGTATTTTCATTTAAATCTATTATATGGATTTGTTTAGAAGAATCAAACCTATCATAATCTAAAAATTAATAGTATTTCAATTTTAAACATATCAGAGAACTATAACATGATAACAATGTTACATATATTATCATTATGTGCATTTAGAATTTTTTTTCTCATTATTTTTTTAGAAAACTTAATAATTAATGAATTTATATCTTATAGAATTGAAAACTTATTTTTTACAAGGGAAAGTTAGATATTAGAGGATTTGTTAAGATTTTTTTACCCTCCAAAATGATATTTTATGATTAAAATATTTTCAAAATGTTTCATTTGATTATGAGTTACTATTTTTTGTTGTTTCTTGTATGTATTTTTATTCATTTGCATACTTTTCATTTTATAATATACTCATTATTTCACTTCATATGATCAAAGGTTGATGCTTTTATTATTATTATTATTATTATATATAGCACTTGTTTCATTATTGGATTAATGCAATGAAGTATATAAAACTCGTTCTAACTTGGGAAATGTGTAATATTGAATTAGGTCTATTGATTCAATATGCGAACAAGAAAAAGAGGAAAGTCTATTCAGACAAAGAGTTTAAATGAATTTATGAGGGACACACCTTCTGGAGTCATAGGTATTAATGATATACCTTCCAAAGGAAGTAATTTATCTACAATTGCATCTTCCCATTTAGATTTTACAGATGATGTATATGTCCCAGTAGTAACTGATACTTGCCATAATGTGGAGCCTACACTTGAAACTGGATTTGAAATTGATAGATTGAAATCATATAGAGAGTAGTTGATGAAGGCTGATGTTGATCCATTCATAAGAGATGCAATTCATGCAACATACAAAACAGCTATCTCTAACACAGAGAATGCAACATATACAGAAACAATAGTTGATGATCTATTAAGGTAAATAGTCATTTATATTTTACTTATAAACTTTAGAGTTGTAATTACATAACATATGATTATTAATAATATATTATATCACAATGTTCAGGAGTAATATCAATGTTCTTGAAGAAGACACTAACACCAATGGACAACAAAATAAATCTCCTCCATCAGATGAACAAACTATACCATCTATTGGTGCATCTTTTCAACCTCTCTTAAAACATCCAAATGAATATGTTAAAGGAGAGGCAACTAATGGTATGCCATTCACAATCACATTAAATGAAAAAGGGCAAGTGTTAAATGATGAAGGTGGGAAAACATGGAGAGACATACTTCACCGTGACGCATTGAGATTATTTGGTCCTACAATTACCAAATATTTTCGTCATCAAGGTAAAACACATATACTATGTTTTTTCATAAATTTCATACTTAATTTATGTAGTATAAACTATATACTTAACATTTCATGTTTCATATTAAAAAAAATTATATATTGTACCCAGTGTTATATTCCCTAAATTTCATTACTATGATACTAGAAACCTTAGGATTTTTTATATGGATTATTTACTTTCTACGTGTATTTCACAGATAAATCGAAGAAGGATGAGTTATTATCTCTTATGCATAAATTATCGCCAATTTTACCTCCAAAACAAATTCTTCATAGTGTTGCTGAATATATTAAAAATACCAGGAATCCTTTGAGAGGAGAATTGGTGAGAAACGAAAATGTAGTCAAGCCACACTTCATAGGAGGAGAGTGGAATAGGTTATTGGATGAGATTTCTATTAAGAAAAAAAGGAAAAATGGAACTTTGGTTGGAAAAGACAAATATGCACATACTGTACGAGCCTCTAGGTTGTCCACATGCCATCGTTTGGGGAAAGGTGGCATGTTATCTGTAGAGGAAAAAATTGTAAGCTTAATACACTACTATGCTTCTCAAGGAAAAAATATTTTTTATATAATCAAATTTCTAACTATTTCATTGTTATTTAAAATATAGTTGCAGGTGTTCAATACTAAATTTTTTGAAGATGACAAATATTTTGCTTCATGCTATGGTGTATCTTCTCTCATTCATCAAAAGATTAAAGATGGATTTAATCCTATTACAGATTATGAGGTATTTTTTGACCTATAATTTTTTTGTTCTAGATAAATTTTTATAATATGAAAGAAGTATATGCAAATGAAAGTTTCAGTTAATACAATTTACATTTGTGTTGATCTTATCTTATATGTGTCTTAGGTAACTGATCAACATGATGAAAGAGAAGATGAAGCTGAACTTTGAATCATGCTTCAACCTTACCATATGTTTTTAGTTCACTTCAGTTATTTTTTAAATCAACAGGATACTTTAGTTATGAAATACCATTAAAAGAACACACTTTTTATGGTTTATTTCAATTCAATTGAAGTTATTGTTTGTGATTTTCTCCGTTTATTTCATTTATGTATTTTTATTCACAAACTTATGTTTATAATTTTCTTTTTATGATTTTTCCATGCAGGCGGCAACAAAATTTATTTTAAGGATGAGAAATACAAATGATTTCAAACGAATTATCAGTTTCATTTTTTTCATATCTCATAATAAACAAATTTCAAGACCTAAGACATTTCATTATATTAATAAATGAAAAGTGATTTTTTGATAATCAATGTTGGAACATATGTATAACTTTTATTTTCTTTAATTAAATTATCTCTTTTTATATACTCATCATTTTGGTTGTTGTATAATATACTTGAAATTTTAACATATGTAGATATTGCTATTACTTTGTAATTATTCATTTAATGTGAAAGATATCCATTTAATATATTTTTTCATGACTAAAAAGATATGTAATAGATTAGAAAAACAAAAGTTTTTGAAATATCATGCCATCTTGAAGATTTCACTCAAACAAAATTCTGTGAGGCTTGGAATTGAAATGACACTGCTTAAAACTTTTATTTATTTATTTATTTTAATTTTCAAAGATTTAAATGATTCATCTACATGATCAATACCATGTTGACCAAAATGATCAGTAGTGATATTATGTATGTAAATTTATTATGCCCATCAACTTGGAATCATGTGAATGTTTCACTGGAGGGACTCTTCCATTACTTGTAATTGATACTTGCCATAATGTAGCCAAGCACAAAAAAAGCTACCATAGTCTTATTGTACACAATGAATTAAAATTTTTGGATGTAACTATGAGATACTTCAATTGTGTTAATACATTTGATATTAATTAAATATATTTATGGTAATTGGATTTAAGCATAAGAAAATGGTCAAAATGTTCTCTTTGGTAATAAAATCAAACTCTTCCCAGGATACTCACCACATGCAATATATAACCTTTCTAAATAAAGGAGGTTATTTTGTTTTGCACCATTTCATATTTTATGGTGCTTTGCACCATATAAAATTTTATTATAATAATAATAATAAATGTATTTTTTTGCACCATTTTTTATTTTATGGTGCTTTGCACCATATACAATTTATTACTAGCAATTGCACCACATGTTGCAAAGGAAACATCATAAGGCTATAACATATGGAATAATATCATAGATGAAAATAGACAAATGGAATAATATCATAGATGAAAATAGATGTGATATGTTATGTGGTCTAAATGTTTCTGACAATTTCTTCTGCAAAATAAATTAGTTGCTAAGAATAAGCAGTAAATAAATTTAACTTTACAACACCTTTGCATGTGCCTCATGAATGGAGAAGTCAATTCCATTTAATAATCGTTAAGTTTTAATTTATAAAATATTTCTAATTAACAAAATAAATTAAATTAATGAAATTTAAAATGAAAAGTTTGAACTTTGAAATTGATAATTAAATCTTTACAAATATGAAATTCACAGCATTAGACATTGCATTTGTCCTTCAACTACTATATCATAATTAACAAGACATCCATGGTGGTCATTATTAATCTTCATCCTAAGACTTTAAGAGAATTTAAGAGAGTGCAAAGGGGATTAATAATAATGATTAAAGTGTTAATGTTCTAATACACACTTTATCAATAATCAGTGGAACCCTATCTTGAATGTAAAAATCAATTTTATCTTAGTGCAACTTCCGAATAATAATTGAAGTGTTATTATTCTAATACAAACTTTATTAATAATGAGTGGAACCCTATCTTAACTATAAAAAGTATTTTTATTCTTAGTGCAACTTCCATATTAATAATGACTTAGGTTTCTTTACTAAAATATTTTATAACTTTTTATAATATAATGATAATTTTAGAGTTAAAGTGTAAATAGATATAATTTAAAATATAAAAAATTGAACCATAAAACTACGCTTTAAAGTGTAAATACTTTTAAAATTAGAAGCATTCCAATAAGCAACTTCCGAATAATAATTGAAGTGTTATTATTCTAATACAGACTTTATTAATAATGAGTGGAACCCTATCTTAACTGTAAAAAGAATTTTTATTCTTAGTGCAACTTCCATATTAATAATGACTTACATTTCTTTACTAAAATGTTTTATAACATTTTATAATATAATGATAATTTTAGAGTTAAAGTGTAAATAAATATAATTTAAAATATCAAAAATTGAACCATAAACCATAAAGGTAAATACTTTTAGAATTAGAAGCATTCCAATAAATTTTTCACTTACGTTCATTAATCCCTCATTAACATGTTAACACAACCTACCGCCATACTTTAACACCCACCTTGCCATGTATCATGTAACAGACGCTAAATATTTCAGAAACATACGTACTTAAAATAGATAATTATTAAGGATTATTAATGGATGTCGTAGTAAGTTGAGGCGACTGAGCTAAATATTTCTGAAATAGATGTAATTAAAATAGATAATTATTAATAATTATTAATGGTTGTCGTAGTAATCTTAGGCGACTGAACAACCCCAGTCTGGCTTGAATTTTCTATTTTCATGGAGGAACATTCTCATGAAGTGGAACGGAAACCATCATAATTTGTATTAATGTAGTCGTTGTATCAGACTAAGAAACAAACATATCAGCTCAAGAAGACTTGGTAATTCATAATCAATACCAATACCAATGCCAATGATCTTAACAGTATATATACGCCGCTCCGCTCACAACATAATTAAGAACTTCGACGCATGGATTTCAAAACAAATATGGAAATGGAAATAAAGAAGCTGGAGACAATCCAGCATCCCCAATTTCTGCAATTTCCGAATGATGCCGACAATTTCCAAACTCGTGAACCCAGATTTTCTCTTCTCGCCATATGTGGCGCCAAACTGGCGACCAAGTTCGGTCCTCAAAACATTGCACTCCATAAACATCTTTACAGATGTTTCTTGGAAGCGCGTGAGCAGATGGAACCCCATTTCGAGCGCGTTCTACTACAGGACAAAAAAGGGCGGAATATGCAAAGCCATGTTTGTTGTGGCTTGATTCCCAAGTGCCCTCCTCTGTGCTCTATGTTTCCTTTGGAAGCCAAAATTCGTTGCAGGACCAGGTACAGGTGCAGCAACAACGCTGACACCATTGTCTTTGGAAAAGAAAGGGCCATGGAAAAAGAATGAGCAATGGAGCAGGATACATGTGCAGTAACAACGTTGACATCGTTGTCGTTAGAAAATGAAGGGCCATGAAAAATCAAAACCAGAGAAATAGGAAAAGAGCCCTCCCTGAGAAAACCATCGCTATAGAGGGTTTATGATAACAACACTCCACGACACCTAATGAAGCCAGTTGTTGTATCCCTTCCTTCCTTTTAACCGTCTCTCAAGATTCAAAGCCGCATGGGTCGTTACTGTAACGAAATTCCAATCAGCGTAACCAACTTCCAATGTAGTGTTTCCCACGGTCTATGATCGAACGACGGAATTTCTTTTAATCGTCTAATAATGTATCTCACGGTTAATAACAGTACACGGCGGCAGACAGAAAAGTTGTTTTCAAATAAAGACACCTACAGCGTAATTATTATAATAAATTGATATTTTTATGATAAAATTTTTATTTTTGTAAAATTGGTTTTGGTGTTTTGCAACAAAATATCTTGATCCACGTCAGATTGGTTTTTGGTGGTTTGCACCATACACCATGGAATGCCACATATGCATTTAACACCAAATTTAACATTTTTTACTAACTCCACTTTTGCACTAGAAAACATAACACCACTTGCGTATCTCTACATTATCACCACTTTTGCACCACTACTTGAAAAGTAAAGATTTCTCAAATCCTTTACAAATTGTGGTGCTAATGTGTGCTAAATGACCCTTCTTCTTGTAGTGCTCAGAAGAAGAACACTGACAGACATGGCTTGTATGGAGATGAAGTTGATGAGAACAACTCCAGTTCAATGGATATGATTGACGTGGTAAAAATGGGGTCACTCTTCTTTGTTGTTGATTGTCAAATGTACCAAGCCCTTATTCCAGATCGATTAAACTTAATCTATTGGAATCAAAACATTTTAGATATAAATTTGAATTTTTTTTTCAATTTTACCAAGTGAGAATTTTTTGGAATAATAAGTTTGAGTTTTATAATTTGTATAAATAATCAATTGTTTGTAAAGTTTTGACAATATTAAATTTATTAATTAGATTAATTATTTTACTCTATAGTGAACGTCAAATTTTAAAATATTCTCAAATATATAATGAAGAGAGAAAAAATTTGTGACCCAATTAAAAAATATGCAATGAAGAGCAAAAATTTGTGTGACCCAATTAAAAAAAATCTAATAATTAGACTGCTCTCTTTTTTTTCTTCTCTCTCGTTCCATGAAGTCGTTGTCATCAAGCATAAAACAAGATCCGACCCCATAAGAGGAAAGTTGTTTTCAAATAAAGACGCCTACGGCATAATTATTATAATAAATTGATATTTTTATGATAAAATTATTATTTTTGTAAAATTGGTTTTGGTGTTTTGCAACACAATATCTTGATCCACGTCAGATTGGTTTTTGGTGGTTTGCACCATACACCATGGAATGCCACATATGCATTTAACACCAAATTTAACATTTTTTACTAACTCCACTTTTGCACTAGAAAACATAACACCACTTGCGTATCTCTACATTATCACCACTTTTGCACCACTACTTGAAAAGTAAAGATTTCTCAAATCCTTTACAAATTGTGGTGCTAATGTGTGCTAAATGACCCTTCTTCTTGTAGTGCTCAGAAGAAGAACACTGACAGACATGGCTTGTATGGAGATGAAGTTGATGAGAACAACTCCAGTTCAATGGATATGATTGATGTGGTAAAAATGGGGTCACTCTTCTTTGTTTTTGATTGTCAAATGTACCACGCCCTTATTCCAGATCGATTAAACTTAATCTATTGGAATCAAAACATTTTAGATATAAATTTGATTTTTTTTTTCAATTTTACCAAGTGAGAATTTTTTGGAATAATAAGTTTGAGTTTTATAATTTGTATAAATAATCAATTGTTTGTAAAGTTTTGACAATATTAAATTTATTAATCAGATTAATTATTTTACTCTATAGTGAACGTCAAATTTTAAAATATTCTCAAATATATAATGAAGAGAGAAAAAATTTGTGACCCAATTAAAAAATATGCAATGAAGAGCAAAAATTTTTGTGACCCAATTAAAAAAAATCTAATAATTAGACTGCTCTCTTTTTTTTCTTCTCTCTCGTTCCATGAAGTCGTTGTCATCAAGCATAAAACAAGATCCGACCCCATAAGAGGAAATGATTTTTATTTTTTTTGAAATTTAAAATCTAATAATTAGACTGCTCTCTTTTTTTTTCTTCTCTCTCGTTCCATGAAGTCGTTGTCATCCAACATAAAACAAGATCTAACCCGAGGAAATGGTTTTTTTTTTTTAATCTAATAATTAGACTGCTCTCTTTTTTTTCTTCTCTCTCGTTCCATGAAGTCGTTGTCATAAAGCATAAAACAAGATCTGACCCCATAAGAGGAAATGGTTTTTTTCCTCCTCTTTTTTCGAAAGTGTTGAACTTTTTCCTCTACCACATCGTGGCTGCCTCGAATATGGAAATTCTCCTGCAATGGATGAGCTTTATTTCCATTCGTTCATGAGGCTCATCTTCAAAACTATGATCTAGCTCCAAGTTCTATGAATTATCAACTCGCACCAATTTGTTCAGTTCTTAAAAGCTTAGTTTTTTGTTCCTTCCAATACCGGTAAGTGTTTATTGCCACTCTCCTTTTCGCCTTGATACACATTTATCTTGGTATAAAAATTACTCAACTTTCTTTATACAATTATCTTGGTATAAAAATTACTCAACCTTCTTCAAAATAAAATCAAAGCATTTCTGCATTTGAGACTTTGTTGACTATTAATTTATTATTAGTTTAATTCTTATAAGTTTTGGAGTTTGTTTTAGACATATCTTTCATACCATTTTATTTAACAGTTTCACAAAGTTTTATTAGAATTACATGTTTGAGTTGTGTAATTTATATAATCTAGGTCTTTCATAAGTGTTTCAAGATACTTAATTTTGTAGAAATTTGAATAATTTGTTGAGTTATTCACCGAGATTATCCTGATTACACACTATTTAAGCTTCATGCATAATACATAACCTCTTCTACAATTGATCATCAATATGCGGAAATAGAAAGCAGTCGCATGCGCTCATTAAAACATAATCAAGCACACATATCAACACAGTATGTAATGGGGAAAGCAATAGTTGAAAACCCCCAACTATCTGTATAGTATAATGATAGAGAACATGTAACAATACATAGCACAATACTCCTCACAAGTACTCAGTACTATCTCCAAAAAGTTACACACAAACTAACTGAGATTTGAACAAGTCATGGGTTCAAATCTTCTCCACAAGTCTGACTGCCTCTACTGCGCAATCCAAGTGAGTAATGAATGAGATCCAAGTTCGAATCCCAATAGCTCCAACTGCGCAATCCTCGTTGGCAATCTCCATCAATGTGTGTGCAAATCTCATGCACAATCATGGTCACAACTGATAGTCACACTCACCCTTTCACCCACCTCTAACACTGGTCTCCACTGACCTGTCCATGCATTGCAGTTAACTGATGTGTTCTTTAGTTGATTTATGAGTTAATAATTAGTGAATTAATTAATAATTAATTCACACCACTCATCACTAGTTTATTTTTCAGTTAGACTAAATACAACTAGTTCAACTAAGTTAACCCGAACACAACTCCACCAACTGTCTCATCAACTCCACCAAACTCTGCCACATGAGTTCTAACTGAAGTCAACCATGCAATAGCTCAACTAACCCTTAGGAAAAGTGTATTTTCTTCTGTCAGCTGCATGTGCCACATCCAAGCATCAAACTAAAGTGCTCCAAGAGGATAAGATAATGTTTATAGTCTAAATATTATTAAGGGTTAATAATATTTGACTGTTCTATTTTTAGCCCGGCAGTCTAAAAATAGAAACCGCCCAATGTATAAAAATAGAGGTCCATCTATTTTTACCAACTCGACCAATCCTCCATAAATAGCATCCTGCAACTCATAGACCATGATCCATATGTCTAAAAATAGACATAGTCTAAAAATAGACTTTGCGCCAAAAATAGCCTGCGGGCCCACTTAGTGAAGGCGACTTCTTTTCACTAAGCTCCATCATCTTGTTGCATTTTCAACACTTCCTCTCAACAAGATATGGATTATCTGCAACCCCTATCCTGCCTCTGTGGTATTCGAATTTTCTCCTGGTGAGCGCCTTCGTCAAGATATCAGCATCCTGATCCTCCGTGGGAATGTATGAAAGTAACATGATTCTCCGTTGCACACAATCTCTGATATGATGGTACCTGATGTCGATGTGTTTGGATCTATCATGAAATACTAGATTAGCCGAGAGTTTAATGCAACTCTGGTTATCACAATAAATCATAGTAGGCTCCAAGTGTGACCCGAACAACCCGACTAGGATCTTTCTCATCCATATGGCCTCGCATGCAGCCAAGCTTTCTGCCATATACTCAGCCTCTGCTGAACTGAGTGCCACAGATCTCTGCTTCCTGCTGTACCAAGAAAATGCTGTCGACCCGATACTGAAGATCCCTCCAGATGTGCTCTTTCTGTCCGTTGGGTTCCCTGCCCAATCTGCATCCGTGAAGCCACAAAGCTTCACCTCATCCTCCTGTCTGTACCACAAGCCATATCCCGATGTGCCTCTAAGATAACGCAATACATGCTTGCCTGCCTTCCAGAAGAGCTTGGTAGGCTTAACCATAGCTTGCGAAAGCTGGTTAACAGCATAGCATATATCGGGTCGTGTATTGACCATATACATAAGCGACCCCACCAACTGTCGATAGACAGTGGCATCCACTACCTCCGCTGAAGTAGCATCCTCCTTCCTCCAACCACCAAGAAGAGGAGTGTCAACATGCTTGCAGCCTTGCATGTTGAACCTCTCCAGAATCTCCCAGGCATACTTGCCCTGAGAAACAAATAGTCCTCCGCTGCGCTGCCAAATCTCCAATCCCAGGAAATAATGAAGGATGCCCAAGTCCTTCATCTCAAACTCTCGTGCAAGATCCTCCTTTCATGAAAGTATCAACTGCTCATCGCCAGTCAAAATCAGATCATCTACATACAGTACGATGATCAACAGCTTCCCCTCCACCACAATCTGGTACAGGTTTGGATCCGCCTCACTCTTGGAGAATCCAAGCCCAGTGAAGTAGCTGTCTATCCGAGTGTACCAAGCACGAGGTGCCTGCTTCAGCCCGTACAGTGCTCTCTTGAGTCGGCACACATGCGACTCACTGCTGAAGATCTCAAAACCTTCAGGCTGATCTATGTACACTTCTTCCTCAATAACTCCATTGAGGAACGCAGTCTTCACATCCATCTGATGAATGTGCCACCCCATCTGCGCTGAGAGAGCAAGGATCGTCTATATGGAAGAGTACCTTGCGACAGGTGCAAAGGTCTCCTCATAGTCAATCCCCTCGATCTGTGAAAAGCCACGGGCGACAAATCTCGCCTTGTACTTCTCCACACTCCCGTCAGCTGCCTGCTTCACCTTGTAGATCCATCGCGAACCCACCATTGATTTTCCCACCGGTCTTGGGACAATCTCCCATGCACTGTTCCTGACGATCGAATCATATTCTTCGATCATGGCATTAACCCATGCGGGTTCCTCCACAGCTTCCTCAAAAGAGGATGGCTCTGTCACAACACATTGACTCACAAGAGCCATGTATCCAGTGTACCGATCCGGTGACTGTCTCTGTCTGCGCTGTGCCGTAGGTGGTCCTACAACCTTCTCTGCATCCCGAGCCAGTCGCTCAGCTTCTGTAGTGCGCATGCGCCCTCTGATGGTTGGCGCTGCCTGGGTGGTTTCTTCCACCTCCTGAACCTCCTCTTGTGGCTGATCCACATCCCGAAGCTCCTCCTTAGGAACTAACAGCTCCTCATCTGCATGCAAGTGTAGCTCCCTCTCAAGCGAACACTGCATGGCTTTCTCCTCCTGGAATTTTATATCCCGTCGCACAACAGTCTTGCGACTGTCTGGCACATACACCCGATAGTTGTGAGGTGTATCACTGTACCCCACAAATATTCCAACTTCAGCAGTTGGATCCAGCTTCCTTCTTGCATCCTTCGTCACATGCATGTAGACAAAAAGGAACCAAAAATCCTCAAATGGGAAATATCAGTCCTCTTACCAGAAAACGCCTCCTCGGGTGTACTCATGCCAAGTATCTTGTGAGGACAACGGTTCTGCACATATACTACAATATTGCATGCCTCCGCCCACAAGTGAATGGGTAGGCCCTGATCATGCAACATCGCCCGTGCAACACCCACGATCGTTCTGTTCTTCCGCTCAGCAACCCCGTTCTGCTGTGGGTTATGAGGTGCTATGAGCTCTCTCCGAATTCCTTCTGCACTGCAAAAGTCCTTGAATTCAGAAGAGATGAATTCACCACCATTGTCGCTCCTAAGAGCCTTCACATGCTTCCCCGATTCCTTCTCAACCAGCGCCTTGAACTCACATAACTTTGAGTATGTCTCGCTCTTCTTCTGCATGAAGAAGATCCAGCACTTCCGAGAGAAATCATCAACAAAGATCACATAGTACTTGTGCTTTGCTGTCGAAGCTACTGAGAAAGGTCCACACACGTCTGTGTGAATTCTCTCAAGGATCGTCATGGCGTGACTATCCTTCTCGTGAAAGGTGGCTTTCACAAATTTTCCCAAGGTACACCCCTTGCACTGATCTGACTGCGCAAGAGTGCCCTTAGGAAGCCCAGTAGAAATCTGCTGCAGTATCTTCAAAGCTCCATGGTGAAGGTGGCCCAATCTCCGGTGCCATAGCTCGCCATCATCCCGGCTCACCACTCCTCCCGCCTTGCATGCCATTGCTGCACAGCCATCTACTTGCAACTAATAAAGGTTCTTGACTTGAACCCCTATCTTCCGGGTCTCTCCAGTTGTCTTACTACGCAGGAAAGCTTTTCCCTCGCTGAAGACAACATCATACCCCTTGTCTTCTAACATCGCCACAGAGATCAGATTCTTCTTCAATCCTGGAACATGCATCACTTCCTTCAACACGAAGGGTTTACCAGACTCCCTCTCAAAGGAAATGGTACCGATACCGGTCGCACTGTATCTACCATCATCGCCCATCTCGATGTGCACTCCAAGATCTTTCTCATCCAGATCTGAAAATAGATCTCGATCTCTAGTCATGTGAAAAGACGCACCACTGTCCAAGAACCATACTGATCCCATCACACTTGAGACCAAGCATGCGATCAGTGAAAAATCCAGCTCAAACTGCGAGGCTAAGGCCTCTCCCGCTGCAGATCCAGCAACTTGCTTATTTTTCTTCTTCTGCGGACAATTTGTGGCATAATGTCCGTGCTGGTGACAGTGAAAGCACTTCACCTTGGACATGTCCTGCTTCTTGCCTTTCGCACCGGAATGAGAAGCTTTATTTCTCTTCCCCTTCTTTGCTTTGGCAGCCAAAGCGCAATTTTCTTCATCAGATGCCTTTGATGAAGATTTGTGTTTGGTATTCCGCCTTATCTCCTCTTGCACAAGATCCGACCAAAGTCACTCCCATCCTGGAAATTTCTCCCGACCATTGACAGAATCCTGATAGGCATGCCAACAATTCGGAAGACCAAGGAGAGCCAAGCTCACCAATTCCTCATCATCGACAGTCACCCCCACACTTCCCAGCTCATCCCTGCATTGGATGAACTTCGTGAGGTACTTTGGCATACTGTCGCCTTTCTCCATCTTTATGTGTATGAGTTTATCCTTGAGCGCCAACTTCCTCTGGTCGCTCTTGCTTTGGAATAAATCTGTCAATGCTTTCCACATCAAGTATGGAGAATATTTTCCATGCATGCTGGATACAATGTGATCCTTCACGCCCTCCAACAGAATCCTTCGACATTTCGCCATCTTCTTTTGCCAAGCCTCAACTTGAGCAGCATCAGTAGGCTTTGGGGTCACAGCTTCTATGAACTCCTTCAGCCCGTTATCATCTAATACCGCCTCCATCTGGTCCTTCCATGCAACATAATTCGAACTGCCCTCAAGGGCATATTCCAGTCGCAATCCGCTAAAAGACATTTCAACTTTGGCACCAAGAAAACTACCGCAAATTCGAATTCCAAATTCTGCTGCAAATTCGAATTCCAAGCTCAAAACTTAGCTTCTCCTGGATCTGTGAGAACAAATTATTTCTAGCACAGAGATCGAATGTAAGGGCATTTACTGGATATATCACCTTTCAAAGAAAGGATGGATCCAGAGGCTACCTGGCCCGTTACAAAATCTGTCTACCGAAAATAATTGTAATCACTGTAATAGATCCGATGATCAATTCTGGCTCTGATACCATGTAGAAATTTGAATAATTTGCTGATTTATTCACCGATATTATCCTGATTACACACTATTTAAGCTTCATGCATAATACATAACCTCTTCTACAATTGATCATCAATATGCGGAAATAGAAAGCAGTCGCATGCGCTCATTAAAACATAATCAAGCACACATATCAACACAGGATGTAATGGGGAAAGAAATAGCTGAAAACCCCCAACTATCTGTATAGTATAATGATAGAGAACATGTAACAATACATAGCACAATACTCCTCACAAGTACTCAGTACTATCTCCAAAAAGTTACACACAAAACTAACTGAGATTTGAACAAGTCATGGGTTCAAATCTTCTCCACAAGTCTGCCTGCCTCTACTGCGCAATCCAAGTGAGTAATGAATGAGATCCAAGTTCGAATCCCACTAGCTCCAACTGCGCAATCCTCATTGGAAATCTCCATCAATGTGTGTGCAAATCTCATGCACAGCCATAGTCACAACTGATAGTAGACTCACCCTTTCACCCACCTCTAACACTGGTCTCCACTGAACTGTCCATGCATTGCAGTTAACCGATGTGTTCTTTAGTTGATTTATGAGTTAATAATTAGTGAATTAATTAATAATTAATTCACACCACTCATCACTAGTGTATTTTTCAGTTAGACTAAATACAACTAGTTCAACTAAGTTAAACCGAACACAACTCCACCAACCGTCTCATCAACTCCACCAAACTCTGCCACATGAGTTCTAACTGAAGTCAACCATGCAATAGCTCAACTAACCCTTAGGAAAAGCGTATTTCCTTCTGTCAGCTGCATGTGCCACATCCAAGCATCAAACTGAAGTGCTCCAAGAGGATAAGATAATTTTTATAGTCTAAATATTATTAAGGGTTAATAATATTTGATTGTTCTATTTTTAGCCCGGCAGTCTAAAAATAGAAACCGCCCAATGTCTAAAAATAGAGGTCCATCTATTTTTACCAACTCGACCAATCCTCCATAAATAGCATCCTGCAACTCATAGACCATGATCCATATGTCTAAAAATAGACTTTGCGCCAAAAATAGCCTGTGGGCGCACTTAGTGAAGGCGACTTCATTTCACTAAGCTCCATCATCTTGTTGCATTTTCAAAAAATTTATTTATGTAATCAAAAATACATTTTAAACAACCAAAAATCACAATCTCACTCACAACAAAATCATAAAATTCAAAAAAAAGGTGAAAACATAAAATAGTTAGAGAATATAACCTTGCTCAAATTTTGAAGCATTTCTTGGATTTGATAACTTATCTATAACTTTAACAATGATCTGGGCCAAGATCAAAAAAATTGAAATGCCAGAAGAAAAGAGGAGAACACACTGTAAACAAAACCACAAAGAAACTTGTTTTACAAAATGTGACTTGTTACTTATAATATTTTTTAGTTACAATACCACACTTAAATTCCATGGTTGGGTAAATACCATGGGTGGATAAACACCATGAGTGAATGAATACTATCAGTAGATGCCACTTACAACACCATGGGTAAATACCGTGGTTTGATAAATAACATGGGTGGTTGAATACCATGGGTGGATGCCACTTTCCATTTAGATCATTCCTCCCTCATTAAGAAGCAATGGTCATCATTGCGTGAAGTTCCCTCTTGAGAAGTCTTTGTTGAATATGAATATCCACTGAAGAGAATAGTTTTGTGTGATTAACCTTTAAAATGATGAGCGAATATCTGAGAATAGAGATACCCTATAATGTTTGTGAGCAACTATGATACTGACAATGTGTGACCTAGCAAATGGACTCGATGAATTGTGGGTTTGTGGATGACCCATAACAATGACAAATGACTATCCGAAGATAGAGATACCATGTAATGCTTGTGACCAATTGTGATACTAATAGTGTGCGGCCTAGAAAATGGACTTCGATGATAAGGGTTTTGAGTGGTTGACCCATAACCTTGGGTTTGTGGGTGACCCATAACCATGATTCTTGTCATTTTTCTTGGTAAAAGTATTGTAGCTTGTTTGGTAGATTATCCTATCCAATGAGATGTTGTAAAGACTTCTTTCACATTATAGACCTCTTGTTGCAACTTTGCTAATAATTTTTGTTGAATGTGGTGAAATCAAATTCTATCCAAGACCCATTTGAGGTATTGAAGAGATATTTCCATCGATATAAGACACTTGAAATTTTATGACCTTTGGATTGAGAAAATGATTCTATAAATTCTGTAATATTCCTTTTCAGGGATATCTCTAAAACACAGACAACTCTAACCAGAGATGGACTGGGAGGGAATTTACCAGATATTTATCCTCTGAAAAGAGGATGAGATCTGGAGGTTATCTGGCCCTTTCCAGGCTCTGTCTAAGAGTGGGGGAAAACACAGCAAGTGGTATAGAAATCTAGATGCAAAGGGAAGAAATAACAAATTGCAGTCATACAATAGCGTATATATAAATCATGCACAGATACTCAAGAAATAAGAGAACGCTTAGCCATAGTATTAATCTAATAGATACAGAGGAGTACAATCGGAGATCAAGTGATAGCATCTAAATTTTGCACAAGGCAAGTCAAGATCTATTCTTAGAATACTGCGTGGAATGACTTCATTACAGATCTGTGTTGCATGGGACAGATGTGTCTCATATCTGCGTTCCAGCTAATGAAAATGGCTGCGTCACTGCCCAGACATATCTCCTTGCGGATCTGTGCTTTCCTCCAATTGATCACGCCTCCACTACCAGCGATTCCCCCTTCCGCAGAGACACGCTTCTATTTCTGCGCTTGGTCTCCTGTCCACGATCCTCCATAATACAACCAGAGCTTCCCAAACACGGGCTGTGTCCTTCTGCGCAGCTACTAAACAAGTTGATCCTCCACAAGTGTTGTGCAGTTAATTAACGCGCTGCTCCTCCACAAACACAGTGGATCGATCTTCCTATAAAGACATTGACGGGACTACCTCACTCGAGCAGGCACTCGAAGTCCCCTGGGGCTGAGGGTGAGATCTCCGAACGGAGACACTCAATGCGCTAAACAGCGCTGCAGACAGGCTAAATAGCCAGCGTGCTCAATAGTCGCAATGACCAGATTCAAAATACATAAGTTCTCCATGATCCCCTCAATGAGGAAATTATTTCCTTAATATAGCGTTTGTCCGCTCTTGAATCCTACGGCCGCCTCAACCCATGATACCACGGTAATATTCCTTGCTGTGTGCGCCTCCCCTCATGATACCACGGTATTACCTCTTTGCTGCGTGCCCAATTCGGCTCCTCCCCGTAATTACCATGTGCATCTTATTTAGAGTGAGTCGCGGTCCCTTTTACTCACGTTTTATTCATAATCTAACTACGTTTATTCCTAAGCTAACCACTTAAGGAAAAATTGACAAAAAATAAATATTCCAATTAGCCATTGCTAATTGGGAATATTGCAATCTCCCCCCGCAGAGCGTCTCTTGTCCCCAAGCAACTGTAGTGATGGATGCTACAATATTTTCTCATTCTCCCAAGTCACATCCTCATTCGGCAAATTTTTCCACTTCACTAAGAACTCCCAGATTGTTCTGTTTCGTAGTCGCCTTTCCCTGGTATCAATAATTGCCTCGGGTTGTAGTACCAAATGCCCTTCATCATCTGTAGGTGGCAGCTCCTTTGTTACTGTCACCTGCTACCCGAATGCTTTCTTTAGACATGATACATGGAAAATATTATGAATCTTGTTGCCTTGGGGCAGCTCCAACTCATACGCAACCTGTCCAACTCTGTGTATCACCTTGTATGGTCCATAAAAACAAGGCTTCAGCTTCTCAGCTCTGTTGGGGTACCCATGTTTTGGCAGATTTGGCAATACCAAAAGATGAGACAACATCAAACCACTTTGGGGCCCTAGGATCTAGCCCTCCTCGACCCGGAGAGGGATCTCTCCAATAAAACAAAGAATGATATATCTTTGAGGCTCAAGATGAGATGTTAGGCTAGGTATGAAGCACCAAGGGGGGGTTTTAAATAATTTGGTTGAAGGGTTGCTGGGTTGTTCACGAGATCATGGACTGAGAAAGCAGTGAGAGGAAAGGAACAAAACAGCAGGCTGTTTCAGCAAAGAGGATGGGCCAAGACAGTGCCATCCATTGGGCTATGGAGTCATGAAAGGAAATTACATGCAACCACTAGCCAAGGCTTTCAAAGGGAACGTCATCTAATACTAAAGGATCTTTTTAGATAGATGATGGGGTGGAACATTAAGGAAGGAATGTGAAAGAAGGAGAATCACCCCATTTATGTCTATAGATCAGGTCAGAGGTCATTTAACTCCAGACCTGCTTGGACATACTCTAGGGCAGCTCTCAAAGGGATAAAGGGGCTGCTTATAGATCAGACCGGAGGTCATTTAACTCCAGATCTGCTTTAGCAACTCCAAGGGAAAAACAGAGATAAGATGAACAACGGGATCTCAGAAAGGTAAACTGGTCATGCAAGGATTCTAGTGGACAGGGCTAACACTTATCCCCAGTGCTCCCAAACTTTCCAGCTTTAAACCCCTCAAGAACGTCTAAGAACAGCTTCAACCAATTCATACATCAGCCAGCAGGCAATAACATCCGTTGCGCTAGTTAAATCAACTGAAACCAGCTCTTAGATAGCACATAGAGCAGAAAACATAAAGGTAGGGAGAGCAGACAACATAGGGCACCTAACAAGGGTGAATCCTATACCATTATTCTGATGCCTACCAGCAGAACATGAAACAGTATGAAAATGTAAATAACAGAATTAAGAAAAACATCACCAATAGTAATAGACCAGGATCCTGTGAAATGTGCTTTGATTAATTGATGCAACACCAGTCATGTACAATATGGCTCAATGGCTGTTACAGCCCAGACTTTCTCCTCCCAGCCTATTACATACAACTACTCTGCTACTCCCTCCCAAGACTGTTCTAAGAGTCAAGAATGAATCCCTCTAACCGCAGATGCCCAGCAAGGCAACAACAACAACCGGGCAACCGACAACAACCTTTACATTATGTTCTCCGGGATCTTTTATAGGAGAAGAGAGGAAATAGAGGTAGGATATACAATAAATGAATCTCATTAAGACAGAATCGGCGGAAGTGTCCACGCCCATACTGCTTAATGGCTCTGCGCGTACTCTGTAGACTGTTTGGAGGCTCCGTCAGGTCGAGATCGACCTCGGATATTTCTTTTAGAGTCCTTTCTGGAGCTTGGAGCTCTGTGCTGCCATTCTAAAATAAATGACATGGATAGAAGTCCGCGACTTCTCCATACCTCCATTAATGTTGCTCAGACAGTCTTTAATGAAGCTCCTGTCTGTGCTTTTAATTTCCCTGGGCTCGAGAGGCATGGAGAACGTTGTAGGAATGGTGTACGTCTGGAGAGAACGTACTCTGCTGATATTTAACACAAATAAGACTTTTACAGTGTGTTCTTGGTCTTCGAACTGTGCCTTAATCCTTTGAATGCGGGATTATAACCATTGATCTTCAATTACAGGCTTAAATCCCCTTCAAATCCTGTTTCTGCTGCTTCGCTGGCCGGCTGAAATGACCTCTCTGTACTATCTGCACAATGGAAAGAGACTGTAAAACCAGGCGGTGGTGGCGGAGAAACGCTACAGAGGCGAAGGAATGGAGGCAGAATGGCAGCGGAATGGTGAAAACAGCGCAGATGCAAACGGAGGGGTGAAAACTTATGAACAATGGAGTTTGGTGATGGTATGCAGTGCAGACCGTTAGATCTTGGTCTGGGAGCAAAGATCAACGGCGGAGGTTGCGCGGCGTGAAAACGTATGCAACGAACAAACAATACACAAAACACACGAAACACGGCGGAGATGAATGTAAGAGTGGGACCCAGCGGAGGCGGAGGGCGATTAAACCTGAGCCGTGGATCTCAGAAGAAACGAACGGTCACGATCCAATCGCACCATCGCAATCGGAGGTCGCAGTGATTGGCAATCGCAACGCACAACACAGAAGTTCTGATTGCGATTGAGAGGGGGGACGCGATTGAGCGACAACCGTCGATCTAGGATCTGAATCAACGGCGGGGATGCAATCGGAGGGAAAATAGAGAAGGCGATGAGAGAGGAGCGGGATGAATCCGGGCCGTTGGATCTGGCGGGACGGACGGCGGAGATGAAATCGGAAGACGGAGGGGAGAGCATGCGATTGCGATTGGAGGTCGGGATGCGATTGAGCGTTAACCGTCCGATCGGGGATCAGATCAACGGTTCAGATTCAATCGGAGGGAGAGAGCGATCGGGGGATCGGAGGAGGGCTTGCGATTGGCGGAGGACCGTTGGATCGCGGGGCAGATCGATGGCCGGGATTTAATCGGGGCGGAGACAGGAAGACCTGCGATCAGCGATCGGAGGCTGTTGCGATTAAGCGCTGACCGTTGGATCGCGGGAGAATGGACGGCTGCGATGCGATCAGGAGGGTTTCAATCGGGAGATCGGAAGACAAGGTTGCGATTGATCGGAGAACCGTCGGATCTGGAAGGGAAATCAACGGTCAGGATATGATCGGAGGATCGTAATCGGAGCGCGATGCGATCAATCGGGGGGTGCACCATGAGAGTTGCGATTGCGATTGACGGGGGGTTTGCGATTAGCGCCCAGTCGTTCGATCGAAGGGACAGATCAACGGCTCCAAACTCATCGCAGGACTTAAAGCGTTAAAATGATCGCATCGGAACTTTTGCGTTATAACAAAGGAATGCACCCGCCCGACGGTTCCGATTGCGATTGGCCCCCAAGGCTTAAGCGCTTGGTCTTGGGGAAGGGTCACGTGGGGAAGTGGTTTGACAGGGGCTGGCAGAAAGGGGCTAGGCCTTAAAATAAGGTCGGAAGATGGGTTTTTTGCCCATTTTAATGGGATTTTGAAGGTGAAGGAGGGGAACGATAGAGGGGAAAAGGGGGAAGAAAGCTAAACAAAGGGTAGGGGAAGAAATTAAATGGGATTTTGGGAGGATTTGAAGGGTAAGAAGGGAAATAGAAGGGGAGACAAGGGGGGATAAACAGAGGCTTAAATGAGGGAAAAATAAAGGGGAGAGGAGGCCTTTGGGCATTTCTTCACATAACAGAGAGGCTTTAAAAGGGGAATCAGTAGAGGGAATACTATCAAAGGATAAAAGACACAAAGAGGCTTCAAGGAGACTGTGTTTTCAGGGGAAAGGCATTCCTTGAAGACTCAACAATGATTTAGCCCCCTATTTGCTTGTCAAAAATTTCATAGGGGGGCTAACAAGCTCCCTTCTGTTTCAGTGATGATTGTCAGTATCGCTGTAAACATAGGTAGACCAAGTCTCCTATCTCAAACTGTCTTACAATCTGACTCTTATCGGCATACCGCTTCTGCTAGTTCTGCGCTGTAGCCATGTTATCCTTGAGAGTGCAGAGAATGTCTTGACTCTCCTGGATCCAATCTTTGGCTCTCGGAGCCTTGCTAGCTCCCAACATCATCTCAACAAAATATAAAGAATGGTACCCATACAAAGCATAGAATGGTGTCATATCGATGGACATATGATATGTGTTATTGTAACAATACTCCCCCAGATGCAGCCACTTCAGCCATGCTTTCTGCTGCCCACTAACATAGTTACGCAAGTAGCCCTCCAGCCACTTGTTAACTATTTCAGTTTTCCCATCTGTCTGTGGGTGATAGCTGGTGCCTGGTGTCAGCTCCGTCCTTACCAGCCGAAAGAGCTCCTGCTAGAATCTGCCCATAAAGCGACTGTCCCTGTGACTGATGATGGTCTTGGGAAGACCATGCAACATGAAAATCTCTTTAAAGAACAGATCCACCACCTGTGCGGCTGTGTAGTGTGGTGATATGGCAAAAAAGTATGCGTACTTGGTTAGCCGATCAACGACGACGTATATGCAGTCCTTGCCCTGCACCGTGGGCAACCCTGTGATGAAATCTATCGAAATGCTCTCCCATTTCCCCTCTGGAATGGGAAGAGGCTGCAACAAGCCTGCGGGATGGTTCATCTCCCCCTTGTTTCTCTGGCAAACTTCACACTCCCTGATATGTCGGAGCACATCCTCCTTGAGGCATTTCCATGAGAACCTCTCTCGGATGGCCCGGTAGGTTTTTTTAAACCCCTGATGTTCGGATAATGGTGAGTCATGAGATGCCTAAAGTATCTTCTCCTTGAGCTAGGAGCCCTCCGTCAAGAATATCCTATCTCTGAAGTAGATGATTTCATCTATCACCCTATATCTATTTTCTGTCACCTGACCATCCAGAACCTCACAGGAAAATCTATCCTTGGAGTACTCCACCAAGAGTCGAGCCCTCCAATCTGTATCCAAGCTCATCAGAGTCAATGTAGCTGGTCTACGCAAAAGTGCATCAGCTACCACGTTATTCTTCCCTTTGACATATTCAATGTCAAATTCATAAGGCTGGATCTTGCTGATCCACTTCTACTGCCTCTCCTGTAGATATTTCTGCTCTAGAAAGAACCTGAGGTTGTTGTGATCAGTCCTTACTCGGAACCTATTGCCCACTAAGTACTGTCAGAATTTGGCCAATGCATGCATAATGGCCAACATCTCCTTGTCGTATATAGGATAAAACCACTCATGAGGAAGGAGCTTTCTTCTCTCGAAGGCTATAGGGTGGCCTCCCTGCATCAAGACTGCGCTGATCCCTTCTCCTGACGCATCACACTCCAAAACAAAATGTTGTGTAAAATATGGCAATGCAAGCATTGGACAGCTACTCATAACCTCCTTGAGCCTGTCAAAATCCTGTTTTGATGTATCTAACCAACTAAATTCTCCCTTCTTTGTCAGATCTGTAAGAGGTACCGCCAGCTGAGAGAAATTTTTGACGAACTTCCTATAATAGGTGCAGATGCCAATAAATCCTCGAAGCTCCGTCACGTTTCTTGGCTCTGGCCAGTCTTTGATGGCCCTGATCTTCTCCTCATGGACCCTCACTCCGTCCACTCCTATGATGTGTCCCAAATAAAACATCTCTGTCATCCCAAACTCACACTTGGAGAGCTTAGCATAGAACTGTTGCTCCTCCAAGATATGCAATATTGCCTCTATATGTTGGAGATGCTCCTCCCAAGTCCTGTTATATATCAATATATCATCGAAAAATACCAACACAAACTTCCTCAGATGACTGTGGAAGATATGGTTCATGCATGACTGGAAAGTAGCTGGGGCGTTGGTTAGCCCGAAAGGCATGACCAAAAACTCAAAGTTGCTGTAATGGCACCTAAAAGCGGTCTTGGGGATGTCTTGTTCCCTCACACGAATCTGGTGGTACTCGGATCTCAAATCAATCTTTGAGAAGAACTGGGTTCCTCTTAGCTCATCCATCAGCTCGTCAACCCGCAGTATGGGGTACCTGTTCTTCAAGGTCTTCTTATTTAGGGCCCTATAATCAATGCACATTCTCAATGTGCCGTCCTTTTTCTTCACCAACACCACCGAAGAAGTAAAAGGACTGGTGCTAGGCCGAATATGTCTAAGAGCCAACAACTCCTGAATGGCCCGCTCAATCTCATCCCGATAGGCCTTAGGGTGCCTATAGGGTGTGGTTATAACAGCCTAGATGCCCTGTTCTAACTCAATAGTGTGCTCAAACCCCCGATCTGGTGGTTGTCCTAGGGGTATCTCTCCAAATACCGTCTCCTACTTGTCGAGGATGGCCTGTATATCTGGATGAACTTTCTGCCTGGTAGCCTCTACCACTGATGCCCGCAACTCAACTGCCCACTCTATGTCCCCCTTCTGGAAGTCTACCTCCATCCGGTGAGCTGAAACAGTCTGAGGTGGGTAAGTGTGCATCCCACGTATCTTCTCATGCTTCTCGGTCTTCTTGTCATCCCATTCCAACTCCAAGGCCTCCCAATCTATGGTGACTTTTCCCAAAGTAATCAGCCACTGTACACCCAAAACCACATTGGTGTTTGGTATGTTAACCATGAAAAGGTGGTCAGTCACTGTGTAGGTTCCCATCGTTACAGCCATTTCTGGAACATACCTGGCACACTGCATCGTCTGATCGCCTGGGACCAATACTAAAAATGCGTCGAAGCTCTCTGTCGGTATGCCTCTCCTTTCAACCATTTTTTCATTGATGAAGTTGTGGGTTTCCCCACTATCTACTAGGATTTAAAATCGCTTCCCACGTACTGTCCCTCGGATTCTTAGTGTCAGATACTTGGGTACTCCTCGTAATGCCGCAAGGGTCCCCCCTGTGGGTGCAAAGGCTGTACCTCCTGCCCCTGAAGTGCGGGTGGCGAATGATCTTGCTCCCTCTGACTGTCTCCTACCTCCCCCTCCTCATACTGATCCTCCTCCCCACTACTCTCGGAGAAGACCTCAATAAAATGTGCTTTTCCAGCAGCACATCTATGTCCCGGTGCCCATGGTTCCTAACAGGTAAAGCACAACCTCTTCTTCTTCAATTCCCTCCGGGCATCATCATCGAGTTGTACCCTCCCCTGATTCCCTTTTGGAGGCGGAATCCTTACATCCTTCACCTTTGGCTGGAAAGCCAGTTTCTGGGGGTAAGATGTCTTGGTCCGGGGTAAGGCATCCTGCAAATCCCTAGTCCTGCCAATGGCATCCTGGAGTGTGGCTGGTCTAGTGGATCTGGCTAGTCCTCGAAGTGGCTCTGTCAACCCTTCCACAAACATATAGATCATCCATGCTATGGATAGATCTGGCACCATTACTGAAATCCTCAAGAAATCTGCAATATACTTCTCAGGACTCCTAGTCTATTTGAGCCTTGTTAGTTCAACAAAGTGCTCCTCTGATTCCTTTCGGTCAAACCTCTCAATCAGTCTCCGAGTGAACTCAACATAGGTAGTCACGGAGGAATGCCCAAGCGTCACCCTTCCATGGAACCACCAATCCTGAGCCTCACCCTCCAAATGCAGCGTGGCCACCTTGATGGCCTCTGTTTCTTCCATCTGGTTGAGCTGGAAATATACATCCAGCTTCTCCACCCAAGACTTTTCCGAACTGTTTGATGAACCATCAAACGTAGGAAAATGGAATCGGCTTGTTGTACGTTGGGTATCTCCATTATGATAATGTTTGTGCCCTTTATGATAGTCGCGGGGTCTGTTGTCCCTCTTGATCTGAACAAAGTCTTTAAATAAAATGGCATCCCTGAACTCTTTCCCAGCTGCCTGGTACTCAGCAAAATACTCACGTATACAGTCTGGTTCTTCTTGTGCTCCTGACCCCATATCTGTACTCAGAAAAGTGGGCATAGTAGCATGGACGGGGGCATGTGATGCTGGGTGTGGAGCGGCAACCTTCTCCTTCAAATGGTGGGATGTGTCTAACCCCTCATCAACATGGAAACCCTTTGGGATTTCATGCTGTCTAGCTTCCACAGCCGTGAATCTTTGGCCCATTACTTCTATCTGCTTTGCCAGATCCTATACTGATTTGAGCAGTGCTTCCCCAAACTATTTTGCATTGTTATCATCTGCCATTGACCCTCTCTGCTCTGCTTCTACCGCAGGCTCCTCCTGTTTTGTGTCAATTACCCGAACGTAGTCTCCTTCTCCGTAGGTGTTTTTCAACCTGTGCTCAATATCTCTATACTTCCTACCTCTGTGGCAGATGTAGGGTTTTTCTTCCAATGACATAGACTACTAGCTCCACAGGCTGAGCCAGATCTATGCTCTGATACCACTGTAATATTCCTTTTCAGGGATATCTCTAAAACACAGACAACTCTAACCAGAGATGGACTAGGAGGGCATTTACCAGATATTTCTCCTCTAAAAAGAGGATGAGATCTGGAGGCTATCTGGCCCTTTCCAGGCTTTGTCTAAGAGTGGGGGAAAACACAGCAAGTGGTATAGAAATCTAGATGCAAAGGCAAGAAATAACAGATTGCAGTCATACAATAGCGTATATATAAAGCATGCACAGATACTCAGGAAATAAGAGAACGCTGAGCCATTTTATTAATCTGATAAATACAAAGGAGTAAAATCAGAGATCAAGTGATAACATCTAAATTTTTCACAAGGCAAGACAAGATCTATTCTCAGAATACTGCGTTGAATGACTGCATTTCAGATCTGTGTTGCATGGGACAGTTGTGTCTCAAATCTGCTTTCCAGCTAATGAAAACGGCTGTGTCACTGCCCAGACATATCTCCTTGTGGATCTATGCTTTCCTCCAATTGATCATGCCTCCACTACCAGCGATTCCCCCTTCCGCAGAGACGCACTACTATTTCTGCACTTGGTCTCCTGTCCACGATCCTCCATAATACAACCGGAGCTTCCCAAACACGGGCTGCGTCCTTCTGCGCAGCTACTAAACATGTTGATCCTCCACAGGTGTTGTGCAGTTAATTAACGCAATGCTCCTCCACAAACACAGTGGATCAATCTTCCTATAAAGACATTGACGGGACTACCTCACCCGAGCAGGTACTCGAAGTCCCCTGGGGCTGAGGGCGACATCTTCGAACGGAGACACTCAATGTGCTAAACAGCGCTGCAGACAGGCTAAACAGCCCGCGTGCTCAATAGTCGCAATGACCAGATTCAAAATACATAAATTCTCCATGATCCCCTCAATGAGGAAATTATTTCCTTAATATAGCGTTTGGCCGCTCTTGAATCCTACGGCCACCTCAACCCATGATACCACAGTAATCTTCCTTGCTGCGTGTGCCTCCCCTCCTGATACCACGGTATTACCTCTTTGTTGTGTGCCCAATTCGGCTCCTCCCCATAATTACCATGTGCGTCTTATTTAGAGTGAGTCGTGGTCCCTTTTACTCACGTTTTATTCATAATCTAACTATGATTATTCCTAAGCTAACCACTTAAGGCAAAATTGACAAAAATTAAATATTCCAATTAGCCATTGCTAATTGGGAATATTACAAATTCATGGTACACATGGTCGCACAATGTTCTAGACATATGTAACTTCAATTGCACATATCTCTCAAATCAGGAAACACAATCAAATTCCGTAAAAAAACCATTTGATCTAACAAAAAATAATTTCAAATGAGATATTTTGTACCTTCTAAAATTCTCTACGAAGGTCATAGAACCTGCATGAAGTTTTCTGAATATTGTTGCAAAACTTTGAAACTGAAATATGCTTCAAACCCTCATTCCCATGGAGTCTTAACCAAAATATGATACCACTAATCCGGATTTTGAGGGGAGGCCCCAAGGTCAAAACAATTGAAATTCCAGAAGAAAAGAGGAGGACACAAAGTAAACAAAACCACAAAGAAACTTGTTTTATTAAAACAAATAATAATTTTAAAAGCTACATTGTGGTGCACAATTTCTCCTTTTACAAAATGTGACTTATTACTTATAATATTTTTTAATTACAATACTGGGTGGATGCCACTTTCCATTCAGATCAAAAATTTTAGTAAAATAAATATATTTTGTGTGCATCATTAATGCTAGAGATGTCTAATAATTTACTTTAGCTAATTTATGAATATGATAATTTTGGATTTTGTGACCAATAAACACAAAACACTTCAAGATGGGTATAGTCTCCAGGGATCCTTATTTTCATTCAGTTGATCAAAAATTTTCCTTTGTTAATTCAAATCAGAGTTCATATATGTTATATCAAGCTTCTTCATCATTGACTTTTCATTATTTTATAGCAATTAGGCCAAAAGAGCCAAAGTGCTCTACAACATTTATAACAAATCTCATGGCTATGTGGGTAGTCTTTTTTTTCATTTTTTTTCAGAATCACACCACCACACACACCCACTAATATAAATGTTCAATATAACCCCATACCAGAGTTGCATAGCATTTTTCTTCTCTCAATTGATTAATTAAATTGTCTATATCGTATTAAATTACTTTGTTTCATATATGGCTCATAATGGTGTCGTTTGTAACTGTATAATTTATTTCCAACCATTTGCATCATTGTAATAGTCCCTAGTTGATTTTCCATGTAAAAAAATATGTATAAGACCAAGGTCATGGGACATATATTCCAATTTGAATGGTGGGAAAAACATCTTAGGGGGGATCACTTTCGATTTATTTATGTTTAAGGAAATTGGCAAAAGCAAAGAGGCAATCATTGATATTTATTTATGAAAATAAAGGAAAATACGAGAAAAGGAAGGTGAAGAGGCACAAATTTTCATGCTAAGGAAATTAGAGGAAAAATTAAGGAAAATGAAGAAAATAGAGGCCTCAATAATAAACAGCCTTTTGAGGATCAGTTCATAGCTTTTATCAGTTGAATATTTTGTCAATTTAGCTTTATTCTCTCCTACTCTTGCATTATTAGAGCATTCTTGGAGAAATTTGACATATATTGGATTTGGAGAAAGAAGGAAAAGGAAAGCAGGGAGTACAAGGAAATAGTTATATCAACAACTACAATTGGATTTCTTTGCAGGTAACAGGTTAAATGTGTGATTTCCTTGTTTATTTCTAGATGCATGGTATATGCATGTGATTTTCTGGTTATTTGTTGTCATTGACATAGATATTTTCCTAGATTGACAATGGTTTTATCATTTCCTTGCCATTTCCTAGATATCCATGGTGTTATGGGTGTTTCCACTTGTATTTTTTTTGTTTGGTGCTCATGTTCCTTAATCATTGTGGGTTGGAAAAAACACTCTGGAATCCTAAGGACAACTTGGGTTGAGTTACTAGTCCTAGAGCCTAGGTTGGGACAAACGCTCTAGAGCACTTGGTGGGTTGAGTTACTAGTCCCTTGAGTCGGGTTAAACAAACACTCTAGATCCCTGAAAGGTTGTGGGTTGAATTACTAGTTTCTGGAGCCCTGGACAACTTGGGTAGAGAATGATTTAATTGATGTTAGTGATTTATAGACTGTAGAGGTGGAATCATTATGGTTGAGGGTTGAAGTAGTTTGGCCTCTGGAAGCCCCAGTTTTTTTTGTCTTGGTTTATTCCATGAGATCCCACATTCGTGCTTGGGATATGCCTTGGGGGTGATTGGATGAAAGAGAGATTTGGTTCATCCCAGTCTATGGTCGAGTAGTACATGGAATTCCATGACTTAGTTGTCATTTTCATATGTGAATATAAGGTATTTTCCTATTGTGATTAATGTATACTTGTATTGATTATGTTGCTGATATTATGGTTGAGTTTCCATGGTCCATGGTTTTTATGTTGGTTTTTTGTTGGTTATATGATGTAAGTTATCTATGGCTATTTTCATGATTTGTTCATTTATCTAATGGTTGAATAATGCATGCAATAACAAGTGTTATTGCACCTAGCTAGAGAGGGATTAAAGCCATTTTGTTGATTCTAAGGTGAATTCTATCAGTTTATGATCAAATATACATTCATGACCTATAGCTTACATGTTTTCCATATGTTTTATGAAATGTTTGTTATGGATTAGCCATATTTGGTTGAATTTCTTGCTTGAGTTTTGATTGGTTAACATTGTTAGTACCCTTGATTTCATTCTGAAAAGTTTCAAGAAATTAGGGGCAAGAGTCTGGAGGCTGGCCTAAAAAGGTGGCAGAGATCCCAGGACCGCATGATCAAAACTAAATATTTTAGGTCATAACTGCTAGCAGCTAGGCTTATGAGTGTGGTTGGAACCTCATAACCTCATGCATGCCTTGTTGTGGGTGTGATTGGGGGTTGGATCAAATAAAAAATTGTTCTAGCTCAAGATATGGTCATCAAAGGTTGTGGACTAATTTCTAGGTGATCTAGTGCTCTTAAGTGGTATCAATAAGTTGTCGGTGTGTCGGCCCAACTTCCATAATTGGAACTTGGATATCAGTTCATGTCATAGTGATACCCATCTCATGTTTACCCTGGTGAGATTGTGAAATTGGGTAGATGTGGGAGGGGGCAGTTACAGGGTGGTATCGGTGCTTCCAAGTTCAAACACTTGGACGTGATGGGATAAATATATATGGTTATGCATGCATAGTAGGTCATACATGCATTGTAGTGGGTATTATGTAGTTTTTTTCATCATGATGTTGTTGGTATGTTATGATGCTGACATGGGGTAGGACATGCAGATTATCAGAGCGAGGTTGCATCATTGGACCTTGGTGTAAAATTAGATCATCTTACGTGTTTGTATGCTTGGCATGCAGGTATGATGGTTAATGGTTTTAATATGCATTATGGTTATATACATGCTTGTAATTTTATTTTTGTTGTGGTTACATGGATGATATATGTTAGTTAATCAGTGCAGTCATATGCGCATGCGTTGGTTAGTCATGCATGGTAGTTAACTTATTGTTATATGCATTGTGCTCATACACATAATGATTATGGTCATTGCATTTAAGATCTTGAAGTTATACGTAACATGTTAATCTGGATTGGATTGTGTAGATGGTTATGGTTATGATATTCAAGTATGATTCGACATACTTGTGATATTGTGTCGCACTAATCTAGACTGACTTGTGTAGATGTGATATTCTCCCCTGAGATACATTTAGGTATTAATTTGATTATGTCGTCTATTAGCTTCTTCTTCTTTTTTGTATACAGTGGAATCGGCAACTGGGGCAGCCTCGTGACTCGCGTTACACGGGGTCGATTCTGACCGCTACCACTATAACCACCAGGAACATGCGTCCGCCCCTCTCCACACGCTCCATTTTAGTCCGGGGGATTTGAACTCGTGACCTCATTTACGGAGCTCGCTTTACAAACGAACTTCACCACATTTCAATTACCAACTCACCTACCCCCGTGGGGCTAAATCTATGGGGTTTATTTAACATGGTATGTTTCTATTAAATAGAAGATTAGGGATGAAGAGAAGAGTAGTCGACTATGGTTCACAATGTTAGGGTCCTATAATAATAAAGATCATAATTTTGAATTGACTATGTTAAGTCTTGTAATATTTTACATACTTTGCTTTCTGCAAATGTTTTCCCATATTAAAAAATGAAAAGAGGGTATGTCTTCAAAAAAAAAAATCAAAAGACCAAAAGAAAAGAAGATCAAAAAAGAAATATAAAGTATGAACCCCACAAAAAGAGATAAAAAATAGATCTTGAAAGTGTTGCACATTCAAATGCCTCTACTCTTAGTTTACTTTATGCAAATAAAAATTGTGTGCAGCTTGTCAAAAATGCCACAATCCATGATGATCAAACAGTTTAATCTTGATTCATTCATGCTTTAAATTTCATGTCATAATAGTTAGTGAATAAAGATATGGCCAAACCATTTAATCTTGGCAGATCAATAGTTAGGTAGAGAATAAAATGAGCTCATCAGTTCAATCTGAGCCATTGGAAGTTATAAGGTTAGAAGTAGATTAGTTTGCTTATTAAAAGAAAATAAAAGGGTCAACACGCTCAAATGCACCCAATAAATGAAGTAAAAAATGTTAGGGTAAATAAATGGTAGGTAGATTACTTTCACAAGTAATGAAAAACATCAATTGGTTCATCTCATATTACTAATATCCTCCTAAATCCCCTTCCCCTTGATAAAATTCTATTTCCACTCTTGGAAGTCATTTTCCCTTGTAAATTATCCATTTCCCTTTATTCTAACCTTTTTTCCCCTTATTTCACCCATTTTCCCTTCCTAAAAACCCTTTCCCTAGTTAAAAAACACATTTTCCTTTGAAAAGTAACTTCCCCTTTTACTAATTCCCTTTTTTCCATTAAAAAACATGAAAAACCATTATCCAAAGTTTAAAGGCACTAATGTAAAAGTATCAAGCCCCACTTCCCTTTTGATTTCACTCCCGCTAACATTTTAACTTATCCCCATATTATATTTACTCCATATTATATTAAATCCTTGTTTTAATGTATTTACTTCACTATATTATCTTAGGTTCCACTTTTTTTTTAAACCCCGCTGATTATATATCCTACCCCATTATAATATCCTGATCCCTTTTATATATTAAACCTTCGCATATATCACCACGCATATGCAAACCCGGATCCCACCTATCAAAACACCCCAATTCACCCATCCACCCGATTGTGATTCATCAGATCCAACGGCTAATAAGAGGTTTCGCACCCTCGATAGTCCAAAGTTTAAAGCCGAGGGGGAGGGGGGTGCGAATTGGGTGGTTTTTCACCCTCGCCCATTTTCCATGTGTCAGTCCCACATTGTATCACATCCCCCAGCCGAAAACCACCAATCCACTTTTCATCATGCGATAATATCCAACCTGTCTTCCATGTTGTACGATGAAACCACCGTTGTTTGAATTTAGCCCCACGCCATGTGATTTATCACCTCCGGTCAAAAAGTATTAAAGCCCGCCCGTTACTATTAGTTTTCCATTTCTGTTGAAAATTATGAAAAAGAAGCCTTTACTGACCTATTTTATAGCCTATCCAGACTCGAATTCAAGCTCATTGCTACCAGAACATTGTCGATTGAGAAGTTGAAGATTTATAGACCATTAAAGCCTGATGCGGACCAGAACCCCTTCCAAAGACCGAATTTAACCTTTTCTATGTAATCCTAAGTCTCCTGAGACCATTAAATTAAGAAAATAAAGTAATAATTGATAATTGAACAAGTTAAATGGCCTCCCAGAGTATTATAAGTGTAAATCCTCTACAACCCCCTGTAGTAGATGTTGAACACACTCCTCTAGCAGAAAATGAATTCAAAATCAGTGATACAGTCATTGATTTCAACCTTCTAGAGCTCCACTGCTGGAACCATGATAAATTCATAGACCAGGCTGATGATATCCAAATTTGGGACTCAAACCTACTCAGGTACATCTTCCCACAGACCTTTCAGTTTCCATAAATCATCAGACTCTACCAGATCAATTATTTGCCTAATGAAAGAGCTCTAGTAACCCCAAGCCAAGATATTTTATTCACCATCACTGCAGAAACCATAAATCAGATGTTATAGATCCAACCCAAGCTTGATGAAGCCCCACTATCTGTTGAAATCCTCACTGAACTATATCTGAAGCTAGACTTTCCCAAGAGGTTCCAAATATTCCAAACCTTCCTTCCTCCATCAGTAGAAACCCCAAAGAGTAACCCTCCATATTCAGCTTCCATTTTTTCAGAGGGAACCAAACATATTGTCACAATGTTGTCATACATTTTGTGCTTTACTGATGAATATGTAGATGCTTCTATCCTAGGTTTTCTGTCCATATTTTTCCCAGGACAGCCTCCAACTTCAACATTTAACTTTGCTCAATATCTATCAGATTCCATCCATGAGAAATTGGTTAAATTACTAGAAGAAGGAGTGTTTAAATATTCATCAGTTTTGTTTCATTTGTTCCTATATTTCCAATCAGAAAGGTTTGTAGTTAGCCTTCAAAAATAGGACACAAAGGGTAACCCCCAATTTGTAGTCTTCTGGACATCCTTGATCAGAAAGGATTCCACATAATTCAGCTAGAAAGACTTCATTGATGCATTTGTTTATCCATTTGTCAACATGCTAAGCAGTAGCATTCAACCTAGAGTCAATGAAGAGATAAAGAAAGTATTGCAATTGTCAGAACAAAGTAGGACAGGAGACTCGTATTTATACTAGAACCACACTGAAATTAGGGTGTATGGATGCCATCTTATTCCATACAAGCTCCCTAAATACCTCCTAATGAGGTTATTTGCATTAGAATACATCAGGCAGATCCTAAAATCAGATGAAGTTAATTTCCTGTCAGCAAAGAAGAAAACTCAATTTAAGATTGAGAACCAGCTTGGCCCTTTTATTTGCAATAATAAGAATGTTTGTCAACAAGAAGACAAGTGTTTACAATATTTCAATTTCAGTAATAGTTTCTAATGGCAATATGATCCTTTGGGAGTCATAAGTAAACTAAGAGTCAAATTCAAATTGACACCTTTTATTCATGAGTCAAAACCAGAGGTTGAAAAGTATGCCAACCAGTCAGAGTGGTTGGAAAATACTTTACAAGAGGTGGAGAAACAGGTTGATACTAGTTCCATCTTGCATACTCCAGCCCCACGAGATAGGAACTCAAAGAGAGAAACAGAGAAAGGCTCTTATTCTGTAGAGACTACTTCTAACACCAAATTCAAACTAATGTACAGGAAAAAGGCCAAACTGAATCCAGTGATTGAGAAAGAAGAGATAGTTGACACAGTTGAAATTATTGATACAGATATAGTGGTTAGAGATAATGCACTTCCCACAGTTTTAGAGGAAACACACTAGCCATCAACCTCTAGTGCTCAGATCATTCAGAAGCAACACAGTGCAAAGGTTTCTTCATCAAGAAAACCAGTGGATAAAGAAAAAGATATAATGGAGAAGTACAAAGAAATCAAATTGAAGAATGAGGCATTAAAATCTGTGACTTATGCCCAATATTGGAAACAAACTCCTAGTGACCAAAACAGGTTACTTTCATCCTTTTATTACAAAACTAGGAAGATGCAAATGACCCTTTTACAACCAACAATGTAGGCTCCAAAATCATCAGCAGACTACAAGAAAATAGCCTTTGAAGTGATGGCTAAAGATGTACATCCAATAGATCAAATTGAGTTTCATAAGAAAGCTGGAGAAATGATCTACTCCACTATGACAAACTAGGCTTTAAGTGTCCAAAAACTTCATAATTCTCTAGAGAATATCAGAGCACAGTTAAAACTAGAGAAGGCTTCCTCACAAGAAAAATATAATAGAATAAAATCACTTGAAGAATTGGTCATGGAGGTTGGATATGATCCAATGAATATCAAAGCCGCTGAAGAGCTTATCAAAAAGAAGAATGCAGACATAGTTGCATTGAAGAAACGGCTGAAATTACCCACAACTGAACATCCACAAACTAAAGAAATTTTGGAGAATGAAAATCAGAAAGATGAAATGATGAATCTCATCATTCAGTTGACAGCTCAAATGAAAGAGATGGAGAATGAAATGGACAAATTAGTGCAGGAAAAGAAGGCCAGCATGGAAGCAGTTTCTGTTACAACCATTCCTATAGCTTCCACATCAGCTTCATTGCCCATAGCAGTATCATTTACTACAGCAGTCCCAACTACTACAGCAGTTCCAATGATAGCAGAAACTCCAGCAACAGCACCAGCAACAGCATCAGCCCATCCCAATGATGAGGTAGGTAAATTGATTAAGGCAATGCAAGACATGTCAATCCAAACAACTGATATTAATGGACTTAAAGAACAAGTAAAATGTATAGAAGATGAAAATAAATTGGCTCAAGTAATGTATAAAGCTAAAACACAGAAATCCAATAGACTGACTGATAGAATTCATAAACTAGAAAATTAATTGACACTGAAAGAGCCACTAGCCCAAGCAAAGCAACAACTGTGGGCCAATATCATTAACTATGTTAATGATATTTTCCCTTCTATCCAAGTTATATTTGAGCAAAAGGAATTGATAAAGGAGGCTAGTGAAGCAATCCAGAAATTCAAAGAAGAACTTGGAAAGAAACTAGAGAAAGCCACTGAGATTATAAAGTTCCTGAACTCTAAAAACAAGCAGGAATTAGAATAATTTGGGATAACAGACATAACAGATAATATCTTAGAGGTGAGGAAGGTTCTTTCCAAAACAAATTTGATGATACAGCTTGAAGACAAATGCCAAACAATGGAACTAGCAATGAATAGATTCATAACCAAGTTTGATGTTTTGAGGTAGAAATTTTTGCCTAATCCTGTAGTGATCAATGATAAACTGATGAGGCATGAAGATTATGATAAAAATATCAGGGAAGTATCTAAAGAGACTCCCAACATTTCATCCATGAAAGGAGTTCCCATAGGCAAAGTGCTCCTTTAGAGTTTATAGAACTTCTTTTACCTTTAGCATGAGGTGAATCACATGTTTTTCAATAAGCCCACATTTGCAAAATATACATAGGTTGATGAGATTTACAGGAGAATGGTAAAAATCAAACTTCCATATGAAGAAGCCTGGGAAAAATGGTGTGTTTTACTGTGACAGGTAAAATTAAAAACAGGTAACTGAGCAGTAAGGTGAAAGAAAATTCACAAAGGTAAAAGAGTAAACAGAGCATGCAGATAAAGTAAAGATAGATTAAATATGAATATAGATGAAAGACAGAGTTAAAAAAGAGTCAGATGACAAGCAGTGTAAAATACAGTCAACAGATAAAAAACAGCCAACGTGAAAGCAACAGCTAAAGAGATAAGCTAGCAAAAATATCAAAGAAGCAAACAGCAAAAACAAATAAACAGGAACAACTTTCATTTAGTTAAATAGGTGACACATCCAAAGTTGTGAAAACCCACAAATGCATCTTCTTATGCAAATCTCATCTTCACTAATATTATCAACCTCAAAACAGAGGCTTCTCCATATGCAGAAGCTATTTCATTTGTTGATAATTATGGTTACCAACCATATAAAATACCCAAAATATGTATACCAAATGCAAAGTCTTCATACATTTAAAACAAGACTATCCCAAACTGTAGTGATCTCTCTATGCAGAAACTATTCCTCTTTTCTCCACAATCCACGTTTACAAACCATATAAATAAAACCCATTATGTCGAATTTATTGCTCTTCCAATACACTCTAAGCAGAAAAATTGTATTTACCCTATCCAAAGTCTAAACATTTATAGACTTACCTTTCTGCCCTTTGACCATATTTTTCTCATATTTCGATGCCAACCTGCACTTTCAATTTCTACCGTCGATTTTAATGAACCCATCCAACTACTATCACACAATATTGCATCTTAACTAGCATAAGGATTAATGCTTTGAAGCCATACTATTTCGACATACCTTTTACACCGTCGATTTCTATGCTCATACATCCGACAGCTATCGCATTTTTAATTGCATGGGAATTAAAGTTTTAAACGAACCCGATAAATCATAAATCAAATTTTATGATTTGATCCATCCGTCCTGCACTTAATAAGATCTGACGGCTTTTGCATTCTGATTATCCATGCAATAGAAATCGCAAATAAAGATGTATGCCATTTAACGTGTCTTATGCACGCGAAATAGGTGGTTTTTAATTTCCACGTGTCGCCTTCTAACTGCTATCACGTTTGCTCAAGCAATTACCACTTACCAACTAAAAGTCGTGCGAAAACCCATTTCTGGTTTTCAAACTTATCTTCATTGTTCCTTTTGCCATTTTCTCGTGGTTCCGCATTCGTTCTTGACACAATTCCTCTGAAACATAAATTCACGGTTTCAGGCATCAATTAATGATAGCCCTTTCACGGATCAAATCATTTCACGAATATGATCCATTGTGCTCTCTCTTCATTAAGCCGATACTCCTCTATTTTCCCTTACGCATAATGACTCTGTCTTCACAGAGTCCCTTCCAACCTCCGGGTTCACATTTAAATATGCATAATTCGATTTCCACTCTACACTGACTCCATTTCAGCTCTGGGCAATTTAATTTGCACCTGTGACTTCTTCCCAAAGATATACACAATTCTGCATAGAATTATAAATTGAAAGATGATCTATTAATAACACACAATTTCATGAATTCTTAAGATCTGTAGTTTAGATCTACAATGACGGGAATTCCTAAATTTCAATTATTTCCATATTTGAATTCCAGAGAGCTCATATAATCCCAATCACATTCTCAGTCCCATCCTTTGATTTTATTTTCCAATCTCACTTACAAATCATAACTCATCCATCAATGCATAATTCCCCAATTCAGAATCAAATTTCTTTATATATCTATAACCAAATAATTACAAAATATTTCCTCTCTGGCCTGATATTATGATCAATGTCCTTTCTGTAAAATTTGTCATAGGCTTACACAACAAACCCATGTCTGCCTAAAACCTACACTAATCCCCTGAGTTTTTTCTATGCCTTGATGCTTACAATTTATAAAATTGGTTCTGAAACCAATTTTGGTTTCAGATCCTCTATCTTCTCAACAAATTCCTCAAAATCCTCTAAGTCCTAAAATCTATCCTTTATCCCTAAAAAAATCCTTTCAATCCAGTGAAATCATGAAACCAATTCTAACTTAAGATTTACAATTATTTTTCAAATCTCTCATTCCCTATGGAATCTCAACTATCCTATTTCTCTCATGTTCTTCAATCATTCGGGAAAATTTACAAAATTCTCTCAATAATTAATTAATTCCTATTTAAAATCACTCAAAACATTAATAATTACATTAGTGAATGCAACTTCCTTAAAAACACAAGACCCCTATGTCTAATGAAATACACATAATTTTCTGAGCCTAATACTCATGCATCAATAGGTGTATGATATCTTCTTGCATGAAGATATTTTATTTCCCTTGAATAAATCCTGGTTAGTTAATAGGATATTTTGTATTAAGTTTTGTATAAATACTTCATCCATTCGAAGTATTGAGTGTGGATTCATGAACATTTCTATAGTTGAATTGATCTACTACCAAAGGGTTTATTGTAACTTTTCCAAGTTGATAGACAAGACAATAATAAAGGCATTTCTTTACAGGATTCATGTGTTGAGCTACTTTAGTGAAGTATATTTCAATTGTTCATGTTTTTTCCTTAAGTATTCCATAAACTTGCATGTTTTCCAAATTTAAATGTTATAACAGGAATATTATTGCAAAATTTGTTTAAGTACACTCTGTTTTGAACTGTTATTCATTTTAATGTTTTCTTCTGATATTTGGATCTGAGAATCCTTAATTTCTCTCCCATCGCGATTGACCTCCTTCACCTTCCTTTATTATCCGGTTTAAGGAATCCTTAACTGCTCCTTGATCCCGATTGAAAATCACTTCACCATTCAGCCTAAAAGTTCTGATTTTGCTCAGCTACCTTGCCCTATAACACTGCTTTTATAATTTGTTTCTATTCTGTTTTCTTGATATATTGACTCCATGACCCAATGGAAAATAGACAGGCACCTATCCATCTAAATCAGTAATTCCACCAACAAATCAAAATCAAACCAAATCGGTCTTAAATAACTAGCCTAAAATCAGTTAAACAACAAAGTTAAATCATTAAGAGAGAGCCCTCTCTGAGAATTAGGAAGGCTAGATCCTAATTTTCAAAAGTGGTTGATAGTTACCTCTAATATTTATTTAAACAAACAGAACAACCCTTGGAAATTTTGGAGTGATAACACACAGGACTCCCCTTACAAGCCTAACGTGAAATCTATGGAATGGAAAAGTGGCATGATTATGTGGCATGTTTTTAGGTACAAAATGTATGAGAAATGAAAATCAAGTTTTGGAAATTGTTCTTAAATTTAGTTACAGAGATTTGGAGATCGAGCCATTATAGTAGCTACCTCCTCCTACCTTAGTGTGGACCATGGACAGTAAGGGGGTATGTTTACAGGTTGTTTGAATTTTTGATTAATTGGATGATGTGATTATGTGTCTATAATATTGCATGAAAGATTACCTTGTTTAAGACGGTGGTGTTAACACAATATGTGTTGAGACAGTTGAAATGAACTTGAGTGAAAGTGGGTGCTAGTGGGTGCTAGTTGTAGTATTATGACTAATGGTTGTGAGTTGATTATGAAATGGTTGTTAGTATTCATAAAGGTCAATTTCAAATTAATAGACAGGATGTCTTTATATTTGGAACATGTGACTAACATGTGTGAATAGTTGCAGGGCAACATGCTTGGTATTAGCGTGACAATGTAACCGTTGATTTGTTTATATAACTAACAACTGGGTGGTGTGATAGCACATAATAAGACTCAAGTGCAACAAGGAAAAAGGTAAAAGAAAGGAATTGGGAAAGAATTCCTTTGGCTATGTTTGGAAACCACAATTCCAAATGAATGAGTGCTTTGCACACAGGAAGTCTTCTTAACCTTGATTTTTTCTGACATTATGTGAATATGTGCTATATTCATGAACATGTATTTGATAGGTATAACAACTAGTTTCCAGTTATGGTTGGATTCGTCAAGGAATTGGAGTCCCTTGAGAGATGATATATGTATGTGTTCAGTTACAGGTCAGCATGTTGGGTACAATAAGGTAAGGTAACTGTAATATTGTTATGTTTATTTTATGCATTGACAATTATGTGCTTATGGTAGCATGATGCAGGGGATTGCATGGTAAAGGAGATTTCCATGAAATATTTTAGAAGACCCAGGTTGAGATTTCCCTTGGAAGAATTAGGAGCCCATGGGTATTGATTCATGGTGTACGTTGAATTTTTTTTTTCTTTAAGTGCTTTGTGAATTGTTTGCACTTGATTTACAATTTTGTTTATATCTGGTACATGGCCATGACACTTTGTTTGTGATGTCGTATTATTATCTTTCATGGTTTTATTCTTGTTTGTTTCTTGTTCTTGTCTTTATGTTTTGATGATCTTGGGAATTGTTTGTGGAAAGAGGAAATTTAATGGAGCTCAGGGGGAGTTGAATGAACCAAACAGGTAATGTAAGACCTGGATGAAGCTCGGTGCATGTGTAAGGGCAGTTGAAGGAAATAATATTACAACCAGTTGGATTTGTTGGGTCCATTGGGATAAATGGATAGTGGTAGGACAGTTATGAGAAAGGTAATCAGGAAAGGTAAATTAAATGGATGGGAGGCATCAGATGCCTTGGTTATGTTGGGAATTTTTCTTCTCAATGTTGTACATCTTGTGCATAGATACATGAATTTCTCTTAACCTTAACCTTATGATATCTGGTAATTATGTTGTGAACATGATTATGCTAATGTCTATATATTTTTACATGTATGTATGTATGTATGTTGTTTTCTTACATGGTTGTCATGGACCATGCTTGTGGATGAATGATTGCTTATGTAGGTGGATGGCATGAAGTGGTTCCTATTTTATGATGAATCAAGTAGGTAGAATATCCCTAACATATCTATGAGGTTAGTATCATGTGGATGTGCTTTTATATTATGTGCTTATAACTATGCTTATGTTTATGTTCTTGATAGGCAATGTTGAAGAAATACATCAACAAAATGGAATCAGTGTGATCTACAACATGCTAGGATGAGCATGGATAGTGGAAAGAATCACAGATCTTGAATTTGGATTGTTGATGTAGGCAGTAAGGCATGGGAAAAACAATATAAGCAAGGTTTCTTGGTAGAGGCAATGTGGTCTCTGGATGTGTAGTATTATTTTTTTCCACATGTTGCACCTGTGGTGTTGTGTACATATTGTGTTTATGGTGTTGTGTACATGTGGTGTTTTTGTAACACCCTCTTCCAACATCTACCAAAGTAATCGTCCAACCAGGGTAAAATTGTGATGAGAGGCTACTAATATGAGATTAAACCTCCTAGATGACCTTAAGGAAGTAGAACTGACGAAAAAAACCAAAAATACACCTTACACTGCAACATTGACATCCCCAGGAGGTATTCCAACCTCCTAGGGCCCTATTCCCTTAGGAAGGACTAATTTTTATCCCCTTTGAGGTTGAGCTATGGCCTTGTAAGGGCAATGGAGCAAATTTAAACACAAGATCCATGGGCTAGACTTCGCAAGGGAGAGACTCTAGACCCTAGAGCCGTGGGCTAGCCTTGGAAAGGTAGCGGATCAGGCCTAAAAAAAAAAAATTCCACCTATAGCTCTAGGGTTTGTGCCACATTTTCAACCCCTGAGCCCAAATCACTTCCCATAACTTCTTGTAACTTTAGGAGAGAGTAAATAACATTGAAAAAAACATATGGAAGAAATCACATCATCATTAACTCATCCAACCCCACCCATCCATGACAGGAATTTCGTTAAACATGTCACAAACATAGCATCTACAGGTATAAGCAATAGATTTAAAAAAATGGGTCTCTTTCTTATCTGAGAATGGCTAAGAAGAATTTCTCCCCTACTTATAAGCTATCATTTAATCAATTTAACCATAGATACGTTGTGCATTCATTTACAAGTAAAAACATGGAGAGATTCATACCTCATCACTATCACAATACATGCTTATAACCAAGGTAATACCAACAGAAGTACCATGGATACATCAGCAATAGAATCCATATATAGACTAGTGCATATATAGATAAAATACCAAGGCAATGAATCTTTCATTAATGAATGTAAAAACCAACCCGGCATGGGACTTCCGCGTTCCACCCGACCATAGACATGGCTGAGCCAAATCTCACTTAGCCAGTCACCCCCATGCCATATTCCAAGCATGAATGCGGGACTTTATCAAACACATCAATCAACACCAAACTAGGGATCCAGAGACCACAACGTCTCAACCCCAAACTAGTGATTCCACCTCACAGTCGAACATTACTAACCATCACGGATTGGTCTTTATCCAAGCTACTCAAGGGCTCCACGATGTTTGTTCTAACTAGGGCTTCCAAGACTAGTAACTCAGCCCCAATTTTTGCAGGGCTTCTAGAGTGTTTTTCCAACCAGGGCTTCGAGGACTAATAACTCAACCCACCTAGGGCTTCCAGAGCGTTTTTCCAACCAAGGATTCCAAGACTAGTAACTCAACCCACAGTTGTCTGCTGGGCTTCCAGAGCATTTTTCCAACCAAGGCTTCCAAGAACTAATAAATCAACCAAAAACTAAAGGAATCATGAGAACCAACCATAAAATAATCAATAGAAATAAACCCACAATAACCATGGTTGTCCAAGAAATGACAAGGGTAGGCAAATCCACATGAATACCCATACATGCCAAAACTAGTGAGGAAAACATACATGCAACTCAGTACCTGCACTCAAAACCTATTGTAGTTGTTGATCCCGATGTCCTCTTCTGCTTTCCCTCTTTTCCTTTGATTTATTGATCTAATTCTCCAAGTATGCCACACTCTACAAGAGTGCTCCAAGAATACACTAAGTGCTCAAGAGTATGAGAGAAAGAGAATAATGAGAAATCCAAAACTGAACTAACCAAGCCTTCCTCACTGATTCTCAGAAGCCTTTTTATTAATAAGGCCTCTAATTTCTTCATTTTCCATTATTTTCCTTCAATTTCTTCCTTACATGCAACTTGTGACCTTTCACCTTCCTTTTCTCCTAATTTCCATTATTTTCATATATAAATGTGCCAAAAATGCCATTTTTCCTTTCCAAACCCTTTGCCTTTGCCTTTGCTAATTTCCTTAGCCATATTAACCAAAATGAACCCCCACTAGGATGTTTTCCCCACCATTCAACTTGAAATACAGTTCCCATCATCGTGGTCTTATATATGTTTTTACATGTATTTTTACCAGGATTATCTTTATCTTTATTCAAAACCATAGTATTTGATATATTTTTTCTTTTATATATCATCATGATATTGATAATATCAATACAAATAACAGTAAACCATAATCAATAAAACCCAAAAAACTTAGTTAAAATAAATAATAAAATTCTGATTTGTTTCGGTGGTATAGAGTTGGACAGTGGCTTGGAAAACAAAATTTTAAAATTTCATGTTGTATTGAAAATAATAGGAGTTTATGTTAAGGGCGATAGCTGTATAGCAACCATAGTCTTTGACTCTTTTTACAAGGTGCAAATTTTATGGTTATATGAGAATGCTTTGTTTCCACAAGTCACACTTCTAAACTTTGCAAAACGAAAATTTATTCTACACCTCTGTACTTCACATAATGAAAACTAAATTTTGAGATATGTACATTTTGCAATCGTTATAAGTGCATAGATGTGGAAAACACTTTCATTGTGCAGAGTGAGCAGGTTTGGAGGAAGATTTCATTGTGTGGAGTGTAGAGAAAGCACAATGAAAGCTTCCTACACACTCCGCAGAATGAAATTAACTCAATTAAAAGTAAAAGATTAAAACATATACTTCGATAATGAAATTTTCCTTCAGTACTCTACACTTTGCATAATGAAATTAACTCATTTAAAAATTAAAAATTAAAACATATAATTCAATAATCAAAATAATAAAAAAATTCATACATTATGAATTTTCATTGGATTTTTATTGAAAAGTATGGGAACCTGCAGTGAAGAATATTCACTATGGTACAAACATCTAAAAGTAATATTAAACAATTGGATTCAATGGAGGTGAGGCAACCCGAAAATTTAAGTGTGAAAAAATTAATATATCAAGAAGCTTTCATTCTGCGGAGTGCATAGGTGCAGAAAAATCACAATGAAAACCTATCCCGCACCTTTGCACTCCATACAATGAAATTAACTCAATCAAAAAAAAAGATTAAATAATATAGCATATTTAAAACTATTAAAAAATATAACATGTTTTTAAACTTTATAGTAAATCGAACTACAAAGCTTTGATAATGAAAATAATAAAAGTTTTCGTACATTATGTGTTTTAATTGAAATTTTTATTGAACATCACTATGTTAGTGTTGTATTATGGGGAGATTAAGCAACACAATTACATTAACAAGAACTATATCCATATTCAAATCTCAATCATCATAGTTATGGTTAAAATAGGCAGATATCTGAAATCATCATAGTAATGGTTAAAATAAATACTATATATGGAGCAGATATCTGAAATCCAAAATTGTTCTTGAGCGTTCATTTTCATTGTGATCAATAACAGAATATTAGATATAATATAAAATCTCAAAACAAATCCTTGAAAAATTATGTTCTATTAATGTTTTTTGGTCGACACAAATGAAAATGAACAAGATGATCAGATGCCCTTTATGGCATGTGGGATCTCCTTCGACCAGTGTTTAAAGAACGCTCTCACTCATGATGTTCATCCTCCACTCTCTGATCGAAAGAAGAATACTGACAGGCATGGCCTGTATGGAGTTGAAGTAGATGAGGACAACTCCAGTGCAACAGATATTATTGATGAGTTAAAAATGGGGTCACTCTTCTTTGTTGTTGATTGTCAAATATACCAGGCCCTTATTCCATATCCATTAAACTTAATCTATTGGAATCAAAACATTCTAGGTATAAATTTGAATTGTTTTTTCAATTTTCTCAAGTGAGGATTTCTTTGTAATAATATATTCGAGTTTATAATTTGTATAATCAATTGTTTGTGAGGTTTTAACAATATTAAATTTATTAATCACGGAGTTAGGATAGGGGTCAATTGTTTTATCTCTCTAGTGAACGTCAAATTCTAGAATATTCCCAAAATATGCATTGGAGGATACCTTCAACAATAATTTTATTTGTGCATCCAAAAACCCATTTTAAACATTAAAAATTCACTATATTTCTTTTTATAAAAAATTTATAAAAATTTTAAAATTTGTATAAAATTGGCGAGTGAAAATTTTTGTCACCCATCAAAAAAAAATCTAATAATTAGACTTCTCTCTTTTTTTTCTTCTCTTTCGTTCCATGAAGTTGTTGCCATCAAGCATAATACAAGAGGAAATGGTTTTTTCCCTCCTCTTTTTTCGAAAGTGTTAAACTTTTTCCTCTACCACAGCGTGGCTACCTCGAATAGGGAGATTCTCCTGCAATGGATGAATGTAACAACCCCAAATTTAAAATGCGATTAATTATATCAAATATGCAATTAATAATAAACACAAAATTATTTAACTAATCAACATAGAAATTTCAGAAACACGAGCAAAGAGACTTACCTGTAACAACGGTATTCCTTACTTGAGACTCCAAAGTTGAACGCTATTTGAATCCTGCTAACAGCAACAAAGTTTTGGGGACAACTCTCCACCTAACCGTAGGCTTAGCTGCACATAATCTTTCCATAGCTAGCCACTGTCAAGCCCTCAATCAACGTGCTACTGTCAGGGAAGCCTTTGCCTCACAATACCTTTCTCTCAAGAGAATGGATGAAGGAATGATCCATGAATCTTCCTCAATGTCTATTAAATAGAACAAACAATGGAAAGGGAACCACATGCACACATTCATTGTGTCAACATGCAACTTTTATTTCTTTATTTTAAGTTTTACTTAATTTAGTGTTTCTCTTAGTTTAACTTACTTTTTGTTAACTTTACTTATTTTTATAGTTTCTTAGTTTAACTCTTTCTTAATTTATTCCTTTTTACTTTTGTTAACTTCACTTATTTACTTATTGTTTAGAACTCCAGTTTATTATTTACTATTTTATTTAGAACTCCAGTTATTGTTTACTATTTTATTTATTATTTTTATTATTCTCTTGAATTATTATTTATTTACTATTTATTTAATTATATTATTTATTTATTTATTATTTATTATTTTATTATTATTAGGGGGAATTACATACTCCCCCTCTTTAAATGAACTTCGTCCCGAAGTTAAGTTGAATAATTTAGTATTTTATTTATTTATTTATTTATTACTTCATGTTTTCCCAACACCCTCTGTTGAACTAGTATAACCAGTAGGCATCGAAAGTTGCCATAACACCCGGGAAATCTCAAGGAATCTCTGTCATTTTTCCCACTTTCAGAACCAGGCATAAGCCTCATTGGTCCGTACCATATCCCAAGGTTGGACCCAAGGCTAGTGCCCAGCTCAGACCTCATCTGCCCCAAGGCAGGCATCCGTTCCCAGTACTCAATGACTTTGGACATCTCGCAAGGATGGACAACTCCCTCCACACTCACTAAGGTGCACAGCCCTAGGCATCGAAGTCCTTACACCCCTTCCAGACTTCGTCATCCCAATCCTATACGAGGCACTTGGCCTACAATATCAGGCCCTTAGCCTCCTCAAGATGGTCCCACAACCCTTCAAGAGCTATCCATCAAGAGTTATACAAGACAAATGAACCACTGGCATATGTAGTGTTTATTGAGTTTGTCCCCAGCCCATATGGTGTTACATATTCTCCCTCATAGGTATGGGATCCTACAATATCATCAAATTAACCAACCCTCTTGGCCCATTTGTGGATTTCCTGCCAATAATCTCATCTCAACATGCATCCAATGCATTAGTTATAATCATAACATCATAGAAAATAATACACATCCTAACTCTTGCATTTCATCATGGTAATATAACATCATTGTTAATAACCACAATCTAAATAGTAAAGAACTGCATCCACATGCATGTCACAAAATCGACATCGATTCTACACGCTTCACATCATGAAATACCATCATAAGTTATAACATCAAAATATATGAATCATGACATTACATAATAAACTAATCACATGTCGATATAACCTCAAATCATAACATCATAATCCCTATGCATATCATAAACATCATTTTCATTTTCATAAGTAAGAACCACATGTGCATCATTACCAACATCTCATAACAGTTAATTAATAACTGAAATCATAATGTGTGATTTAGATGTATAAATAAAATTTAAACAATAAGACACGATCTAGAGGGTTCATAAAAGTATCTACCTTAGCTAAATTATGTGCTCCTATTTAGTTCACCACACAATTTAATCAAATAGATAAGGAAAGTCATTAAAAATAACATCTGCATCTTCCCAGGTAGTTGAACCTGGGCTATATTGGTCCAACTGGAACTTGACTTGCTCAAACTCATGATTCCTGAGCCGACGAACTCGGCAGTCCAGTATACAGAATGGTTCAACCTAAAGGACTCCCTCCTCGGAAACTTGTAATTTCTCAAATGTTAGCACATGGGATGGGTCAGGTACATATTTTCTAAGCATAGAAACATGAAACACATTATGCATTCTTCTTATATGGAATGGCAGCTCGAGCTTTTAAGCAACTGATCCAATCCTCTCTAGGATCTTAAATGGGCCAAAAAATCTAGGGGATAACTTTGTTCCCTTTCCAAATCTGAAGGAACTCTTAGAGGGTTTGACTCTAATAAAAACTTTCCTTCCTTCCTCGAAGCTTCTATCAATTCTCTTTGCATCGGCATAACTTTTCTGGCGATCCCTAGCTTCTTTTAGCCTCTGCTTAATTATTGACATTTTTTCTTCCATTTCTTGGAGCATTTCAGGTCCCAACATGACTCGATCCTCTAATCAATCCCAGCTCAATGGAGTACGACATGGTATTCCATATAAGACTTCGAAGGGAGCTGCCTGAATTGAACTGTGATAAATATTATTTTATGCAAATTCCAATAAGGGAAGGTATTTCTCCCACTGGTTTTTTTTATCCATGACATACACTCTGAGCATGTCCTATAATACTCGGTTTACTCTTTCTATTTTCCCATCTGTCTCTAGATGATATGCAGTATTGAAGTTTAGTTGTGTTCCCATAGATTGTAAAAGGATTTTCCAAAATCTGGAAGTAAAGCGTGCATCTCTGTCGGATATTATTTTCCAGGGCACTCCATGAAGGCGAATTATTTCCTTTAGGAAAACTTGAGCAATAGTTGGTGCCTCCAAGGTGCTCTTAAATGGAATGAAGTGAGCACTCTTAGTTAATTTGTCAACAACGACCATAATACATTCAGGTCTTTGGGAATTCATATGTAATCCCGAAAAAAAATCCATCGAAACCACTTCCCTCTTAGTTTATGGTATATCATGGGGTTGTAAAAGACCTGTAGGGTGACGATGTTCAGCTTTAACATGTTGACATTCTAGACAGCAGACCATGAACTGTGTTATATTTTTTTTCATTCCTACCCAGAAAAATAGTTGTTTCAAATCTGCATACATTTTCTGGACTCCTGGATGTGCAACATATGGAGCTTGGTGGGATTCTTTCATTATTATTTTCTGAAGTTCATCATCAGCGGGTACATACATCTTACTGTTGAGCTGCCTTTTTGTCCAAATTTTTATGGTTTTTTATCAAACAATTACATGCTTGTACTTAGTGTTTGGATCATTATTAACCTATTATGTTGTTAATTAGATTAATTAGAGACAATAACTGTTTATTTATAAAATACTTTTGTTAATTAGTTTGAAGAGTATTTTTGTGTAAATTTCATTAATGAGTGCCTTCTTGGTGGCAGGTGGCAATGTGAAATGTTAGCTGCAATCAAGCAATGTATGCCTCACCATGATTTTATTCGTGAAGTTGATCCCGATCCAATCATTGGTTATAATATATTCAAGTTTGACTTGCCATATCTCATAGAGAGGGCAGACACATTGAAAACAATAGAGTTCCCTTTCCTGGGCCGTATTAGAAATAATCGTGTTCGTGTGAGGGAAACCTCTATCTCATCAAGACAATATGGTCCATGAGAGAGAAAGGAAGAAACGATTGAAGGTAGAGTTCAGTTGGATTTATTTCAGAGACAAGAAGAGTCTGGCCGCCAATTGCATTTGGGGCTTCCACTGCTTCTTGGTATGAACATGTTAGCAGAACGGTCTTCTTGGTCATCTACAAGCATCATCGCCTCTGGAAATTCATAGTTAAGCAGATTACAAGAAACAAAATAAGGACGTTTCTGATTCACAGATTCATGTGCCACACCCATCACGCTGCTTGGCATACTCTTCACAATGTCATATGCTGATACCTACCTTGAAATTGTGAGGAAACTGCCTGTAAGATCACCATTCCCATGGAAGCGACGAGGAATTGCTTCCCCATCAATGCAGCTTAGCTCTCAAGTCCAGAATCCCTCGTGCCCAAGTGAAAATCATCGAGAAAACTGATCAAATTACCATAGTTGTGGGTAGACAGAGAGCATTTGCCTAAGAACTGGAAGAAATATGGAAGGAACAATAAAAAATCATTAACAGGAAGCACCACTATGTTCAAAGCCCAGCATTGAAAGGGTCGGCACCTCATCGAGTTGTGCGTTAAGGCACCATCTCCAGTAATCAGAAAAGGGTTGAAATACTTCTAGAAGCCTTAAGGACTTTTTTATGATAAGATCTTATGACTCAGTTTATACATTCAGCAGATGTCTGGCATCAATTCGAACCCATTCAAAATCGGATATTCTTATTTTGGTCTTGAATCAGTTTATAATTCTAAGTTTGTATGTGTGTGTAACCAAGGGCCTGAATAATTGGGCAGCGTTGTTGCTATATAGGAGAGCACTATGCATTAATAAGGGGGAGGAGTCTAGTAAAAAAAGTCATTGTGTATGAATAGAGGAGAAGACGGGATTGCAAAGAAGAATGATAGGCTATTTGTACATTACCTTGCTTGCAGATATTGATTTGTAATTGTGCCATGAGAGGAGTCTGAGCCTAGTGGAATGATCCACTGGAGCCCAGCATTTAATTATTAGCATTTATGTAACTTGATTTCATCAGTAATATGATTTTGCATCCGATTTATATTATCCAAGCTATTTTGAATTCATAATTTAATGTATTAATGTAGTTTATTTTCAAGAATATTGAGTTGGGAGATCGGGCCCATCAATCAGCTCATTGTCTAGATTCTTAGGATTTATTTAGTCGACTACTAGAATGATTTATTTCGTTGCAACTGTAGGTCTTCTTGTGTTTTATTTCTTGAATCGTGTAGTGTGCTTGAAACTCTGCCATTTCATGATTTCTTTTTATGTCTTTTATTTAGTTGCACAGGTTTGATTAGTGAGTTTAAAGATAATGTTAATTGACTTTTGTTCCAACAATTCAATTAAAATAGAGTATCAATTAGTGAGTGATTTTCTTCCTCAATCCCACTCTTTCCCTGTTCAAGATATTTTACAACGAAATATATATTAAATTGCAGGGATTTAAAATGGGAATAATCATGATATAAAATCAACAAAGGTTTCATTTAAATTGGCACTTGTAAATAATTTAAAATCGTTGCATGAAGTTGATCTTTGAATTAAGGGAACAATATTCATTATCATAGCTTAATATCAAGATTAGTGTAAAGTAAATTAATATAAATAAGTGTCCAACAGATACTTTTGAAGATATATTTGCTCAATAAAGACTGAATTTAATATTTCCATACGCTTATGATTTCTTCCCAACAACGGTACTTGCATCATTTGAAAAAAAACATTTTAAGTACAGATTTTGAAGCATCATTCGGAAGAATCATTTTAAGTACAGAGTTTAAGATAGTTGAAATTGAATTTGTTTCATGTTTTTCATATTTGCAATTTAGTTGAAGTCCTTTAAGAAGTTCAGCATTCTTTATTTCTCGCATAATTTGTAGTGTGATTACTTTGAAATGTCTTATTTATTTTCCTACATGATTTCCTTTCTGAATTAGTTCTAGGGTTTTGATTTTGCAAATCTCCGAGGCCATATTTTGGTATATATTGTACTACATCTCTAAGTCTTATGACCCCAGATTGACAATTTAATGTGGGTGTAAATCTAGCATTTATACCTCCCAACACTTACCATTATACTGTAGCAACCCATCCTCATCTAAGGTGCATCCTTCCCACTTGGATTCCATTGGTACTTCTTCTTGTAAGGCAGGTTTTATTTGTTGGTATTGCGGGTCCCATATTAGGTGTTTTAGAATCTAGCTTCTCAGGTCTATATTCATTGAAAGTATGAATGAACTCTAGGTCTCCTGCTTAAAGCATCTGCAACCTTATTTTCTTTCCCCTTGATGTAGGATATCCTGAAATCATATTCACTAAATAACTCACTCCAACGTTGTTTTCGAGCATCAAGGTCCTTTTGGGTGAATATATGCTCAAGACTTTTATGATCCATTCTTAATTCAAATTGGTGCCCCATCAGATAATGTCTCCATAGTCTCAAGGCCATTACAACTGCAGCTAATTCCAGATCATGTTTGGCATAATTGATTTCATGGGTCTTGAGTTTACGTGAAGCATAAGAAATAACCCCTCGTCATGCATCAAGACTCCACCTAATCCTTCTCCTGATGCATCTATTCACACACAAAAGTCTTTGTCCATGTCGGGCACCTTTAATATTGGGGCAGTTGTTAAGTGTCGTTTTAGCTCGATGAATGCTCTCTCACACTCACTTGTCCATTCAAACTTAACCCCTTTCCTTTGGAGGTTTGAGACGGGACTTGATATTCATGAAAATCCTTCTACAAATATTCTATAATAGCCTTCCAACCCCATAAATTTGCATACTTCTTTGACATTCTTAGGAGCAAGCCAATCCATTATAGTTTCAATCTTGTTGTGATCCACTACAATGCCTTTCCCACTAATGGTATGGCCTAGATACTGAATTTCCTTCTCAAATAAAGAACACTTAGTAATTTTTCCATATAACTTATGTTCTCTAAGACATTGAAGCACCAGTTTCAAATGCTCTTGATGCTCCTTCTCATTGAGGGAATAAATGAGGATGTCATCCAGGAACACTTGAACAAAATGGTCCATATATCTGCAGAAAACATTATTCATCAAGTTCATGAAGGTTGTTGGGGCATTAGTCAAACCAAATGGTACAACAATAAACTCATAGTGCCCATATCGTGTTTTGAATGTTGTCTTAGGTATGTCCTCTTTGATTCTTAGTTGATGGTAACCTGACCGTAAGTCTATCTTGGAAAATACTGAAGCTCCTTTTAAATGGTCAAAGAGGTCATCTATGCGAGGCATGGGGTACCGGTTTCGGATGGTGGCCTTATTTAGATCTCAGTAATCAATACATAACCTAAGAGTTCCATATTTTTTCTTCACAAAGATCATTGGTGCACCCCAAGGTGACACACTGGATCGGATGAATCCTTGATCAAGCAGTTCCTTAAGTTGTATACTCAGCTCATTAAGCTTTGGAACAACCATTCAATAAGGTGTTTTGGATATGGGTTCTATACCCAGTTTCAAGGAAATGGAAAAATCAATTTCTTGGATAGGAGGCAAGCTTGGTAGCTCTAGAGGAAACACATCTGAAAATTCAGAAAGTAGTGGGTGCAATTTATCAGAGGACTTCCTGTCAATACTAACCATTTCTACTGCATAAAACTTACATCCTTTCCTCATACACTTATTAACCTTCTTCGTTGATATGAGGCACAACGTAACCTCCCGTTTAATTCCCTTGATTACTGTGTATTCTCCTTGGTCATTTTTGAAGAGAATTGTCTTATTATAGAAATCCACTACAACTTGATGAGATTCAAGCCAATCCATTCCTACAATTAGGTCATAAGTTCCTAGAGTCGTGTTGTACAGGTTCATTTTGCTTTCACATCCCCCAAGGTTAACAATGCAACCCCTTACCAGTGACCCTACTGATTGTTGAGAACATGATGCCATTTATACCATTCTAAATTTACTTTGTTCATGAGTTATCAATCCACATCTAATCAATGCTGAAGGAGAAATAAAAATATCAGTGGAACTTGGATCAATTAACACAAATAGAGGAATGTTGTTTATCATACCTGCAGACTCCACAATTGTGGCTTGGTGCTCGACCTTGCAATGGTTAATGGCAGCATGAATTCGATGTGGGTTGTGTGGTCTTCCTCCTCTTGCTTTATGTCCTTGTTGTTTGATCCCTGCTTGATACCTTGGACAATCTCTTTTATAATGTGGACCTCCACATTCTCAGCATTCTGCTTTCCTTCGATTCTCATTTGGTCCCGATCGTTGGCCACCAAATCCTCTACCTCCACCATTAGCTCTTCTCAAGTAGGGTTGACCCCTACGTCCTCTTGGAGGAAATCCAAAGGTTGCACTAGAAATCCAGGAAACATTGTTTCGTCTTTCTTGGAATCTATATGGGTGCCCCCCTGATCTATTTACCCTCGTCTTCTCTGTATTTCCATCAACCACCATTTTCTTTTTCATATTTATCATCCTCGGGACTTGTTTGGCTAGACTTGTGGTTGTTGCCATAGTGGTGGGTTTCCACATGGCGACTTTTGCTCGAACCAAAGGGTTGAGCCCATGCAATAACCTTTCATCTTGGCGTTTGTCATCTGCCATATAGTCCACATGATGGACCAACCTATAGAATTCAGCTTCATAGCCTTAGATAGATCTACCATTCTGTCACACTGCATGGAAAGCCCCCATTTTTTGGTGTTTGTAGTCTTCCGATAGGTACCTGGTTCTGAAGGCTTCCTCAAACATTTCCTAAGTAACTTGCAGTGGTGTGACTTTCATCTTCATTTCTTCATTTACCCACCATAATAAGGCTTCTCCTTTTAGTAGACTCATTGTTATTTGAGCCTTTTCCCTTGAAGTATATTCCTTAAAGCTAAGTGCTCTCTTGACACTGACTACCCATGCTTCTGCCTTTGAACTGCCATCTTGACCTGTGAATTATGGTAATTTCGATTTTTGAACTTCTTTCATAATATCGAGGTTTGTTTGTCTAGCTTCGGCATTGAATTGAGAATTTAAGTCTAGCCTCTGTTTTTGTTCCAACTCCCTTCCTCGACCTGGATCATCTCTTTGACCTTGGTCATGGCTTGTGATCCAATCCTTAAATATTCTTGTCATTTCCCCAATTGCTCAATTGGGGTTCCAATTTCTGTAGTGGCACAGGGTGGCGTTTCCACCTTAGGGGTGACTTGGGTTTGTCTTCGACGCTTAGGAGCCATGATCTCCCCTGTATTGCATCAAGTTTTCAATGTTACGTTTATACAAAATAATAACCATATAATCACAATGTTATTAGTTTAATCTTAACTCACAATTTTAAATAGATAAGAGAATAGAAAATTTCATTACATTTATAAACTTTAGTACTAAATTTTCATGATGAAACATTAAAACTCATAGATTTAAAAATTTCCCAAAAACTTTCAATAATTTTATTAACTAAGCTAATTTTATGTGTGTAATTTTTCAATAACAATTACAAAACTATATTTCCATAATAAAACCCCTTTTTTTATAAAATTTATTTTATATCGTACAAACAAAGAAATTAATTCAAACATATTCATTATTATTTAGTCCTAATACAACTATAAAAATCTCTTTAAATATCTACATATCTAATCATTTCCTTTTTAATAAATTTTAAAATTTATTATTTTCATTTACACAAACCTTTATATTTTAAATACGTATATATGTGGCAAATAAAAAATGTGGATAACAATTACAAAACTGGAATGTTGCATGTTACCTGGGTATGTGGGTTTTATGAAAACGAAATAAATATGGCGGAAATCTGGACATCGTGATCCTTGAATGAGTAATTTTCTCCACATTGAGATCTCTGGAAATCTGTTAGCTTGCTATATAGTAAAATAACAGGAAAAAAAAAAAAGGTGTGGAGGTCGATGTTTATGGTTTTGCATTGCGTGTTGACTCGAAAACTAGAGTACATTAATGTAAAAGTGCAAGGCACCCTCGCCCCTTTTATTCGCACAGGAAAATCGACAGGAAGACTCCCCAAAAATTTGACAGTTTGGCTGAGTGGTCTAAGGCGCCAGAGATATATATATATATATATGTGGCGCTATGTGGCGCCATATATATATATATATATGGCGCCATATATATATATGGATCTACTCTTTTATTTTCTTGATAAAAGTGTTGAAAATTTTAAATTTTTATCGAAATAAATATTCTTCATATTCTTTAGTGTACTAAGTGTTATTCCTATTTTATAGTGTAGAAGTAAGTGTTATTCATATTCTGTAATGTACGAATGTTAAAATAGTAAGTGTTATTCCTACTTTATATGGTAAGCATGTTAAGATATTATAGAGTAAGTATATTTGCAAAGAATGTATAGGGTTATATTTAATAATTTTAATAAAAAGATTTCCTTTTCAATAATATTTATTTTTCGTTCGAAATTTTTTAATTTGACAAAATTTATATATATAATTATATATTTATATGTTAAAATTTTGAATACATTTATTGTAAAAAAAAGTTTAAAATTTATATTTAATTCATTTCAACTAAATTTCACTTTGTCATTAGAAGCAAAATTATTGATATACATGTTTTTTTTTTTTTTAATAAGTTGTATCTAATTTATATTAAATTTAATATAAATATATTTTATTTTTTTAAATATATCATTTTGAAATAAACACGAGCTTATCTTCAAACCTATCATATGGCCGAGTGGAGTCAATTTCAGTATGATCTAGCTCCCAGTTATATGAATTATCAACTCACGCCAATTTTTCTCAGTGCTTAAAAGCTTAGTCTTTTGTTCCTTCCATTACGAGTAAGTGTTTATTGCCACTCTGCTTTTAGCCTTGATACACATTTATTTTGGTATAAAAGTTACTCAACCTTCTTCAAAATAAAATCAAAGAATTTTTGCATTTGAGAGTTTGTTGACTATTAACTATAGTAGTAGTTTAATTTTTATAAGTTTTGGAGTTTTTTTGGCATATTTTTCATCCCATTTTATTTAAAAGTTGTACAAAGATTTATTAGAATTACATGTTTGAGTAGTGTAATTTGTACAACCTAAGTCTTTCATAAGTGCTTCAAGATACTTAATTCATTTATGTAATAAAAACACATTTTAAACAACCAAAAATCACAATCTAGCTCACAATTAAATCATAAAATTCAAAAAAAGGTGAAAATTTAAAACAGTTAGAGAATGTAACCTTGATCAATCTTTGAAGCATTTCTTGGATTTGATAACTTATCTATAACTCTAACAATGATCTGGGTCTTCAGGGAATGCCCCCAAGATCAAAAAAATTGAAATGTGAGAAGAAAAGAGGAGAACACACAATAAACAAAACCACAAAGAAAATTGTTTTATTAAAAGAGATAATAATTGTAAAAGTTACATTGTGATGTAAAATTTGTCCTTTTACAAAATGTGACTTGTTACTTCTAATCTTTTTTAGTTACAATACCACAGTACATTCCATGGGTGAGTAAATACCATGGGTGAATGAATACCATGGGTAGATGCCATTTACAATACCATGGGTGGATGAATACCATAGGTTGATGCCACATACAATACCATGGCTAAATTCCATGGGTGGATGAACACCATAGGTGAATGAATACTATGGGTAGATGCCACTTACAACACCATGGATAAATAACATGGGTGGATAAATACCATGGGTGGATGCCACTTTCCATTTGGATCATTCCTCCACCCCCTTAAGAAGAAATGGTCCCCATTACATGAAGTTCCCTCCAAGTCTTTGTTGAATATGAAGATCCACCGAAGAGAAGGGTTTTGTGTGATTAACCATTAACCATAATGAACGAAGATTTGAGGATAGAGATACCCTATAATTCTTGTGAAAAAATGTGATACTAACAATGTGTGACCTAGAAAATGGACTTCGATGAAGTGTGGGTTTTTGGATGACCCATAACAATGACAAACGAAGATCTGAAAATAGAGATACCCTGTAATGGTTGTGACCAATTGTGATACTAATAGTGTGCGACCTAGAAAATGGACTTCGATGACAAGGGTTTTGTGCGGTTGACCCATAACTGTGATGCTTGTCATTTTTCCTAGTAAAAGTATTGTAGTCTGCCTGGTATATTCTCCTATCCAATGAGATGTTGTAAATACTTATTTCACACTATAGACCTCTTGTTGCAACTTTGCTAATAACTTATGCTACATGTGATGAAATCAAATTCCGTCAAAGACCCATTTGAGTTATTGAAGAGATATTTCCATTGATATAAGACAATTGAACTTTTATGACCTTTGGAATGAGAAAAAGATTCCATAAACTCATGGTACACGCGATCGCACAATGTTATATACATATGTAACTTCAATTGTGCATCTCTTAAATAGGGAAACACAATCGATTTCCGTAAAAAACCCATTTGATCTAACAAAAAAGAATTTCAGATGAGATATTTTGTACCTTCTAAAATTCTTTGTGGAGGTTGTATAAATTGCATAATTTTTTTTGAAGATTGCTGCAAAAATTTGAAACTGAAATATGCTTCAAACCCTCATTCCCATGGAGTCGTAACCAGAATTTGATACCACTAATCTGGATCTTGGGGAGAGGCCCCCAAGATCAAAACAATTGAAATGCCAGAAGAAAAGAGGAGAACACAAAGTAAACAAAACCACAAAGAAACTTGTATTATTAAAACAAATAATAATTGTAAAAGCTACATTGTAGTGGAAAATTTGTCCTTTTACAAAATGTGACTTATTACTTATAATATTTTTTAGTTAAAATACCAGGGGTGGATGCCACTTTCCATTCGGATCAAAAAGTCTACTAAAATAAATAAATTTTATGTGCATCATTAATGCTAGAGACATCTAATAATGTACTTTGGCTAACTTATGAATATGATAGTTTCGGATTTTGTGACCAATAAACACAAAATACTTCAGGATGGATATAGTCTCCAGTGATCCTTCTTTTCATGCAGTTGATCAAAAATTGACCTTTGTTAATTCAGATCAAAGTTCATATATGTTATAGCAAGCTTCTTCATTTTTCATTATTTTATAGCAATTAGGCCAAAAGAGCCAAAGTGCTCTACAACGTTTATAAAAAATCTCATGGCTATGTGGGTGGTCTTTTTTTTTCATTTTTTTCATAATCACACCACTACACACACCCATTAATAGAAATGTTCAAGATAACCCCACACGAGAGTTGCATAGCATTTTTCTTCTCTCAATTGATCAATTAAATTGTCTATATCCTATTAAACTAATTTGTTTCATATATGGCTCATAATGGTGTTGTTTGTAACCGTATAATTTATTTCCAACCATTTGCATCATTGTAATAGTCCCTGGTTGATTTTCCATGTAAAAAAATATGTATAAGACCAATTTCATGGGACATATATTCCAAGTTGAATGGTGGGAAAAACATCCTAGTGGGGATCACTTTCGGTTTATTTATATTTAAGGAAATTGGCAAAGGAATAGAGGCAATAATTGATATTTATTTATGAAAACAAAGGAAAATAGGAGAAAAGGAAGGTGAAGAGACGCAAATTTGCATGCTAAGGAAATTGGAGGAAAAATTAAGGAAAATGAAGAAAATAGAGGCCTCAATAATAAACATGCTTTTGAGGATCAGTTCATAGCTTTTATAAATTGATTCTTTTGTCAGTTTAGCTTTATTCTCTCCTACTCTTGCACTATTAGAGAATTCTTGGAGAAATTTGGCATATATTGAATTTGGATAAAGAAGGAAAAGGAAAGCAGGGAGCACAAGGAAATAGTTAGATCAACAACTACAACTGGATTTCTTTGCAGGTGACAAGTTAAATGCGTGATTTCCTTGCTGATTTCTAGATGCATGGTACATGCATGTGATTTTTTGGTTGTGTGTTGCCATTGGCATAGATATTTTCTTGGATTGACAATGGTTTTATCCTTGCCTTTCCATTTCCTAGATAGCCATGGTGTTATGGGTGTTTCCACTTGTAGTTTTTCTGATTGGTGCTCATGTTCCTTAATGGTTGTGGGTTGGAAAATATGCTCTGGAAGCCCTAGGACAACTTGGGTTGAGTTACTAGTCTTGGAGCCTAGGTTGGGACAAAATCTCTAGAGCACTTGGTGGGTTGAGTTAATAGTCCCTTGATTCGGGTTAAACAAACACTCTGGATCACTTGGGTAGAGTATGATCTGTTTGGTGTTAGTGATTTATAGACCGTAGATGTGGAATCACCGTGGTTGAGGGTTGAGGTAGTTTCGCCTCTAGAAGCCCCAGTTTGTTTTGTCTTGGTTTATTCCATGAGATCCCACATTCATGTTGGGGATATGGCACGGGGGTGATTGGCTAAAAGAGATATTTGATTCAGACCAATCTATTGTCGGGTAGTACATCGAATTCCCTGACTTAGTTGGAATTTTCATATATGAATATAAGTTATTTTCCTATTGTGATTAATGTATTCTTGTAGTGATTATGTTGGTGATATTATGGTTGAGTTGCCATGGTTTTTATGTTGGTTATTTGTTGGTTATATGATGTAAGTTATCTATGGCTATTTTCATGATTTGTTCAATTGTCTAATGGTTGAAGAGTGCATGGAATAACAAGTGTTATTGCAGCTAGCTAGAGAGGGATTAAAGCCATTTTGTTGATTTTAAGGTGAAGGCTATCAGTTTATGATCAGATATACATTCATGACATGTATCTTACATGTTTTCCATATGTTTGATGAAATGTTTGTTATGGATTAAGAATATTTGGTTCAAGTTCTTGCTTGAGTTTTGATTGATTAAAATTTTTAGTACCCTTGATTGCATTCTGAGAAGTTTCAAGAAATTATGGGAAGGGGTCTGGAGGCTGGCCTAAAAAGGTGGCACGGATCCCAGGACCGCATGATCAAAACTGAATATTTTAGGTCATAACTGCTAGCAGCTAGACTTATGAGTGCGGTTGGGGCCTCATAACCTCATTAATTCCTTGTTGTGGGTGCAATTGGGGGTTATATCAAAGGAGAAATAGTTCTAGCTCAAGATCTGGTCATCAGAGGTTGTGGATTGATTTCTAGGTGATATAGTGCTCTTAAGGGGTATCAATAAGTTGTCGGTGTGTTGGCCCCACTTCCATAATTGGAACTTGGAGGTCAGGTCATGTCATAGTGATACTCGTCTCATGTTTACTCTGGCGATATTGTGAAATTGGGTAGATGTGGGAGCAGGCGGTTACAGGGTGGTATCAGTGCTTCGAGGTACAAACACTTGGACTCGATGGGATAAATGTATATGGTTATGCATGCATAGTAGGTCATACATGCATCGTGGCGGTTATTATGCAGTTTGTGTCATCATGATTTTGTTAGTATGTTATGATGCTAATATGTTGGTTGAGATGGGGCAGGAGATGCAGATTATCAGAGTGAGGTTGCATCATTAGAACTCGGTGTAAGAGCAGATCATCATACATGTTTGTATGCTTGGCATGCAGGTATGATGGTTAATGGTTTTTATATGCATTATGGTTATATACATGCATGTCATTCTATTTTTGTGGTTACGTGCATGATATATGTTAGTTAATCAGTGCGGTCATATGCACGTGGGTTGGTTAGACATGCATGGTAGTTAACTTATTGTTATATGCATTGTGATAATACACATGATGATTATGTTCATTGCATTTGAGATATTGATGTTAAATGCAACATGTTAATCTGGATTGGATTGTGTAGACGGTTATGGTTATGATATTCAGGTATGAGTCGACATACTTGTGACATTTTTTCATACTAATATAGACTGACTTGTGTAGATGTGATAGCCTCCCCTGAGATACATGTAGGTATTAGCTTGATTATGTCCTCTATTGGGTTTATTTAACATGGTATGTTTGTAGGAAATAGAAGATCAGGGATGAAGAGAAGAGTAGTGGACTACGGTTCACATGAATCCCCTTACAGGCCTGACGTGAAATCTACGGAATGGAAAAGTGGCATGATTATGTGGCATGTTTTTAGGTACAAAATGTATAAGAAATGAAAATAAAATTTTGGAAAGTGTGCTTCAATTTAGTTACAGAGCTTTGGAGATCGGGCCATTATAGTAGTTTCCTCCTCCTACCTTAGTGTGGACCATGGATAGTAAGGGCGTATGTTTACAGGTTTTTTGAATTTTTGATTAATTGCATGATGTGATTATGTGTCTATAAGAATGCTTGAATGATGACCTTGTTTAATATGGTGGTTCTAACACAATATGCATTGAGACAGTTGATATGCACTTGAGTTCAAGTGGGTGCTAGTTGTAGTATTATGACTAATGGTTGTGAGTTGATTATGAAATGGTTGTTAGTCTTGGTAAAGGTCGATTTAAAATTAATAGACACGATGTCTTGATATTTGGAACATGTGACTGACATGTGTGAATAGTTGCAAAGAAACGTGCTTGGTATTAGCATGACAATGTAACCATTGATTTGTTTATATAACTAACAACTGGGTGGTGTGATAGCACATAATAAGACTCAAGTGCAACAAGGAAAAAGGTAAAAGAAAGGAATTGGGCGAGAATTCCTTTTGCTATGTTTGGAAACCATAATTCCAAATGAATGAGTGATTTGTACACAGAAAGTCTTCTTAACCTTGATTTCGTCTAACATTATGTGAATATGTGCTATATTCATGAACATATATTTGATAGGTATAACAACTATTTTCCAAATATGTTTGGATTCGTCAAGGAATTGAAGTCCCTTGAGAGATGATATATGTATGTGTTCAGTTACAGGTCAGCATGTTGGGTGCAATAAGGTAAGGTAATTGTAATATTGGTATGTTTATTTATTCACTGACAGTTATGTGTTTATGGTAGTATGATGCAAGGGATTGCATGGTAAAGGAGATTTCCATGAAATCCTTAAGAAGGCTAGGGTTGAGATTTCCCTTGGAAGCATTAGGAACCCATGGGTATTGAGTCATGGTGTGTGTTGAAAGTTCTTTTTTCTTTTTCTTTTTCTTTTTTTCTTTTTTTCAGTGCTTTGTGAATTGTTTGCGCTTGATTTAGAATTTTGTTTATATCTGGTGCATGGCCATGCCACTTTGTTTGTGATGTCGTATTGCTATTATTTTTTCATGGTTTTATTATTGTTTTCTTCGTTTTATTGTCTTTATTTTTTGAGGATCTTGGGAATTGGTTGCGGAAAGAGGAAATATAATGGAGCTCAGGGGGAGCTGAACGAACCCAACAGGTAATGTAAGACCTCGATGAAGCTCGGTGCATGTGTAAGGGCAGTTGAAGGCAATAATATTATAACCAGTTGGATTGGTTGGGTCCATTGGGATAAATGGATAGTGGCAGGACAATTATGAGAAAGGTAATGAGGAAAGGTAAATTAAATGGATGGAGGCATCAAATTCCTTGGCTATGTTTGGAACTGTTCTTCTCAATGTTGTGCATCTTTTGCATAGATACATCAAGTTCTCTTAACCTTGACCTTATGATATTTGGTAATTATGTTATGAACATGATTATGCTAATGTCTATATATGTATACATGTATGTATGAATGTATTTTTCTTACATGGTTGTCATGGACCATTCTTGTGGATGAATGATTTCTTATGTAGGTGGATGGCATGAAGCAGTTCCTAGTTTATGACGAATCAAGTGGGAAGAATATCCCTAATGAATATATCAGGTTAGTATCATGTGGATATGATTTTATATTATGTGCTTATAACTATTCCTATGTTTATGTTATGGATAGGCAATGTTGAAGAAATACATCAGCAAAATGGAAGCAGTGTGATCTGCGGCATACTAGGATGAGCATGGATAGTGGAAAGAATCACAAATCCTGAATTTGGATTGTGGATGTAGATAGTAAGGCATGGGAAAGACAATAGAAGCAAGGTTTCTTGGTAAAGACAATGTGGTCTTTGGATGTGCAGTACTATTGTTTTCCACATGTTTCACATGTGGTGTTGTTTACAATATTGTACTTATGGCGTTGTGTACATGTGTTTTTGTAACACCCTCTTCCCACATCTACCCAAGTAATCGGCCAACCAGGGTAAACATGTGACGAGAGGCTACTAATATGATATTCAACCTCCTAGATGACCTTAAGGAAGTGGAACCGATGGAAACACCAAAAACACACCTTACACTGCAACATTGACATCCCCAGGAGGTAACCCAACCTCCTAGGGCCATGTTCCCTTAGGAAGGTCTAATTTTTAGCCCCTTTGAGGTTGAGTTGCGGGCTTTTAAGGGCAAGGGAGCGAATCTAGACCTTAGAGCCATGGGCTAGCCTTGGAAAGGGAGCAACTCTAGACCCTAGAGCCGTGGGCTAGCCTTGGCAAGGTAGCGGCTCAGGCCCAAACAACAAATTTTCTGCATGTAGCTCGAGGATTTGTGCCACATTTTCATCCCCTAAGCCCAGCTATCTTCCCATAAATTCTTGTAACTTCAGGAGAGGGTAAATAACATTGAAACAAACATATGGAAGCAATCACATCATCATTAACTGATCCAACACCACCCAGCGATGACAGGAATTTCGTCAAACATGTCACAAACATAACATCTATAGGTATAAACAATAGTTTTAAACAAACAATTCTCTTTCTTATCTGAGAATGGATATGAATAATTTCTCCCCTACATTATAAGCTATCATTTAATCAATTTAACCATAGATACGTTGTGCATTGATTTACAATTAAAAACATGGAGAGAGTAATACCTCATCACTATCACAATACATGCTTATAACCAGGGTAATACCAACAAAAGTACCATGGATACATCAGAAATATAATCCATATAAATACTAGTGCATATATACATCAAATACCAAGGCAATGAACCTTTCATTAATGAATATAAAAACCAACCTGGAATGGGAATTCCATGTTCCACCCGATCATAGACATGGTTAAGCCAAATCTCACTTCAGCGAGTCACCCCCGTGCCATATTCCAAGAATGAATGTGGGACTTTATCAAACACATCAATCAACACCAAACCAGGGCTCCAGATACCACACCATCTCAACCCCAAACTAGTGATTCCACCTCACAGTCGGACATTAATAACCATCACGGATTGGTCTTTATCCAAGCTGCTCCAAGGCTCCGCAGTGTTTGTTCCAACCAGCGCTTACAGGACTAGTAACTCAACCCCAATTGTTACGAGGATTCTAGAGCGTTTGTCCAACTAGGGCTTCCATGACTAGTAACTCAACCCACCTAGGGCTTCGAGAGTGTTTTTCCAACCAAGGCTTCCAGGACTAGTAACTCAACCCATAGTTGTTCACCGGGCTTCCAGAGCGTTTGTCCAACCAAGGCTTCCAAGAACTAATAACTCAACCCAACAGCTAAAGGAATCATGAGAACCAACCAAAAAACAATCAATATAAATAAACCCACAATCACCATGGTTTTCCAAGAAATGGCAAGGGTAGGCAAATCCACATGCATACCCATGCATTCCAAAACTAGTGAATAAAACATACATGAAACTCAGTACCTGCACTCAGAACCTTCTATAGATGTTGATCCTGATGTCCTCTTCCACTTTCCTTCCTTTCCTTTGCTTTATTGATCCAAATCTCCAATCATTCCACACTCTACAAGAGTGCTCCAAGAATACACTAAGTTCTCAAGAGTATGAGAGAGAGAGAGAGAATAATGAGAAATCCAAAATTGAACTAACCAAGCCTTCCCCATTGATCCTCAGAAGCCTTTTTATTAATGAGGCCTCTAATTTCTTCATTTTCCATTATTTTCCTTCAATTTCCTCCTCACATGGAACGTGTGACAATTCACCTTCCTTTTCTCCTAATTTCCATTATTTTCATAAATAAAGGTGCAAAAAATTCCATTTTTCCTTTCCAAAGCCTTTGCATTTTCCTTTGCTAATTTCCTTAGCCATATTAACCAAAATGAACACCCACTAGGATGTTTTCCCCGCCATTCAACTTGGAATACATGTCGCCTAATCATGGTCTTATATATATTTTTACCAGGGTTGTTATAGTTTTGTACATGTTGTACATGTGGCGTTGCATACACGTTGTGTTGTGCACATGTTGTGCAGTTGGTGTTGTGTACATGTGGTGTTGGGTACATGTTGTACATGTAGTGTTGTGTACATGTGGTGATGTGTACATGTGGTGTTGTGTATATGTTGTACACATGGTGTTGTGTACACGTTGTACATGTGGTGCCGCACACATGTGGTTCACACGTTGTGCAGGTGGTTTTGTGTACATGTTTTACATGTGGCGTTGTGTACATGTGGTCTTAGGTTGTGGACTAACTTGTGGGGTTAGGTGTCACTCAGAGAAAAAGTATTTCCATCTCCGGATCTAGTCATCATAGGTTGTGGACTAACTTATGGGTGATCAAGTGCTCCTGAGAGGTATCAGTAAGTTGTCGGTGTGTCGGCCCCACTTCTATAACTAGAAATTGGAGGTCGGGTTGTATCATACTAACACTTATCTCATGTTTACCTTGGAGAGATTTTGAAACTGGGTATATGTGGGAGGGGGTGGTTATATTCCTGCTTACCCAAAACATCAGTTAGTTATTTTTTTAAATTGTTGAACTCTTTTGATTTCTCACACCCAAAAAACTTCTAGGGAGACAAATTCTCCTACAATAGATGCTTTATTTTATTCCAAAGATGAGTAGCATATTCAACCATGGTCTACTAATACTCCTCGGTACGTTGGCCTTTAACTAACATAACCAAATTAATAAAGTGGTTGAAAATATGAATTTGTAGCATTTTCCACCTCCCATATCCTTATTCATAGAATTATAAAGTGGAATATAAGGTGGAAAATGAGACCTATCAACTTATTTCAACTAGTTTTTATTAATGTGATTGTGATAATAGTAAGCTCACTCAAAATTATGTGTGGTATCAATAAGTATTATTGTGTTTTTTTAATATTTTCACCCAAAGGTGTTTGACTATGAACATTTTTTCTAGTGTGTCTCTTTTTTTGACATTGAAAGCATGTGTGGGAAGTGTATCAATATGGTCATCCATATCTTGTATGTAAGTGTAACAGTAAAGAAGTTATAAATACATCATTTGATAATTTGTTACATTTGTTTATGTTTTCAGATAGCCACTAGGGGAGGGACGCCAGTTGTTGTGCGCCCTCCCTTCCACGTCATCAAAGTGCATGCATTCGTTCACGTGGACCATACGACAAGTGTCCCACATGGAAGGTGAGGTGTCGCCAACATTTTGGAATTTCTCGCGATCATTTTCGAGGTTGTTTAGGGTTTTTTCTCGCTTAAACATTGAAGGTGGTATTATACCCTCGCTTATGTTGCTCGGGCCTGATGTGTGGGCATTATGCTGCCCTGAATCCTGTAATAGTGGCCTTCGTTTCTTATGTTACTGGCCTCGAATGGTTGTCATTTTATTTATGTGTGGTTGTTTCTAAAATATTGTGGGGGTTTACCATTTACGGGGTTTTTGCAAACCATTTATCCCTTGGCAGAATGTTGCAAGTTGTTTGTGGTGCACGATATCATGGTAAATTTATCTCTGCACAAACTTATTGTAGATTTCATTCGGTTGAATGGTTGATATGGAGGTTTCACGCTCCAGTCTTATTTCATGAAGGTAAGCCTTCAAATCATGCAACTTTTTTTGCATGGTTTCTTGAGTTTTCTCATACTGTAACCCCATCATCTTTTATTGGTTGTAGGAGTCTATTGCAAGTAAGCTATGTTCGGGTGTTTGGGTCTTCATCATTGTTTTAGCATTGTGTGGGCATGGCATTCTGGATGTCACCGAAGGCTCTCTGAGGCTCTCCAGTAAGATATTATATCCTACCATCTCACAATTTAAGTATTTTTTAACACATTCTCTCATGCTGGAAATTGTATTATGGGTGTTATGGCTCTATTTTTTTTTATTTTTTGGAGGTAAATTGATGTTATGGCTCTGATTTTAGGTTTTATGGATCTGATTTTGGTTTTGGTTTTGTGGAGGGTAAATTTTTGTTATGTTTTTTATGGCTCTGATTCTAGGGTTATTTGTGATGAGTTATGGTTATGATTTAGGGTTATGGCTCTGATTTTAAGGTTTAACAAATAATTTTTTGAATATTTCTTAATTCAACTCTAGGGTAATTCGTACAAGCTGCCAAAAATCTAACTTTACCTAATTTACATGGCTAACCTTGCCTAATTTTCGAAATTCAACTCGATTATGTGAATTTCTAGTCTTTAGGGTTAGGGTTTTATATGGGGTTGGGGTTTGTGAAGCATTAATTGGGAAGGTCTATGCCCGATTCTTATTTTATTCTACCAGCTCACAATTTATGTGCTTTTTAACAACATTAAACACAAGATAAAAATATTTCCTTTCCAATACTTATATCCATCTTAAAATATATGCTACCATCTATACAAAGGCCATCAAGAAAGGTATTGTATGTGATAGTATTCACATGTTTTCCCATATTCCAGGGTGTTCTTATGCACCATAAGTTACCATCATGGTGAAGTTGTTAACTTTATACAGTTGTAATGTAGATGCAACTACTTCACTTTATGGCATAGGTCATTCCAAAACTCATATACATCTTGAAATGTACTCTACCATCTTTACAAATCCCATCAAGAAGAGTACTGTGCGTGACAGTATCGAGTCCATGACTTTTCCCATATTCCAAGGCATTCTTGTGCACCATATGTTACTACCATCATGATGAAGTTGTTAACTTTAGACAGGTGTAATGTAGATACAACTTCTTCACTTTATGGCATAGACCATTGAAACATAAGGGTAGCATGAGACAGTTATCATAAAAATACAAGTTGATTCCAGAAACAACTTGCACATTATATAGTAATACACCACCCATGGTGAGTATCAGGGCAGTCAAGACTCATTTTGGAAATGAATTTTTTTAAAATTAAAAAGCATCAGTTGCATTGTCAAACCTTTGTTCTTTATAGTTGTTCCAAGTACAAGAAGTTGGACATAATATACCCGAACATAGAATACTTGACTACGTTGGTCTTGCAATGGTGAATTGCAAACATTGCAATGAACATGTCTGTTACATTTCCAAACGTGGAACTTTATGAATGGAACCACACCATCTTCGAATAACATTAGTATATTAGTGTCGAGAAATTATGTGATGAGAGTAGCTTCAAGTTGTATTTTTCATACGATTTGTGATGAAATTGCAGGGCTTTTTTTAATTACAATCTTTGAACCAATCATTGTTGATTTGAAGGAAAATAATTCTTTGTTCATGACCATGTAGAATTGAATATATTTGAAACCACCTTCAAATAACATTAATATATTAGTGTTGAAAAATTATGTGATGAGGGTAGCTTATTATTTATCAATTTTATCTCTAATGAGATTAGTTTCAAGTTGTATTTTTTCTTCGATCTATGATGAAATTACATGGATTTTTTTAATTACAATCTTTGAACCAATCATTGTTTATTTGAAGGAAAATAATTCTTTTTTCATGACAATGTAGAATTGAATCTCACTAACACCATATTCGAATAACATTAATATATTAGTGTCGATAAATTAGACCCTGTTACATGAATATGTATACAATTTTCTGCAAGTTAAAGTAAAATTCATTAAACAAAGCCTTATCTTGAATATCAATAATAGTGTTAGGTGTAGGTGAAACTTAAATAATGTTAAATTTCATCATCTTGCAAAGTGAATTTATTGTCATATTGTAAACATCTAGTAGTTGGTTGTAGGAGAGAACATATTATGTGGTGCATGAGAGAAAATTCTATGTGCTACCCAAACCAGTCATACATCGATTATATATATATACAAAATGGACATCCTTACAAAAGTAAAGTTCCTAATATGGTTACACCAAAAAAAACATGACACCCCTTTGCTTGATGGCTTCCAAAATCTTCAATGATTGTGTGGTGGGATTTCTTATCATCCATCGTGTTTTGATCACATTTTCTTCTTTGGTCATAAAAAGATAGTCATGAATTTGTTTGATTATTTTTTTTTTAATTATTTGATTCAATGAAGTCGTGAAAAATCAACAAAATCCACTTCATAATGTGGTTACAACAAAAACATATCACACCCCTATTCTTGATGGCCTCCAGAATCTTCAATGCCCAAAATTTTTGAGTTCCCTACTTGATATAAGTAGGTTGGTGATCTGAATTTATGCAGGAACGCAACATGATACAAATATAAACAAAGATGCAGCAAAAATATAACTTCATTTAATTAATATCAAAGACTGAAATAAGCTTACATACAGAATGGAAATAAACTTGCTCGGGCGATGGTAGCTTATCTCTTAGAAGAGATGTGGAGGCTACATGCCTCTAAACTATGTTACAATGAGGTTGGAAGGCCTATTTATTATTTAGAAACAATGGAAAACCATAAGCATCCAAAAAACTAACCCTAGGAGATGGAGCGCCAAAATTATGGGCCTCGTTTGGGTAAATCGGTACATCAACTTCCTGGGGATGTAAATTTAGAATACGATCTTTGTTTGATGTGCACAATACCTCATTAGAAATATCTATCCAAGGAATACAAATTTTGAGTGGAAAAAACTAGTCAATTACCCTTGATGGATTCGGTTTTCCCAAAAAACGTCGTTTAGGGCCTCAAAACGGCTCTGGAAGTTCAGGACCCGAAAATATACCAAAAATAGTAAATTGTGATATAATTAAGGAAAATGAATAACTGAAAGAAACAATGGTGGGGGTCTAAGTAGAATAGGAGGGTGACCACCAATATCCACCTGGATCATTCCTCCCCCCTTAGGAAGCAGTGGTCCCCATTGTGTTGAGTTCCTCCATGAGATGAGAAAACTTCTGTTGAACTTGGTCCCTAGTGAGCCACTTGCCTTTGTGCAGGAGTTGGCCAGATTTGACAACCCAATATAGCTGGATCTTCTGCTTGCGAGTGTTCTTGTTCTGAGTGTCCATGATCCGATCAGTTGTGACCTGTTCCATGCAGACGGGATTTAGCTATGTTGGTGTGAGTTGTATTGCAATGTCTGATGTGTCCAATAATGGTGGAAAGTATGGCTGAAGGAAATCCATATTGAACATTAGGTATAGGCCAAGTAATGGGGGAATTTTGAGCTCAAAATATTTATAATGGTATAAAGCCCATATCGGAGTGGTTTGAGCTTCCGATGAGCTCCGGTTAGGTGTTCTTTCTGCAAATTCAACCAAACTGTGTCTCCCACCTGAAACTTATGTGGCACTCGATGTTGATCATGTCGCTTCTTGTACTTGGCATTGGACTTCTCGAGGATGTCTTGAACCTGCTAGCGGATGTGCTAGATACATTTAATAAATATGGTTTCTTTATCAGCGTCAGACAGTACATGTGTGTATTATTTATGTGTATTCGCATGAGGTATGGCAACATCAATCAAACAAAATGGTTGAAATCTTTGTGACCAGTCGAGTTATGGAGAGCTCTGTTATAAATGTGTTGCACATAGGGGAGGCACTCATCCCAAGTTTTTGGATGCTCGGATTTGTACATGGAGAGTATGTGCACTATCATCCTATTGACAACCTATATCTGGCCATCAGTCTAGGGATGGAATGCAGTCAAATTGGTGAGCTTGGTGTCCAATAGTGTCTAGAGGCTTGACCAAAATGTGCTCAAGAACCTGCCATCTTGATCTGAAATAATGGTCTGTGGGATCCCAAAATGTACCCATACTCGTTCAAAGAAGAGTTTTACAATGTCCTCTCTTATGATACTCTTCTTGTAGGCCGCCAATATAGCCATCTTAGAAAATATGTCCACGACCACAAATACACAGTCATTACCATGCTTTGTAGAAGGGAGGCCAAACATATATTCCATGGAGATGGATTCCCATAACTGGCTGGGAGTAGGCAGAGGAGTGTATAGGCCTTGCTTCTTGATGGTTGGCTTGGAAATGGCGTAGGCATTGTAGGATATGATATATTTTCCAACATCCATTCATAGTTTTGGCCAATAAAAGTACTTTTGTAGTATCGCCATAGTTTTATCCACACCAAAGTGTCCTGCAACGCGACTATAGTGCTCCTCCCAAATTATATTGGCACGCTCGCTCGAAGAAACACAAAGGTGGCCCAGGTAGCATAATAATGTGTCCTGGAGGTGGAAATTAGGAAATTGCTTTTCATATACTATATGATCTGGTATGTGGAGGCAAACTCTGGACCATTTTTTTATAGTTGCGGTCATCCAGAGGTCTGGTGGCCATAAGAGTTGAGAACCGTAGATAGTGTTGTAATTGGGGGCCGGCTGAGGAAGTCTACAACATGATTGGTTCTTCCCTTTTTGTATTTAATGTTCAAGTGGAATTGTTCCAAATATGTATACCACTTCTGATGGCGATCATTCTGCAACTTCCCTTGTGTATGTATAAACTAAAGAGGTTGGTGATCGGTGTGGACGACCATCTCCTTCCCCAGAATGTAATGCTTCCATTGCCGACAAGTATGCATAATGGAATACATCTCTTTATCATAGGTGGGGTACTTCCCAATTGTATCAGAAAGTGTCTCACTATGATAGGCCACTGGATGCTCGTGTTGGGTGAGGACTGCACCAATAGCATAGTCAGAGGCGTTTATCTTAATTTCAAATGGTTGTTGCAAGTCTGGCAATGTGAGTAGCAATGCATAGCAGAGGCGGTGCTTCAACTCAACGAACATATTTTTTTTGGATTCAGACCAGGAAAAATGTTCTTTCGTCCCACCCTTAGTAATATGACTCAAAGGCCAAATGATATGGGAGAATCCCAACACAAACCTCCAATAAAAATTTGTAAGGCCCAAAAATCCGCGAAGCTCTATTAGAGTGGTTGGGGCTAGCTAATCCCGACTGACTTGGATCTTAGTCGGATCCACATGCACGCCATACACATCCATGATATAACCCAAATATTGGACCTGGCCGATGCCAAAGGTGCATTTCTCCAAGTTGGCAAAAAATTTGTGCTACCGAAGGGTTTGAACAATCTATTGAATGTGTTGCAATTGTTCTTTCAAACTCTTGCTGAAGACGAGGATATCATCCTGATAAACAACCACGAACGAGTTGGTGAAGGGATGCAATATTTCATCCATTAGCCTCATAAAAGTAGCAGAGGAATTTTTCAACTCGAAGGGCATAACTAACCATTCAAAAAGGCCTTAATTGGATTTGAAGGTGGTCTTCCATATATCTGTGGGCTCTATTGGAATCTGGTGATAGCCAGACTTCATATCAATCTTGCTAAAATACTTGGCCCCCTTGAGTTGGTCTAAAAGGTCATCAATATGTGGGATTGGATACTTGTTCCTGACATCGATTTCATTTAGTTCCCGATAAGCAATGCAGAGCCTCCAGGTCCCATCCTTCTTCTATACAAGTACAATAGAGATCCCACAAGGCAAGGAACTTGGTCATATGTGCCCTTTTTGCAGAAAATCCTAGATTCGTCGCTTGATCTCTTCACTTTCCATAATGGAGTGACGATATATCAGCCCGCTAGCTAGAGGTGCTCCAGGAGTCAGATCGATCGAAAGCTTGACCTGACAATGCAAGGGTTGTTGGACAGGGTACCCCTAGGTCGATTTTTTTGTAAATAATCTGTGTTTTGAGGAGAAGAGTGTGATGTGCGCAGATGATTAAAAGTCTTAGGGGCTTTGGGGCAGGTTAAAGTCCCTTATTTTGTAAATGGAAGGGAATATTTTGTATATGTTGAGCTCTGCCCATGGTTTTTCAGACCATGGTATTATAAAAGGAAAGACTATATAAGGAGTTTAAAAAATCAATCTAAGGATATAGAGTGCATATGGATGTAATTATAGATCTGAATTAAGAGTTTGTATTTTATTTTTTTGTGTGAAATGGAAGGCTCCTACAGCTATGTGCGTGAAGACCTTAGAAATTTTGCCACTGAGAGTGCAGACCCCTGCAGCTGTGTGTGGAGGGCGGGAAGTACTGTATTGTGAATATTTGAAATAATAATAGAATACTTTGAAGACTGATATGTGTTCTTTACTTGTATGTTTTCTTTATCTATGTTTTAAGTTTATGTGCTAAATCAATTTTTTACCTATATTTGCATCGCTAAGTCATGAATATGGTTTAAGTTGATGGTTAATGCATGATCAAGTATAATCGCACAGTGTGCAAGCTAGTTAAGTAGAATTGTCGAAAAATGTCTGTATATTAAGAATATTGGTTATGCGAAGCTCTGAATAAGTATTAAGTAAATATAATCCCTAAGGCCACACTCCATAGTCCCTCTAGATTTAGAAACATGGTTCTAGCATACCCTAATATTACCTCGGGTGAGACTTCGGTCTGCGCAGTAGATCATTACCAAAAGGGATGGTAATAGAGGGTTTTTTTGGTTCGCGCAACCATCTCTAAACCTGGGTCTAGGCCCCATCAAGCCAACAAATGGTTTCGTTGACAGGACCGGGATCTGAAGACTGAGGGATATGTGGATGTGGCATCCGATTAGAAAAGAAATTCAAGATTGGGTATCTCTGAAAGAGCGATAATTTGTTGTAAAAGAAAACAGAAATTTGTGCCTATCAACAGAGAAGTGGTTACAGACATATATTTTCACAGATTAGCACAAGATATTTTTATCATCATTCACTAACGAGCTGCACGAGTGGCTATCAAGACTAGCTGAGAATAAGACCTATTTTAAGCACGATGAGCCTATTGTGTGGAACCCAGAGCTGATTAAGTGACTTAAGGAGACAGACAACAAGATCTCAATGGTTGTTGATTATTGGATCGATAGTATTCTTGGAGGCTTTATTATTGAGTTCTATATTGATACATACGTATCCTATAGCAAAGCCGAGCACAATTTTTTCAAGGGTCTATAAGGTAAGTTATTAAACTCTTTAAAGTTGTGGATTAAGATGTTATTATGTGAGAAGTGTGTACTATGTAGGAAATCATATTGATGTTTGGGGGATGTAAATACGAAGCTACACGAAGTGGTAAGAGATTCAAGGTAGATCGTGAAAACTATATTGAGACTGATTACAGTCCCTTGTTTGGATCTAAGAACGAAGAAGAAGAAAGAAAACTTTCAACCCCTAGAAGTGCGTCGCAATCAGACTTTGGATATCATCAAGGCACCTCTAGGATTCCCCATCCTGCCACTCCCATCACACCTCATCCCCCTCTCCATATTGTCCCTCCACCTCCACCTCCCCCATTTAATATGGCTAAGATTGCAAAGATGCATGTTTTTAAGGGTCACGGATCAGAGGATCCCGAGAAATTTTGGTTTGTTGCAGAAGTAGTATGGAGATCACAACAAGTCACTAATGAAGATATGAAGAAAGCTCAACTTGTTATAGTGCTGCACGAAAGAGCACTATCAGGGTATATGAATTACTCTACAACGCATCAGAATAATACATTAGATCAGACAAAGGCAGTGATGAATGTCGAGTTTAAAAATCCTAATCACAGTCCCAATGTATTATAGAGATAAAAGAAATCAATCAATTGGTAACTGAATTTGTGTGGGAGGTAGATAAAAGATTCAAGATGTTGTTAAGCCAAATCAGGTTCCATATCCCCAATGAACAACACAAAGAGTGGTTTATAGTTGCTATATTACCACATCTTTTAATGTCATTATCATAGAAAAAGATTAGAACCCAAGCCAAAGCATTGGATATTGCGATGAAACTAGAAGCTTCATCAGTAGAAAATACCAATATAGGGCTTCAGCAGATCCAGGACTAGTTGGAGAGCTTACATATGGAGTTGCAAGACTTGAAGAAGGGAAAATAAGTGCAGGCTAACATGATATCAGAATTTTGGTGTATCAAATGTAAAGGAGAAGGTCACTACAAATATCAATGCCATGTATTTAGATATTACATCAACAGTAGTGGAACTAACCCATTGAGCCAAGTCACCAGTGTATGGTGTGACTTATGCAAAGTATCAGGCCAACACCCCACATAATGTTGTCATATGGTGCAGAATAATTTGCAGACACCAAAGCAATTATTTTGTAATTTTTGTAGCTCGGTGGGAAATGATGACAAGAACTATCAAAGCTATTATTTGATGATGCAATAGACTCTTGGAGCATATAGAATGCAATTTGAGGGTCGCGAAGATCATGGTTCACCCACAGCGCGTGGAGGATTCCAAGGCATAGGCCAGGGAAGAAGAGGAGGCGTTGGGAGAGGTTGAGGACAAATTATATGTTATAATTGCAGTCATCCTGGACATTTTTCCAAAGATTTCTAAAATCTAGCTACCATCTCTTGTAAGTATTGTAGAGAGTTTGATCATGATATAGAAGATTGTCCTCTGTTATTGGCTAAAATGTAGGAAAAGCGAAATCAACAACCTGCACAGAACCTACAGATGATGAGGGTTGAACTGCATGAATAAGATAGACGTGTTAACATAGTAACATGGATTGGCACAGCTACAAATGAAGACAAAGCTGAAGGAAAAAAGCATATAAAGGATACATGGGTCTGGAAGACTGGAGAAAAGAATCTTGGGTTCAATGTGCAGTGAGAAAGGGAAACCTTCATGGAAGCGAAGAATAGTTTTATGAACCGTAGAGCTTCGACATCGACAGCACAGATGTAGCTAATCCCACAAAAGAATAAACTCAAGGAGGTTACTGCAGCGAAGGAATTTGATCCAACCATTTTGAAATCATTTATGCACATGTAACTACAACCTAAACATCGTGCAATAAACAAAGTATACATAAACGAGAAGAGAACCGACAGGGAAATGCAGTCAGATACAATATTATGAGATGGATCAAGTAATTCTTGATTTAGTATCTGTTAGCCAGCTATAAAATTTGTTATATCAAATGCTGGCTAAAAAAAAATTTGGAGTCTTCAAGAAACAAGTTTTTATTGCTAAAAATATGTTATCTCTTAAAGACTCTTGAAGGCCTCATGCCTCTGTCCAAATCTTCACTGCTATTCCCATTCTATACTCAGAAATTCTGTTGATTTCATGAGAAAAGACTGCTACAAAATCATAATTTTTCCCCTTCCTCCACTCAAAACTAACCTTCATTTGCTCCCCTCTGTTCCCCATGAAATTCCTCTATTTTTCATGAGTTCCCTTCTTCCATTCTTAAAAATCATTTTTACATAGTTTAAAACTCATTTTTAAACTATACCGAAACCCCCAAATCCACTGAAAAATCTTGAAAATATCATTAAAAACAAGTATTTTGACTATGGACTTAAGCCCCTTTGGGTTAAGTCCTTAACCACTTCCCCACATGTGCCCACGCCCTAAGGACCAAGCGTTAAAAGTTCCAAGGCGCTAATCGCATCGCAAATGAAAAACGGTAGATTGAAAGGACAAGGCCCGACCTTCTGATTGCGATTGGCCCTTTATATATACGCCCCGGGCATATTACATTTGATAAAGACCAAGGCCCCACAGACGGGCGCCAAGCCATATTATAAATATATAAACCCGCCCCAAACCATAAAACCTTTGTATATTATAAAGTTTTGGGTTTTCATATATTATAAAGGGTTTCCGCCGATGTGAGTTTTAAAGAAATATCGACCGTTGATCTCGAGCCGATCAACGGCCCGCGCAACATCGCATCGCAATTTTCATCGGATGCATTTCATTTTTTCCCCCGATCAATCGAGAGTCGTTGATCTTCCCCTGCCTTCCCAGATCCAACGACCCATATTCACTCTGATCATTAACCTTTCCTCTGGTTCTAAACCCTCCGATTCACTCCCCACCGTTGATCTGATCCTCAGATCAACGGTCAGCGCTCAATCGCTTCGGCGCGTTACAAAGTTTTCCGCCCCGCCGATCGCTGATCTCCGATTGCGTCTGGACCGTCCACGTGTCTAGATCGAACGGTCCAGATCACTTTTCCCGACTTTGGTTATATTTTATGCAGCCTCGCTCATAATGTTTGTCGGCCAATCCTGACCGTTGATCTCTGCAGATCAACGGCCCTCATTAACTCCTCCTCCACTTTGTAGTATTTCCTTTGGACCCCCAGATTTAATCTCAGCCGTTCAAATTTTTGATCCAACGGCCCAGATTGAACCCACCTATTCTCTTACCACCCACGCATCTAATCCATATCATGCTCATTCTCCTCCGTTAGACCTGAGGCCCCAGATCTGACAGCCCACATTACATATCGCGTAACTTTCAGCGCAAAGTTTAATTTCTCAAAGGGCACGCGAAATAGGTGGTTTTCTAGTGTCACGTGTCACCTCCGGACGCATATCGCGTTCCAAAAGCTAATACCGCCTCCCCGCCCTTTTGTCGCACGAAAACCATTGTTTTCTTCACCAAAACCACTTTCCCTCTTTTTCTTAGCATGCTTTTGCATGCCTCCTCAGCCGTTGATCTCGTGGGCCAATCTCATCCGACAGCCCATGATCATCCCAAACTCCCAACTCTATTTTTAACCATTTTTCCTCCGAACTAAGGTTTTTTACCTTATTCGTTTGTATTTTCGCCATTTCTCTATTATACGTCCCAGATCACTCCCGACCATCGATCTCTGCACGATCGACGGATCTGACATATTCTCTCCCTCTGCTCTCCTTTAAACCTCCACAAACAGATCTACACTGTTGGATGATGCCATCCAACGGCTACGCTCCTCCCCTCACCCTCTGCAGTAGTAAAACCCAAAAACACAGGATTTCTTAAATATTGTTTGTGTTTTGCAGGTTTCAAAGGTTTTTCCCATTATAATATAAAGAAAAGGAAAGCCGAGGGTGACGATCCTCTGGCCTTTCGTTATCAAAGGGAAAGAACTACGAGGGCTCTATTCCACGTCTCATCGATGCTTCATGGGCATTGATGCCATATGAGCCCTGCACGGCCTGCACATCAACAAGACACAGTGTTATTTAAATCAAATTAAAAGAGTATCAGTGTCGAAGAAAAAACACAGCAGAACATAAGATTGAAGACAGTTTGGGGATTACGGCTAAGATTGATTATCAAAAGCCTAATCCTCCAAATTGAAACACAGTTAAAGAAAATCGTAAGTGTTTATCAGACAGAAAGGCCTCCACCACCACATTAGAGGCAAATTTATTCCTCTCAACTACCATAAAGCCATCTGTGCCTCAAAGCATTCAAACAGAGGCCGAAGTTATTGATCAAACAAAGATATTTTCCTCAGCGCAGCCAAAGAGTTAATTCTGCCAAAGAACTTAATGACTAAATATCTGCAGAGTTACTCCAACATGACACAGAGCCTCAAAAGTCAATAAGAGCTCTCACCGAGCTTGAATCTTAAATGTAAAACATTAATACAGACAGAACACCTGTAAACTTCTCCATCGAGCCCCTCAAAGGCCGAGAAGTCATTAATCTGTATTAATTATCTTGGGAGATCTTTTATCCTCTCCCACCTCCTCATCCTTCTATAAATACTGTTGTAGAAGATGAGAAAATGTTGGTTGCAGAACTTTGAAATATACTTGAGCTTGAGACTTCTACTTGTAAATAGTGTTCACTGGCTCTTGGAGCTCTGCTTGTGATTAGATAAGTTAGGCTAAGAAGTGAAGATGATTGCTAACCTGAAACACTGGACTTAAAGCTGTAACTGGTTTGAAGCATCAATACAAGCTGATTTATGGGATCCTGGTCTATGTCGACGGTGATGTTTTTCTTATTGTAAATCGTTATTTTATTTCTGTTTCCACTTTGTCCATTTTCTCTTATAAAGAACAGCAAGCATAGAGTTAGGATTTACTGTATATCAGTACCCTTCTCTGACTGATAAGCTTTATCTAAATGTTTTCTTTTGAATTGTGTTATTTATAAATGATTTAATTCAGTTCAAGCAGTAGGAATGCTGGCGTTCCCTCGTCCTCCTGTCTTAGCTAATTATTATTCTTAAATATTCTTTTTAGTTCATGTTAAGTAGAGAAAAACTAAGGAAGATATGGTGTGCCCTGGTCCTAGTTTTATCCCAAAAGACTGTCTGAAAGTTTCCCTAAGAATGTGTTGAAAGCAGGTTAGGTTAAAAGTCCTTACCTGATCTTAGACTGTTCTTTGTTATCTTATATGTCTTCTTTTTTGTGTTTTAAATGTTTTCTATTGAAAGTGCATCAAAAGCAGGCTAGTTTAGAAGTACTTACCTGATCTTAGATTACTTTTATGTCTTTCTTAAAGTGTATGTCAAAAGCAGGCTAGTTTAGAAGTACTTACTTGATCTTAGGCTGCTCTTTGTTCTTCATCTGTTTAATTCCCCTTCTTATTGTTTCATTTCATTCCATAAATCAACTTTAAAGAGATCCTTAGACATAGATGACTTGCCCCATAGACCACTCTTGAACCTGGTTGTTTCACTTAAACCCTGTTATGACTCCATAGCCCAATGGACTAAAACCTGAAATTATCTATCTTTTTGGCAAAAGCTTGTTCTATTTTCTTGCAACCTCTAACCTTTGAAACTCTTTGCATTTAGAACTTTCCACTCAAATAATAATCATGCTCAACCATCCAAAAACAAAACAAAACCCTTAGCCTTCATAACTAGCCTAATATCATTACCCAAAACCTTAAAGATAAATCCATCTTTACACTTATTGGAGAGATCCCTCTCCAGATTCAGGAGGGCTAGATCCTAGAATCCCAAAGTGGTTGAAACGTTGTTTCTCCCCACAGTCAGACTTTTGCCAATCTTGCTGATTACAGGGAACTAACAGTATCATATGAAAATGTGTTGCCAAAGCAGACATGGGAATGAATGGGGCGTCCAAAGCTACAATGGTCACCAATTCAGCTGAGAATGGACAATCAGCAGAAAATTCTTCCTATGGGTCGATTGTAGGGAATTTTCATAGACATTGATGTAAGTGTGTTGTCGAAATTTGAAAGTCATTAAGATTGTGGATGACAACAATATATATCCTTCTTTACTTGGATTTGATTGGGCTTATGATATGGATGCCATAATCAATCTAAAGAGTAGAAAGATGGTATTTGAGAATAATGGCACAAGGATCATTATTCCTTTGGAACCCTCTGAAGGAGCGCGATATACATAACTAGTCCATAATGAATATGTTGATGTAGATATTGACAATATCTTTAAGTTAACTACGCATGATGAAGATTGGATCAACCCCACCGTAGATGGGAGGATAATCTGGGACATGGATAGCTCATGTGTTTCAGACTCTGATGAAGAAATGGAGAATTGGCAGAATCGATTGCATGAAGTATCTATGAAGCGATGTAACAAAATTAACAGATCACTCTGTTGGATTGCATCAGAGGTACGTGACTTGCCCTATTATGATGGGACTAGAGATATTAATTTCTTTCTTGATATATTTGAAGAAGCAGTACCTGAAGACCAAAGTTTTCAAGCTCTAGATGTTGTGCTGAGATCTACACCCACTAGATGGGGGGGGTACGCATAAGGGGAACATTAGAAGTTGGGGGGAACACAACAAATTTATGCAACTCAGATTTGGTCAAATAAATACTAGACTTGAAGGGAAATATGATGGCAGGGATGATCCTAGAGGACATATCTACCGATGGACTACCATGTGGGGCTAAGATATGACACCACAATGGGTGCATACCTTTGTTCGCATATTAGATGTGGTACCTATGAAGTGGTACCTTCAAACCGAACTACACCATGGAACAGGAAAGTGGGAGGACATGGTTGAAGGCTTTTTACTAACATTTAGTTTTTAAGATGATTGTCATTACATAAATTCATATCTTCAAGAAGTTAGATCAAAGGTTTTCAAGACCACAATTGTGATGACCTGGACACCACCTAATTGGGACGCGTAGTTGGAGCAGGTAGTCGAATGTTATAATATGACCGCATAAGAGGTTGAGTAGGATCCGCGCAATGTTAATATTCCAGAATCAGAAGGACAACGCGAGATTTTTGGGCTAGAACATACGATGTTTGACACAACGAAGCTGGTAAGAACGCAGAAGGTAAATATAGGGACAAAAGAGGAATCTAAGTTCGCACTTATTGGAGATTATTGGAATGTAGATACAGTTAGCAAGGTTGCAGAACTGTTACATAAATATCAGGATTTGTTTCCCATAAAGTTCTATGAACTGAAAGGGATAGTAGGGGACCTCAAAGTAATGAGGATCAACTTGAATCCAGATGTGAAACCTATGAAACAACGCCTATATAGAATAAACCCCAAATATAAGGAAAAATTGAAGGAAGAATTGGACAAGATGCTTAAGGCTGGAATCATTGAACCTGTGAAATAATCAGAATGGGTAAGTCCCATGGTTATCCAAGAGAAGAAAAAAAAGTGGGAAATCAGGATTTGTGTTGATTTAAGGAAGCTAAATGATGCATGTGTGCATGACCCATTCCCTACACCATTTACAGATGAAGTTTTGGAGAATTTTGGAGGGAAGGAAGCCTACTCTTTTACAGATGGGTTTTTCGGGTATCATCAAATTCGAATTTCCCCTGAATATAGGAGTAAAACTACTTTTGCCACATAATGGGGATATTTTCAATATACAGACATGCCTTTTGGCTTGAATAATGCTCCAACAATATTTTCTAAAGTAGTAGTTGTTGCTTTTAAGGAGTATATACACAAGTTCTTGGACGTGTATTTTGATGACTGGATAGTCTTTGGGATGTTGAATAAACACATTGTCAACTTAAGGTTGATGTTGGACACATGCAGGCAATATTAGATATCACTGAACTTGAATAAATGCATCTTATGTGTACCCTTAGGTATACTTTTGGGGCATGTTGTTTGTAAACAAATATTGATGGTATACCTCACGAAGATTGTCGAACTTGGAAGCGCCTAAGTCTGTAAAGCAACTGCGAACAACGTTGGGACATACAGGCTATTATAGGAATTTTATAAAGTCTTATGCACAGATAACTGCACCAATGGAGAAATTGCTAAAGAAGGATGATACGTACTGTTGGGATGATGAATGTCAAAAGAGCTTCGATGTGCTAAAGGAGATGATGGTAACTATGCCAATTCTAATTTTTCCATAATGGAATAAGGAGTTCCATGTGCATGTGGATGCTTCTTGCATTTCTTTGGGATCAGTCTTGGCACAACCAAGAGAGGGCGATATTGATCACCCCATATCTTTTGTGAGTAGAAAATTGTCTAAGGAAAAAAGGAATTATTCCACGATAGAGCATGAAGGATTGGCTATGGTATATGTGTTGTAGAAATTCAAACACTACTTGTTAGGAGTCATTTCAAGATGTTCACTTATCATTCTGCGTTGAAATACTTAGTGAACAAGCCTATGTTGGGGGGGAAGATTTGCATATGGCTACTGTTGTTCTAGGAGTATGATTTTGAAGTAATAGTTAAGCAAGGACGCTTGAATGCAAGACCATATCATCTATCGAGGATTGAGACAGGGGAAGAATAGACAAACATTGGAGAGGGGTTTCCCGATGTGCAAATTTTCGTTGTAAGGGTTGCAGATGATCACTTCGCAAAAATTATATGTTTTTTGTCTACTGGAGTAGCCCCCGTGGAGTATACTACACAACAGAAGACATATTTGGTAATTAAGGAAACAGATTTTTCTTTGATTGTATGACATTTATATAAAATGGGGCCCAATGAGATAATATGCAGGTATGTTCATGAGCACGAAAGAGACAACATTCTGGTAAAGGCACATGGCAGAGTTGTTGGAGGACACTACGTGGGTAAGGCCACCGCGCAAAATATTTTGAGGGTTGGAATATGGTGGCCCACGGTGCATAAAGATTCAAGGGAATATTGCAGCGCTTGCGATGTCTATCAAAGGACTGGAAGACCATCATGGAGGGATGAAATGGAACTACATCCTCAAGTCACCTTGCAAGCATTCAATAAGTGGGAGATCGACTTTGTACGACTGATTGATCCACCAGGAAAGAATACAAGTGTGTGGTACACCATCACCGCAACATATTATATCACAAGCTGGGCTGAGGCAAAGCCGGTAAAGAATTGTAGCGCAGACACAGTTGTAAAGTTTATTTTTGAACATATTTTGTCAAGGTTTGGTTGCCCAAACATCTTGATGAGCGATAGAGGACCACACTTTTTGAATAACACTATTGACGCATTGACGGAGGAGTTTCGAATGCATCACCAGAAGAGTACGTTGTATCACCCACGAGAAAATGGAACGGTCAAAGCTTTTAACAAAATTTTGGAGAATTCTCTGACTAAGGTATGCAAAATCAATAGGGATGACTGGGATTTTCACATTCCTACAGTATTATGGGAATAAAGGACTACTTGTAAGAAGTTTACGAGTCATACTCCATTTCGATTGGTATATGGACAAGAAGTGGTGATGTCAATGGAGTATATTGTGCCTAGTCTCAGAATCAAAGCAGTTATAGAGATGATAGATAGCGATATTATGGAGGAAAAATTAGAATAATTGCTCGCACTACAAGAATATTGGTTCATCGCTCGCTTTCACCAACAGATGTGGAAGGAAAGGGAAAAGGCATGGCATGATAGGCATATTTAGCAGAAGAATTTCAATAATGGAGACTTAGTTCTTTTGCATGACATTAAGTTCGTGAAGTTTCCCTGAAAGCTACAGATGCACTAGTTAGGCCCATACATCGTCAAGAATATTTCGGATGGTGGCGCAGTTCTACTCGCGAAGTTGAATGGCAAGTTTTTTCCTAGATGTGTCAATGGCAGCAAGCTAAAGCTATACAGGGACGACTCCGACCCTGGAGCTTCGTATTGACTATATGGTCAAATAATATTCATAGTGCTACACGCAATTGAAAGAGAGCACAGGACTATAAACTACTATGCCAAGGGGAGGCTTCGTCAAAGATGCAGTGTTGTGTAGTGTGCAGAAAGATGGCGCAGCAGGAGGGAACCGCGTCGCAATAGGACAGACTGCGAAATAAAGGGGGGTCTAACGAATTTCATCCAGAATATGACCATTAGAGCAGCGCTGGAAGAAAAGGTTGAAAATCTCACGATGACAGTCAAGGACTCCAAGGCTGAGGTTGACAAGGTTAGGCTTGACCTTCAAATGCAGATAGTTGAGATGCAGATGAGATTGCAGCTTGCTACTCCACCAGAGGTTCAAGAGGAACGCGAAGCAAATATTTAGGTTGTCGTTGCTCATATTGAAACCACAGTTCAAGATTGCAACAAAGTATTTAAAGATGCTATGGAATTCTAGTCCTCATTGTAGGAGGACCCTCAGGTGCAGAAGACCGAAGAAGAAATCAGCGAAAATTAAGAAAAATTTGATCACATCAAGGTTATAGTGCAGACCTCAGCACCAGCTCAGCAATATGCCTATCTCTAAGAGGGTCAATTTTTGCAAGGAAATATTGATGAGTTGCGAAGAAATGAACATATCATCACAGACAGGATGCAGTTGTGGGAAGCAGAAGCTAGCCAGCTGTCACAGGCTATGGATACCCAACTGAAAGCACTACGCCAGATGCAGAAGGAAGTTTCTTAGAAGACAATAGGGCCAGCCACAGAGAAACTAGGGCCAGCCATAGAAAAACTATCGACTAAAGTGTGTGAAGAAAAGAAGCAGTGCGCCGAGACTATCCAACCACTGAAGGATCCACTAAGAAGCATCAAAGAAAAGACTCAGGGTGCACCTGCTGAGTGACTCGAGACGAGTCACATCTTTGTGTTGGGCGCCAGTTGGACAAGGTACCACTAGGTCAAAGTTTTTGTAAATAATTTGCATTTTGAGGAGCAGAGCGCACTACGCGCAGATGAATAAAGCCTTAGGGGATTTAGGGCAAGTCAAATCCCTTATTTCGTAAAGGGAATGGAATATTTTGTATACATTGAGCTCCTCCCATGCTCTTCGGACCATGATATTGTAAAAGGAAAGACTATATAAGGAGTCTAGGAAATCAATATAAGGATATAGAATGCATATGGTTGTAATGCTAGATCTTAATTAAGAGTGTGTATTCTGTTTTTTTGTGTGAAAGGGAAGGCTCCTAAAGCTATGTGCATAGATATCTTAGAAAGTTTGCAGCTGAGTGCACAGTCTCCTACAATTGTGTGCATGGAGATCTTAGAAATTTTGCAGCTGAGTGTGCAGTCCCCTACAGCTATGTGCACAGGACGGAAAGTATTGTAATATGAAGATCTGAACTACTAATATAAGATTTTGAATATTGATCTATGTTCTTTACTTGTATGTTTTATTTATCTATTTTAAGTTCATCTGTGCTAGATGAGGGTTTTTACCTATATTTTCATCGCAAAGTCATGAATATGGTTTAAGTAGATGGTCAATGCATGATAAAATAGAATCGCACAATGCGTAAGCTAGTTAAGTACAATTGTTGAACAATGTCTGTATATATTAAGCATATTGGTTCTGCAAAGCTCTAAATAATTATTAATTAAAGATAAGACCTAAGGCCACACTCCATGGTCCCTCTGGATGCGAAAACCTGGTTCTAGAATCCCCTAATATTTCCTCGGGTGAGACTTCAGTCTGTGCAGCAGATCGTTGTCGAAAGGGTCGGTAATATAGGATTTTTTTGGTTCGCACAACCATCTATGAACCTAGGTCTAAGCTCCATTAAGACAACAAGGGTACCCCTGCGGTTGAGGAGAATATGTCCTTGTATTGCTCCACAATCATATCCACCTGCTTCTACTATGTGGAGGAACCCTTCCCGGGGGCCACGGATGTGGCTACAATATTCCCCTTACTTTGATAGTGAATCAGAAAGAAAACAAATTTCCTTGTTTGGGAAATGATCTTACTACATTTCTTAGCATAGATCAAAGAGATGCTAGTAGGAGGGGATACCTCCGGTATCCTATATAACTTATTACCCAAAGAAATAATAATAGTGTGAGGCCTAGACTCATACATGACATGATGCTCACACAAGTATGGTTGGCCTAATAATACATCATAGACTTCAAGAGTAGTGATATCACACAATACCTCATCCGTGAAGGGCTTGATGATATTGGGAAGGCAGCGTTTTTGGCTGACATGGAGATATCGTCCTTGGTGAAGCCACCCAATGGTTTATGGTTGCGAGTGTTGTGTGGTCGGTAGGCCCAACCGCTTCATGAACACTTCTGAAACGAGTTTGTTTTGGCTCCCACTATCGATAATGAATTGTAGCGAAGATCCCTTCGCCCACATTTATGAGTGAAAGAGGCACTCCTCCTCTCGATCTTCGGGTTCCACCTTTTGCAGCTTGGTGGTGGCTACTATCGTAATGGGTTCTGCGTCAATGACTTGCTTACCCTTGTCGGTTCCTTTTTCGGGTTCCAACTCAGAATCAGAACATGCATTAGTCTCTGAACCTCTCAGCTCGACCACCAGTGCCTGCTTTGCATGGCATTCATGCATGTTGTGAGTGGGGATATTATGGAACTCACGCCACTTGTCGGTGTCCTTATTTTCCTTCCTATCACCCTTGGCTTGCGGCTTCTAGAATTTTCCATGGGGGCTCCTGGTCAGGCTATATCCTTTGCTCTATGGCTTGGGGGCTCCTTTGTTCTTCTTTAGTTTCACAGATTGAAAGTATCGTTTCTTCTGCTTGAATTGTTTCTCAATTTTGGCAGCATATCGATATGTTGGACCAAGCGAGCAGATGTACAGGAAACCAACCTTTTTAGCTTGGAAACTATCCCTACCAAACCATAGAGGGCTCTCTCTATGATTCCAAAAAAATCTTGACTAGAGGAAGAATGGATTTTAGGCTAGGTATGCTCATCTCTAGGGTTTCTGAAAATTTAAGGTTTTGTTGGATCAGGAGGAAAGGTAAAGAAACTAGGTCAGATCCAAAGGATTATAGTTGCAGGGATACCAAGGGGCATGGTAGATATGTTTCTATGGCACATTAGGGTTTTTCGATTGTAGTGTAGGGTGGAAATGTAGAGGATCAAAATGATCATGTCTAACATGAATTCATTAATCAGAATATTACTTACACAAACATGAGTTTCCTACCAAAACAGAGCATGAGCATAAAGATTTCTGTTTAACATATTATAGGAAAGTCACTAAAGAGAATAGATATGTAAAGAAGATGAATCAAGAATTCATAAAAGTGAATTACGGTAGAAAAACTATTCCACAAACTCATACCACATGGATCCCTATATATGCTACAACTGAACTTGTATTTCTGAAAATGTCAATTGTACACAAGATTCCAAACCTCCTACTCTCTGATGTCCAACCTTGATTCTGAAAGAAAACTAGGTAAAAATAGCCAAAAACCATCTTCCCCTGTCTCAGAGGTCGAATCCCTCAAGATAGGATCAATTTACATTAATTTCTCCAACAAAACCTAAGACTAGGGAGGTTAAAACAAACACCTCCTTTTAGCCTTTGACTAACCTAACCATCATAAATGAAACTCAAATTTACATCAAGATGACATTAACACACCTATTTACATTAATATACCTCATATAAACATAAAACAAGGTGAATTACATCATGAAAATCCAAATCTGACTGAGAAAACTTGAAAAATTGACTAACAGGGAAAAGCGCAGTGCCAACAGTGAAAAGCGCAGTGCCACCAGGCATAAGCGCATCGACATATTGCAAAAGATTTTTGACTACCTTCCTGAACTCAAAATCCATATTTGAAGGTCACATTGGAAATGTTATGATGTATAGTTGTCATTAGACATCTCAAGCAATCAAAATGGCCTCTTCAAGGCTAAGAAAAATGCATTTTCCCAAGGTCACTCCAAAAGTGCAGCGCCTGGGTCAGAAAGGTGGCAGAAAGTGACTTTTTGGCCTCTTTTTTGCAATTTTCTCCCAATATGTTTGTTGACATGGCACCAAAAGTTGATAGTTGTGATGCTCAGGTCAAATCTATCAAATGATGTAAATTTTTCCTCATTTGGACTTCTGAGGGAAAAGCGCAGCACCAAGACTTTGTGCTTTTGGCACCATGAAATTGCCAAAAATTATGGGTTTTCAGCAAACATAGGGCTCAAATATGGGCCTATATCTCTCTAACCATACAATTTTTTATAAAAATGAGAGATTTTTTTGTTTGCTAGCATGTTATGAACAAAAATCTCCTCCAGTTTTCAAAAATATTTTCCCATTTTTTTAGAATCCAAGTTTGAAGTTGGTCACTAAAATTTGGAAAAGTGCAGTGCGAGCAGGGAAAAGTGTAGCGCCATCGTGCAAGGCACTTTTGACTGTCTTCCTCAACTCCAAATCCAGATTTAAAGGTACCATTGGAAATCGGGGGATTTATGCTACACAATAGAGTCATCAATAACTGAAAACACCTTCTCCAAACCCCTGAAACACTGACATGAAGTCAAGTTGTCCAAAAGTGCAAAAAACCTCCTGTAGCAACTGTAATTTAGGAATTTCTCTCAAATCCTAACACCTGTGCATAAAATTAAGGATTTTTTTGTGCCTTGGTCTAGGATGGAAAAAAACCTCTTTCACTTTTTCCAAATTCATCTTCCTTACTTCAAAAACTAATTTTGAAGTAGAATTGTCCATGTGTGCAATGTAAACCCTAGGCAGCCCACATCTTGGAAAGGTGAAGCTATGATTTCTTGGACTTTGGTGGGCTCATACCTGATAATTTAACCTCCCTTATGCCTCCTTTTCTTTGTAGTCTCTGAATCCATAGTAACCCTAGCTCACAAGGAAGGGAAATTAGGGTTTTAGTGTAGGAAAACAATGGATTTTGGGAAATTTTAGGAACGAAGGGGAATAAAGGGTTTTAAGGAAGTCTAAATTCTTGGGAAAAATTAGGGGGGTAGGGATAGATGTTTGGGAGTGTAGGGAAGTGGAATTTTTGGAAATGAGTGAGGGGAAGGTGTAGAAAAGGGAAAAACATAGCCCTAGCCTAGGAAAGTGTAGTGTAGGCTAGGGTTTGTAGGGAAATGATAAAAATTAGGGAAAGGAATGAGGGAAAGTGCCAATGATGGTATATGAAAGGTGGGGGAGGGTGAGTGAGCATGAATTTGATGGTTTTTCTCCACAAAATGGACCAAAGAGACTTGTTTGACCAAAAATGTAGCAAACCCTAGGAGAGGGGATTTCTGAGCCTTCAAGCATGAAATGAAATGAAAGAGAGGTGTATGGTGACCCACTTACTTGTAGTTGATGTGATGGCACCTGTTCTTGATGATGAAACCACTAAAAAGAAGATATTTCCCTTCCTGAAGAAAAATGTTGCAAACTAGGAAAAGTGCAACACAGCAAGGAAACTGAGCTTTCCAAGGCAATAAATTGAGTTTCAGAGGGTGGAAATCTCCCTGGTGACTGAATTAAGTCTCATGAAGTTGAAATAAGCAAATGGCATGCTTGTTTGGTCTTTTAAATGGCTGGAAATCTATTTTTCTCCTTGGTAGTGATGTGACCCCACCTTGTCTTTTCACAATTTGACTAGATGGCTTGTGTACTGCAACTCAGAAAATTTTTTACATATATTACGTCATGAATAAGATAAAAATACACCCTAGTAACCTTTATTGATCACTTTCCCCTATTAATACTCCTTCAAATGATGATTTTGATGGTGAAATGACCTATTTTCATGATTTTGACCCTATGACCTAATGGTGACACTACATGGAAGAATGAACTAAATGATGACCAAGATAATTTTGTAAAGGACAATGATCTGACCATATTTATGCTTATTGACCATGGGACTGAAAGGAGTAGTAATGGCCTAGCTCTCCTAACCAATGATCAATTTTTTGTTTGAAGACCTACTAAAACTATTAAAAAATTACCTAAGACCCTATCAACCATATGAAAGAGCATAATTTGATCACCGGTGACTGACAAGACTGACAGACACTAACAAGTGCGGCCGAGAATAGTGAGGGTTCCCCCTCGTCCTTCTGCTCATAGTAGGTTTCCCACTAGTCCTTGACGTGGGGGGCGACTTTCAAAAGTGAAAAAGTAATATTTTCCATATTGTAAAAATCATGAACATAAAAATATCCTTCTAACATATTTAACCATTTATCTACGGCATTTGCATCTATCTGGCCTTCAAATGTGGGAATATCAAAGTTTACTTGTACCTTAAAGGGAGTGACGCCTCCAGAGTGGCTGCCAAATGAAGATGTGTCGCCTGTGAGCATTGTCCGAAGGATCTGCGAAAAGTTATCCATCATTGCATTCCTATGTTTCTCGAGGGCCTCCTCCAACAATTTTTTGATAGGATCTCTTGCTCCCTCGTCTTTCTTTTCATCTTCCATGGGATTTCGTCGGGCTTTGCGAGGCTGATCTTGCAAGGGTTCAACCAAATCGAGCCCTAACTCCTTATACCTTGACCTCGTTGGGGACATGCAAAGAAAAAAAATAGAAATATCAAACCGCTCTAATATCGTTGATCCGAATTAATGTAGGAATGCAATAGAATAAAAATAGAAATAGAGATGCAATAGAAATATAACTTCATTTCATTAGTATCAAAGACTTAAATATGATTACATACAGAATGGAAATAAACTAGCTCAGGCAACGGTAGCTTATCTATGAGAAGAGGTGTGGCGGCTACATCTCTGAACTATGTTACAATGAGGCTCGAAAGCCTATTTATAATTTAGAAATAATGGAAAACCCTAAAAATCCAAAAACCTATCCCTAGGAGATGAAGCGCCAAAATTATGGGTCCCATTTCGGTAAATTGGTACATCAACTTCTCGGGGACGTAACTTTGGCATACGATATCCGTTTGATGTGAAAAATACCTCGTTAGAAATATCTATCCGAAAAAATGTCATTAGGGCCTCAAAGCGACTCTGAAATTTCAGGACCCAAAAAACTACCAAAAATAGTAAATTGTGCTACAATTAAGGAAATTGAAAAACTGAAAGAAACAATGGTGGAGGTCCAAGTGGAATAGGTGGGTGGACACCAATATCCACCTAGATCAGTTGGCCTACCTAATAGTGGATGATTAGGATGTGTTTCATTGTTTCCATATGATTGAGTCCAATTTTCCCCTTGTATCCATGGAGGAATTGAGTATCCATAACTCACACTTGCACTACTAACCACTGCATTAAGTGGAGTTTTCCTATAAGCATACATAGGATTGACACATGCAATGGTAGGAATATAACAAGTGGGTAAAGCTCCATTCTCATATTGAGGCACTTGAATCGTTATGAGGTCTTGGAATAATGGTGTATTATCTACAATTTGGTCCAATGTGATTGACATCATCCTAGTTTCATTAATTGTGCTTGCATCATTGTCAATTGACATCCCTTGTTCTCTTTGAATCATTTTTTCAGCCTCTCTTTCTTCCTTTTCCTACTTTTCCAATTTATTTTTATGGTCCTTCTCTTGCCTGACTTTCTCTCTTTCAATCCTTTCCTCTACTCGAATTTGTGTTGCAACAATATTTGTTGCCTGCTTTTCCTTGGCTAAATCCTTCTTTTTCTGTTTTAATTCCCAAATTTTAATTTTCTTTTTTTCAGACTCAACTAATAGGGTTATATAGTCTTTTGAGGTGAGTAACTATGAACTTCAGCCCAAACGAAGACTACCTGGTGTTCCATGTTTTTTTTCATTGACACTATCTCTACCGATAGCTTTAGGAACCGACCAAGTAACTTCTCATTCCCTTCCACCTGCATGCCATTGGTTGACATTTTCCTTTTAATATCTAGGACAACTGATTGAACTATATTTTCGCTTCATATGATTCCTCATTATCTGCACTATCTTCTTCCATTGATCTATTTTCCACAAAACAATGAACAATTTCATTGTTCAATTCTGTTGGTTGTAAAGGAATGTTCATTATTTCTTCATTGGTTCTTGAGACACCATGTTTGTTTATATTCATCATGGCTTCTTCCAACTAGGATGGTGGGGTTTATTGGCTTGGAAATGTCAATTGGTCATTGTTGCTTCCTAGTGCAATATCAACAATGTCTTTTTCAACCACATTATCATTGTAAATTGCATGATCAACAGAGTCATTAAGAATATTAGCAGATGAAGTTCCATGTGCTTAAGTTGGTAGAACAACCTCCATGTCACTCTCAATTGTTTCATGATTGTATTTTGTTTCACTTACATGTTCATCATCATCACCATATAAGTGTCCTTGAGAGAGGGAAATTATATTATCAGTTGCAACTGCATCTTCCTATTCATCCACTTCTTCTTGTATTTCAACATCTTCCTGGAAATTTCCTTCTTCTTGACCATTTACCTGAAACGCTTGGATACAACTAGTATCATGCATAAGAGAATCACAGTTCAGTGGCCATATTCCAGTCCTCCTAAAGCCAACCTTGATATTTGATGGTGTGATAGCCCTTTTAAAGGCTTTATTTCCAAGCTCTAATAGCTCAAACCTTTTCACCTCAACCCCTGGATTCTTTGCCATCCATACAGCTTGCTCTGAACTAAAATAGTTCTTGAAAGGGCCAAACACACTACATCAATGGGTTTCAATCTGTGAGTGGTATGAGCAAGTAATGTTAACAGGTTGATGCCCAAATTGTTTTCCTCCTCAATTGTTTTCACAACAATGTTGCTTCCATGACCATCTAAAATAAATAGATGGTTTCTCTCATGTGAGACACCGCCTAGTATAGATGCAACAAAGTGACAAAGTCAATTTAAAAAAAAATCGTTAGTCATCCATGCATGGGGATGTGCAACCATGCATGCACCTAGTTCACAATTTTGTATATAGTTTTTCAATTATTTTTTATCTTTTAATAGATAAAAGCATGGGATTGAAGCTCCAATTGCATTGACACAACATAGAATAGTTATCCACTCCCTACTCTTAAGCAAAATCTTTGGCACATTTCGGCTCCCTCTCTTGGAAATTACTCACATGCCACAATTCCTTCCAACCTGTAGGTCTATTTCTTCACAATTCCATATATGGTATGCAACATCAAAAAACTTATTGTATGCACTAGAAAGAGTGTCATATAACTTAGACACAATTTCAGGGTGTAAATTTAAAGTTATGTCTCTGTCAAGGCCCTAAGTTGTATGCAATACAAGGTATGGATGCATTTTTCTTAAAACCCAAACCACCATGATTTACCTGGAAACCCATCTTTGAATGGATTTGGCTTCCCCTAACAGATTTGAGAAACTGTGGATTTTAGTTGTATCAACTCTAGCCCATGTCCCAATTGGGCCATCTCCTTACACCACTCAACCACCTCAGTCTCCTCCTCTTCATTCATAACTATAAGAGGCACTCTACGTTTAGTATGAGTGAGCCCATTTATCCAATAATGTACTGATGAGGGAGGAATACCATGCTTTTTTGTAGATGTTCGAATTGAATATCCATTAAACTCTATGTCGTCAATTGCAGCTAACATGTCTTATTTTTTCCAACCTCTTATAAAGTTGATATTCTTAGTTGAACTTGCCCCTTGGACTGTGGTTGATGGCAGCTCTATCATTGATGGTGGGACAACATTAGCTTCTATTGCATGGCCATCCTCAACAAAATTTCTAGGAGCATTTTTTAAATTCACATCACTTGTCTCATCCTCATATGATGAATGGAATCACAGTTGGTCACCACTAGTCACTCGCCTGCCACTTTTCCTTGTATGAGAAACATAACTAAATCTTGCCATAGATGCCACTACTTGCAGATTTATTGCATGAATTTAGTTAACAGTAATTGAAATTATGCTTTCCTACAAACTATTAATATTTATGCTTTACTACAGGCAATTAACAACATGTCAGTTTATGCAAAATTTCTACCAAATTTCAATAAATATTTTGCAATAACATGGATTATAGTAGAGACAATTCACAATTAAAAATAGAAGTAACTTAACAATTTTTCATACATATGCCTTTTTGACAGTATCCTTGAAAAATAAAATCTATAGAAGGAACTTGTTGTATGTATTCAACTATATCAATAACTTTTTTTTAATAACTTGTTTTTCCACTTAAAATACCATGCATTTATTTGCACTTGCAAAATTATTACCATTGCGTTGAAATTGACCTAGAATTGGTTACATGTCTTGAATTGTATCAATAAATGTTTTGGATAAAATGTTTTATGTGCTATGATAAAATGATGTCGACTTTGGAGGAATTTCAAATAAAACAAGTGACACTTGGTTCATTTTCCGGTTAAGATGTTGATATTGTCTAGTTCATTTTTGTAAATTGTTTTATGAATTAAATTGTTCAGCCTCATGTCCATGAACACTGACTTTACCAACATAAAACTCAATCAATCAATTGTTCTTTAATGGTTATTGATTCTAATATTATGGGAATGGTTCTTAGTTTTCCAATATTTTTATTCCTATAGGTAAAAATCTCCATGCATGAAGGAAGTTATAGGCTTGCCTTGATAAAGGAAGTAGGAGCTCAATAGAAGCTCTATTCTTGCCTTAGTAATGGTTAGAAAAAAGTATAGTAATACCAATAAATTTATGATCTAAATCGTTGTAATCCAAGTGCCCATATGATCCCATGAATAATACATCCTAAATAGAACCCTTTAGCTACTCCCAAACAACATTGTTTCATCTTCGAAACAACTAATTCATACCTAGAATTGAGTTATTTTCTCGTCCCTCATCTACCTTTGCATGTGATTTCCAGGTTTCCTCTAAATCCCTACTACAATCACATGGGTTCAAACGAGGAATAACTTCCACCTTTAAGGTCAATCCCATCATAATTCTCCTTCCTAATCATCTTTCAATTCAGCATATGTTGGTACGTACTCATAGTAGTCTAGTTCTCATAAATTATGACACCACCTCCATCGCAAAGCCTCAACCTTTAATTTCACATCTTCAATGCGAGCTTTGAAAGCACAAAAAATGTTCGCTTCAGAGGTGGTGTCTCCCTCTCCATATGTTATATATGACTTTGAATTTATGTTAATTGTATATTTTGGGAATATCTTATGATTTTGAATTTATGCTAATTGTAGATTTTGGGAATATATTGAAATATGATGGTTAGGAGAGGAGTCAAACAAATGATCTCTCTGTTTTACCCCTGAGATTGCAGATTCTGAAATATTCCCTGAAACTGAAATTAACATAAGGATGCCCCTATTTGAACCCTCCTACTATCAGATTCCAAAATATTCTTGAAATCTGTAATCAACAAACAGATGCCTCTGTGGTAGGTGACTACAATACCTTATTAGCTTCTATTCATAAGATTCTATTTAAATGGAGAATCGACCTCGATGTCAATCCCCCTCATCGTCAACTTGTCTGCATTGATGGGTTGTGAATAGAAGATTGGTTTACATGGAGATGTTGTATTTTTTTTTTATAGTATGATTCAGTCGTTATGGATCTCGTACACATTTCCCTCAACACTTTCCATGATGATAATTTTGTTTTCAATTCCATCATGCGCAGAAAGTTGGAAATTCTTGGGGCCATAACTCCCTCCATCTCTATTTCTCCATTTCAAATGACTCCCTCCCTAAATAGAACAACAATCCTGATGGTTGTATGTTATTTCCTGCTCAATTCAAATCTATATCAAGAAAATCTAGCATCAAACCTTCAATCATTGTGCTTCTCCTTCTAGATGGCAACATGCAATTTCATTAATGTTGGTTCCTCCACTTCATGAAATTGACAAACTCAACATAATTTTTGCTCCTTAGCTGCAACCGTTGATTGAAGATATTTTTATTTTCTGAATCCTAAAAGTTTCATCTCCCGTCTCTACTTAGATGTATAGTTGAGGGAAAGCATTGAAATGATATTTCAAAGATGATAGGAATATCCTTGCATCGTGATGGATACTATTCCCAATACCAAAAACAAAGCAACTCAATGATGGAGTAAAATTCTCTCCATGCTAACACTCATGGAATCAAATCCCAATCCCGCTATGATACCATGTTAAGTTAGAGAGCATATCTTATTACTCACACAATAACATGTCATTCTAATCCGACTCTAATACCCCGTTAAGTTGGAGATTAAATCTTATTAGTCACACAATAAAATGTCATTCTAATCACACTCTGATACCATGTTAAGTTGGAGAGTAATCTTATTACTCACACAATAAAAATGTATGGAGAACTCAATGTGATTGTACAATGTTGGCAATATGATGCTGAGTGTTGTCCTTGATGGCAACCCACTTGATGAAGATGATGGCAACCTACTTGATGAAATTGGTAATGATGTAAATCTGATGTATCGTCAATGAGTACAGAAGGAAATGATGAAAGGAATTTCAGTATGTATTGAAACAATGATAAAAAGAGTATATCTCAAGGCATACGCGGATTTGTCTAGACGAAGTAGCGTATGCACGCGGAATATAACGTGCCAAGTCGCGTATGGGCAAAAGCGCTCTAAAAGTGGAAAACTAGGGGTAACCACCATGGTATTGACCCATTGTATTGAGTAATGATTCGTCTATGTGATCCCATCCAGGAATACCATCGAAAGTAATGTGGTTTTGGCTCATGGTATTGATAAAGGGTTACCCTATATAAGGAGAAGAAAATCATTATGCAAAGGGGTGAGCAAGATGTCTGAGTCTGAATGAATACTTCTCTCTGAAGTATATCTGAAAGGAAAGGGTAACAGTTTGATGATAGATCTGAATCAGTGATGCACCTATGAAGTAAATGATGACGAAGGGAATCTAGATCTGAAATGTACTTGTATCTTCTAGATCTGTTTATGAAATGATTAGATCTGTAATGAGGCGAACATCTGTCTGAAGTGAAGGGTTGAATCTAAACTGAATGTCTGATCTGATGAAGTATGCTGCTCTATAATGTCTGAAGAATTATACGCTAGTTCGCCGCAGAGGAAGCGCGTACATACGCGGGTTTTATGAATAGAAAGTGCGTATGGGTAGTGAAATCAGCTCTGTGATATGTATTAAAGTATACGCGGGTTTGTATGGGCGAAGGCACGTATATACGCAGGATCAGTGAAAAGAAAGCGCGTATGAAGAACTAGGGTTTGTTGAAGTATGAGTATGAAATGTCTGATCTGTTCTGCTGTGTTACTGCTATCTGTCTGGGTTATCTGAATTGACAAGTATCTGTTGGTGATGTATGTTGAAGCTGTTTGATCCAGTTTGAAAATTGATGAAACGTGTCCGGCAGCGGATCCGAGGTTGTAGCCTTCCGGGCCAGGTTGTAGCTCCTTCCAGGTGAGGTCGGGTAAAATCCAGCTGCCAGGGTGCCCTCATACGGTAGGAGTTCCAGACTGAAGACATGGTGCTTAAAGATGTTTTCTCTATAATAAAATATTGAAGGCTGAGCAACTGCAGCGGTGGTTTTCTCCGACTTGGGTTTCCACCTAAAATTCTGGTGTTCATGTGTGATGCTTATGTGTGATGGTTTATTCTGTTCTTACTGCACATGCTTAATGTTTATTGAACATCTAATGAATGAATGATGGAATGATATAAGTGAAGAATTAATGGCATAATTAGATCCCTATGTATACGCGAGTTGCATGAAGGATATCCGCGTTTATACGCGAGTTTACTAAAGGAAAGTAGTGTATGGGTTTTAGAGAGTGAAAAAGTAAAAAATTTTGAATATGCAGTAAATACTGATTCACCCCCCCCTCTCAGTATTTTTCCCAACAATTGGTATCAGAGCAGGTCCTTCTGCAGAAGCTTGATCGCTTGAAGGAGATCCGTCACAATGGGAAGTCATGAAGGAGTAATGTCTATAAGGCCACCTCTATTCAATGGAGATAATCTGTTATTCTGGAAGATACGAACAAAAGCATATCTACAAAGTCTTGGTGCAGAAGTTTGGGCAATCGTGGAAGAAGGTTATCAATATCCGGCAAGTATTCCTACTGATACAGCAGAAAGGAAGAAGTATGAAATCAATTCCAAAGAAGTCAATGTATTGTTAGGAAGCATGTCTGAACCAGAATTTGCTAAAGTGATGCAGCTGAATTCAGCAAAAGAAATATGGGACAAAATCATTCAGAGCTATGAAGGAGATACAAAGGTAAAAAGTGCAAAACTCCAAACTCTCAGAATTGAATATGAAAATTTGAAGATGCATAGTGATGAGAGTATTGCCAGTTTCTTTTTACGTCTGGATGATATTGTGAATCATATGAGAAGTTTGGGTGAAACCATAACTGATACTACTCTGGTTGAAAAAGTCTTAAGATCTTTGACTTCAAAATTTGAGTCAAAAGTAGCAGCTATTGAAGAAAGGCAAGATCTACAAACTCTTACTATTGTTCAATTGCATGGTATCCTAACTGCTTATGAAATGAGACAAGGAGGTCCCTCTCAAATTAAAGAAGTTGCTTTTAAGGCATGTGCAAAAGGAAAAGAAAAGAAAGATGTCAAGGAATCAAATATATATCAGAAGAAGAAGAAGCAAATTTTGTGAGAAAACTCGAACTCGGAACTGGAAGATTCAAAGGTAAGCTCCCCTTCAAATGTTTTGGTTGTGGAAGAGTTGGTCATTATGCTGCTAAATGTCCTTATAGAGAAAATCATGAGAAAGAGAAACAATCTGCAAAGGGAAAGAGTTATTATGCAAATGAATATGATACATCAAGTGAAGATGAAGAAGATTCTGACCAAGATTTGAAAGTGCTCATGGCAAAGAAGCAAAAGAAGAAGGCTACTCAAAGAAAGGATAAATCTCAGAAAACATGTGCAGCAGAAAATGAAGAAGATGAAACAGGTATCGATTGTTGTTCTTGTAATCCACTTTCTTGTGCATGTAATGATGAAGATAGTGAAAATAACAGTATAAGTCTAGAAGCAAATCTCAAGATCAATGATGAAAGTAATTTTTGGGATCAATTTAAAAGGAGGGAATCTATCCTCAAGGATGTGATCTCTAGATTGAATGAACAAATAGAAACAATGAAGGGACAGATAGAAATGTATCAAAAACTGCAGGACAAAGTAACCAATCACAGTGAAGGACTTGAAGCAGAAATCATCTCTCTGAAAGCAGACCTTGAAGCATCAAATAAGAAGAATGAAGAACTTCTACAATCATTTGAAAAGGAAGGACGTGAAGCAGAACTCATATCGCTCAAAACAGATCCGGAAAAATCAAATAAGAGGAATGAATAACTTCTACAAACTTTTGAAGAACAAGAAAATGTGTTGAAGGAAGAAATTTTAAAATTGAATGATCAAGTAGAAGAAGGAAGAAGGGTTGAAGAAAGTATGAAGCAGCAATGCCAAAAATTGGAGGTTGAGGTAAATATTTTGAAAGGTAAATTAGAAGAAAAGGATAAACGCTTGAGGTTTCAAGATAGTACTAAGATTCTGGATAACATTCTTAGTAGTCAAAGATCTCCTTCTATTAAACTTGGTCTTGGTTTTCATGAAATGGTTAAAGGAGAATCTAGTTCACAAGGAGGTGCTATAGATTCAAAGGATGACAAAGTAAAATCTGAAGTGTTGAAAGAAACAAAAGGTCAACCAACAATGATGAATTCTCAAAGGAAATCATTCAATAATGTTGAATGCTTTAAATGTCATAATTATGGGCATGTTGCAGCAAATTGCAGAAGCAGAATGTTTCAGCCACAAACAAACAGATTCTACAAAGAAAGGTACTCTGGTTTTTTCAAGGGATATTGTTTTTCATGCAACAAGTATGGTCATAAAGCAGCTGATTGCAATAGAAGGAAGAATAGAGAAACACACTATGATCCTTATGCTTACTTCTCTGGTCACATGAGATTTTATGCCTGTAACAAGTATGGACATGTGGAAAAAGAATGCAGGATGAACAGATATGAGAAATTGGAGAATTTTCAGCACACTAAAAGAAATTTCAAGCAAAGCTGGAAAAAGAAAGAGGACCGGTCAGAAACGTAGGGAATACTGACCCTACTGCAGTCATCAGCCTTTGAAGCTTACTTCTCTTAATGACTACAGAAGTGATGTGAGATACATTATGGAGCCTAGTAATGTATCGTCACAGGGGGAGCGATGTATGATGATTCTCATGGTTGATTTGGCAAATCTGGTTATGATTATTGCTGACAGAGCATCTGACATGAAGAAGACAGGTACAGGAAGGAAAAATTCAGGGGGAGATGGAGGAATGTGAAATTCTCTATAATTCACTTTCCATACGCGGGTTCAGTGAACTAAAGCCGTGTATACACGCGAGTTCCAGCAGACACAGTCGCGTATGCATTGATGATAAGAGAATTGGGATGACAGCTGAAGATCAGGAACAGAGGTTCAGGGGGGAGCATCAGTCTGACTGCTAATGATTGTACTGTTAGCATTATTCTGGTTATACTCATGCTAATGAAATGATACATGGTTTCTTATGTTGAATATTATGGATGAGCCCATATTGCTTATTTGATGAAGAATATATTTTGGATATGATGGAAGTCTTATGATTCGGAGATCCTGATTGTATAAAAAAACCCACTTGGTTGGGTACTTGAGTCAAAATGTGTAAACCCTCTTGATTGGGTACTTGAGTCACTTATGTAAATCCACTTAGTTGGATCATTTGATGTAAGTATGAGTCCTTGGTGATAGGAAGGTCATAGAGTCATGTACTTCATTGAAAAATATGATTGAACATTCAGCATGAACTCAGGGGGAGCATGGTAACTTCAATGTACATCAGATCTACAGCTCTCTTCTTGCTACATGAGGAGAAAAACCTTGTGTTGGTTTTGATCCGCCCTTTTCCCTTGATGTCAAAGGGGGAGAGTGACATGGTGTTTGAATAAAGAGAAAGAATGGTGTCAAGAGTGACATGGTGTCATTGTATTCTTAATGTATCTATCTGTTGTGATCAAACACCATCGTGGTTGCCATCAAGTCCAAAGGGGGAGATTGTTGGCAATATGATGCTGAGTGTTGTCCTTGATGGCAACCCACTTGATGAAGATGATGGCAACCTCCTTGATGAACTTGGTAATGATGTAAATCTGATGTATCGTCAATGAGTACAGAAGGAAATGATGAAAGGAATTTCAGTATGTATTGAAACAATGATAAAAAGAGTATATCTCAAGGCATACGCGGATTTGTCTAGACGAAGTAGCGTATGCACGCGGAATATAACGTGCCAAGTCGCGTATGGGAAAAAGCGCTCTAAAAGTGAAAAACTAGGGGTAACCACCATGGTATTGACCCATTGTATTGAGTAATGATTCGTCTATGTGATCCTGTCCAGGAATACCATCGAAAGTAATGTGGTTTTGGCTCATGGTATTGATAAAGGGTTACCCTATATAAGGAGAAGAAAATCATTATGCAAAGGGGTGAGCAAGATGTCCGAGTCTGAATGAATACTTCTCTCTGAAGCATATCTGAAAGGAAAGGGTAACAGTTTGATGATAGATCTGAATCAGTGATGCACCTATGAAGTAAATGATGACGAAGGGAATCTAGATCTGAAATGTACTTGTATCTTCTATATCTGTTTATGAAATGATTAGATCTGTAATGAGGCGAACATCTGTCTGAAGTGAAGGGTTGAATCTAAACTGAATGTCTGATCTGATGAAGTATGCTGCTCTATAATGTCTGAAGAACTATACGCTAGTTCGCCGCAGAGGAAGTGCGTACATACGCGGGTTTTATGAATAGAAAGCGCATATGGGTAGTGAAATCAGCTCTGTGATATGTATTAAAGTATACGTGGGTTTGTATGGGCGAAGGCGCGTATATACGCAGGATCAGTGAAAAGAAAGCGTGTATGAAGAACTAGGGTTTGCTGAAGTATGAGTATGAAATGTCTGATCTGTTCTGCTGTGTTACTGCTATCTATCTGGGTTATCTGAATTGACAAGTATCTGTTGGTGATGTATGTTGAAGTTGTTTGATCCAGTTTGAAAATTGATGAAACGTGGTCTGCAGTGGATCTGAGGGTTGTAGCCTTCAGTTAGGGGGTTGTAGCTCCCTTCCAGGTGGGGCTGGTAAACGAGCGCAGGTGGGTGCCTGCGTGCTGGTAGGAGTCTGCACCAGCACATATGTTGTAAGATGTTTTCTCTATAATAAAATATTGAAGGCTAAGACAACGGCAGCGATGGTTTTCTCCCGACTTGGGTTTCCACCTAAAATCCTGGTGTTCATGTGTGTTGCTTATGTGTGATGACTTATTCTGTTCTTACTGCAAATGTTTATTGTTTATTGAACATCTAATGAATGAATGATGGAATGATATAAGTGAAGAATTAATGGCATAATTAAATCTCTGTGTATACGCGAGTTTTATGAAGGATATCCGCGTGTATACGCTAGTTGGCTTCAGAAAAGTAGCGTATGGGTTTTAGAGAGTGAAAAAGTAAAAAGTTTGAGTTTGCCCTAAATACTGATTCACCCCCCCCCCCTCCCCCCCTCCTCAGTATTTTTCCCAACAATGATTTGTCTCCAATGGGAAACTTATTTTGGACACTCAATAATTTAGTTAATAAAATATCTCAACCTCAAACAAAATTAGGAAGCTAACTAGTTAGAAAGAATTCCTCAAAGGCCTTAACAGCCTCGTAAACAATAGGAATAGACTCATTCTAGTAAATATTAAAACTTATAGAACTCTATTTTACTATAACTCTACATAATAATGACTAATATAGTGGAAAATTAAATATAATCACACGCATGAAGACAAGAGTTGTGTACACCAACATGTTCTTTGCACAAATCAATTTCAAATTGAATTTTTTTTAGAAATTTACCTTCACCGATTAAGAAAAAAAAAGAGGCATTTGCAAACAATTTTGTCAAGTCTACGCCTCAATTCTACTCAGCTACCTTTACAAGTGATCTCTTCCAAGTTGTGATTCATATATCTATTCATTTTTATGAGTCGAACATATATGTGGTTGCTTGGTCCCTTGGGGGTAAAGGAGGTTGGTAACAACCTTCTATCTAGAGCCTATGATTTGACAGACTACTGCATTTCAACGCATTGGTAAAAAAGCAGGCACATATATCTGGCATATTGAAAATTTTCACCCATATCCTATACCAAAATCCAATTATGTGATGAGGACAATATTCCACTTACAACTTAAAGTCAATAGGAATATTTGTTCAAAATGCAGAGGAGGGAAGGCACAAAATTTCACACACATACAATAACATGATTTGTGGATCTTCTATTGATCACACAAAACTTTATGATTATAATGAACCTGGTGAAGGATATTTAAAAATTTTCAACTAGTGACTCACTCAAAATAACTTGACATGCACACACGCTCTAAATTCTACTTTACCCAAAATAATATTGACTCAAACTCACTCAACTTTACTCAGTTAACTGGCTCTTTAAATTTAGACAGTTCTTCACACGGGAGTAATTAGTTATCTTTAACACTCCCCCTTAATTACTACCACTAAACTAATACATGAATCATGACAACTCAAACATGCATGTTGGTATAAGTCTCAACTAGGCTTACAACACCCAAGTTTCCTTTGTGAAACTCAAATACATAGTTTTCTGATGGCTTAGTAAATATATCAGTGAATTGATCACTCAATTTACAAGGCTTCAAGTAGACTTGTCCATTTCTCACAAGTTCTCTCGAAATGATATATTGTATCAACATGTTTACTCTTTTGATGAAACACACTATGCTTGGATAGTGCAATGGTTGAGGTGTTGGCACAATAGATTTTTGTTGATCCTTGTTGTTTTTCTTGAATTCCATCCAAAATTGTTCTTAACCATATTGTTTGACATGTTGTTGATTTTGTTGCTACATATTATGCTTCTACTGATGAAAATGTTGGAAATACTGAGAGGGGGGGGGGGGGGTGAATCAGTATTCCTTTCAATTGAGCATTAGTTAATCTTCAATTATTATCAGTGTTTGTACAATGATAGAAGCAAACAAGAGGAACACAAATGCACACAATTTTTAAGGTGGAAACCCACTCCGGGACAAAAACCACCTAATTCTTTTCTAATAATTATTTTCAACTCCAATTGAAAATAAAGCTCCAACTTCCTAGAATCTAGAAAAGCATTCTTCTCCAGCTCCCACTGGATGGACACTCCAACGCCAGAGATTCTTCAATAGTTAACTGAACGGATGCCCCAACACCCAATGAGCTACAACTCACCCTAGCACCACCCTACCACCCTATAGAAGAATAAAAGAAGAATGGACTCTCGTACTAGGGAAAATGGTCCACTTTTACAATGATATAGAATGATGTAGAAGAAGAAGATATACTAGACCATAACCCCAACTTTGACACAAACACCTAATGATGATCCTAGACCTCCCAACGCTGCCTCTTCAACCCTTGGCAGATAGATACTAGTACAATTTGTACAATAATGTATTTACAATGACTAGGTACAATGATACCTTTACAATGATTGTATGCAGTGCTGCCCGCTTGAAGACTTCATATGATGAACTTCTTGTTGTTGTTATGCACCTTGAATGCTACTCTTTTCATGCTACCCTCTTTTGCACCTTGCTTTTCTTTTCTGCCGTAGAAAGTCTAGTCCTTTGCAACCCTTGACAATACATGATCTAGCTTTTTATTGCCTTCTAGGAGCTCAATATTGAATCTGGTGTATCTCTGTCATTTCAGATCCTCAATATCTGATTTTCAGTCCTGTAGTATTCCTCTGAGTCATCTTTCCAATGCCATAGGTCTGACCCAATTTGGATTCTTGAAGAGAGAGTTATACCCAATCTCTCACAATGCCCTAATTATGCACTGTTTCAGAAGAGCGTACTTGTACAGCGTACCATGTGTCACTGTTTCTTCATTTGTTTCTGAAATTGATAGAGTGAAAATTATAGGGTGTGCAATATCCATCACTTTTTACGGAATTCCAATCCGATACTCAGAGAGAGAGTTATGACGATTTTACCAAGGTCACTTCTTTGAGATGAATTTCAGGAGCCTGCAAAAACCCTTACTTCCACAGATCATATCTCCAAAAATATTGCACAACTTGATCTAAAATTTTTACTGCAGCTTCCTCAGGATTTCGGCTTCACCTCATAAACATTTCAGCTTCTGAGCCTTCGTAGAAAAAAATTTAGAGCGAAAATTCCACGATGACCTGTTTCAGATGGTTGAATCCCTTGCCTAAGGAGGAAATGAAGATCACAATATATATGAATGCTTAAGTTGAGAGGGGCTTCAACAAGTGAACGTGGGAGGGATTTTAGGAGCATAAAAAATATTAATTATGAATTTTCAATGACCCATGCCCCAACCCCATGGGGTTTAGCCCACTAACTGGGGTACAAACTTCAAACATGAATATCTCTCAAACCGTGAAGAATTACATGGCGTGCCATATATCAACGGAAACATCTCGACAAGTAGAAACCATCAAAAGAATTATTGACCCAGAATATATTAATTTGGTAGGTCAAACTTTCCATTCAATTTTGTGTTAGCCCTTGGTGCTGCTTGGGTTGACATCAATGACAACCGCTGATCAACAATCTCCCCCTTTGGCATTGATGGCAACACAAGTACTCCCCCTGCGATCATGACACCTCTTCCTACAACATTCTCTCCCCCTTTGACATCAATGGAAAGGGAAACTCCCCCTGAAACACAACCATCCTGCGGACCTATACACACTTCCACTCTCACGCCGACACACAACCGTCCTGCAGACCTGCACACACTTCCACTCCCCCTTTATATTCTGAAAAAGGAAAATCTAATGAGAACTTGGGAGAATCCCAAGCTTCTGGCGAAGATATTCCAATGCTGGCGAATATTTAATATGTGATTCTTTCGGTGCTGCTTGGAATCTTGCTACTTGTCCAACTTCTTGCATAACATCTGGTCGGGAGGCTATTACATATAGAATACTACTAATCATAGACCTGTACAACCTTTGATCCACATCCTTAGATGAGTCATCTATGCTCAATTTGCAACCAAGTAAAGACATCTCGAAATCACTTTGCACCTTTGTAGCAAAATTCTTACTTAGTCGATCATCATTGCTACCAATTATTGTATAATCCTCTTTAGCTATTAGACATGCTTTAGTTGCTTCATCCAGAACATATATGTCGTTTGGAGCTCGACTTGCTGTAGCCACAATTTCACCATACACGCCTTTCCCGATTTCACATTTCGTGGAGTTGAATAGTATTGTGTGTCCTTGATCACACATTTGTCCAACACTGAGCAGATTGTGATTCATGTTTTCAACCAGTAGAACATTATTGGCTAGAGAATCTTTGCTTCCGAGAGTGACAGTACCTGATCCTATAACATTTGAAGATCCATCATTTCCAAAGGACACGGTTCCATCCTTCTTCTCTTTCAGAGATACAAATTTATTTCTATCTCCAGTCATATGCGTTGAGCAACCGCTATCAACATACCACACATCTTTGTTCTTTTGAGCCTTGAAAGCGAGAGCACAATTATCATTCTTCTTCTTCTTCCATGCTCGTTCGTTCCGTGGCTTCGAAGATTCTTTTGGAGGATTTTCAAGTCTGCAGTCTTTGGCTATGTGTCCAAAGTTTCGACATTTGTAACATTAAATATTATTTCTTAAATATTCAAATCTATTGATGTTTCGCTGAGCCCTGGGAGGTTCATATTTGACAGATCTCCTGGAATTGTATTCGTTCCTAGGGTACGTGCGACATTCTACAGCTTTATGACCAAATTTTCCACATGAATAACAGTAGCCATAAAAAATATGTTGGTACTTGGATGGAAATTTTCGTCGAGGAATTTTCTTCCAAGGCTGTTCTTGCGAATCTTGTCCAATGAAGTCTACATGCATGTCAGATCTCATAGGTTCATTGTATTTTGTTGTAGAAGGTCCTGCTTCTTCTTTGTAACCAATGCCAATTTTGTCATTGTAAGATCGTTGATTGTTGATGAGTTCTTCCAATGCCATGAGTTGTTGGCATAGTTTTGGATAGTTTTTCCTTTCTTCACTTCCTCACGCAGCGAGACTACTTCGACTTCTAATTATTCCATTTCTTGGTTGCTTTCTTCCAACTTCTTTTGAAGTGACTCTTCAATGCATTTGTGTTCTTCAACTTCAATTTTGAGACCTTGAACTTGTTCTTCAAGAGTTTTGGAACATATCTTCTCCGCCTTGAGATCTTTTATAAGCTTGATTGCTTCCTCATAAAATTCTTCTATGGTCCATCCTTCTTCTTCGTTGTTTGATACCTCTTGCTTATTGTGCTTGGCCATAAACAATACTCTCTCATTGGCTTCTTCTTCACTATCATTGTCTTCATCGGATGATGAGCTATCTTCTTTAGAGAGAAAGTTCCTTTTGGATCCTTGCTTGTTGAATTTCTTAAAGTCTTTCTTTCTTTTTGAGTTGCCATTACTTTTGTTTGGACATTTTGCTGCAAAATGCCCAACCTCATTACATCTGAAACATATCAATGGAAGTTTACCTTTGAATTGTCCCTTACCAATTTGTAGTTTTCTCGTGAAGTAAGCATATTCTTCATCTGAAAGACCTTCTTCATCATCTCCCTTTTCTTCACACTTGCACGTGCATGTCTTTTCAATTAAAGGTTGTTTATCCTTATTGGTTTTCTTAGATGCAACGAACGCAGTTTCTAGATGCAAAGTACCCTCTTCTTCATCAAGTCTCATTTCATATGCTATGAGAACTCCATGTAATTCCTCTTTGCTGAGTTTGTCCAGATTTGCACTGTATTCTAAGACCGATACCTTTGGGTTGAATCTCCCTGGTAACGTTCTAAGAATCTTCCGTATAATAGTCTTCTCGTCAACTGGCTCTCCCAATCCTTCCAAAGTATTGGTTATTTCATCAACGTATTGGAAGTATGCAGCAATGTTGCAATCTTCTTTCATTTTGAGTTGCTCAAATTTTGCTCTATAGATTTGAAGCTTTGCTTCTTTGACATTTGAGTCACTTGCATATATATTCTCAAGCTTGTCCCATACATTTTTGGCAGTTTTACAACCCAACACCTTATGATAAGCAGATTCAATAAGTCCACCGATAATAATATTCTTTTCTTTTGCATCATTTACCAAATTCTTCTTACCTTGTTCATCCGTAGTTGATGTAAATCCATTTTGAACAGTGTCCCATACTTCGTAACCTTGCGCCAAGAGATAGACCTCCATTCTTCCTTTCCAGAGTGCATAATTATTTTCATTGAATAGAGGTACACCATTCTTGGTATGCTCCATGAACTCCTTCCAGCTGTTAAACTGCTATTGAAGGAACCAAGCTCTGAAACCAATTGTTGGAAATACTGAGAGGGGGGAGGATGAATCAGTATTCCTTTTAATTAGAGCATTAGTTAATCTTAAATTATTATCAGTGTTTGTACAATGATAGCAGTAAACAAGAGGAACACAATTGCACAGATTTTTTAAGGTGGAAACCCACTCCGGGACAAAAACCACCTAATGCTTTTCTAATAATTCTTTAATATTCAACTCCAATTGAAAATAAAGCTCCAACTTCCTAGAATCTAGAAAAGCATTCTTCTCCAACTCCCACTGGATGGACGCTCCAACGCCCGATATTCTTTAGTAGTCAAATCAACGGATGCCCCAACACCCAATGAGCTACAACTCACCCTACCACCACCCTACCACCCTATAGAAGAATAAAAGAAGAATGGACTCCCGTACCAGGGAAAATGGTCCACTTTTACAATGATATAGAATGATGTAGAAGAAGAAGATATACTAGACCATAACCCCAACTTTGACACAAACACATAATGATGATCCTAGACCTCCCAATGCTGCCTCTTCAACCCTTGGCAGATAGATACTAGTACAATTTGTACAATAATGTATTTACAATGACTAGGTACAATGATACCTTTACAATGATTGTATACAGTGCTGCCCACTTGAAGACTTCATATGATGAACTTCTTGCTGCTGTTATGCACCTTTAATGCTGCTCTTTTCATGCTACCCTTTTCTACACCTTACTTTGCTTTTCTATCGTAGGAAGTCTGGTCCTTTGCAACCCTTGACAACACATGATCTAGCTTTTTATTTCCTTCTAGGTGCTCAATATTGAATCTGGTGTATCTCTATCATTTCAGATCCTCAATATCTGATTTTCAGTCCTGTAGTATTCCTCTGAGTCATCTTTCCAATGCCATAGGTCTTACCCAATTTGGATTCTTGAAGAGAGAGTTATACCCAATCTCTCACAATGCCCTAATTATGGACTGTTTCAAAAGAGCGTACTTGTATGGTGTGCCACGTGTCATTGGTTCTTCATTTATTTCTAAAATTGATAGATAAAAAATTAAAGGTTGTGCAATATCCGTCACTTTTTACGGCATTCCAATCCGATATTCAGAGAGAGAGTTATGACGATTTTACCAAGGTCACTTCTTTGAGATGAATTTCAGGAGCCTACAAAAACCCTTACTTCCACAGATCATATCAATATCACACAACCTGATCTGAAATTTTTACTACAGCTTCCTTAGGATTTCAGCTTCACCTCATAAAAATTCCATCTTCTAATCCTTCGTAGAAAAAAAGTTAAAGTGAAAATTCTACGATGACCTGTTTCAGATGGTCGAATCCCTTGCCTAAGGAGGAAATGAAGATCACAATATATATAAATGCTTAAGTTGAGAGGGGCTTCAACAAGTGAATTTGAGAGGGATCTTAGGAGCTTAAAAAATATTAATTATGACTTTTCAATGACCCATGCCCCAACCCCATGGGGTTTTAGCCCACTAACTGGGGTACAAACTTCAAACATGAATATCTCTCAAACCGTGAAGAATTACATGGCGCGCCATATATCAACGGAAACATCTCGACAAGTAGAAACCATCAAAAGCATTATTGACCCAGAATATATTAATTTGGTAGGTCAAACTTCCCATTCAATTTTGGGTTAGCCCCTGGTGCTGCTTGGGTTGACATCAATGACAATCGTTGATCAACAGAAAATGTCACAATAGGCCGCTTATTAGATGCCCATAATATCACACATGAACCAAGATAAAACAAATAACCAGAAGTGATCTTCCTATCATCTAGACTACCTAAAAAAACATTTTCCGTGTATGCAACCAAATCCTTCTTCTTTTTGCTTGCATAAAATATACCACAATTTGTAGTTACTTCTATGTATCTTAGAATTCTTTTTCCTACTCTCAAATGCGAGTATTTTGGAGACTCCATAAATATAGAAATAAAACTTACTCCATGCATAATATCTGGTCTTGTAGTTGTGAGATACATGAGGCTACCAACCAAAATTTTGAATAGAGTTGGATTGACATCCGATCTTTCATCATCCTTACTTAATTTTGTACCTGTTGAAACTAGTGTAGGGTCAGGTTTACAATTTTCCATCCTGAATATTTTCAACAAATATTTAGCATATTTATTTTGACAAATAAAAATCCCCTTCTCGGATTGCTTAATTTCTATGCCAAGAAAATATTTCAAAATACCAAGATATGTCATCTCAAATTATTTCGTCATGGTTGCTTTAAATTCATCTAATTCAAGATCACACGTATAAATCATGTCATCCACATACAAGAAAAAAATCAAAATTTATCCATACTCATTTACCTTTGTGTACAAGGTAGGTTCAATGTTGATTCTACAAAGTCCATTCTTGATCATGTAACTTTCAATTTTTCTATATCAGGCTCGTGGCACTTGCTTGAGTCCATAGAGTGTTTCTTCAACCTATAAACTTTATCTTCTTAATCTTGAAATTCATATCTTGGAGGTAGTTTCACATAGATTTCTTCTTCTATAATTCCATTCAAGAAGGATGATTTCACATCCATCTGATACATGTTCCACGTTCTAATTGGTTGTGGCTAAGACTTATCTTACAATATCCAATCTAGCTACCTGAGAAAATGTTTCTCCAAAGTATATTCTCAATTGTTGCGAGAACCCTTTTGCTACAAGCCTTGCTTTAAATCTTTCAATTTATCCTTTCTCATTCAACTTTTTCTTGTACACCCACTTCACACCAATGAGATTCTTATCCTTTGGAAAATAAACCAAATTCCATGTATCATTCTTTTCCATAGCTTCCATTTCTTCATCCATAGCTTGCACCCAATTTTCATCTCTAATTTAGTCTTCAAATGATGAAGGTTGAAAATACAACAATGAAAAAATTGCACTAACATCCAAATCATCATAAATATCTTTCGAACGTTTCATTTTTCTCTTACCATTACTTGATTCATCACATGACTGATTGCTGGGAGAATTTTGATCTACTAATCAACTTGAAGATCCATGTTGTTCATAAAATATTGGAGTCCTTATTGGTGTAACTTTGATTGGTGTGAGTCTCTTGTGATTCTTGCTGCTCATTTTCTTCTACATCCTCTTCTTCCATCAATGGCACTGTTGCATCAATTGTTTTGTCTATACTCCCATTCCATGACTCTTGTTCTTTGAACACAACATATCTATTGATTATGGTCTTCTTGGTGACAGGGTTATACAATTTGTAAGCTTTTGATTGCTCACTATAACCAGAAAATATGCATTTTTCACTTTTATGATCCAACTTTCCTTTAGCTCCTTAGGTACATGTGCATAGGCTACACATCCAAACACTCTGAGATGAGATACACTGCAAAACATACCTGACCATGCTTCTTTTGGCACTTTTTTCATCATGCTCTTTGTAGGAGATTTGTGTATCACATGAAATTTCTTCTTCCCAATACTCATTAGACAAGTTTCTTCCTTTCAGCATGCTCCTTACCATGTTCATAATTTTCATGTTCTTTCTCCCTGCTGCACCATTCTATTGCAGTGTGTATCTATTTGTAAATTTCATTCTAATTCCATGTTGTTTGCAGTAAGCATGGAATGACTTCGAATCATATTCTCCACCATAATATGATCTAAATACCTTGATATGACAATCACTCTAGATCTATGTTAAGGCCTTGAATTCTTTGAACTTTGCAAACGTTTCATACTTTTGCTTCAGGAAATACGCATGTTTCTTTCTACTAAAATCATCAATGAAAGTGAGGAAGTAAGAACTTCCACCAATCGACTTTGTCCTCATTGTTCCACACAAGTCTTTATGAACCATCTTTAGTGGATCCTTTGCTCTATATCAGAGAAAATTTTAGGGGCTAATATTCGCAAGTGCGATAATTTTCCATGCTTTTTCCTAAAAAAATATTTTCTAATTTCCATTTTTTCTAAAAATGATTTGCTGAAATTTTATAGTGTAAAATTGTTTCACCTTAAAAACCACGAAAATTTTATATAGACACTGTATAAAATTATTAGAAATTTGAATATTTTTACAAAAATATTGTCAAACATTTTATAGATTGTATATGATGGACTATGATATTCGCCAAGGTTTCTAAACTTCAAAATAAATTTCCATACTTAAAATTTTCCCTGCTCTATATGCAACTCCTTTTGGAATACTTTCCTAGAGTTGCTTTCCCAAGATGCAACACTCACACGTACTAGAAGGTTCTTTGATGGGAGGTAATCCTCTAACCATTTGTTTATGCTGCAACAATCTTAAACCAGAGAAGTGCAAGAGTCCAAACCAAAAGTTCCATAATTAGTAATCATTGGAATATTCAACTGTAAAAGAATTGACCTAGTCACTATATTCATGGTTAGAGATAAGAGTATGTTCCTTTTCATATACACCTTTGCTATCAGCTACTTTCTTAGGGCCTTGTCATATACAATACACTCTTTTCTGTGAAAAATAATTGTGCATGCCTCTTGCATCAATTAACCAACACTTATCAAATTGTGTGTAAGACCAGGGACATAATATACCTCTAAAATTGTCTTCGGCTCCCCTTGCTTGGTCAGAATGTTGACCACTCATTTTCCATATACATCCACAGTCTTATCAGTGGCCAACTTTACCTTTGCCTTCATAGGTTGATCCATATTTGCAACCAAATTATTTTTGCTTGTCATGTGGTTACTACAACCACTATCTAATATTCACACATTATCATAAGGTTCATGCATGGTATGGAAGGCTAGGAACATGAAGTTAGTATTCTTTGCAGTTACATTCTCTCTCTACTTTCCTTCATTAGTTATCCTCTTCCTACAATCACCGACATAGTGACCAAATTTATTACAATAATATCTCACCTTTGATTTATCAACTCTTTGATTATTGTTGAATATTTTGTTGTTGCTTCCACTTTCTTGTTCCTGCTCTTCTCTACCATCTCTCTGACCACCATGTCTTCTGCCTCGTCCTCTGCCTCTCAATCTACCTCTGCCTCGACCTCTATCTCTTGAAATAGAAACCTGGCTTTTAAAACCAGTCCCTAAGGTGGAATACTTATTTATGTCTATCCTTGCCTCATTAGATAAAAGTGATCCCATCAACTGTCAGCATTGTCAAATCCTTGGCTTCTTTTATGGCAACTACTATAGCATCAAACTTGGTAGACAAATATTTGAGGACCTTCTCAACCACTGTTTGATATTCTATGTCATCACCATAAATCCTTAACTAGTTTACAACATTCAAGACCCAATTCATGAATGAATCGATATACTTTGTTTCCTTCATCTGCAAACTTTGAAAATCTCTCCTAGTATTCTGCAACTTAAAAATATTGACTCTATCCATACATTTATAGCTTGTCACCAAAATATCCCATATTTTCTTTATTGAAGACGTGATCATAATTTTCTGGAATATTGTTGCGTCCACTCCTTACTGGATAAGTTGTAATGCTTATGCAGTCTTCTTTTTGTCTTTTCTCAATTTCTCCTTCTCTACATTAGTGAGGACTCGTTCAACTACTTCATTTCTAGGTGATGAAACCCCTTTTAAAAATAATTAAAAACCAATTCAATAGAGCCCTTTTATTTCATACAATCAAACTCAAACATATGATTTGAAAAAAGTGCATTAAAGAGTTGTCACATATTTTAAAAAGCACTTTAATATACAATATTTTATTATATTCCCATGTGACTCGTTTCAAACAACGACTTTTAAACCTTTTCATTTGTGCTCAATCGTTTAAAAATTTGTTGTCTCATCGTACCCTTCGATAGGGCGGGGTTGCGATGCGTTTTTTATTCAACGCACCTTCGACAAAGAGGAACTGCAATGATTGAGTGTGGGACAAATAAGCGCACCTTTTACACTTAACAAATTGTGATGGGCACCTTAAACCTGCGATGGTTATGCCTTCACGATTTTGAAAATCATAAGTCTTCTTCCCTCTTATTTACAGCTATGTTGGCTCCTTGGATATTCTAATTCTTCCTCGAATCTGATACCATTTTGTTGGAAAGGCATATGAGAAAAGGCACAAAATTTCACACACACACAATAACACAAGTGACGGCTCTTCTATTGATCACTTAAAACTTTATTATTATAATGAACCTAGTGAGGGGTATTTAAAGTTTTTCAACTAGACTTTACTCACTCAAAATAACTTAACATGCACACACGCTCTAAATTTTACTTTACGCAAAATCAAACCGAACTCGAACACGCTCAACTTGACTTAGTTAATTGACTCTCTAAATTTAGACAACTCTTCATGCGGGAGTAATTAGCTCTTTAACAATATTGGGTTTTCAGCTGCAAAGGCCAACCTTGAAGACAACTATGACATATTCAACTCTGCACACAATACCTAGAGGAAAAACAATTGGTCTTTATGCACCTGTTAACAACAAAATTTAGAGCAGTTAATCCACCACAACTATTTCCCACCCAATCACAAACCCTATAGAAATCTCAAATTCTTTCTCAACTAATCCTGATAGATATAATGGTCAAGTAATCTGCAATACCTTTTTGGATGAGATTAGTGATTTTGAGTATGAAATCATATTTCCAGTTAAAGCCTAGTTGTGTAAGTGACAATTGTTGAGAAAAACTAATAATTGAGAGCACATGAAATTATCTGATTGGTTTCATGCTAAGACTGATTGGAAGTAAAAATACACTACGATATAGATTGAAATCACGAACAAATAAGTTCTTGTGTTGTGTGCTTCGTGCATTTCAGAGAAAGATAAGACTTGTTAATTTTCAAGCAAATTGTTAAAGAGACTCTAAAAACCAAGAAGGGTTGCATCGATTGCTTTCGAATATGTTTCACCTATGTATAGTTTCAATAAATAAATTAAAAATTAAAAATAATAATAATAATAATAATTAATTGATGAGAGTGAATAGGTTGTGTTCTAGTACATCTCATCATGATCCATCAGTTGCAAACTCAAAGAATGATATGCCAAATTTGGTCGCTCTACCACCATGCACATGTTGGGCAAAGGGGAAGATCCCACATGCCAATGACATTCGTAATGAGCGCTCCATGGTGGTAATGACAATAGTTTCTTTTAATTATCAGTATCAAAACAAATTTGAATTGTAATTTTTGGATGTAGTCTCGAATGAACCCAACATCCATTTGAGTCTTAGGTCAAAATTCAACTCAAATTATTTTAAAAATCATGAGTTATGGTGCATTTTCAGTGATCTATGACACCTAAGCTTCCTAAAACTCAATCAAGTGAATCTGAAATGCAAGCAATTTCAAGAGTAAAAGCAAACACGAATTTTAACAAAGCAAGTTCAAGTAAATAAGTTCAAAAAAGCAAATTTAATCTAGTGATTTTAAGCGAGCAAATTCAAATGGAGTGAAGTATTGAATTTGTTAGAATTATTAAATACTTTGATAATCATATTTGAAGATGAAACAATCATTCTTCATAAAAATACACTCAAGTCAGTGATAATTTTTTTGTAAGTAATGCAAGCTCAAGTAAGTCTTCTTCAAAATGAAACTCAACATGAACTTTAAAAAAATAATTTTGACCTAGTAGTGGTTCATAACAACCCTCTTTTTGAATAAGAGGATGATGTTTCTGAACCACTAAGTGATACAACTTCAAGTGCAGACACATTTATGAAGCAATACATAATGAAGATCCACCTTCTCTTTTAAATCCAATCATCAGACTTTGGAAAGAAATCCAGTGCAAAAAAAATTGACATGGTTTAGGATATGAGAAAGACGACAACAACATCCATATCCTAGATTACACAAAAACACTTAGACATGTGAGGGGAGGATTTTTGAATGAAAAAGCATTCAAAATTAGTGAAGAAAAACCAAAGTACAAACATTTAAATCACACTGGTATTATGGAAGATTAATGTTATGATGTTCATCCATGTCAACATTATGACAAGAAGAATCTCTCATCAACAAGATAACGTTTGAAGAGAAACAAAATTGCAAGATTAAAGATTCCTTATGAATGGATCAATCCTTGTTGGTGGTCTTCAATAGCCAATCAATTATCTCAGTCTTACTGAAAAATTCAATCTCAAGTGAAGACAAATCTTGCAACTAACAATGAAAAAACAATGATACTAGATGGTCCATGGTCAACCAAAAGCAACTTCTTATCTCCTTTCAGCTGACAAAGGAGGGGAAATGGTGGGAGACTAGAGCGAGAGGGGTATTTTTCTGCCCCAATGGAAAAGTATGAAAAAAATTTGCCTAGGGATTAGGAATAGCCACAAACAATTAGGTAGAATCATATGGATTATGGCAATGGCTAGGATTGGAAACGGTAGAAGGAATAACCCAATCATCTATTTTTGGGGACTCCCTTATTACTATTCAAAAATGTATATTTAGGGCCAAAAACAAGGACCAAGATCTAAGCCCAATTTTGCAAAGATTTTTTATTTTATTTTGGATAAGTTTGAATTCATAGAATTCTTCCATATAAGGAGGGAAAATAATAGGTTCGCGGATGACCAAGCAAATCGGGTTGTCATCCTAGAGCAAGGCAACCTTAGGGTGGATGAGAGCACACTAACATATGTCACATCCCACGAAGTTATTTAATTGGATATCCTTTGTCGGTAGGAAGAACTCAGAGAAGAGAGAACTAACTGACATGATGATTAAATGCTTAGTGTATATACTAGTAAATTTGTTATGCGAAGAAAGGACCGAAGATTTGTTGGACCCTTCATCCTCCATATGAACATTTATGAATAAACATGACAGGACCAAGGACAGTTGGAAGGTCATCAGCTGAGATTTAATGCAGAGAGGTAGCAATGGAAAGGCGCCTTCTGAGTTCGAGGAGGATTGTTGCAGACCACTAATGTGGCATCTTTTCTTGAAGCAAGAAGCCATGGAATTAAATATGCTTACAGGAAGAACATTAATGAAGATCATTGATATAGAAGTGACCTCTAAGGTCGTCAATTTGGAATTGGTCATATCTATAAGGAGATGGTTAGGGAGAGCATAGGCATTATGCATAACAGCTCACCCTCTTCGCGATAAGGTCATGGCTTCTTCGTCTGGGAATGGAGCGGAAAACTCCCCTGAGAATTTGTGTGCTTTCAAGAATGAAATGGAAGCGATGATCTCACGGATTAGAGGGAAAATATTAATTGAATCTATGTCACATGTTTCCCTTGTGATGGGTCAGTTAGAAGGCCCAAGGAAGGACATGGAGATTGTCTAGGAAACTTCGCATTTAATCATGATGAAGATTGAGAACTTGGACCAGAAGGTGGAGAACTCGGAAGAGAAAGTGGAAATTGCAGTAGTTTCAGTATTGAAGCAACTGTTCAATATAGGGGAAGGTGGAGACAACGAGAAAGCTAGGGGTGTCCATGGAACTCCTTCTATAGAAATCCAACATGTGGTTGTACAGAGTGATCTCGAGGATGCAGGCCAACAAGAGGAGGTTGAAGCGGCAAAGATAGAAGAAGCAAGATAGCACGCACCAGAAGATGTTAGTTAGTATATATATGTAGTATTTATCCCATATATGTAGATTTTTTATGTTTTGAAAATATGTAAATTTTAGTGGTGTTTTTTGGCGATCATATAAGCTAAATGTGTAAAATGGTTGGGTAAAACTCTTTGCCTCTAGTCAGATCTATTTTGGAGGAATTTAGAAATGAAATTGTTGTTGAATGTATTGTTTTGGCTAGATTTCAGCTTATTCAATAGAAATATAACCATTTCTTTTTAAAAAACGAGGGAAATTGAAAATGGTTGTTAGACTCTAAGTTTCGACAACATGAACAAATCCCTAGATGGTTGTCAACAATCTATAGATGGCATACTTTGAGATTTAGGATTTAAGTAGTTCCAAAGGAACACCTAATTTACTAAATTATGGTTCAATGTCTTACAATTGAATCATACACAGGATACCATTAGGGAAATTTGAGGCCAAAAATGGATCTTAAAACAAAAAATGTACAAACAAAATTAACTTTGAAAGAACACATAAGATTCAAGATGATGATGTCATCCCTGAGTGTAAATATTTTAGAGGGAAAAGAAGAAAAGTATTTTTTTGAATTAAATTTTTGTCTTTATCCTTGTAGGTTTACTCATATTTCAGTGTAGACACTCGTTGGATGTGACATTAAATTCCACATCTAACAAGTACCCACTTTGCATACTTCGGAGTAAACCCACGTCAGAAGTATGTAGAGCGGCTACTCGTTGGATGTGGAATTTATTATGCATCGAGTAGGTGTCTACACTTGCCATTTGAGTAAACCTACAAAGAGATCAGCCAAAAATACAATTAAAAAAAAAAAAAATAGTTTCCTGTTTTTCTTTAAAAATTCATAACTCTTATTTTATTATTTTTAACTATTTTTTTATTATTTAACTTAGGAAGTCTATTTTAGACTTCAAAATTCCCCTAACAAAAATTAGGATGTTGGTTGAGAGCAATATTGAGGACATCATGTTCACCTGGATGGCCATTGGATCTAGCAGGGGATGGATGGATCCTTTTGCATTGTAGGTTGAAATTTGATTAAATTGGAAACCATTTTCAAGAATCTGTCAGACTTACAGTTGATTCACTTCTCTTGGTTCACTTTCATCATACTAGAGTTTAGCATCCAGATTTGGCAGTTTTTCAATCAATCCTTCATTAAGACTTAGCCCTAGAGTTTCACCATGAAGGCTTGAAGATGGTACTAGTTTATATTGCATTCTTGGTATTATTGTCTGTACTTATGATTGAAAAGGGCAAGGTTAGCCTCTTATTCATACACAATCATAAAATCTTAGTATACCAGTTAATGTTTTTTCACATTATAGGATATATTTGTTATTCTAAGTGTGTTTCTAGATCCTATTTTTCCTCCTCTTGATAAGGTGTTGAGGCGAGAGAGATCAAGGTGGTTTCATACTTTTATTATTATTTGTAACATTGGAATATGAATACAATGTGTGAGGTAGATTATGGCTTGAGGGCTTTCCAGCAAACTTATTGTCTCTTGCCTTGTCTTTTCTTCTGCTCTGTATTTTATCAAACATCTCATTGAGGTCAAGAAACCACTATGTATGCCACCTCATATGTGAATTTCCATCACAAACCATCAAGGGGCTAATCATATGCTATGTACCCCAAGTCCCATGAAGCACTCCAAGTATGGTGTAAACACCTTCAAAGTAGCATTGAAAGATAGCTAGGGTCACCCTCTTGACTTGACTCCATTGGGCCAAGTGACAACAAAATATTATGTTATGTACTCAGTTAGTGCTACAAATTCGTCTCTTTCTTTTTAATATTAAAATTACTAATTTTTAAAATTGTGGATTTAACAACCAATACCAAAACCTTAAAATCAAACCCGAAAAAAAAAAGGTGCTCCAAAAGTAAACATAATTTTCTTTCAGTGTTAAAATTATGAATTTTTTTGAAACCATGACCTCCACAACTCATAACATTACAACCAATCCTTTAAACTCAACCCTCAAATCAAAATTTCATCCTCCTAAAGATATTGCACCAAGATGCGCTCTCCATCCCAGTATGATAGAAATATTGTAACGTAATGTAATGTAAACATTTTAACTCGGTAAAAATAAAAATAACCTTATAAAACAAAATAAAAGTAAAAATAAAAATGATTCATGGTATTCATATGGAATATAGCCTATTTAAAGAGGGGAATTAAACCAACCTAGATCCATCTTAAGTCTGGATCTAGCAAGTGCCGAGAGGGATCAAATCTCTTGACATGCAAACCTCTTTTAGAGTGAAAAGAGATTTGATCTCTCTAGATGCTCCAGAGTTAAGATGGATCTAAGCTACTATAGAATCATAATATTAATGCAAACACTATTGCAAAAAAAAAAAAACTTAAAAAAAAAACAATAATGATGAAAAACAACAAACAAACAACTTGAAAGAAAATATTTACTTTTCAAAATATATTCAAATCAAATCAAATCAAATATATATATATATATAAACATTTATTAAAAATAACCACACTCTTTTTTCCTCATGACAATACTAAAATTTTATACATAAAAATAATAATAATAATAAAATTTAAAAATAAATAAATAAATAATATACTTTAAAGCGAATCTAAAACCCCATCCCAACCCAAGGGAAAGAGAGGGGGAAGTGGGAAGGACATGGTGTAGAAAGAGAGATGAGAAAATAGGGCAGAGTGTAAGATTTTAAAATATTATATTTTTAATTGAATTTTTTATTTGATTTTTTCAAAATTTTATTATTTGATTTTTTTTAATAAAAACAAATTTTGGACGTTGTCTTTTTGGAAAATTATAAAGATGTTTTTTTTCCCATTGTCAATTTTCAATTATGTTGTATTTTAAATTATTATTTTAACTTTTAAAATTTATGTTTTTTTTTTGTTTTTTACTTTTTTGTTCACTTTTTTTTTTTTTTTTTTTAATGATTTTGTTTATAACAATATTGATTGTTAAGGTCATCTCTCCAAATAAGTTATTATTTTAACTTCAATTATAAAGGAAGCAATTCTGAAAATATTACTTTTCAATTCGAACATTTTTTGTTACAACAATACCAATTGTTAAAGCCATGATTTCAAAAAATAATAATAAATTAAATTCATACAATATATTCTATTTGTTGCATAAATATTTAAAAAAAAACAAACAAACAAGCCAACAACATTCAAAATATCAAACATATATGAATTAAATAGATGAATATATTGAAGTTTTCATTAATCTAAAGATGTTTTATTTGATAATAAATTATTTTCATACCAAAAATCAAATGTGTAATTGAATGCATTTTAACCCTTTTATTCGACATTGAATTATTTCTGTGTCAAATCTCAAACACATCTGTAAACGAATGCATGCCAACTTAATATAAAGATGGATATATTGAAGCTTACATTTATCCTAGAGATGTCTTGTTTCCATGCCAAATTGTACACACATATGTAAACGAATGCATGCCAACTTAATATAAAGATGGATATATTGAAGCTTACATTTATCCTAGAGATGTCTTGTTTCCATGCCAAATTGTACACACATATGTAAATGAATGCATGCCATCTGAAATAAGTATATTGTTATGGATTATTTAATTTTATTTTAAGGACCGAACACATATATAGTTGATGTGCTCGGCAATTGATTTAGACTTCTAGACACATTTGATTAATAAATAATAAAACAACCACTGCGACAAGAAGAGTCAATATTATCTCTCTCACACACACACATGAATTTCCAAATTTCCATTTACCTACTCATATCTCCCAACCATCCCTATACCTTAATAGCGATGCAATGAAGGGAAAGGGGAGCGAAGAGAGTGGGAGGAAGCACCATGGAGGGATGAGGGAATGAGGTAAATGGTAGAGTACAAAACATTATATGTTTTATTGAACTTGTTTTTTTAAGCTTGTTATTTATTTATTTTTAATTTTGTTGTTTAATGTTTTTTCATTTATTTTTTTGTTTTTTCATTTGTATTTTTTTAAATTTTTGTTATGTTTAATTTTTTCTCATAGAAAAATATAAGAATGGTTTTTTCTTTTTAAAAAAATTTTTAATTACGTTATATTTTAATAATTTTTTTTTAATTTTAAAATTTATGTTTTTTTTTTTTCATTTTTTACTTTTGTTTAAGTTGTTTTGTGAACAGTTCGTTTCCCCAGCTACTTGAGTTCAAGTGAGAGGATCCAATCTAGGTCTTTAACTAACCTAGAATTATTATTTCAAATAAACATACTAAGAAGGAAAATAGTCTATTTCTAGCTCAACATTTATTTGATTATAACATACAATTAAAATCTATTTGCAACATATTTAAGTAAGAAATTTCATTTTCAATAATTTATTTGAGTAATCAATAATCAAAGAATACTTGTATCAATAGCTTGGTTGAGATGCCCTTTGATTTATGTTGAGATGCTCCAGCTGTGTTACCCAATTGGATTTACCTCCCAGCCAACTAGGATTGATTTCCTAGCCCAGGGAACCTCCACAGGCTCCCTCGCCCTCTGAGCCCAAGTCCAACCAACTGTAGTGTGTCCAAGTTGGAATCAACACCCTCCAATACCAAACAAGACTGCGGATCTACTCTAATGCCAAACAAAACCAAGAGTGCCCCCCAATACCAAATAAGACCAAAAGTCCCCCCCGGCCCTCCCCTTCCTCTCATCCTCCTTCCCTTTTATATATTTTCCTCTCATCCACTCCAACTACTTACCATTAATTTCATGACTACCCTTCATCCTTCTAATTTATTAGCCTTGACTTTCTTACCATATATAGATATTTATTCAAAAATAAATGGGAGAAGAACAAAAATGTAGATTTGATAAGACATATTGGGTGTACAAAATCTAGATATTTGATTTTAGAAATAAATGAGGCAATACCATACCTTATCTAAGATTTGATTTGAGAAGACATATTTGAAATGAAATAAATAATAAAAGTCATACTAGTTTTAAAAAAAAAAAATTACAATTTCACAAGTGTAGATATTACTCAAAAATTGTAAGTCATCATTTATAGATTAATTAAACACTAATCAAAATTTGTCTTATGGGATCAAGTGGGCCGTTACATACACCCCTCCTTCAGAGAACTTCATCCCGAAGTTAGAGTGAAAATGACGCAAGGATTTTGAAAATAAGGCATAACAAAACAGACATAGATATAGTAGTCAAATTAAGTTACGCAATGATACCACCTCTCATCAAGAGTCTCTAATCTAACTTATAACCTCCTATCTTTCCTAACCTACTTCCGCTCCCATCATATCCGTCCTCTGCTGCAATATACTATGGCATCGGCTATACCGATCTAACCACTGATAAAACCAATATGGTGGAAGCATCGACTATATCGACCTAACTTCTACATCAGGCAATTGGCAATTGCATCACACGTCTAGGGGAGTGTGTCTATCACTTCCCTCCCACGATTCCAGGCTTGGAGGTTACACGATGGGAAATACCTCCACCCCTCCTCATAAGTAGGGTCAATACCCTAATATGGACCACACTACAATGCTGGTTGAATACTTGTCATCGAAGAATCTAGTCAAGTAGTCTTGTCACATGTATCATTTACACTTTACCCATGGCATAATATTGCATATCAAGTAGATACCAAATGTAATAGAACAATGTACATCGTACCATTCCTCGTCGGATATGTCAATGTTTTCCATCGGGAGCGTTGATCTTGGTTATCATATAATTCTTTTCAATCTGCAGGTTAGTTCTCATTCATACATATACATAACAACCAAAAACACATATAGATAAGTGATATTAATCCTCATGTTATGAAGTCCAACATCCATGTCCCAAATTTGTACTTGATAAAACATACTAGAAATAAATCATACATTAGATAAATGACAATTTTGATAAGTCATTAATTAGACAAATCATATCCCCGTAAGTCATACGTCAAACATCAATAACTCTGAGAAGTCATACATTAGATAAATCATAACCAAGTAACTCGTACATCAGGTAAATCGTACATCAAATATTTTAATCAACAATACCTAATATATCTATTGATTTATATAAGTGGTTTCATGTGTCTAACAAAATGCAACAATATTACATAGCATTCATAAAATAACATGGAACTACAATAGAGTATTAGCGTAGGTAGTTATCTAAGTCAAAATGGGCATCACAGATGCTTGAAAAGTGAGGGGTAGTCACGACGTATAGTCTCTGCATCCTCCCAGGTAACAAATCCTGGGCTATACTTGTCCCACTGGACCTTAACTTGGTCCACCATGCGACGTTTGAGATGTCGAACCCTATGGTCCAATATATGTATTGGTTCAACCATTATGGTTCCCACGTCCGAGACCTGCAATTCCCTCCAATCTAGTTTGTGAGATTCATCAAAAACATAATGTCGTAAAATAGATACATGAAAAACATCATGATTTTTATTCAAATGGGGTGGCAGTACAAGACGATAGGGAATTGGTCCAATCTTCTCCTTGATTCAAAAAGGTCCTATAAACCGAGGTGACAACTTTGTCCCTTTCCCAAACCGTATGGTGCTTTTGTTGGGTCGAATACGAATAAAAACTTAGTCTCCTACCTCATAACTACGATCAGTCATATGTGCATCGGAATAACTCTTCTGTCTATCTTCTGCTTCCTTTAACCTTTCCCGAATCTGTCTTACCTGTTCCTACATTTCTTGTACCAACTCTGGCCCAACTATTACTCGGTCCTCTAACTTTTCCCAACTCAATGGTGTCCTGCACGGCCTCCCATATAGAGCTTGATAAGGAGGCATCCCAATGGAACTGTGGTAACTATTATTATACACAAACTCTACCAATGGTAAGTACCTTTCCCATTGAGTCTGATTATCCATGACATACATTCTGAGCATGTCTTCCATAATCTGATTTACTCTTTCAGTTTGCCCATATGTTTCTAGATGATATGCAGTGCTTAGGTTCAACTGAGTCCCCAATGCTGACTAAAAACTTGTCCAAAACCTAGATGTAAAGCGAGTCTCTATCAGAAATGATCTTTGTGGGTAACCTGTGTAGTCAAATAACTTCACTTATAAAAATGTGTGCCACATCAGTAACATCATAAGTATCTCTCACTGGAATGAAATGGACACTTTTGGTTAATTTATCAACTACAACCAATATAGCAGTGTGCCTCTATGAAGTGAGTGGAAAACCTACAATAAAATCCATAGAAATGACCTTCCATTTAGACATAGGGATGCCATGCGGTTGTAGGAGTCTTGCTGGATGGCGATGATCAGTCTTCACTCATTGACATTCTAGACATTTGGTGACAAACTGGACTATGCCATGCTTCATGCCTGCCCAAAAGAAGGGTTTCTTCATGTCAGCATACATCTTCTTCACTACAGGATGTGCACAATAGAGTGCTCTATGTGATTCTTCAAGGATGGTTCTTCTTATACTCCCTTCCTTAGGGATGTACATTCTTCCTTGAAATCTCAATGGTCCATCTGGTTCAAGGACATAACCCTCAAACTTTGGTTTTATTTGCTTCCCACTCTGGAGTGCTGATATAACCTTCAGATACCAACAATCTTCAAAGAGTTTTTCCAACACATGTTCCCTCAAATTAACCCTCAAGGGTACTAAAGAGAAGGTTCGTGGCCTCCTACTTAGTGCATCAGCCACCACATTCTTCTTTCCCTTAATATATATGAGATCCCAAAATCATACTCACTCATGAATTCAATCCATTCAAATCTCTCTGAGTGAAGAGGTACTTCAAGCTTTGATGATCAGTTCTTAACTCAAAGCTTCTCCCAATGGGGTAATGTCTCCAGAGTTTTAAAGCTAACATTACTGCTACTAATTCTAAATCATGTGCAGCATACAATTCTTCATGTTTCTTCAACTTTCTGGATGTGTAAGTTATTACTCCACCTTATTACATCAACACTGCTCTCAATCCTTGCTTTGAAGCATCTGTTCAGATAATGAAGTCCTTTTCCATGTCATACACTCGAAGGATTGGTGCACTTGTTAGTAACCTCTTTAGTTCAGTGAATGCAGTGTCACATTCATATATCCATTCATACCTAACCCCTTTTCGTTGTAATGTGGTGATGGGTTTTGCAATATTTGAAAACCCTTCCACAAATCTACGATAATAACATGTTAGCCCCATGAAGCTACGCACCTCATGAGAATTTTTCGGCACTGGCCAATACATTATGGTTTTTACTTTTTCAGGGTCAACTGAAATCCCTTCTCCTGAAATGATGTGCCCAAGATAATGAATTTTATTTTGAAAGAAGGAACGTTTTGACAATTTTTCATACAGTTGATTTTTTCGTAAGCAGGTTAGCACAACCCTTAGGTGCTCTTCATGCTCCTTTTTATTCTTGGAATAGACCAGAATACCATCTAGAAATACTTGAACAAATTGGTCCAAATATTTCTTGAACACACCATTCATGAGACTCATGAATACTATTGGTGCATTGGTCAAACCAAATGGTACAACTACGAACTCGTAGTGCCCAAACTGAGTCTGAAATGCAGTTTTTGGGATGTCATCTTCCTTTATCCTCAATTGGTGGTATCCAAATCGCAGATCAATCTTTGAGAAAACTGTTGCTCCCTTCATTTGGTCAAATAGGTCATCTATTCTAGGTATCTGGTACCTATTCTTTATTGTGGCTCGATTCAAGTCCCCTATAATCTATGCATACCCTTAAGGACCCATCCTTCTTTCGATGAAAATTACTGGTGCACCCCAAGGTGAAATACTAGGTCTAATAAATCCCAAGTCTAAAAGATCTTTTAACTGCATCTGCAACTCACAAAGTTTTAGGGCTATCATCCTGTAGGGTGTCTTGGAGATGGGTTCTACACCAGGTTTTAAGTCAATTGTGAAATCGATCTCCCTCATAGGTGGTAACCCAGGCAATTCCTTGGGGGAAACATCCTTGAATTCTAACAAATTGGGTATTGATCTAGGGAGGGTCTTTTTTGGTCACTTACAGCCTCACCCACATATAGTTTACAACCTTGTCGGAGACAACATTTTACCCTCATTATGGAGATGAATCATAGGGACAGTCCTCTCTTGATACCACAAATCACAATTGACTTACCTTCATCATCTAAACAAATCACCCTCTTTTTGAAACAGTCTACCAAAGCTCGATGAGCTTCTAGCCAAACCATTCCGATGATTGCATTGTACGTCCCCAATGTTGTGACGTATGCCTTTGACTTAGTTACACAAACCCAGAGATTCACTTGACATTGGTTAACACTAGGTCCTACTGCTTGTTTTATCCCAGAAGCCATTTCGACTTGTTTAAAGTCATCGTGCTCATAGGCTGCCAAACCACATTTTTTTAATGCAACTGGTGAAATGAAACTATCTGTAGCACCAGAATCAAACAAAATTTTAACTTTTACATTGTTTATCATACCTGCGGTTTCTACCACAGAAGATTGGTGTTCAACTTGATGGTTATCAACTACCGCATAGATTCGATGGTGGTTGCTTGCTTCCCCCATTGGTGCTTTTCCTTCTCTATAGTTTTTACCTATTTGTAACTCAGGGCAATCACAATGGTAATGAGGTACCCCACATCCCCAACAAGTGATGCGAGGTAGACTCCGAACAGAATGTTGTGGACGTCTTTGGAAAGAGCTCCTTCCCCTGAGACCCCTACCCTTGCTCATGGCTCGTCGTGTTTGACTGTGATTCGCATGAGTCCATGAAGCTGTTGGTGAAGTTGTACTGGCAACCATTGAAATCCCCATTGTTGGCATTCTGGGCACAACCCTATTTCCATATGGCGGTGGCCTCAAACTTCCTCCCCTGGAGAAGGTACGAGGGGCCTTCCCCATAAACCTTGGTTGGTGTGGAAAAATGGTTTTGTTTCTACCTTTTAAGTCTAAGTGCTCTTCAACATAACGATCATGTTCAACAGCTTCTGCAGTTGAGGATGGTTTCCATATCTGTGCCATTGCCCTAATCTTAGGGTTCAATCCATAAATGAAACGATCTGCTTGGCGTTGATCTGTGTCCATGTAGGAGACATACTTGACCAATTCCATGAATCTAATCTCATATCCCTCTATTGTGTGGTTTCCTTGTACCAAAGCATGGAAGGCTCCTACTTGTTGTTCTTCATAAAATGTTGGTAGGTACTTTTTCCTGAATCTCTCCTCAAATAATTCACAGGTAACTGTATCAGGAGTGAGGTGTAGTTGATGCTCTAAGTTACCCCACCAGTTCAGGGCACTATCTCTAAGTTGGAATATCGTTATTTTAGCTTTTGAATTGGAAGTATAATCTCTTAGTGCAAAGCACCTTCTCATTCCCTCTATCCAAGCTTCTGCGCGTTCGCTAGTACGACCTCCAGCAAACTCTAGGAGCTTAATCTTTTGGAGCTCCCTAGTAATGTCCTTGATTGGAGGTCCTCTATCTGAATCTCTTGATCCCTCGAGATTACCTAGCCCTGATGGAGGGTGCTCCACTTCCACCTCAGTTGTTTGGCGCCCTCTTAAAGTCTCATTAATTGCTTCTAGGGATCGCAATATGAGAGCCAACTCTAGCGATGGCAATGGGTTATTTGTAGGAGGTCCTTGTGATGGTCCTCCTCGACCTTGATTTCCTTGTGTCCTCACCATTTTGAATTGTATCAAATATATGACACACAAGCTTGTAAATTCTTACTCAGGTCACGCATGTCCCTACAAAATGATAGGTGTAGGTTTTCCCTTTGATAACGTTTAATAACAGTGAGAATATCCTCATGGATCTACTAAATCAAGTGTTGTGATTCACTACTAGTCATGCTCAAATATCTTTAATCCATATTTAAATTTAATTAATAAGCACATAAGAATTTAATATGAATATTTGCCCCCATTTTACCATGGATATTATTGACTTCTAGATAAGCTTCTTTACAATACCATGGGCCAATACCACATAACCAAAACCAAAACTCGTTTCAAAATAAAATAAAATAAACATAATGTATATTTTCATTTAATTTAAATTTATAACATTTTTCAAATTAAAACTTTATACTTATAATAAATATACATTTATAACATTTATATTTTTCACTATGATGTTAGAAAGCAAAAGAGAAGATAAATTATTGAAACAGTGCAATGAGTCGGCTCACTGCCAGCCAAGTTATAAATAAATATAAATCATGCAAATCTCTAGTATTTAAATTTGATTATCTTTCTTTTTTTTTTTTTTATCTATCCATGACTATTGACAAATATGGCCAATTATTTTCAATACTCTAGCAAGTATTAACACTATTATGATATATTTGTGTTATATTTGTGTTAGGAAGAGTCTAATAACTCAGGGCAACTGCTTACAACCTTCAAAGTACTCGAAAATCATTATGAGATAAGTACAAGTTCGCAGATACTAAAATTACCAGAAACAACTGCCTAAAATTGCAAACCTGCCCATCTACAGTGTATACAAGCTCAAATGTAACAAAGTGATACAAGCTCAAATGTAACAAACTGGAGATTCCGTAGATTTCAAATTGACAAGTAATTTACAGAAACAAAACAAAAACAATTCCCAAAATTGGAGTTCTTGATATATAAAATAAAATTAAAATTAAAAAGAAGAAGAAGAAACAACAAAAACAATTCCCAAAATTGGAGTTCTTGATATATAAAATAAAATTAAAATTAAAAAGAAGAAGAAGAAACAACTGCAGCCCAAAATTATGAACATGTCAATCAGCAGTGCACACAAGCTGAAATATAATAAAGTGGAGATTGAACATTAGACTTTATCTTGTTTTTTTAGTAATGAGAATTTCAGGAAAATGGGTAACTTTCCATTATCGGCATCTGCTATCTAATCTTACACCAAACTATTATTTGAACTTAAGCTTCATATTGTTAGTATCATATTGATATTGTTGAGTATTTTATCGAAACCAAACAAAAACCAAATCCCAGAATTGAGCATCTGATAATTTAGATATGTTACATACTATACAAATTTGGCATTGCCTTTAAAATGGACGTTTAAGTTATTATCTCCAAGCCCCCCATAGTTGAGAACATCGTACGAGATAGAAGTGAGGAAATGAAGAGCAGGCCTGCACCAATAGATGGTTGAGAAACTGAGGATGTCCTTAAATTTGTCTTGGATTTCGCCATAACTTCTTCTATCCTTGGTTAGAGTCTCGTAATTTTGCAGTTATTTTGTGATTCGAAATTTTCACAGAAAGGGGTTTAGCAGGATCTTGAGCTCGAAGTCCGATTCCTGCAAACAATTGTTGGCGTACTAAACTCTGGTTGCAGTTCGACTTCTCAGAGGCTTCCGTGATTTGCTAGAATGTTATTGGTTCCCCATGTTGATGGTTTTGATGAGTCTAACCAATCGAGTTTTTAGAATCTATTCAAGCATTTATTTTCTGTCGCTGAAGAGAAAATAGGTCGTCGCCGATTGACTGCTCAGACGTCTTCCAGTGTTTTTGCTCATGTCACCCATTAAATTTTACATGTTCTAGTTTGCGTTGGCCGAGGGGAAACAGGCATACCGCATCCATAACCCGACGTTCCGGCACTGAAGGCAGCGCTTCTGCGTGTTCTTCCGAGCTGGGCAATACGCGTTACTCGATCGTTTGAGAGTGGAGGTTGAGAAAAACAAAAATCAGAGCTTAAACGAACTCATATTATGAGGGACACTCGGTTATAGGGGCGGATTCAATATTTGGTTATGCTTACCTCAGGGGGCATCAGATTGATGGGTTGCTCAGCTATTTATCCTGATTTTCAACATATCAATGGGAAGAACGCGCTGCTCAGCTATTTACTCTGATTTTCAACCTATCAATGGGAATAACGCGTCGCTCAGCTATTTACCCTAATTTTCAACATATCAATGGGAATAACGTGCGCCTTTTACTTCATATAAGAATTGTGGCCTCTCTCGGCAAGCCATCTGACCCGTCCTCGACCTATATATATATATATATATACCCTAATTTTCAACATATCAATGGGAATAACGTGCGCCTCTTACTACATATAAGAATTGTGGCCTCTCTCTGCAAGCCATCTGACCCGTCCTCGACCTCTATCTATATATATATATATATATATTCCCTTCCATAGAATAGTATCGCTCCAAGCAGGGGATGGTGACGGAATGAAGCACTGGTCGTTGGATGGAGATGGTGACTGATGTGATGTGATGTAACCCCAGGGATAGAATGAAGAACTAGTCGTTGGATGTAGATGGTGACTGATGTAACCCCCGCATGTTGCCCTTTGGAGCTTCCACTAAATGTTTAGGGTCTGAGCTATCACAAGGACCGCCTGCCTGCAAGATGCATGAGCGAGGATCAAGATCTCCCTACTTCTTGCGCTCGAAAGAGGTAGAAAGATGAATTTCTCCCCCACAAAATAAAGTCAACCCATTTTAGCCATGTCCCTACTTCTTGCGCTCGATCCCTGCCACCATAAGGAGATCCGGGTGGGACAAAGATCGATAGGGTAACCCAGAACCAGTATGGTGCAGCTCCAAAGGCGAGGCAGGCGCCCAACTTATTAGTTAACTAAAGACGAAACAGATATTGGTCCCAAAATTTACTAGGAAGAGCCACTAATTAATATATCTCAGGCCTCTAGACTAAATAATGTAGTTGTAGACAAGGGGTGTATATATACAGGGTTTGGGTCAATGGACAGCCTGTGTTAGTGAATCCAAAAAGCTGTTCGAACCATTGCTTCAATGATGGACGCCTTAAAAAATATATAAAAAATAATAATAATAATAATGCCCCTTTCATATTAATGGAGACCTAACCTCTTAAATGAAAAGTTGATCGAGTGACTTGAAATTAGGGAGATCTTTTCATGACTAGGCCTGTTAATGGAAGGTCGAGCACTTCCATTGAATCAATGGAAAAGATAAATAGAGTTGAACCAGCATAACACTTTTGCTTAGGATTACAGCTTTGTCCAAAAGAGGTTAATGTGCACTTCCCATTGAATCGACATAAAAGATATATAGAATCGAACCAGCAGATCGACATAAAAGATATATAGAATCGAACCAGCATAATCAAAGGACATAAAAGATATATAGAATCGAACCAGCGTAACACCTTTGATTAGGACTGCAGCTTTGTCCAAAAGAGGTTAATTCAACCCCAGTATACGGAGCACTCACCCACTTGCTCACTATTTAGGCCAAACATCATTTTTATGGATTTGGAACTGAGAGAACTGAGAAATAAAGGTAAAAAATAAGGGAATTTAAAATTAATTATTATTATTATTATTATTTTTAACCACAAATACTTTGATAAATTAATTAACAACGACACTTAATGTTAATAGCCATCTTTATTAACTACTTATATAATGTGTATACAAAGTCAATTGAGGTAAAGATAAATTAATTAACAACACTTATGTTAATAGCCATCTTTATTACCTACTTATATAATGTGTATACAAAGTCAATTGAGGTAAAGGTTGATTTGGATATATATATATATATATATATATATTACACAAATGTTTGTAAAATCTATAAAAGGAATTTTATTCAAATTGTATGATAAATATAAGGGTTTTTGTGGTAGCGAGTTTATATTTCTTGTGTGATATATTGAATTTTTTATGGCTAAAACAATGATAATAAGTGTTTTGCAAAAACCCTAAATAATAATAATAAATAAATAAAAATTACATAAAAAAAATATACCATTACAACAGTTATTTTAGAGGGAGTATGTTTTGGTATGTCTCAATGCCTACAAAAGGGTACAAAAAGGATATTGATGGGCTTTTACAGTCTACATTCTGAATCTGGGCTCTGATACCATATGTGAGGATCCAACCTAGGTCTTTAACTAACCTAGAATTATCATTTCAAATAAACATACTAAGAAGGAAAATAGTCTATTTCTAGCTCAACATTTATTTGATTATAACATACAATTAAAATCCATTTGCAACATATTTAAGTAAGAAATGCTTGTTGAGATGCCCTTTGATTTATGTTGAGATGCTCTTGTTGCGTTACCCAACTGGATTTACCTCCCAGCCAACTAGGATTGATTTCCTAGCCTAGGGAACCTCCACAGGCTCCCTAGCCTTCCGAGCCCAAGTCCAACTAGTTGTAGTGTGTCCAAGTTGGAATCAACACCCTCCAATACCAAACAAGACTAAGGATCTCCTCTAATGCCAAACAAGACCAAGAGTCCCCCCCTTCCTCATCCTCCTTCCCTTTTATATTTTTTTCTCTCATCCACTTCAACTACTTGCCATTAATTTCATGACTACCCCCTCATCCTTCTAATTTATTGACCTTGACTTTCTTACCATTTATAGATATTTTATTCAAAAATAAATGGGGAAGACCAAAATGTAGATTTGAGAAGACATATTGAGTGTACAAAATCTAGATATTTGATTTTAAAAATAAATGAGGGAAGGACATACCTTATCTAAGATTTTATCTAAGATTGGATTTGAGAAAACATATTAGAAATAAAATAAATAATAAAAGTCATACTAGTAAAAATAAAATAAAATTACAATTTCACAAGTGTAGATATTACTCAAAAATTATGAGTCATCATTTACAAATTAATTAAACACTAATCAAATTTGCCTTATGGGATCAAGTGGGGCATTACATTGTGACCATTATGAAATAGTTATAATTGGTGTAATATTGGCAGTTGATGCTTCATAGTTACCAATTCTCCATATTTTTTTTAACAATATTGACTATTATTGTTCCAAATAAGCTATGATTTTAACCCTGATTAAAAAGGAAGCAAATTTGAAAGCACAACTTTTTAATTCGAACATTGATTTGAAAGATTTGGTTGCAACAACACCACTAATTAAAACCATAATTTCAAAAAAAAAAAAAACAGGTGATTCTAGAAGCGTCATCTTTTGTTTAAGGGATGATTTTAAGGTTTTTGTTGCAACAATACCAGTCATTAACATCATGATTTCATAAAAAAACATAGTTTTAATCTGGAATAAAAAAGAAATGACTTTGGGAGCACAACTTCTCTATTCATGAGTTGGTTTTTTAGTTGTGTAAATGAATACATGCCACTTGAAAGAAGTATATTGTTATGGATTATTTAATTTTATTCTAAACACTGAACAGATATATAGTTGATGTGTTCGGCAATTTATTTAGACTTCTAGACACAATTGATTAATAAATAGTAAAACAACCACTGCCACAAGAGAATCGATATTATCTCTCTTTGTCAAACACACATGAATTTCCAAATTTCCATTTACCTACCCCTATATCCCAACCATCCATGCACCTTAATAGCGATGCAATGAAGGGAAAGGGAATGTCACACATACATGAATTTTCAAATTTCCATTTACCTACCCTTATATCCCAACCATCCATGTACCTTAATAGCGATGCAATGAAGAGAAAGGGAAAGGGGAGCGAGAAGAGTGGGAGGAAGCAGCATGGAGGGATGAGGGAATGAGGTAAATGGTAGAGTCCAAAACATTATATGTTTTATTGCACTTGTTTTTATCAAGCTTGTTATTTTTGGTATGTTTAATTTTTTCTCGTAGAAAATTATAAAAATGGTTTTTTATTTTTAATAATTTTTTAATTATGTTATATTTTAATGATTTTTTTTAATTTAAAATTATGTTTTTTTTTTTTTTTCTATCTTTTATTTACTTTTGTTTAAGTCGTTTTTTTTGTTGTCATTGGGTCTTAGCTCGAGTTGTTTAGTGAATAGTTTGTTTCACCAAATACTTGAGTTCAAGCCTCCAAAGACATGTTGTAACTGGCTCATTGTGACATTTATGAAATAGTTATAATTGGTGTAATCTTGGCATGTTTCAAAGTTACCAATTCTCCAGATTATTTTTTTGTAACAATATTGATCGTTATTGTTCCAAATAAGCTATGATCTTAACCCTAATTAAAAATGAAGCAAATTTGAAAGTACGACTTTTTAATTTGAACATTGATTTAAATGATTTGTTGCAACAACACCAATTATTAAAAGCATCATTTCAAAAGAAAAAACTCAAAAAAACAAGTAATTCTAGAAGCACTATCTTTTGTTTAAGGGCTGATTTTAAGGTTTTGGTCGCAACAATACCAGCCATTAACATCATGAGTTCATAAAAACATCATTTTAATCTCGGATGAAAAAATAAATGACTCTGAGGAGCACCAATTTTTTATTCATGCACTGATTTTTAAGGTATTGGATGCAATAATACCAATTGTTAAAGAATGGCTTCAGAATAGAAGCAATTTTAACCTCAAAAAGTAGAGAAACAATATGAAAGCATCATTTTTTAGTTTTGGGAGTTCACTTTAAGATTTCTATCGCAATGGTACAAGTGATTAGAGTCACATTTTCAAAAACAAAATGTCAATTTTAACTCCAAAATAACAAATAAAAAGTGGTTTAAAAAAAAAAAATCAATTGATGAGTTAATTTTAATATTTTTATCGTATTATGGGTTTTCAAGGGAAGAGTTCTTATTTTAAAGTCAAATTCCTTATTAAATCAAAAAATATGTGAATAGCTTTGAATACAGATCATGACATTTATTAATGGCAAAGACATTGCTATGGCATTACTTTTATAAATTAATACATTTTTATTTTTACTTTTTTTCACCTCGACAACTTTTGAGCAACTTCCACTTTCTTGATTTCAACAACCCTATATTGTATAAAAACACTCATCTATCGCTCCTCTACATATGACACACAATAGGGCCAAATAGTGAGTAAAACCCACTCAAATCATAAAGAATTCCAAAGCATTTGAATGGATTTACATCTAAAACTCATTTTGCCTAAACAACGTTTGTGATTGACTTTCACTTTCTTGATTTCAACAAACCCTATCTTGTATTAAACACTCATCTACCACTCCACAATCAAATCAATTAGTGATTACAACCCACTCAAATCATAAAGAATTATGAAGTGTCCGAATGGATTTCCATCTAAAGCTCATTAATCTACCCACCCCACCCCCCCAAACAAACCCTAGAGCAAGGATTTTCAAAAGACAAAAAAAACACTCGAGTGATTTGATTGCATTCCTTCCTAAATCACCACCTACTTACATTCCTCAAAGTGGAGCCACCGTCTTAAAAGCCAACTTTGGTGTTCTCTAGCATTCCATATGCACTAATATATAACCTCTTTACACTCCTATGCACTTTGATAAGATCATTATAAATAGAAAATCAAATATTAACAAAAGGTGACATCAAAAACAATTCACATTCACACATAATTGTAACTATATAGGGTTGAAATAGGTGGCAAATATCTAGACGTCAATCGTCACCTTATTTTCCTAATAAGTTCCTAGCTTGAGAGACCTATTAGTGGCATATTCAATGTGCAGAAATATCCCTTAAATAATAATAATAATAAAATTACACATTAATTGCAACGTTGTGAGTCCAACACATCCTCAATAATTGTCATTTGGCTTTACCTTATCAATGATTTATTTATATATTTAAGATATTATGTCAAATCCTTGGAAGACTACCATATTAGTGTATTGATTTAATACAAACAATTACCAAGATACATTTTACTCCCAATTTTTCATTCATTCCTTAATCACAAGTCCATCTTTACACACCAAGCCTACCCAACTACCCAACCAATGATTTACTTTCCATCCATCATCATGAGACATTATCTGCAAGAGTAGGTTTTTCAAATTTCTCCATAAAAACTATAATGTTTGTATCTTCTACTTCAATGATATGGAACCTCGTGAACAAGCAATGCACTAGGGAACCCTTTAGTTGTCCATTTTAAAGCTTTCTATTTCCATTGTTTTCCTCTTTGTTCACCAGTTTTTTTTCTTTTGTTTGGGTTACTTTCTCAAAATATGGACATTGTTTGTGGTCCTTTGTTAGGACATCAAAATTTCCAGCACACTCATGCTTTAGTGTGTCAATACTGCACTAACACACCATTGTGGTGTGTCATTGTCATTTGAATGCACCATCTTCGCAATAGCAAGCCTTTATTTGTTTCTCAGTGTTGACATACACGTGATGCCACTACACACCACTAATGTGGTAATGCCATTGAAACATGTCTTCATGTCAAGAATGTGCAAATCAATCATTGTAACACAATGACTACAGGAAGGTCAAAGTAAAGTTTATGCCATAGAATATATGGTGTGTTCATTTAGCAACTCTACATCATATATCTGCTCTATATAAAGAGAAGGACATTAGTGCCCCTTTTGAATACATATCATTAGGGTACCAACACTATAACAAGTAGTGGGAACTAGTATAATAGGAGAGCACTAATGTACCAAAAGTATCACAAAGTATTAGTGATCCAATACAATGACAAGAACATTGATGATTGTTTTTTGTAGATCAATATATACTTTTGTAACTTATATAACTTCAAAAATTGAATTTGAATAATTTTGCTTTTCTAACAAGTGTGTTTTGTCAATCAACGAAATTCCACTAGTATATGCAAAGGAGATTAATCATGTTAAAAGGCATGGGAGAACATCCCACCCCCTTTATTTCAAGAGATGTGCTCTCTTCTTCTTGATGTTGCCATCTTCAAAGATGTTGAGGTAACAGCATTGACGTCATAGAGCAATATCATGCAACCATTGATTCAATGATGGGATAAAGGTCGTGTTGAACAAACATCTAGTTTAGCACCTCAAAGGATGAAATATACTTCATCATTGGGTCATACAAGAGATAGCAATATAAATTTGATACAAAACATCACATAAAGACCTTAAATAATGACAGATGCTTGCCCACCTTCTCTATTGCATCTTATATAGGTGGATTATAGAAGAGAGCAACACTAGCCAACTCTTCAACCTCTTAGTGATCCATTAATCCTCCACCCTAGAGCCTTGAATCAAGTGATACATCTACAAAAAGCTTATCTTAAAAGTATTTCCCACTAGAAAATGAAACATATCAAAACCTTTTGATAAATATGTATAGCAACCCTTAACATCAAACCCATCCTCAACCCTTGGAAAATTAAATCATATTATGCCATTAACCATGTACGTTTTACACACTAGATTGCTAGAACAGCAGCTAATTTATTTAAATGCCATTGAAAGTGGCAAATTAATAATGTCAAAGATGGTTGAGCTAAATAACTCGTAAAGCATCCAGACAATTAAATACAAACCTGATACCTTTGGACTTTCAACCATCCTCATTGAACATCACCAACTTATACTACATGCAAAACAAAACCATTTCAATCCCACATCATCTATTTAATAGTAGAAACAAAATGATATCTTTCATCACTTACTATCACCAATAACATCATCGATATTATATCAGTAATGAAACTCTCCAAGTCCACTCGAGCCTTAAAAAGTCTACTCAAGTCAACATTGAAAGGATCAATTTGACCTGCACTCGACAAATCTAATTCAAACCTTGGTTGACTCCTCAAACTCGTTGGAAAACAAAAAGTACTATCAAGAAACACACAACCCATCAAGTGAACCATAGGGTGTCCATAAAATCATGTTTTCTTGTCATTTTCACCATTCTAACTTGGGGTTTCATACTCAAAGTACAATAACTAGGGTTTTGAGCATTTGCAAAACAACTAGGTTTGATGTGTACGCAAAGGATTTTTCATATGCTTTAAAATTTGACTTTGACTGGGGGTTTCAGACTCGAAGTACAATAACTAGGGTTTTCAGCATTTGCATAACAACTAGGGTTGATGTGTATGCAAGGATTTTTCATATGCTTTAATATTCGATTGTGACATTAATGAATCGTAATTCATGGTTCATGGTGATTTTGCATCCTCTTAAATATAATTGATGAATGAATGAACAATGATTATATAGATATGATGGTTGATCGGGATTGTATCATGTACATTGTATTGTATACTTGCTTGTGTTTGGAGATGTTTCTTCATTATCATCAATGTATTTGCATTATGTTTAACTTTAATGTATAATCTAAAATAACACTTCATTTTTCATTTTTTTAATTTATTTATTTTTAATGATGTCAAATCTTTGCCAACGTTGGCTCACCAGCCAAAATCAGTAGAGTTCGGTGACTTTGGTTCATTCTACATCCAAAATAAAAATATTTGAAAATCTACTTTAATCTTTTGTTATCCCCAATATATAATGACCACATACACCCAACAACACTATACAATCTGGACGAAACACCAAATATTCAAAATATGACGACATGAAACTGATTCAATTCATGCCTCACTCAACTCTTTCTAACTCTAGGTGAAATTTTGGTTATATCGTTAGTGAAAGCCTAGCATTGATGTCCACATTAATGAAGTAGTCAATCTCTAAGGCCCTTCTATGAAGAGATCAAGAATAACTTAGTTCTGCTCATTTGCTAAATAAAATGGGATAGAGATAACAAACAACAAAAATCAAATAAAAAATAAAAAATTAACCCATCAAAGCATCCACGAGAAAATAAATGCACACAGAATCAGAATTGGAGAATTTCTCTAGTCAAATGACCTCCCTTAGTTTTAACATACTTCAAACTGCAAAATTTAAGTGTTAGAAGCTTAGAGCCGCCTTTTATTAGTCTAGTTTGGACGTAAATATCTTATCCAAGAGCATATATTCTGAAAAGGATCGTAAATGACTCTTAAGAAAACAAAGAACACAGCATAAAGATAATATGAAACCTATAGGGTGGCAATGCACTCAATTTCAACCTTTGCATTTAGGGGCAATGCTGCAACTTGATAAGTGGACCGGGCTGGTGCAGGTGATGAAAAATCTGTATTGAAGAAAAGATGAACAAGGTCAGCTTTGTATAGAAACAACTCTACATATCTAAAGCACTTTCATAACTGTTTTATCAATGAAAACATTTGCGTACAGGGTAAAGCTCAATGAGGTAGCTCAGACATTTTGGTAACTGAGAAAGCATACTCAATATCAGGATAGCTCAATCTTAGAAAGTAGCATCACTTTATCTTGACATGCATCACACTGTTTCATGTATTAAAGAAATACACAGGAATCATAGAATCAAAGAATAACAGTAGAGGCCAGCTACATATATGATAGCCCAGCATGTCAATTGACATGGATCAGACTGTTTCATATATTAAAAATTACAAAGGGATCATCGAATCAAAGAATAACAGTAGAGTCCAGAAACTTACTTTCCACGTGTTAGAACTAGCATTTCTATTCAAAAGCTCAATAGATCTAATAATTATAACAATAACAAAATTTTATATGGCAAACAAGAATTTGATGGAATAGGTTCCAATACAAACCTCCGAGATATCCTTCTACAAATCTGAGAAGGCTGACTAATTGATAATCCACTAAGCCCGTCATACCAAAGCTAAAATAAGTTGAGACTATCTTAACTAATTGCCACAGTATATGGAGGCAATGTAATCCAAAAAGAACTATTTATGAAGGCCTCCAAGTTAAATTTAGGAAACAGGGAAAGTAGGAGAAGGAATAGGACTTCTACCCATCTTCAATCCGAGTTAGAAAGTGGTCCATATACACTGGAAATTTAACCTAGTATTAACTATTGGAATTAGCAGTTATATGCAACCTTGTAACTACTAATCCTTCTAATAAATGAGAATTCAGAACACGAGCCACAATTTTTAAAAAAGGACAAAAGAAAGGATAATAGAGGATCATAGAAGAAAAAATTTACACGCCACAAACAAAATAGACATGCTAGATGAGCAGAATTTAACTTTTAGCAACCACCAAAGAGGATGTTGTAAGCATAGACATATTTCATCGCATGTCTGAGAACTAAGAAACAAACCACTTACATTTTCCATAAATCTCATTTACTTTCTTGAAATCGTTAATATCTGCCAACCTGCAATGCACCAAATCTTATAAAATTTGGTGTTTGATCTAGTTCTTATGGGGTTCATTGGGAGGAGTTATGGCTTTTTTCCTGTGGGAGAAAAAAGGTTGAGCTTAATTTGACTATTTTCAAAGAAATATTTATTTTAAAAGAAATGATAAATGGAATACTAAATCTCACATAATAGTCGTTTTTACAACTGAAGAATAGCTAGCACCACTTGCTTGCAAAATCTCCCCCATGTTTTTCAAAACCTGAAAGAATGTCATTTCCCAATGTCAAATAGAACACATATATAATAAATGCAGAGTAAAAATATATATAGCAACAATATAAATATTAGTGAAACATGATCATAGGTTAAAATGGTGCTGACACGACAGAAAACAGTCTTTGATCTATCAAGTTGAACAACATAAGATGGAATATACATAGAAAAATTTCCAATTTAATTATGACCAATTATAACCATAAATGTTCAATTTAATTATGACCAATTATAACTAACTTCTAACCAAAGTTTGAGTAATGCTAACTTACTGCACCTGGTTGCGATCAATCATGCGCAAATGTCAACTATGGTTAATATTGGCCAAGGGCAAAGAGATTCATGTGCATGTTTATGTATGTAGGTTCATTTTTCTTTATGATGTGCGGAGTCTATGTGTTCTGCAGAATATACTAAAGAAATGCGGCTGTCTAATGGACTGTCTATAGTCCAGTTAAAGGTTAATATGTCCTCCACCATGTACACATAATTTCTCAACGTCTAAATTGAAGATGATTTCAATTGCTATGTCAATTTTTATAGACTTCAAAAAGTGTACCTACAAAGTCCCTTGATAAGCTTGACAAGCTCCACAACATGCAGGGTAAAGTTTTTATCTAAATACAAATCCATACAATATGGTAAAAGGTTAACGAGGAGCCATCCATCTATATGTCCATTCATCCAAGAATCTCAATATGTCTGCACAGCCTAAGCTCTATAGGCCCACATGAAACAAAGTCTTTATGCAGTATGACCTCAACAAGTCAACAAGGCACAAAGTTCAACCCAAAGATAGACAACCAACCTTAAATATATAATGAGTTGTAATATGGATCACGTCAATTATTTGAGATATGTCCATATATTGTATAAAGTTAAGAAAATATATATTTGGAAACAAAAGGAGTCGCAATACAATAGCAAATATTGATCTTTTGGAGACAAATATTTGGAATTCAGAATTCCTTTGCCGCCAACATGCCGGACTTGTTGAGCTGATCTTTCCTCATAGGTGATATGACTTTCTAAAATCAACTCCTAGTGTAAGGGTTCAAAATGAGTGAAAATAAGCTAGCAACCACACAAGCGCGGGGAGATTAATGGATGGGTGGAGAGCTGGTCCCAATTTTTTCAGTATATGACATATAAATCATAAATGAGAAGTTGCACTTTTCTTAATTCCAAAAAATAACGTACTAAAAAAAACATGAAATAAGTAGCAATATGTGGTTTTGGGATTGAAAGGTATAGTTTGGTATCTTGCCAATGAAGCTTATGGAAAACTCTCAATATAACAGGAAACAATGGATAGAAAACCATTTGTCTCATTTGGCAGCTTGAGTTAAATTGCATGTCCTTTGCTATTGCAATCTGGATAGGGACAACTTGATATGACACACGACTCTGTAAAGAAAATGGCTATTTATTTCATACAGGACACAACAAAAGTAAATACTAAGATTACTAAATGATATATTGGGCCAAAATACCATAGGCATACTGATTATTATTGGTCATGCTCATGGAAAGTGATTTAAACAGCAGATCAAAGTATTTTGTGTTGATGTTAGTAGCTAGGGCGGGTACTTCCGCACAGGCCTAAGTGTCTAGGCATGTGGAAGTCGCATAATTGACCCTTGGGCCTTAACCTTAGCAATTACTTTAATTATTAAAGTAATTGACTTTTAAAAGATAGAGCAAAATAATCTAATGAAATGCAATTTGCACTAGTGGATTAGATGAATCTCAACCATTGATCTCAAGTGATGTTGGGATTTATATCTCAAACCCTCAATCATTTCAAGACTAGGGTTGTGGATTCAGTCAATAATTCAAACTTATAAAAAGAAGGGTGGACTAAAGGAGAAGACACATCACATCTTGAGCACAAGACATGTTGACAGTGAGATCTCAGAGATTGGGTGAAGAAGACTTCCATTCAAGTGCGCAGGGTTGAAGGAAGGTGCAAGGGGCAACAAGGGAGATACAAATCAGCCAAGCAAGATCAAAGGACAGATCTAGAGTTTGATCCACTGGATCAATTCCAGGTTTATTGTTGTATGTAATTTCCTCAGTGAGTCATTATCCCAAGAAGGGAGCCGTTGCAAGTTCTGAAGTTATTTGAATGAAAAACTGATTTGAAGAGAAGAAATCTTGTGTGCATGTGATTGAGATTGGTACTGATTAATTTTGCTTCTGCTGTTATACTTGTTAAAATCCTAACTATGCTTTTATTCAGTAGATCTGCGTAATAATTGTTTTTACAGCAAGGAAATATGTTAGGTAATAAATTGTCAAGTTACTAGGGTCGAAAATTTAACATGGTATCAAAGTGCAGTCTCTGAGAAACCAATTTCGAAGAATTGCAGACGGAACCAAAGCTGAAATATTGGAGTCACTGCGAGGCCAAGCTGTATGCAGTTAGGCCAGCAACCGCATGAGCAGAAAATTATAAAGAAAAACTACAGGTGTCAGGGGTTGTGCAGATCGATCCAGGGAATAAACGCAAGCAGTATCACTTCCGTACCTTGTACGGCAGCAGAGTTGAAGATAAAAATTGAAAAAACAAATGGTGGCCAGCTGAAAAGTGACATGGAGGCCAAGGGAAAACAAAGTTATTAAAAAAAATTAAAGGGTGGCTGAGTGGAGTCGCAGGACCACGACAGAACCCAGCCCACACAGACCGACAGAGCACATGGTGAAAAAGCAGAAGCGGGATATGACTGGCTGGCAGAGCGCAAACGGCAATGAGCCAGCAGCCGCCAGCAGACAAAGGTCTAGCTCCGGTCAAAAAGCAAGCCCAAGATGTAATGATTGAAGCTGTGCGATTTATTTCACTAGCATCAATCCCACTTCACCCCTGTGAGCATCACCCAATGCAATGAGCTATGTGGACTATTCAAAATCATGAGAAATTTGGTCAGTTGAGATTAACACTCATGGATATGGTCATAGTTTAATAACTTACTCTACGCAGTTAGTTAATCCCGAAAATGATATCTAACATTTTTATGTTGTTAGTTGACTACTAGAGTCAATTAGGGACTCCCCCACGGTTAGCAAGCTGCCACGCACTAACCTGAAGTGCCTTGTTTCTAGTTACCTTGGAGCCTTTCAGTTTCAAGTGATAAAACCACCTCCTCCATTAGATGACCAGGCCAATGACAATTTTCTCCAACATATGAGCATTTTGGTGGTGGCATTCTTTCAACTTAGCTACGAAAAACTCTTTTGTCAGTTAGGACAGACCCTTTACATGTACTATCTCCTGTGCTTACGCCTCCTCCTTCAGAACTTCCTTATCAAATGGCCACATCAATATCATGTGTCTCCTTTTGTACTTTATCATCCTTCCTCATATCCCCATACTAAATATTAAGGAGGGGTGTTGGAATGAAGGCAATCTTCACATGTGATCATTTATGGCTAAGCACCCTCATAAATTTCACCACTGGCATATGGCTTAAGAGCCAATCTAGACAACATTATTTTACAGTAATTTAGGTGACTAAGGTCAGCCAAAGCATTTGTGGGCCTTATTACCCAACAAAAGTGGGTAACTCCATACGGGGATTTTTTTTCTCCCATCTTGGACAGCCAAGCCAGCCAGCAGCCTTATACATTGATCAATTATGATGATAAGCCACATACCTCTGCCATTTGCACTTAGTCATACACCTCTCGCCATCCGACATTCTTGAAGAAAGGTGGGTCACCACTCGATAGGTACTTGAACCATTTTGCAATCAAGTGCTTTTACTTAATATTTTGGGCATTCGAACATGGATAAAGGGGTGATCTAGATGATTGATTGATCTTGACTGTAAACTTGTTCTCTCACCTTACCAGGGGGGTTAGTCTTAATCCCTAGTCTAGTGGAACTTCCTCTAAGGCCTTAGGGTTATAAGAGGGGCACTACTTGAAAAACTTGGATTGAAGTATTGTGTCCATAACAATCTCATACTTAACACCCAAGTCACATGACACGAGGACACGAAACACAGAGGACACGTAAATACAAGTATTCGACACGAGACACGGTGACCCCAGAAACAAGACACGAGGGACATGATATATATATATATATATATATATATATATATATTTAAAAAAAACTGAAATATAGTGCCTGATCCATATTTTTTAGTATTTAGTAAAAAGATATGCATTCATCTAGAAGAAAACATATCTTCTAGTTGACAAGCTCTAACAATTAGTAGCTTATTCTTCCCGTAGACAACTATCAATAATCTACTCTCTTGAACTATTGCCTTATAAACAACTATCAATAATCTACTCTCTTGAACTTGTTGCCTTATGATGATATCAGGTTGGTTGAGATTCTTTTCCACTATTCTTTTCATATATCATTTTGCTTGTTTTTGCTGAAAACAATAATAATGGGGCACTAAATAGTGCTCCCAGTTTTACAAGTAGCAAAATCTAGAAAAATACTAGCATCTCTTTGTTTCAGGTAAGAGAGTGAAAACAATTTCATGGAAATGAGTAGATAGAAGTAAATCAATATTAAATAGCATAATGGATAGACAGTAGAATGGTGAATTTGTTAGATACAAGTAGATTCATCACATGATGTATGGTGATTTTTTTGAAATTGATCTCTTGTTATTCCAGGGGTTTCTTCTGAAGCAATGATTTGAAATTAGAGATGCAATTTTCGTACAAATAAAAACAAACAATATTCTGAACAAATATCACTCATGTGGAGTTCAAATGGATCTTCCATAGAGTCACTATGGAGAAACCATTGATTTATCCCACTTTTTAATTTCTGAAGAACTCAAGAGTGCTTTACATCTACAAATACATATGTAGATATACATTCAAACATATGCTTATGCATATGTATTTAGATATGAACGCAAAATCTATATGTATGCTACAATAGAATTAACACAAAGACAAACAATGGCATCGACAAAATCATGTACACTGAACCATTATATTAAAATAACTTCTAAAAGATAATAAAGTAAATTCAAAATTAGATAAAATTATATTACAAAATAATGATCCAAGACATGACAACGAACAACTCAGTGAGGTTGAAAAGGAAGAGTATGACATGGACTTTACAAGAAGTCAACAAAAACATGGTCGATCTCATTAGTCATCCAACAAAATTCCTCACACTGCACAGCAAATTCGATTTCGAGGAAGCACAATGACAAAAAAAAAACCAAAAATAAACCAGGTCGCGATTTTAAATGTCACATTTCGTGAGACACGTGTCCTAAGAGCCAAAAAAGTTAGGGCACATTTTTGCCACATCAAAACACGTGTCTCAATTGGAGGACACGAAAAAAAACCGACACGTTTTAGGGCACATTTGGTGTTTGACACGTGAAATACGGGACACGAGACCCTGAGGGATGTGTCATGTGACTTGTTGAACACCTTTCATCATTCCCTTGATATGACATCCATCCTTCAAGTTTGTTGTCATTGGTTCATTGAGATTGGCACCAACACATCCACATCCTTAAGTCAGGGTCGAAAAACTTTTCCTTGGAGGTTGATGCAGCTATACGGAAGACAAAAGCATAATATGGCCAAAACAAAAGAAAAAGAAAAGTAAAAATGCAAAATATGGTTGCGACGCAATCAGCAGGAAGGAAAAATCATAGCATGAGCTCTACCCCCCTCATTAGCCATCACCAAATTCCTAAGCACTACATGCTCCATTACATCATAAGGAACCCTTGCATGTCCCAATCCTTATGAGCGATAAATTGACTCATCTTTAAAGGGTAAATAAATGCTATACCATAAAAAGCAAGCTTGGACACCTGAGCAATGCTCCATATCAAAGCATTATCAGAAAGAAGTAAAGGGCACACCAAAAAGTGGAAAGAGCAGGTCGAGCAAAGGGGTAACTCATACCTCCATGATTGCTCACTCCACACATTTATACACTAAAGAATCAAGATGATGGATCTTGCCAAGAAAGCATTCCCCCTTGTTGTCACCATTATCACAAACACCTATGAATTGAAGAGTTGACCTTGGACATGTCACCTCCCCTTAGGGACTGGAAGCATCTAATAGGGTTGAATACCTAGCCACCTCTAACAAGGTAGGGAACACTTTTACAGGACTTGGTCTAGTTATATATTTGAAGGTGATCCCAATTTGAAGTCTTATTATGCCCTTAACAACTAAGTGTGGTCCATTATGATGCATTTATGGTCATTGTCTCTACTAAGTGGTTCCTTTCACTTGAGTTTGAGATGGTTTTCCCAAGTGGTTCTTCACAGAGCAATCGAGGCCTTGTGGCCACACTCACTCCATGCTTACTCCACACGATGCCCATGCCACACCACAATTACAAAAATCACTAATGACCTTGCAGTTGCAGCATTGCCCCTCCACAACAACGCATTAGGGACTTTGATGATTAGGGCAATTGATTGACACCACAAAGCACCCCAGGATGTTGAAATGTTGAGCCCACTTTGCTTAGTGTTGGAGATTCTTCATGATGTACCAAGTGGACCCAACATGCCCCCAGGCTAGCCTAAAAATATTTGATGGGCATGCCTTAATCCGGAGTCCAGATGATGATGATCATCCCCAGTATGATTAGGGAGGGTTTGTACCAACTCATGGAGCCCAAACATTGGAGAGAGATTGCACCACGTTGTCTTAATGGCACCCATGGAGATCATGTAGGACACCCAAAGTTGGCTTTTGGACACATGAAGATGTTTTAAGGCTTGATTTGAGGGCTTACCCTCAAATCCATGGTTGATTATGATGGTTGGCGATGCATCTAACCCTTATCTTGCATTTTTGGATTTTTCTTAGCCTTCAAAGAGCATGACACTGTGCTTAGGAGGAGTTTCAACCCACACGTGTGGCCTATTAGTGGCATATTTTATTGTATTGAGCTATTGGGTTGGCTTGTAACGCATTTTCTTTATGTTCACTCAAAATTAACTTGTTATAGGGCTTTTAGGAAAAACGATGGAAGTAATTGACCTCGTATAAATAGAGGATCACTCCATTGTATCTTTTCATCATCACTTGTGGATTCTGGTCTCCTTTAGAGAGCTCAACTTAGCCTAGATGTAACTCGCTACTTGTGGAGATGTGATTTTTTCAGAGCTATTGTTGTAGGACAACGATTTGTGTCTTGGAGATGCATTTTTAGGATTGAAAGAATCCTATTTCTTGGAAGAATTGCAAGTGTAATTGCAGATTTTTAATGTTTTTCATGTGATAAATTTATGTTGGGGTCTTTCTTATTCCATGTCTAGACTCTAAATCCATATCTTTTTATGGAAAATCTTGATTGATTATTGCATGTTAAATTGGTCTTCCTTGAATGAAAGGGAACCTCCTAGAGAGCTTTCCCCTATTTAATTTCTCCTCTCATAAAAAGATAAGGTTTATCAAGTGAAAACTAGGGATTCCCCCTCCAAGCATAAATTCATTTTTTCTTAAATTTAGCCCTAAAGAATCCATCACCCAAGTAGGAAAAGGCACTAGGAATCCTTGGGATAGTCAAAAACCACAAAAACCTTTTTTTCTTCTCCTCTATTTTTCTAAGTCCTTTAAGGCAAGAAGTTAGAGTTAGGGCATTTGTGCCCTCGAAAAACCCTAACCTTGGCTAGGGCTTAATTTGAAGGTGTGTCTTCTCCTTTTTGTTGATTATATCATTTGCAAACTTTTTCTTGGTGTTTGCATGCCTAAGCATCCCTTTGTTTATCTATAACTTGATGCCCTAGATCACAAGTGCCTCTTCTAGGGCTTTGTATATGGTATGTTGCTTCTTCACATAAAGAATTGTGCCCTCGTCCATTGAAGAAGTACCTTTACTTAGCCTTTGATTCATATCACCTTGAGCTATCTAACATAGAATATCCTTTAGGTGAAAACTGGGAAGCCTCCCATGCAATGTAATTCCACTTAAAGAGCAAGAGGAGGCTTGTTGAAGTGACAGTGGTAATCCACCTCATTATTGCAACTAGGTTTGGCTTTTTCCTTGTGAGGTCTCTGAAAAGGTTTGCTATAATTTGAGGCAACAAGCCCATAACCCCTCATGAAGAGAATTCCCCACTTCATGAGTTGTGTGTAAATACAAAACTCATGCCTCAATTGTAATATCATCTTGTATTGGTCTTGCAATTGATTCTTCAACCTATGGGCACCACATCTCTCTTGTTCATGGGTTCACCGTTAGGTCCCTATAATAATACTAAATAGTGTATCCCCTTATTGTTATTGTTACTATAACCCCCTTATTGTTATTGGCGTGCCCATGTAGTCCCCATATTGTTATTATTGTGCCCCATAGAAGCCCACTATTGTTATTGTTGTGCCCTTACATTGTTATTGTATGATGCATGAAGAGGAAGAATTGTTGTATGATATATCAAAATTACGGTACCAAGAGCAACAAATTTCGATCTTACAAAAAGCAATCAAAGATGACATAGATGGTTTAAAAGCAAAAATGGAGGCTAAGTTGGACGGCTTGAAGGATCAAATGAAAGCTAATATGGATGATAAAGTAGTGGAAGATCACATCGAGCATCAACAAAAAGTTCTCCAACTCTCAAAGGATAACCTAACTTTGGTGCAGAATCGAATGAAACAACAGGAAGATCAACATCGCTGCAAAAGAAGTTCTGAAGCAGTCATAGAAACAAGAACTCAAAAACTACGAAATCGATCAATTTCAGAGTATCTCAGTAAGTGGAAGAACTTACCCGTTGAAGATTCCACATGGGAGGATGAGAATTTTATACAGAAGCATTAAGAAATAATCAAGCGTTGAGGAAAACACTTGTTTGAAGGAGAGGGGCATGTTAGGTCCCTATAATAATAGTGTAAACACTTGTTTGAATGAGAGGGGCATGTTAGGTCTCTATAATAATAGTGCATCCCCTTATTGTTATTGTTAGTATAACCCCCTTATTGTTATTGTTGTGCCCATGTAGTCCCCATATTGTTATTATTGTGCCCCATAGAAGCCCACTATTGTTATTGTTGTGCCCTTACATTGTTATTGTTAGGTCGGCTAGGATTATATTGTGACCCCATGGACTCTTATATATAGAAAGGAAGTTTTGTCATTTGTATCATCCAAGAATTGCTCATTTATGTAATGTAAAGGAGGTTGCCCCCTCGAAGTGGCTTATTTCTAAGGCGTTGATCTCTCTTTTCTTCTATTTTGGGTGTTGGTTTCATAACATTCACTCTCTCTCTTGAATGCTTCTAATGATATGATCTACTCTTGAGTAGTGTTGATATAAATCTAAAGTGTTCTACTTGATTCGATTAGGGTTTGCTGAAAGTTTTCACCATATATCTACAATTTCAACACAAATCCTCATAGATTATGTGCTTTGACACCAAACCATCCCTAGACATAGTTTCACCGACTTGATTAACCAATCAAAGATTCCAAACCACTTAGAACTACTGACACATTCAGAACCTTACCGATTTGGCACCCAAGCAATCAAATTGTGTACCTACACCTTGTAGACCACATGATAGTGCCACTACACAAACACCATGGAGAAGCCTTGCAGTGTAAATTTGTACATTCTCCTCCACTTATGAGCATTCCTTTTCAATTTATGAGCACTCCTGTGAGGTCTTATACATTAAAGATCTGAAATCTCCACTGAAAAGGAGAAGATGAGGAACATTAGCAAGGATATATAATTTGATATTATGGCTCTAGTCATAGCAAGTCACTGAAAGACATCAAATAGGTCTACATTTTCAAAGAATTGTTAAGAATACTTTTGGCATAGGCATGACCATGAGGAGCCCCTTGTGAAGATAAGCCCATCAATTCAACAATTTCTAGGGTGATTCTCGCTTTTGCAATCCCTTCTTTCCAGTGACCCTTGCACATCTTACACACACGAGATGAATCTTCACCTTGATACTTGGAGATCTACTCTAATGGATTCTGGTAGCAGGCTTCAACACACTTCATCTTACATCCGAGGATACTCATAACTCCTCATTTCAAGTGTGTGCATTTAATGTTTATTACAATTTTTCTCTCTTTACAACAAATTTGTCATTGATTTGAAATTATTTTAGAGTTGGATTTCTTTATTCACATTGAATAAACGTTTCATTTAATGGTTTTGGTTTCAATTGCATTCCATTGTCCCACTTTCATGTTTTCAGAGTTTTTGAATTAACCATAGATCAAGAATAGAACTAGCAGCTTTTGTTCCCAAAGAACTAAGATGTGTGCATGAGAGCTAGTTTCAACATATTTAAGGTTTATCATAAACATGGAATTATTAAAAACCCTACGGTAGGCACTTACAGAGAGAGCATCATATCTCATCACACCATATTTGGGGATTATTGTCATAAACATGGAATGATTAGAAAACCCTAGGTAGGCACTTGCATAAAGTTGATAACCTTGCAAAAGCCAATGAGAGCTAATCACACGCTAATTAGGGTTTATCGTCATAAATACAAAATGAACAAAAAAACCCTTAGTCGACACCCACACAAATTTGATGGCCTTAAAACACCGAATGGATTCTTCCACTAATGCTAATTGATTGTGGAAATACAAAATTTGTGCATATTATTTTAAACACAAGCACATGTTACATTTCAATTGGTTTGGAAGCGTCAAGCATGCATGACCCGGTTTTTAATTGACATGTAGAATTGTAGACCTCAAAGTGGTGATTTGTGGCACTTGTTATAAACCAGTGTTACACGGGGACTCCCCCCCCTTGGGGTCTAGAATCCTCGCCCCCTCACGCTCCGAGGTCTTGGGAACTTCTAGGGGACATTTCTCGACACCCCCAAAAATCAGGAAATTAAGGGGGACGTTTCCTCAGATTGAGGGGTCGAGGGTGCTTTTGGAGGCGTGAGGGGGCGAGAGGAGGCATGAGGGGACGGGAGGGGGCGTATGGGCCCATAATTAAAAAAAAATTAAATGAAAAAATACAAAAAATTATTTTAATAATCGATTGTTTAATTAAATTAATTTTTAGGTTTCATTTGTTTTCATTGTATCATTGTATCATCCGCACTTAGCACTTGCCGCCCAACCCTTAGCACTTGCCGCCCATAGCACTTGCCGCAGCTGCCGGAAGAAGCCCGCAGCGTGTTGCCCACAATCGGAAGAAGTTATGTTTTATGTTTTATGTTTCACTATTTCAGACATAACTTCAAACTTATTTGCTTTTTAAGTTTTAATATTTATGTTTCAGAGTTGAGTTGTAAACTTCAGTTTAAAGTTTATTTTGAATCTTGATATAATATCATATATGTCATGACTCATATGATATCTTAAACTTTATTTTCATTGTACATTGTTAGTAGTTACATTAACGATTATACAGTTACATATGAATCTATGATGTATGTTTTAACTTTTAACTTTTAAATTTGTTTTAGTTAGATGATTCATCATTCATCGATTTATAATTTTTAAATTTTATCATTTATGATTTATCTTTCATGACATAAGTGTATGATGACTGTATATACATTCCTTGCAAAAATGAAAAATACAGTTGCATTGTAAACATTTATTATTAAATTTTCAATGATATATCATATATAATATTTATTATAATATTATATATATTTTTATATTTTATAATTTTTATGACCTCGATGTCCCCCCACGTTTCCTGAAAATTGGTAGGGATCTTTTGCATAGGCCACTCCCGCGCTCCCTTGCCCCCTCGCTCCCACCTCCAGGGGACTTGGTGGAACATTGTTATAAACACATACACACACATTATACAACACATGCATGCTTTACCCTGCATAATAAAAAGACTAAATTGTATCATTTCCCTCATTGTGTCCCCAATAAGCACATTTTTCTCCACTCTTTCTCCACATCAAGCAACTCAAATTCACCCAAAGAATGATGTGGACCCTTTCAAGAGTTGTCACATGGTGTTCTAGTAGTTTCAAGCTATTTTCCTTCAATTTGTTCTTCAAAATCAAGGCAGAGTTTGTTTAATTCATTTTTTCTAATTTTTAAACTATTTAATTTTATTCAACCAATAAATTTGTTTTTCAAATATTAATCTGCCAAAACCCAAGCCCCTTTTCCCAACCTAAATCATCCATCCACTAAGTCAAAATATTAAAAGACAATTTATGTCTTTTGATCTTGTGCTTTCATTTCCTTATCTAGCTAATTAAGAGCTTCTCATAAGCTAGACAAGAGATGGGGATCTTCCCCATCATTTGCTCTAGTTTTTGTATATTATTTTGTAGCATTATCACTCACTTACATGCTCTATTTTTCACACTAACTTTTTATTTTTTGCAGCCCTAACATTCTTTCTTGTAGGTTCTCTCAAGTTTCAAGTCTCATTCCAAGGATGTCGTGGGCATTAGGAGAGTTTGTGAAAGAGGCTAGGTCGTGTATCATTTTGGAGTTTGTATTCTCTAATTGTTGAACTTCTTCATCTCTTTTGAGGCTCCCATACTTAAAGGGAATTTCGTGTTATTGCAAGATCTTATATTGTATCTTTCCATTATTCCTTGAGTAGCCCTCTAAGAGGCTCTAACCTCATTGTAACATCATAATAATAAAAATTTATGTTTTTCCTGTGGGAACATGGGTCATACCCATTGGCATCCCTATCTCTCCATTTTAGGGAGAGAATTTGTGGGTGGATTGATTGCTAACATTTCTATCTCTCTTTCTTCACACATATGCATGCTCTAATTGGGAAGTAACACAAATCGCATTTCTTTTTCTTCAAGTTTGCTACATGCTTTAAGCTTGCACCACTTATCATTGTTGCTACAAGTTTCAAGTTTTCATTTCCATTTGCAAAGCAATTTACTCTTACTTTATGCAAGCATCTCTATTATTTTTAGCAAACTTTGATACATTTAATTTGGCACTTGTCTAAATAATTCATGCTTTATTGTTATGCCACATCTCCATTTTGAGAATATTGAAGCATTGTGTATTGGACAAGTTTGTCTTCCAAAGTAGTTGTCTACTTTTATGTCAAGCTAATCATTTTTCATTTTCTCAAGTTAAAGTTCCTTTTGCAAAGCTATTGTGGGCATCAACATTATTTCAATTCACTTATCAAGCATTGCATTTACTTTGGGAATTTTTCATGTGATTCAGTTGCTCATAGATTTCATTCTTCATTTGCTTTAGTTTGTTATTGGTTCATCATTTATCTTTATCAATTTGCAATCTTAAATTTGAGCAAATGCACAAGTGATCTTGTGGAGCATATTTACTTCAAGCAAATCCATCTTGCAAACTCAATTGCATGTCATATTAGGCATTCTAATTTAGCTGCATTTTAAACGAATTAACCTCGAAGCATAAGCTTGGTTGATAGAAATCATCGGAAAAAGGCTTTCTTGGAAAGTTCTTCCAGTTGGTACGAAGTAAGGTAAAGGCGTGTGACCCTGCAGTTATAGAGGTGGCTTGTCCCCCTGTAACGAAGGCACACGCTAGCTAGTAAGACTCGCGGAAATGTTGGAAAATGTAACTAGGTTCGGTCTTCATTGTACTTGAAGTCAAAAATGTAATATATTTGTCAAAAGAAAAGAACGTTATTATTGTTGAATTGACTTGTCAAACCATGGGTTTCATGCTTGGATCAATGGTTATAGGTCAAGCCTCCATTGAAGGCTTTAGGATTAAGTCAAAGTCAATTTGTTGTTTGTACTCCATCAAGTCATCCTCCTCTCCAAAGTCTTCAAGTCGGCCTCAAATAAATGATCTTCAAGTCGGTTTCCTCAAATATGTACATGTCGGCCTAATATAAAGACGCACCACTTCAAAGATTCAAGTCGGCTCATATATGATGGACAAACTACTATATATACCAGTGCAAGGACTTTGCATTTCATCATCTCAGAATCTCGGATAGAATTTCAAAGCTATCACAAAATTCGGATTAGTTGCAGGGTTCAGAGATCACAGTGAAGTAAATGGCTCGGTGCTTTTACAAAGTGAAGGGTTTGGTCTTGCCATAGTGACAAGGGCTCGGTGCAGCAAGAGAAAGAAGGATCTGGTGTTGTCACAGTCTCGATGATATCTCAATTTGAGATTCTCGGTGGTCTCGGTGCAGTGATGAGGTCCCTACAGTATTACAATGATGGCATCTCGGTGCTGACACAGTGACTTGGATCTCGACATGGTAACACAGTGAAAGAAAGATCAAGGATGACTTGATGGAGGGAGTTTCTAGTCTAGGATCTTGGTCATCTCAGCTTGAATCTACTGAAGGAAGAATTTTGACTGGGTTTACCCCAAAAAGTGGGGTTTTTCCCTGGCAGTGTGCCTACATCTAGTGTCCTCTTTTATTTGTTGCTTGGCATTATTCTTGATGATAAAAAAAGATAAATTGAAAGAACATATAATAATAACGAACAGATCACAAGATGATGTCATAATAAGGGAAATCATTTAACTGCCACTCCTTGGATTTCCCAACATCGTTTCAGAGCTATGGTCATGGTCAAAGGCAGTTTGAAGAAGGGAAGTTATGGGCTAATGGAAGTAAGATTACAGTGAGCATATTAAAGCCACCTGGAAGGAGGAGGTTCAAATGTATCAATGAAAACAAGTCTGGTGTAAATATCAACAAGCAATTCGAATATAACAGTAATACATTTCAGTAGGAGACAGTTCGGATTATTTCACGATAGGTCAGTGAAATAAGGCTATATTTCAGAGATATAATTTTGCTCCACGAGACAATGATATAATTCATAATATCAAGTGAAGTTTGGATAAACTACAAAAAGGAAATTTGTAGAAGCCCAAGGTCCTCGCATTCCACAATCACAGAAGCTCGCATATCTCTCTGGAATAGGTTCGGATATCACAGTTCGGATCACATTACAGGTTCGAATATCACAGTGACTACAGTTCGGATCACATTACAGGTTTGAATATCACAGTGAGTACAATTTGAATATTACAGTGCCCAAGTTCGGAGATCATAGCAAAGGGTTCGATGTTCATACAATGGAAAGATTTCGATAATGGAGCTTTACCACAGTGCCACAGTTTCGGTATAATCTTACCAAAGGATTTTGGTGCTGCCACAGTGAAGGTCTCGGTGCTATCTAAAGGAAAAAGTCTCGATGGTATCTTTGTATCACTATCTCACAGTCTCGTTGCTCTACCTAAAATATCAACGGCAGTCAAGGTTCATTTCAGTATCACAGTGACCTCAGTTCAGTACCCATGATGAAGTCTCAATGCCTCCACAATGACAAAGAACTCGGACTTGGCAGTGATATGATCTCATGAAGGAAAACCAACGGTAAACTAACTTCAGTTCAATGATGCCTATTCAAGTGAATAAGTCTTTGCAAAAACTACACTAATGTCTATCATAGTCTCGATGCCCATCACATTGATGGTACCTATCACAATCTAATTCAGGCTTAAGAATATGTTGAAGCACTAAATAAGGTCAAGACAGTAGTACTACAAGTTTGGTTGAAGGAAAGAAGCACAATATTGTGACCAAGGACAAGGCCATCTCCACATAAGAATCCAAATTTTTAAGTAAGCATTGTCAAGATGTACCAACACGTCCAACAAGTTATCAAATCAGAGGTATGTAACTGCAAGGTACGTATGTTCATGAATTTCTAGATTTGTGATACATCTAATAATTCTTGCTTGTAGCTAGTCTAGTGTAAAGATTGTAATACCTAGACAACATACATCATTATCTTCTAGGGTTTACAACTTTACAAGTAATCTAGGATGTATAGTAGAAGTCCTCGATTGAAAGAAGGAAGGAGTAACTTTTATAGGATCCCATCCTCCATGTTTATGAAGAAGATCTAACTTAAGAAATTAAATCATGATCATGGTATCACGTGGTTTGCTTGTAAGTTTGTATTACGGGATCTTGGCCTAGTACAAATAAAACAACTCAAGGAATCCTTACCAGGTTTGTCAAGAAACATCTCCATCTCCAGGTACGTCTATATATCTTTATCTTATTTTTGAAGTTTGCATTATATTACAAACATCGTTATGTCTAGCTATCTTGAATCATAGAGATTCTTGTTTAGGGAGATTCATCTCTCGATAAATCTACCCCTCTCTACATTCTTAATTGATTTTATAGAACCCTAGATAGGTTCTCTAGAAAACCCTAACCTAAAGATATGCTAATGTGAATGTCTGAAACCCTAAACTGGTTAGGGTTATTGTGAAATGCTATTTGAAGTTTTTGTTGATGATGACATTTCGGTATGATCATGAAAACCTAATTTGTTAGGGTTGAATGGTGTTTGTCTGAAATCCCAAACCTTTGAAATTTTTGGAATAGTAGGGTTTACTTTGCTATGTTATGAAACCCTAGATATCTAGGGTTCGATTGGGTCTATAAGCAAAACCCTTGTTATGTATTTAGAGTCCTAGGAATGAAACCCTAGGCATGTGTCCATTGGTTGAAACCCTAGCTTGGTCTAGGTTGGTATATGTCTAACATTTTAATATTGCCTGACATATGATGTGCTTATGATATGGTGATAAATTCCTAGATATATGTGTTGACCTACATGTTAAGGGTCATGACTCCTAGGGTTTGGAAACAAGCTCTAGTCAAAGTTTTGAAGTTCTAGGATGATGATGGAGATCTAGGGTTTACATCAAACCCTAGAAGGTGCATGCCATGATGTTAATTAAGCTGTGATTAGTTTTGATTGTTGAAGCTCATGTATGAAATCAAGGATATGTATAAAATCCTAGTGAGGAGTCTAACATATGAAATCTGATAATTGTTAGACACATTACTTGTTTGAATTACTTCTAGGGTTTGCTATATGAAAGAACTTGTCATCTCGTTGAAAGAATATTGAAACCCTAGATAAGTTTAATATTTTGAGTTGTGGATGTGATTTACGGTTTGTAACAACACCTGGGCAAGAAGTTGAAGTATTGAAGTATAGTCTCTTGTTGATTAAATTTGAAGAGTCTAATGCTTCCATTGTTATAAATTTTGATATGGTTGCCTTCATGCTTCTATAATTTTGGTTTTAATTGATATCTAAGTTGTGCAGTTACATCATCTTCAAGATTGGTGAAGATGATCATAAAGTAAAGTTCATATGATAAGCATCATATATGAATGACTCTGATAAGAAGGATGGAAGCCATGAAAGGTTCTCTGATGTCGTAAGGAAGTAGTAGAACTCACTAAGTTAAGAGGGAGTCTGGATGAAATCTCCCTAGGATAAGAGGATGGTTGAGAATATTCTTTGTACAGGAATGATTAGATCCTCTCTGATTAAGAGGGATTGACAGATATAATTCTCCTTTCCATGTGTCATACACTAGACCAAAGAATATTGTTGAAGAATATATTGTTGCATGAGAAATAGGAAAGAAAAGTGTATGATTGAGGAATCTTATGTCAGAGATTTGGTTGATAGTCCTACTTTAAAAAAATGAGAAGCAACATCAGATTTGTATTGTATATGTACATGTGAAAGTATATTATTAATTGGGGTTGTGTTTGTACAAGTGAATCTATCGAAGGATTTTATAGCATGATGTTAACAATCAGTTTGATTGGGAGAGATTGGTCATCCTTGATCTGTTGGTTCAAGGAGTGTTGAGGCTTTGTGTGTGAAGCATTGCCTGAGAGGAGATCTGGCTCGCACCTTGTGTTGATGTCTAGGTCCCAAAGTTGGAAACAGGCGGTGTTGATTATAGAGCTTTGTTTTGGATACACACCTGGATCTTTGGGTTGGCGGTTAGCAAGCCTGATGATACCTAGAGAGGCTGAAAGCTTGAGACCATCTTATTCCCACCCGGATAGATTTCCCTAGTCAGGAATCTAGGTGCCTAAATTTTTGAGAGACCAATGGATAGATTCCCTGGTCAGAAATCTAGTCCATGGCATTGTGCCTAAACGTATTTATAGATGATTTGTTGAGATCTTCCATGTACCTCTGTGATTATATGTAAATATGAATACCTTCCTAGTTAAGAGGGAGTGTTGGAAAACATAACTAGATTTGGTCTTCATTGTACTTCAAGTCACAAAAGTAATATATTTGTCAAAAGAAAATAATTTTATTATTGTTGAATTGACTTTTCAAGCCTCCATTGAAGGCTTTAGGATTAAGTCAAAGTCAATTTGTTGTTTGTACTCCTCCATCAAGTCATCCTCCTCTCCAAAGTCTTCAAGTCGGCCTCAAATAAATGATCTTCAAGTCGGTTTCCTCAAATATGTACATGTCGGCCTAATATAAAGACGCACCTCTTCAAAGATTCATGTCGGCTCATATATGATGGACAAACCACTATATATACCAATGCAAGGACTTCACATTTCATCATTTCAGAATCTCGGACAGAATTGCGAAGCTATCACAGAACTCGAATTAGTTGCAGGGTTCGAAGATCACAGTGCAGTTAAGGGCTCAATGCTTTTACAAAGTGATGGGTTCGATCTTGCCACAGTGACAAGGGCTCGGAGCAGCACAGAAAGAAGGATCTAGTGTTGTCACAGTCTCGATGATATCTCGGTTTGAGGTTCTCAGTGGTCTCAGTGCAGTGATGAGATCCATACAATATTACAATGATGGTGTCTCGGTGCTAACACAGTGACTTGAATCTCGGCATGCTAACACAGTGAAAGAAAGATCAAGGATGACTTGATGGAGGGAGTTTCTAGTCTAAGGTCATGGTCGTCTCATCTTGAATCTACTGAAGGAAGAATTTTGACTGGATTTTCCCCAAAGAGTGGGGTTCTTCCCTGGCAGTGTGCCTACATCTTGTGTCATCTTTTATTTGTTGCTTAGCATTATTCTTAATAACAAGAAAAGATAAATTGAAAGAACACATAATATTAATGAACACATCACAAGATAATGTCATAAAAAGGCAAATAATTTCACTGCCACTCCTTGTATTTCCCAACAGGTAAGGGTATCGTTAACGACATCATCGTGTCCTCAGCCCCTCTTCCTTACAATCACCCCAATTTTTACCCTTTGGCAAGAGCTCAAGAGGAATATCTCTTACCTAGATTACGCATATAGATTAAAAATAACCAGGATAATTGCATCCAATTTTCGTTTAGGTGCATTTCACATTAACACATCTTATTGTTTTACTTGCGAATAATCCATACACTTGTCATTTATGAATATGTGTTAAATTGAATACTTTGTTTTTGGCAAGTATCATCTCATCTATATTTTGCAAGTAGAATTATAATTGGTTTCCTTTAAAAGATATTATTTCCATGTATGCTTTGGATTAATAAGTGATCATATATCTTGAAAGCATTTTTATATCTTGCATTGATATCTTGTTTTGCTAACATATTTTGTTTCATTTTTAGGAATACTTGTGTTTCAATTTGAAGCACCTTATTTTATTTTGAGCAAGTATCATTCATTTTTGAGCAATATTTTGAAAGAATTGGATTTACATATGCTTATTATTATCTCATGTGTTGATGGTCATTGAAGTTGATTTTAGCTCATATTGCTCCTGTTATATTTGCTTGTAATCTCAAAAAGTAATCCATTTCACTCTAACATCTCCTAGAAACCTCACGTCTTTTAACTTAGTTTTCCATTTAGGGACCACCTACCTGTTGAGAAATAGTTAGGGCTAGGTCAACGGTCAATGCAAACAGCAGCAGCAAAAAGTCAATTGTCAACGCAAAAAACAGCAGCAAAAAGTCAACGCAACACAGTCAAAAGTCAATGGTCAACCTCAATTTCTGTGCCAAAAAATGTGGACTAGCAGAAATCGGAATTTTGACCAAAGTTGGGGTTAGTTTGACCAAAGTCAACGCTGGTCAACTCTGCACTGAAACCCTAGGTCGAAAACAGAAATTTCTTCTTGCTGTGTTTTCCCACATGTGGATGAAGAAGAGCCTCCAAGTGATCGAACTAATCAAATGATGAGAGAGAATGTATGAGGATGGATGAGTGAAAATGACCTCCAACGTTGACCTATTTATATCCATCAATGAGGGTGTGTGCCACAACTGCTGGGGATTCAAGCCTACATTTCATTTCAGGCCGACCTGCACATATTTTGAATAAATTCAAAATAAATGTTCTGCTCATCGGATCAAGATGATCTTTAGATCGATCTTGCACCTCTCCGAGAAGAGGAATCCAATAAAAATATTGGCATCTTCATCTGAGCATCACAACATGGAGATTGGACCTAGTTGTCCAAAATTAACACTCCCTCTCAACTAGGGAAAACTCCATCCACCTGTGCAATCCAAACATCGTGCGTCATCCCATTGTAACTTGCTTTGCTGGCTTCTTTATTTCAGAACAAAAGTGGGCCAGTCACAAAGACATCATTCCCGGCTGACAAATTCAGCCCAGAGGTCTGAAACCTCTATAGGACTCAAAGAGTCTCATACCAACCCGAAGTTGGTTTATTAGACCCGAAGTCAATAGGAGGTCCGAAACCTCACTAGACTTGATCCCAGATCAAGTGGTTGGACACGTGCCATCTTAGACATAGAGAGTACAGCAATCTTTGATGCGTCCATTAGTCTTTGCTACTAGTCTCTAGCTTTTCCCACCTCACTGGCCAAATGAGAGGTACTTCCCATGAGTCCGGGACTCAATGGGTAGGATGCACAGATCATGAGAGGTGAACCAACTCAACATCATAACGGTGGGGCAGAACCACCACAAGGTTCGGCAAAGCCTAGCCCCGTGTGTGCTTATAGCTTCGAGAAGCTATCCCCAAAGCCCCCTAGAGCTCATCGTCCAATAGGACCCTCAGAATAGGGTCATTCCACGATTCCAAGATTCTCACGGAAGGTTAGGAAGTTGACCTTCCCCAGGGGCTTTGTGAAAATATCTGCAACCTGCTCATCAATTCCTATATGATCGAGCCTTATGGCGCCTCGCTGTACCATATCCCAGATAAAATGGTACCTGATATCAATATGCTTGGATCGATCGTGGAACATGGGATTCTCGAACAATCGAATCCCACTCCGGTTATCACAGAGTATCACAGTGGTATCTAGCACATGCCTGAACAGCTCACTAAAGAAATTTCGCAACCAAACTGCTTCACAATAGGCCATACTCGCTGCAATGTATTCAGCCTCCACGATGCTCAAAGCCACCGACTTCTGCTTCCTGCTCATCCATGATATCGAAGCAGAACCAAGTGTGAAGCAGCACCCCGATGTGCTCTTACGATCCACCACACTGTCAGCGCAATCGGCATCAGTATATCCATGGAGTGTCACGCTCCCGGCAGTGTATCTCAGCCCATGGTTTATCGTGCCCCGAAGATATCTCAACAGATTCTTGGCACCAATCCAGTGAAAGTGATGAGGCTCAACCATATGTTGACTCAAAGCGTTCACTGCAAAACATGCGTCCGGACGGGTGTTCACTAAGAACATCAGGGCCCCTACGAGTTGACGATACTCAGTAGGATTTGCTAGCACGGGCCCAGCAGCGCTGCCACTCAACTTCTTAAAGTTGAGCTCCATCGATGTCGACACGAAATTACAGTCCACCATACCAAATCTTTCCAAAAGCTTCACAATATATTTTCCTTGAGAAAGGAAAATCTCACCAAGTCTCTGCCAGACCTCTAGGCCTAGGAAGTAATGCATCAATCCTAGGTCCTTCATCTCGAACTCATCAGCAAGCTCCCTCTTGCACTGATGAATGAGAGGGTCAGCACCTGTCAGGAAGAGGTCGTCCACATACAGCACCAAAATGAGAGGATTTTCTCTGTCAACCTTGAAGTAAAGGTTTGGATCAGCATTGCTACGAGTGAAGCCCAGCTTCATCAGGTAGCTATCTATCCTCTCGTACCAAGCTCTGGGTGCTTGCTTCAACCCATAGAGGGCTTTCTTCAACCTGCAAACATGGGCATCCCGATCTTGGACTTCGAACCCTAGAGGTTGCTCCACATACACCTCTTCCTTTATCGCACCATGCAAAAATGCAGTCTTCACATCCATCTGATGAAGATTCCATCCTTGCGTAGCAGCAAGGGCTATGATAGATCGAATGGTGGTATATCGGGCCATAAGATGTCATCATAGTCTACGCCTTCCTTTTGAGAGAAGCCACGAGCAACGAATCTTGCCTTGAACTTTTCAGCACTACCATCAAATCCATGCTTGACCTTATAGAGCCATTTCGAGGTGACAACTGCTATGTCCTCCAGTCTTGGAACCACATCCCAGACATCATTCTTCATAATGGACACATATTCTTCGTGCATAGTATCCTTCCAGACTTGATGCTTTACGGCTTCCTCAAAAGATCCAGGCTTAGATTGTACGATTGTACTCATGGCTGCTAGATACCCTTGGTATCTATTCGGATTCTTGCTTTCACAGAATGTCCCCCTTGGGGCCATATGATTCTCGGCATCCTCGAGAGTGTCCCTGAGCCATGATGGTCTTTTCCTCATTGAAGGAGGTGGATCAATAGGGTCCATCGGTCCTTCAACGTCAAGCATCGTCTCATCCTTCAGTTCTTCTTGATTTCCAGGCCTCGCTTCATGATCTTCCTCAAATCTCGGAAGATTGGCTACTTTCCTCAGGGAAGCATCTTCATCAAAGGTAACATCGTGGCATATCTCCACTTCCCTTTGACCAAGCACAGAGACTCTATAGGCCTTCGAAGTTTCGTTATAGCCCACAAACATTCCCTTCTTTCCAGAAGCATCCAGCGTGCTCCTCTTCTCCTTCAATACATGAAAATAAACAGGACATCCAAAAACTCTAAAATGTGAGACGTCAGGTTTCTTACCAGTGAAAACCTCTTCGAGAGTTTTGGAGTCAAGGACGGAATGCGGGCATCAATTTTGTATATACACAGCAGTGTTCGCAGCTTCTCCCCACAAAACTTCAGAAGACCTTGGTCGCATAGCATGGCACAGGCAGCTTCCACAATGGTCCTGTTCTTTCTTTCAGCAACACCATTCTGCTTAGGAGTATAGACAGTTGTGGTCTCCCTCTTGATGCCAGCTTCTCTACAAAATTTCTTGAACTCGTTCGTCTCATAGCCAATGCCATTATCAGTCCTCAATATCTTGATCTTCTTCCCTGTTAGATTTTCCACCAAGGCTTTGAAGGTACGGAACCACATGAAAGCCTCATCCTTCTTCTTCAAGAAGTATATCCAGGTTTTGCGAGAGAAGTCATCTATGAATGTCATATAATAAGAACATCCTCCCAAGGATGTCAACAACAGCATACCAAATAGATCAGAATGTCTTAGTTGCAAGATATCAAATGTCTTTGTGACACTTGAGGGGAAAGGTCCCCTTGTATGCTTTCCTTCAGCACAGCCCTGACATACACCTTCATGATCATTTGTGAACTCAGGCATCCCCGTCACCACCTTCCTTGCTTCGAGGAGGGCTTTGCAGTGAAGGTGTCCAAACCTCCGGTGCCATAGTTCAGTCTGTCGAATAATATCACACGTCATCGCTCCCAGTGGACTTCCTCCAACCTGGTAGAGTGTATCAACTCTAAACCCAATCATGATAGCTTCCTTGAAACTCTTCTTCCAGATACACACCTTCCCATCAATGAATGCCACATTGAAAACTTTGTCTTCCATGGCCGATATAGACACAAGGTTCTTCTTCAAATCAGGTACATATAGTACATCTTGTAGGCGGAGGACTTGACCTTGAGACAAGTGGAGGGTCACAGTCCCTGTCCCTTTCAGGGGATATGTGGCATTATCTCCAAGGATAATTTTCAGATTAACATCCTTCTTAACCATATCAAAAAGTGTTTCCTTAAACCCAGTGATGTGCCTTGAGGCACCACTATCTATCAACCAGACATCCATAGTGTCGGGTGGAGATGCAGCCAAGAGGGCAGATACAAGAATGAATTCATTCCTTTTATCATCAACAACATTTGATTCCTCATACCTAGTATTTCTTGACCTTTTGAAAGGTTGCCCATTTCCACCAGAGGAAGCCTTCCTCTTCCCTTTGAACCTGTTGTTCCTTTGATTGCCATTCCTCCAGTTGTTGTTGTTGTCATCATCATCAAGAGAATCCTTCTTGAAAGGGCATTCTCTAGCATAGTGGTCGGGCTTGTGACATGTGTAACATTTGTCTTTCTTTCCTTGGGCCCCTGCTCTTCCTTTGTTCTTCGGACCACCAAAAGTCTTCTTCTTAGCACGAGCCGTGAAGGCAGCATTTCCTTCATTTTCATATTCCTTCATCCTTGTCTCTTGTTGTACACATCTCGATAGTACTTCGTCAAAATCAGGTAACACATTGTTATTGAGAATGGTAGTATTGAATACATGCCATTCAGACAAGAGACCTCCAAGTGCGGTGAGAACCATCTCTCGATCAACTATTGTCTCCCCAATAGCCAGAAGATTATTCCTGATTTCGGTCAGCTTCAGAAAATATGATTGGACAGATTCATCTTTACCTTGCTTTAGATTCTTCAGTTGGTTCTTAAAGAATAGAACTTGATTCGCATTGTTGGCCTTGAACATGTTGACCAACTTATCATACATCTCCTTGGATGTGCTCAGCCCAGAGATGTAGGCAACCAGACTCCTATGAATTGAGTCCTTGATCATCAGCTTTTCTTTGATTTCCCCATTTTTGTACTTTGTCTTGGTGGCAGCAGATGCAGTGGATGGAGGCTCTTGGATTTTACCCTGCACATAGTCCATGACATCTTGGTCTTCCAAATTAAGATCCAATCTCATCTTCCAGGCATGGAAGGTCTTCCTTCCCAGTCAATTTGTCATCAGCTTTAAAGCCATTATAGTTTGAGGTACCCATGCTCTTCATTGGTGATTGCTACAAACTAGGGCTTTGTCTTCACCTCATCTCTGAAACCATGTAAATTTTTGTAGATGTTCTATGATGCAACTTTACTTTTTATCCCCAATATCAGTTAGCAATCACATAAACAAGAAAGTAAAATGCTGATAGAACATACCAATAGATCGACAGAGGACAAGCCAAAAATATACATGTGTGTTGGTGCGTTACGGCGGTCAACAGGATGCTTCAACCAGCAAAGTCTCAATACGGTCAGCCAACCAAAAGTGTTACACAACCCTCTAGGACAGCAACATCAGTCAACCCAAAAGTCAACGGAAGTCAACACTGTTACAGTCAACTCAAACAACAGCAACAAAAAGTCAATGCAGCCCAGTCAAAAGTCAACGGTCAACCTTGATTCATGTTCCAGAAAATGCGGACTGCAGAAATCGAAATTTTGACCAAAGTTGGGGTCAGATTGACCATGCATTGACCAAAGTCAATGTTGGTCAACTCTGCGCTGAAACACTAGGTCGAAAACAGAAATTTCTTCTTGTTGTGTTTTCCCACGTGTGGATGAAGAAGAGCCTCCAAGTGATCGAACCAATCAGATGATGAGAGAGAATGTGTGAGGATGGATGAGTGAAAATGACCTCCAATGTTGACCTATTTATATCCATCAATGAGGGTGTGTGACATAGTTGCTGGGGCTTCAAGCCTACATTTCATTTCAGGCCGACCTGCACATATTTTGAATAAATTCAAAATAAATGTTCTGCTCATCGGATCAAGATGATCTTTACATCGATCTTGCACCTCTCCGAAAGAGGAATCCAATAAAAATATTGGCATCTTCATCTGAGCATCAAAACATGGAGTTTGGACCTAGTTGTCCAAAATTAACAAAAATCAAATCATTTAATTTTTTGCAATTAGTTTAGCTTATTAAGCTTGCTGATTTTTCATTTTTATCATTCTAACCAAGCATTTTCCTTAGGAAATTTAGAGTTTATTGTTAAATCTAACCAAGGATAGGTACAAGTGTAATTTCTAGATAATTTTACACTAGTTTCTAGCTATTTGACACTGCGGATTTGAATATTACATTATTGTATCAAGCTGGATCTGCAAATTTCAGAGAGGTTTTCAGCCATACAAGCAAATCCATCGTAAAAGCTTCTCCTTCACTCTATAGTGCTTAAACTTAATATTCTTTGTATTTAGAGTAATTTCCAAGTCATTTCCAACCAATGTTATTAGAATTGGACCTGCCATCGAACCAATAGACCTCCCCCCCCCCTACCGGGAATTGGTCAAAACCAGACCTGAACCAGTAAAAAAACTAGACCAAAAAACTGGTCACCCAAAAACACAAAATATTCAAATTCTAACGAAAACCACATATATTCATGTGCATCGATATGAATCCAAACCATTTATACACAAAAAAGAAAAAGTTTTCATTTATAAAGCATGTAAGGGTGTGCATAATCAAAATAACACCAAGTGCAATACATCTTTGAACCAAAAACACATCAAAAAACAAGACCTATTGAAAAACCAAGTATAGTGTAGATTAGGCTTGATTTCTCTTGTTGATAATTACTTGTGAATGTTAGATTTCTTCTTTTCTTATTATGTATTCTTAATCAAGCAATTATATAGGAAAATAGAAAGAGACAAGAGACACCAAAATTAGGTTGCTAACCAGGGCAAAACTCACAAGGGGAAAAAAACCCAACAATCCTTCTCTTATAGAATTAGATCAAAATGAGATATCCAAGACCAAGACAAAACTGGAACCAAAATGTTAAATCCAACCCTCCTCCAAGTCAGCTCCATGAGTCAAAGTCAACGCAGGTCAAACCTGGTCCAATTATGGTCAACATCCTGAAATTTTGGTCCTGCAACAGGGGGGGCCAAAATTTGGCTTGTTCACACGTGCGAGTTATGGAAAGTCTGAAATTCGATCAAACAAGAATATTCTTCTTCTCTCTTTTGACTTATTTTCTATCCTTTTACTTTGGCTCCTTGTTCTCCTTCATTTTTTTTCAAAAGATGCTCCTTGTTGTGTGCATAAATGTCTCCCAAATGGGTTGAACTATCTTCTATATATATCTTTCTATGAGGGTCAAATGGGTGTCACTCTGGAGGGCCAAGCCGATTTATTCCAAGGGGGGTCGACTTGACATTTTGTGGACTAATGACTGAACACAAAAATCAATTTTCTTTTTCTTACAAATGTCCAAATGGGACATGACTCAAACACATTTTCTTTTGACTCATAATAAATTCTTCTTGACTCTTTTTTACTCTCTTTGACTCTTTAAGCATGAAGAACATGCTTTGACCAAAAATAATAATAATGAATATAATAAATAAATGAATGATAGATTTATATTACATTATGAAGACTGATTCTGGTTACAACTTCAACACCCCCTCTTAATTAGGGAGGTATTCATAATGACTCAATAGGATAAACTCAAGTTGAAATATGCACATAAGAAAGGATTTGGATTGATAAGGATCAATGACGATAGCATCATCATAACTAGCGTTGTCAAATTACCAAGGCCTTGATAAGTACTCTCTCTCTCTCCACTAGATCATATAGCACAATGTTGGGACTAATGACTGAACACAAAAATCAATTTTCTTTTTCTTACAAATGTCGAAATGGGACATGACTCAAACGCATTTTCTTTTACCTCATAATAAATTCCTTCTTGACCCTTTTTTACTCTCTTTGACTCTTTAAGCATGAAGAACATGCTTTGACCAAAAATAATAATAATGAATATAATAAATAAATGAATGATAGATTTATATTACATTATGAAGACTGACTCTAGTTACAACTTCAACACCCCCTCTTAATTAGGGAGGTATTCATAATGACTCAGTAGGATAAACTCAAGTTGAAATATGCATATAAGAAAGGATTTGGATTGATAAGCATCAATGACAATAGCATCATCATAACTACCGTTGTCAAATTACCAAGGCCTTGATAAGTACGCTCTCTCTCTCCACTAGATCATATAGCACAATGTTGGGAGGCATTCAATTGGACACCACTGCCTCTCAAGGCACATACCCCACCTAGGTTCACCAAGGTATGTCCTCATAGGACCATTTCCTAATTCCAAGGAAAATTTCATCCACCGGACCATTCTTTACCAATTACATGTACTTGAATCTTCGGTTTTTAGTCTAGGTCAAAGTACATGACTCAAGAATGTTCATCCCTGATGCTTATCCAATCCACCATTCTCCCTATCTGTGTTCATGCACTAGACTTACGAAGGCTAGTCCCGGCCATAGCACATGACACATGGAGAACGTGGTGTCCATCCTCACTCCCTCTCAACCATGGAGAAGATAACGACAAGCCCAAGCTTGTGTCGGAAGTACTCATACTTCCCTTACATACCTATTCATCTGTGGAGATCTTATGTGTAGCTTCTCGGCTCCCTATATACACCATACTCTTGAATTATCAAGCGCTTCCATCTTCTATGAAAAGTTAGGTCCTTGACAATCTTAGTAGAGCATCACGATCGAATCCAACATGTCGTATGTCGTCAAATAATCCATCAAACATTTAATGGAGTCAAACTGCTTCCCAACTAATTGTACCAATTGCCACATCTTCTGCCTCCGCAAGCCTCCGCAGTGCAACAAAATTTTGCTTCTACTCTACTAGGAAACCATACCAAATCCTAACCATCAATAGTATCTCTACTCATTATTAGCACTACCAACCCAAACGATGTAGTGTAAGATCCTTCATGTCAACTTCTCCTTCTAGCTCCCTCTGAAGTCAATATTTCATCATAAGTCCTTCCTTTACAAAATTCAAGGTCTTCTTTAATTATGAAGCTTCTTCAAAATCTGGAGTAACTCTTCTAATTGAGGCAATTGTCTTTACTTGATCCTCACCCTCTTACTAGGAGAATCTTTATATTGCTCTCTCTTTCTGCAATTGCGTTCTTCCATATTTATGCTTTGCTACGTTCTTTCCATTCTTTCATCTGTTGTCAACTCTTGAATAGTTCTTATTATTGACCTAAAAATTTATTAGAAGGCTAGAAAAGGACAAATATAAATAAGCAAAGTACAAACACAATAACAATAGTAGTAATCAAGGATAGTACTTATCTTTTGAGGAAGTTCAGCTCCCTCATAATCTTGGACCTTTTCATCAATCTTGTCCTCACATCAGCATGATGTCATTTATGTCATTCTCAAGAGCTAGCGCTTCTTCTTGTTGAGAAATCTAGGACAGCTAGATCATGTGATTTCTCTTACTTACAGCTTGTGATGTATTTTTGCTTATCTTGATTAGGTTCTTTTTCAACATAAATATTAGTGTGTTCTTTCAATCAAACAGCTACCAAACCATAAAGAACAGTGAGACAAGAGGACAGAAGATATAGACAATCAACCAAGGCCAAAATCTCTCCACTTGACAGGAAAACCCACAAGAATTCTTCTCTTTTTATGGAATCTTCAACTGACGAATTCCGAGACCTGTGACCCTTGACCAATGTTGGAAAGTGTAACTAGGATCAGTCTTCATAATGACTATGTAATTATGAATTTATGTAATGAAGAAGACAAAGATAATAAAATGTATTTTGTATATACTTGCTTCATGGGTTTCATGAGCAAGGCGTTTTATTATAGGTCAAAAGAATACTTCTTGATGTCTTTTAGGGGTTTGTCATCTTGTCATAAATATATAATTTAGAGTCATGTATATGAAGAGGTGTTACACTTGTAAAGACAATTTAGTGATGTAAAGATATGCTCCAAGAACTTGTATAATATGCTCCTTGAAATCGGCTTAGAAGTTGCTGGAAGAAGTCAGCTCCTCTCAAGAAGACATGTCGGCCTACATACAGATAGACAGGTCGGCCTAAAATAAGGGAGATTGTCCCTATATATAGAAGCTTTGCAGCCTCATTTGGAAGAGACAACAATTCGAACAAGTCTGCAATCTAGTGCAAAGTACAGTGCATAAAAGGAAGGATGGATAGCGAAGGAAAGGGGACTGTAATAAGTGCTAGGAAGGAGGCATATCAGCGAAGGAGTAAAGGCCATATATATCTCTGTTTTGGGTCTGTGTATACTTCGCATATCTCAGAAAGGACAAGGGTTATTATAGCGTGAATACTAGTTCGGACTTGAGCTTAAGAGACTTATAAAAGGTGCAGCAAAAAGACCAAGAAGTGTATTCTAGAAAGAAGAGGCTAGGATCAAAGGAAGAAGAAGAAACACATTGTTTAGGGCTGTTGAAGTAGAGACCAAGCTTCTCCAGGACAAGTGATCGTGATCTAGTATATCAAAAGGAAGAAGATCGAAGCATCAACTAGAGGTCGAGCTCAAGTAGTACTGGTGCAATACAGTGCAACGTGGTGCAGAGAAAGGAAATCAGCATAAGGAGCCAAGAAAGAGCAGAGACAAGGTCTTGAAGAAATATTGGTATCAAGGGTCCAAGTCAAGGTCATGGTACTTGTCAATTGAAGGTCTAAAGAAGAATTGCTTTCGGGTTTTCCTCTCCAAGAGGGAGAGGTTTTGTCCATTGCTTGAAGAGCCAAAATCTTCTGTCTTTTGTGTTTTGATAATTGCCTTGATGAAAGACCTCATAAGCTAATGAAGAGAAGATCTAAGTAAGAGAAATAAGTTCAAAAGTAATTATCATCAAGTAGAGAATTGAATTAAACTACGCCCTACCAAATTCTCAACATGGTATCAGAGCTAAGGTGCTAGAAAGGGCTATTTGACAAGGAGACACTCAAGTTTCAAGAGATCAAGGATTAATTTTCTAGAAGGCAAAAGTCAGAGATCAACATTGAAGAGTCAATCTTCAGATTCTAAGGAGGCATGTTGCAATTGGAAAACCCTCAAGCTATATCAAGAAGATCAAAGACCTTTCTCAAAGGACTTATACACCTAGGTCCTTTCAAGAAGAAATGCCAGATCAAGGAGGTGATCTTGAACTTCAAGGAATCTACAGCTATCTCATTGAAGCCATGTCAACATTATTGGATACATCATCAAATCATCATTTTGCTGAAGTCATCAAGCTATCCAAGATAATCTACTGCTTTACACACACTTAAAGAAGTCAATCTAAGACGGAGCTTCTACTACTATCTATATCATCATCAACAAGGAAGTTGGTTGAAGAAGAAAAGCATCTACTCAAGTAAGTATCTTTGTGACTTCATCTGAATTTGTCAAAATGTCTTTTTGCAAAGAAAGCAACAATCCGGTTGGGGTTCCAAACTTTCTTGCATGGAAGAAAAGGACATATCTAAATCTTATTAAGAATGAAGTCATGGACTATATCTAAGGGTCGGTATTTAAATCTTCAAAAGAAGATACTCAAGCTCATACATGAAGGGAGACATAAGAGCCCAGAGGACTCTTATGGAATCCATAAAAGACTCTCTCATCCCCTATGTATCAAAACTATAATCTTCAAAAGAAATATATGACAAATTGGTGGAGTTATTCTCAGTAAGTACTGCAGGGGAAGTAATACCTCTAAGACAAGAACTATACAAGTTGGAGATGTCTAGAGAGGAGGGAATAACTTCATACTTTATGAAGATTTCCGAAATACAATATCAATTGCAGGAATTGGGAGGAAAAATGTCTGATAGAGAAATAACTACAGGGATGTTAAATGCTCTACTAGAGGGATAGAAAACTTCACCTCAAGCCTATGGGAAGAAAGAAGAAACACCATTCTAGGATATAAGGTCTCTATGAGAATTAAAAGAGACAAGGTTAAAAGCTAAAGCGGATATAGGATCAAATAAAGAGAATCAAACCTATGCTGCCATATCAAGGAGAAAGGGAAGATTCGGTAAGTTTGGTCCTCAAGAAGAAAAGATTAAATATGGATAAGATACAATGTTATGGGTGTAATGAAAGATTGCCCAAATCTAATGAGGACAAGAGGAAAAAGCAAGAAGCCCATATCGTTGAAAACATGGAAGAACCAGATTCAAAGAAGCCTAAGAAAGAAGAAGTGAAAAAAATATCTATTATGATTGAGATCATATTCCTCTTTAAGAGGTATCTATCAGGTTGTAAAATAGTGTGTTAGGAAGCATGGTATATTAGATAAATGCATTACTCCGGGATTGGCATCATGATGGAAGCATTGAAGGAGGAGCACTCGTTGTCGGAGGATGTCTGTAACACATATGTAACATCTATGCTATAAGAGGCTCCTAGAAACCTCACTGAAAAACAACATTTATAGAAAGTAGTCATCAAGATCAAAGGTCATCATTCAATAATCAATAAGGAAACAGATGCTGACATTTTCTAATGAAGTCCTCTTTGGACTCCAGGATTGACATCATGATGGAAGCATTGAAGGAAGAGCACTCGTTGTAGGAGGATGTTTGTAACACATATGTAACATCTATGCTATAAGAGGCCCCTGGAAACCTCACTGAAAAACAACATTTACAGAAAGCAGTCATCAAGATCAAAGGTCATCATTCAATAATCAATAAGGAAACAGATGCTGACATTTTCTAATGAAGTCCTCTTTGGACTCACTAGTTAGAAAGACAGCAATAGGTTTCCTTGAGAAATTCTAACTTGCAGAATTATGGGATTAGAAATGATGACATATTGATGAAGCAAGTCAAGGGAATAAAACTCTTCACTCCAAGGAAATCTATTGCAAGATGACTCAAAGAAAAGAAATGAGGTACATATATATATTTATATTGACAATGGATGCTATGTAGACAAGTCATTTGGTTGCAGGTAGAAGAAGTATGATCAAAGAAGGCAGAAACTCTTCCAATGCATAGGTTGTCAATAGACATGTTCCACACCAGATGAAATCAATATAATATGTCCTCATATGGAATATGAGGTGATTACATACTATCAGGGAGTTGCACAATGGAAGTTCCTGGGAATAAAATAAAATTGTGTGAAAGAGAAAGGAAGAGATCACGAAAAAAAAAGTGCAATCATGAAAAGAGGCAGTCAACATCCAAGGAAACCAAGAAGACTTGACTAGAAAATCTCTTGGGAAGATATGTAGACTCTGATAAGAAGTCCAGAAAAGATGAAGACCCTTAGCAATACATACCTTTTGGAGATGTGTCAACATATACGAAGGATGTCAATGCATACAAGAAGGATGTCATGGTGAAAGATCATCACTGAGGTAACTTTTGATTTAAGTATTCATATTTATAATTGAATAACATCTGATGAGCTTATGCAGGGCTGCCAAATGGAAGTAGACGTCTTCCACAGGTTGATTACCAATAACAAATGGATTACCAATCAAATTCTTCTTATGAGATTCTTCAGATTTAAAGTGACCATGCACCATTATGAATACCTCCCTAGTTAAGAGGGAGTGTTGTAAAGTGTAACTAGGATCAGTCTTCACTATGACTATGTAATTATGAATTTATGTAATGAAGAAGACAAAGATAATAAAATGTATTTTGTATATACTTGCTTCATGGGTTTCATGAGCAAGGAGTTTTATCATAGGTCAAACGACTTCCTGCTGTCTTTTTGGGCTTTGTCATCTTGTCATAAATATTTAAGTTAGAGCCATGTATATGAAGAGGTGCTACACTTGTAAAGACAATTTAGTTATGTAAAGATATGCTCCAAGACCTTGCAAAATATGATCCTTGAAATCAGCATAGAAGTTGTTGGAAGAAGTCAGCTCCTCTCAAGAAGACATGTCGGCCTACATACAGATAGACAGGTCGGCCTAAAAGAAGGGAGACTGACCCTATATAGAAGCTCTACGGCCTCATTTGGAAGAGCCAACAATTCGGACAAGTCTGCAATCTAGTGCGAAGTACAGTGCGTAAAAGGAAGAAGAGATAGCGAAGGAAAGAGGACTGTAATAAGTGCGAAGGAGGCATATCTGCGAAGGAGTAAGGCCATATATATCTTTGTTCTAGGTCTGTGTATACTTCGCATATTTCAGAAAGGACAAAGGTTATTACAGTGTGAAGACTAGCTCGGACTTCATCTTAAGAGACTTATAAAAGGTGCAGCAAAAAGACCGAGAAGTGTATTCTAGAAAGAAGAGGCTAGGATCGAAGGAAGAAGAAGAAACACATTGTTTAGGGCTGCTAAAGTAGAGATCGAGCTTCTCCAGGACAAGTGATCGTGATCTAGTATATCAAAAGGAGGGAGATCGAAGCATTAACTAGAGGTCGAGCTCAAGTAGTACTGGTGCAATACGGTGCAGCATGGTGCAGAGAAAGGAGATCAGCGAGAGGAGCCAAGAAAGAGCAGAGACAAGGTCTTGGAGAAATATTGGTGTCAAGGGTCCAAGTCAAGGTCATGGTACTTGTCAATTAAATGTCTAAAGAAGAATTACTTTCGGGTTTTCCTCTCCAAGAGGGAGAGGTTTTGGCCCTGGCTTAAAGAGCCAAAATCTTGTGTCTTTTGTGTTTTGATAATTGACTTGATGAAAGACCTAATAAGCTAATGAAGAGAATATCTAAGTAAGAGAAATAAGTTCACAAGTAATTATCAAGTAATTCTCGACAACCAAGACTCCTCCAAGGCCAAGTCAACCTTCCTTCTTGATTTGCATAGCTTCCAGCAACAAACTTCGACCTTCCAGCAACTTCGACCCCTAGCAACAATTTCAACAACTTCGACCTACAACTTCGATCTTGATGCAGCGTCGACCCTGCAGCTTCACAACTTCGACCCTGCGACAGCTTCACAGCTTTAACCTAGAAGCAGCTTCATAGCTTCGACCTAGAAGCAACTTTACAGCTTTGATGCAGCGTTAGAATTTCGCCATGCCCAGTAACTATAAAAACCCTAACAAAAGAGAGAGAGAGGGAGGCCTAGAATTTCGATCTTGTTCTTCTTCTTCTTTGTCATTTTCCAACTTCTATCTTGAGGAAATCAAACTTTCTTGAGAGTGTGTCCAAATGAGGTCAAGTTCCTTCTTATATATAGGCTTTTGAGGTGTACGAATTATTATCTTTAGGCCAACTTTTCCCTTCATGTAGGCCGACTTGATCTTTGAGCCATGATGAGGTCTTGGAGGGTATTTTGACTCTATGTTGACTCAAATAAATTTTCTTTACAATATATAACATGCCCAAATGGGTCTTCAATACATGACAATGACTCAATTGACTTTATGACAAAACCTAGAAGCACTCAATGGGTGCTTGAACTAAAAATAAATTTCCTTTGATCATGAAACGCATGCCTCAAGAATAACAATAATAAATATATCTTTTCTCTATTCATTAAATACATAAAATCATGATTACATATGTCATTATGAAGAGCGAACCTAGTTACATATTTCAACACTCCCTCTTAACTAGGGAGGTATTCATAATCCATACAAGGTACTTGGACATTCTCAATCTGAAGAATTCTCATACGAAGAGTCGGATTGATAACCTATCAATTTAGCATCATATCAACTAGCATTGTCACATAGCAAGGCCTTGACTAACAGCGCTATCTCTCCATAAGATCAGATCACAATGCTAGCGAGACGAATGACTAATAGACACCATCATCATTGTCTCTCAAGGCACATACCCCACTCGGTTGTTCACAGGGTATGTTCTCCCAAGACTATTCTTACCTTGGATTCTCAGTCCTCAAAGAATATCAGTCCTCTACGACTACTCTTAACTCGGATGTCCTACCTCATCCTCAAAGAGTATCGGATGCCAGATGCTTAATCAATCCTCTATTCTTTCTTCCAAAGTGAAGACAAGAATGGTGTGTCTATCTCTCCTCATGGCCTTCACTAAGACTTATGGTTGTTAGTCCTGGTTTAGTGCATGACACATGAAATAGCGAACCATATCCGTCACTCCCTCTTAACAAGGGATGACCAACCCATTCCTATAAAAGGAATGCACTCAAGCTCCCTCTTAACTACGGACTTGTTTTCAGCAGCTCACTTGTTCTTCAATGGAGATCATCGTAACTGCAGTTGCTTGAAGAGCTCCTCCTTTCAATGTCATGAATTTCATCTTTATCATTATGGCGCCTTCATCTTTTGGGACTTCTTCGTAGGGAATTGGTGTTAAATTTAGATAACCATGGTATTCTATGCTTGATGCACTTTTACTTCAATCTTTCTTAGGCCCAATACAAAATAGCAATCACATAAACTTGAAAGTAAAACGCTGGTAGAACACAATAGTAGATCAATAGAAGAAAAGCCAAATATAGATCAGATTTACAATTCCTTTTGTCCAGCAAAGATATGAGATATTGTGGCGTTACGGTGGTCAGCAGGATGCTTCAACCAGCAAAGTATTTCTCGAACAGCTAGCACTTTCATGTGTCACACCCACAGCCCTCAAAGACAGCTCATCACAAGTCAACGCAAGTCAAACCAGGGACAACGCAGAAAAGTCAACGCAAGCAGCTTCAGAAAAGTCAACACAGCAAACTAGGGCTTCGGTCAAACAACTCAGAATTCCTCAATTTTAGTACCCATCTGTACGACCTCCTAAAACCGGAATTCCTGCAGAAGATTGAGGTCAAACGACCAAGGGTTGACCACGGTCAACGCTGCAACAGAAAAGCCCTAAACAGATCAGCGCAAAAAACAGAAAGCCCTAAATAGATCAGCGCAGAAAACAGAAAACCCTAAACAGATCAGCACAGAAAATAGAAAGCCCTAAACAGATCAGCGCAGATTCGCTCCACACGTGTGAGGGAAAAAGGCCTCCAAAGGCTAGCGAACCAATCAGATCACAATGAAAGAATGTTTGATGAGATGATGAGAAAATGACCTCCAAGTCTGTCCAATTTATATTCATCAATGAGGGTGTGTGACACATCTCTTAGGCATGTGGGATAAATTTGGTCGACCTTGCACATGTGGAAAATAAATTCAAAATCAATGTTCTGCTCATCCAATCAAGATGACCTTTAGATCAATCTTGCACCTCTCCGAAAGAGGAATCCAACAAAAATATGACCATCATCATATGAGCAGTGCAACATGGAGATTGGACATAGTTGCCCAAAATTAACACTCCCTCTCAACTAGGGAGAACTCTATCTGTCCACAAGTGCCATCCATCATGTACCAAACCAGACATTGTGCGTCATCCTGCCGTAACTTGCTTTGCTGGCTCTTTATTTCAGAACAAAAGGTGAGCCACAAAGACCTCACACACAACTGACCCGAAGTCAGCTTAAAGGTAAAAATCTCTCTCGGACTCAAAAGAGTCTCATACTAACCTCGAAGTTAGTTTACTGATCCGAAGTTAGTTTAGAGGATAAAACCTCATCATACTTAATCCTAGATCAAGGTGTTGGACACATGCCATCCTAGACATAAAGAGTATGGCAATCTTCGATGTGTCCATCAGTCTTTCTATGGTCTCTATCCACATTTCCCACCTCATTGACCAAATGAGAGGTACTTCCCATGAGTCTGAAACTCCAAGGGTAGGATGCGTGCGGGGCACAGATCAGAGAGAGGCGAACCAACTCAATATCATAACGGTGGGGCAGAAGCACCACAAGGTTCGGCAAGCCTAGCCCCATGAGTGCTTATAGCTCCAAGAAGCTATCCCTAAGCCCACTGGAGCTCCCAGAGCTCATAGTACAACTCAAGCAGGATCCTCAGAATAGGGTCTTTCCACGATTCCAAGCTTCTCACGGAAGGTTAGGAACTTGACCTTCCCTAGGGGCTTCGTGAGAATATTCACGACCTGCTCATCAGTTCCTATATGATCGAGCCTTATGGCACCTCGCTGTACCATATCCCGAATAAAGTGGTACCTGATATCAATATGCTTGGATCGATTGTAGAACACGGGATTCTTAGGAAGACGAATCCCACTCTGGTTATCACAAAGGATAACGGTGGTGTCTAGCACATGCACGAACAGCTCACTGAAGAGCTTTCGCAACCAAACAGCTTCACAATAGGCCATACTCGTTGCAATGTATTCGGCCTCAACGGTGCTCAAAGCCACCGACTTTTGCTTCCTGCTCATCCAAGATATCGAAGAAAAACCCAAGGTGAAGCAACATCCAGATGTGCTCTTGCGATCCACCACATTGCCAGCCCAATCGGCATCAGTATATCGATGGAGTCTCAAACTCCCCGCAATATATCTCAGCCCACGGTTGATTGTGCCCCGAAGATATCTCAATAGATTCTTGGCACCAATCTAGTGAATGTGATGAGGTTCAACCATATGTTGACTCAAAGTATTCACTACAAAACATACGTACGGACAAGAGTTAACTAAGAACATCAGGGCCCCTACGAGTTGTCGATACTCAGTAGGATTTGCTAGCACGGGCCTAATAGCGTTTCCACTCAACTTCTTAAAGTTGAGTTCCATCGGTGTCGACACAGACTTACAGTCCACCATACCAAATCTCTCCAGCAGCTTCACGACATATTTTCCTTGAGAAAGGAAAATCTCGCAAGACCTCCAAGCCTAGGAAGTAGTGCATCAGTCCTAGGTCTTTCATCTCAAACTCGGAAGCTAGCTCCCTCTTACACTGATGAATGAGAAGGTCAGCACTTGTCAAGAAGAGATCGTCCACATAGAGAACCAAAATGAGAGGCCTTTCTCTATCAACCTTAAAATAAAGGTTCAGATCAACATTACTTCGAGTGAAACCCAGCTTCATCAAGTAAGTATCTATCATCTCGTACCAAGCCCTTGGGGCTTGCTTCAACCCATAGAGGGCTTTCTTCACCCTGCATACATGGGTGTCTCTATCTCGGACTTCGAACCCCAGAGGTTGCTCCACATACACCTCTTCCTTTATAGATCCATGCAGAAAAGCGGTCTTCATATCCATCTGATGTAGACTCCATGCTTGCGTAGCAGCAAGGGCAATAATAGATCGGATGGTGGAATAGCGAGCCACAAGTGCAAATATATCATCATAATCTATGACTTCTTTTTGAGAGAAGCCTTGGGCAACGAATCTTGCCTTGTACTATTCAACACTTCCATCAAATCCATGCTTGATCTTGTAGAGCCATTTCGAGGTGATAACAGATTTGTCCTCCAATCTTGGGACCACCTCCCAAACATCATTCTTCATAATGGACTCATATTCTTCGTGCATAGCATCCTTCCAAACTTGATTCTTTACGGCTTCTTCAAATGTTCCAGGCTCAGATTGTACTATCGTACTCATGGCTGCTAGATACCCTTGGTATCTCTTCGGCTTCTTGCTTTCACGGAATGTCCCCCTTGGGGCAATATGTCTCTCGGCATCTTCGAGAGTATCCCTAAGCCATGAGGGTCTTCTCTTATTTGAAGTAGGTGGATCAATGGGATCCATAGGTCCTTCAACATCGGACATCAGGTCATCCTTTGAATCTTCCAACTTCCCTGCTTCTTCATCTTCTTTGTCTTCCTTGGAGCTAGGAAGATTTCTTACTTTGTTGAGGGCAGCATTTTCATCGAAGGTGACATCGTGGCATATCTCCACTTCTCTTTGACTAGGCACATAGATTCTATATGCCTTCGAAGTTTCACTGTAGCCCACAAACATTCCCTTCTTTCTAGAAGCATCAAGCTTGCTTCTCTTTTCTTTTGGCACATGAAAGTAAACAAGACAACCAAAAACTCTAAAATGAAAAACATCAAGTTTCTTACCAGAGAAGACTTCTTTGGGAATTTTAGAGTCCAGAGCGAAATGCGGGCATCTATTTTGAACATACACAGCAATGTTCGCAGCTTCTCCCCATAGAAACTTTGAAAGACCTTGGTCACATAGCATGGCGCGAGCATCTTCCACAATGGTCCTATTCTTTCTTTCAGCAACACCATTTTGCTCAATATTGTACGCAGTTGTGGTCTCCCTCTTAATGCCAGCTTCTCTACAAAAGTCATTAAACTCATTTGACTCGTACTCGGTCCCATTGTCGATCCTCAAAACTTTGATTTTCTTCTTGGTTTGATTTTCCCCCAAGGCCTTGAAGGTACGGAACCATTTGAATGCTTCATCCTTCTTCAAAAAAAATATATCTAGGTCTTGCGGGAGAAGTCATCTATAAAAGTCATGTAATAGGAACATCCTCCCAAGGATGTCACATGCAGCATACCAAATAAGTCGGAATGTATCAACTGCAAGATATCAGTTGTCTTTGTGACACTTGAGGGGAATGGTCCCCTTGTATGCTTCCCTTCGGCACAACCCTAACATATACCTTCATGATCATCTCTCAATTCAGGCATCCCTGTCACCACCTTCCTTGCTTCAGGAAGGGCTTTGTAATAAAGGTGTGCAAACCTCCGGTGCCATAACTCTGTTGAAGAGTTGTATCACATGTCATAGCCCCCAGTGGACTTCCTCCAACGTAATAGAGTGTATCAACTCTATCACCAATAGAAAGAGCTTCCTTGAAGTTCTTCTTCCAGATAAATACCTTTCCATCAACGAATGCCACCTTGAACCCTTTGTCTTCCATTGCCGAAATGGACACAAGGTTCTTCTTCAAATTAGGTACATACAACACGTCTTGTAATTGGATGACTTGACCTTGAGATAAATGGAGGGTCACAGTCCCTGTCCCTTTCACGAAATAGGTGACATTATCTCCAAGGATAATTTCCATATTAGTATCCTTCTCAACCAAATCAGAAAGGGCTTCTTTATAAGCAGTGAGGTGCCTTGAAGCACCACTATCACTTAACCAGACATCCAGGGTGTCGGGTGGAGATGCGGCAAAGAGGGAAGATACAAGAATAAAATCATTTCTCTTATTATCAACAACATTAGACTCATTGTACCTGGAATTTCTTGACCTCTTGAAAGGTTGTCCATTTCCATTATGATTAGAGGGAGCCTTCCTTTTTCCTTGGAACTTGTTGTTCCTGCCATTCCTTCTCAAGTTGTTGATGTCATCATCCCTGGGAGAGTCCCTTCTATTAGGATGCTCTCTTGCATAGTGACCAGTCTTGTTACAAGTGTAACACCTTCCCTTCCTTCCTTTGAGCCCCACTCTACCATGGTTTTGATTTCTCGGGCCACCATGGTTCTTCTCTACATGAGCAGCGAAGGCAGTAGGGTCACTTCCATTACCATTAGAGGCATACTCCATCATTCTTGTTTCCTCTTGAGTGCATCTCGTCAATATTTCATCAAAAACAGGAATCACATTATTATGGAGAATAGTGGTATTGAATACATGCCAATCATGGGGGAGACCTCCAAGTGCAATAAGAACCATCTCTCGATTAGATATTGTTTCCCCAATAGCTAGGAGGTTATTCCTGATTTCAGTGAGCCTCATAAAATAGGTTTGAATAGATTCATCCTTACCCTTCTTGATATTCTTCAATTGATTCTTGAAGAAGAGGATTTGATTAGCATTGCTAGCCCTAAACATGCTCACTAGCTTATCATACATCTCCTTAGATGTCTTTAGCTCAGAAATGTAAGCAACCAAGTGCTTATGAATAGAATCCCAGATAATCATCTTTGCTTTGATTTCCCCAATTCTATACTTCATCTTCGTGGCAACAGCTGCATTTGATGGAGGCTCTTGAATATTCCCCTGTACATAGTCTGTGACATTTTGATCTTCTAGCGCCAAATCCAAGGACATCTTCCATGCATGATAATCAAAGTTATCAGTCAATTTATCATCAGTCTTGAAACCCTTATAGGTTGAGGAGGCCATTTGTCCTTGATAGGATTTCTTCCTTTAGAGATAGCTTCTAACACCAACTTGGACTCTTGGACTTTGTCTTCACCTCAGCTCTGATACCATGTTAAATTTAGATAACCATGGTGTTCTATGCTTGATGCACTTTTACTTCAATCTTTCTTAGGCCCAATACAAAATAGAAATCACATAAACTTGAAAGTAAAATGTTGATAGAACACTAATATATCAATAGAAGACAAGCCAAATATAGGTCAAATTTACAATTCCTTTTGTCCAGCAAAGATATGAGATATTGTGGCGTTACGGCGGTCAACAGGATGCTTCAACCAGCAAAGTCTTTCGCGGTCAACCATCACTTTCATGTGTCACACCCACAACCCTCAAAGACAGCTCATCACAAGTCAAACCAGGGACAGCGCAGAAAAGTCAACGCATGCAGCGTCAGAAAATTCAACGCAACAAACTAGGGCTTCAGTCAACCAGCCCGGAATTCCTCGATTTTAGTTCCCAACTATACAGCCTCCTAAAATCGAAATTTTTGCAGAAGATCGAGCCCAAATGACCAAGGGTTGACTACGGTCAACGCTAGTCAACACTGCAGCAGAAAAGCCCTAAACAGATCAGCGCAGAAAACAGAAAATCCTAAACAGATCAAATCAATGTAGGCATGTGAGCCTACATTACAAATCTGGCCGACCTTGGACATGTGGAAAATAAATTCAAAATCAATGTTATGCTCATTCGATCAAGATGATCTTTAGATCAATCTTGCACCTCTTTGAAAGAGGAATCCAACAAAAATATGACCATCGTCATATGAGCAGTGCAACATGGTGTTTGGACCTAGTTGCCCAAAATTAACAATTGGCCATTCATCGCTTTCCTTCATGAACCATGTTCTTCATTGGAAAGTGATCTTCTAATCCATATCTGGCTATTCTTCATAAACATCATGTTTCCTTCAGGATCTTCCATCCTTCATAAACATCATGTTTCCTTTAGGATCTTCCATCCCACCACATGAGTACTAGTTGTAGGTGGCATCCACAACTCTCTTTCGGTAGCCCTGTATCATCCCATCCAGATATCGTTCAAAAATTTAAAAATGAACATCAAATCAAGATTACCTTTTTTGATGGCCCTTCACCATGACATCTGCTTGTTGCAACATCAACAACCTGCATACATATTGACACATCTCCAAGATATTCAATGTCAAGGGTCTCCTTCCTTTCTAGACTTCACCAGAGTCTTCATACCTTTTCCATGGAGATGTCATGGTCAATTCTTCTAGTCATCAGATGTTGATTTCCTTTTCTATGTGACCATAATTGCATCTTTCACAATCTTCTCTTTCTTCACATATTTCTCCCCAGGAACTTCCATCCATAGTTCATCTTTGTCAACCACCTCATATTCCATATGAGGGCATATTATGTTGATTTCAACTTTTCAATATGTGAATCATGCCTTCATGCATCTTTTCAACGGAAGAGATACCTTTCCTTTGATCATACTCATGAGGTAGAGTATTCACCCATGTTATCTGCAACTATATGATGAGATGACTTAATCTATCAAACATATGCATACATACCTATTTTCTCCTTTTGGTCATCTAGATTTCCTTTGCCAACTTCCTTTCCTTGATTGGGAGTACTTCAACCATCTTGAAATGCTACACTCCTTTGTTACTATACCATCATTCTTCCACACAATGAATCCCATACAAGGTGGAATTCTCAGCGAGACACTTGCTTCTTCCAAGAGAGGTGAACCTTCTAATGAAATTCCAACGAAGGCTCTTGATTATCCTCATCCTGCAAATGCTCCTTCCCAATGGCGATGATGTATGGTGAACTCTATGCTAGATGACTTTCTTTTACCCATATGCACTACACATGCTTTCAAATGAGTTTACCAAGAGCTACTTCCTTTATATGATGACTGCTACATCCATATAAACTTCTACTTCAGCTATTCTTTCAAGCTTTTCTAATGATATCATGAGCTCTTGCTTCAATATGCTTCTAGTATGATGCCATCTTCTACTAAGACGCATCTCGTCATAATGCTTTTCATCTTGACTGCCATGGTGGAGGTCTTTTCACTTCTCACCTCTCCTAGCTATGTATTGGAGAAACACTAATAGTGAAGATCTATCCCTTTGTATTTCTTCTCATCAGGTCCGTCCACTTGTTCAGTGATATGAACCTCATTCCTTTCTTTCCTCTTGTTTTCCTTCTTGGATTTCAGACAATCTCTCTTGTAATGCCCATATTCTTGACAACCATAGCATTGGATCTTTGGCATATTCTTCTTCTTTTTCTCAGGATCAAAACTTCCCAAACTTTCCTTTTCTCTTAGCCATGGCAGCAAATGCTTGAATTTGTTCGTTTGATCCCACGTCACTTTTGCCATCAACCTTGTTTCTTCAATCTTACATAATGACCAAAGTTCATTGAATGGGACAGTAGCTTCCTTCTTTCCGTAGATGCTTGATGTAAAGTTGCCCCATTCCTCTGGTAGTGCATTGAGCACTATGGTGGTCATTTCTTTATCGGACATTAATTCTCCCAATTCTTGTAGTTGGTCTCTTATTTCTGATACCCTCATAAAGTATGAGGTTATTCCATCTTCCTTTCATATCTTCATCTTGTAGAGTTCTTGTACTTACGGAGAACAATTCTACTATATTTTCATATATTTTTTTTATGTCTCCAACTTTAATACATATGGTATGAGGGGATCTTTGAAGGATTCTATAAGGATCCTTTGAGCCCTTACTTCCCCTTTCATGTGCTTTGCAATAGCTTGAGCTTCTTCCTTTGGAGGTTTAGTAATTGCACCCTTAACATGATCAATGACTTTGTTTTCTATGAGGATCAAATATGTCCTTTGTGAAGATACTCCTTGATGACAATATTTTCAACTTGATGCCTTCTTGATTTTGATGATGATGTTGATAATAGAAGATGTCTTCTTTCAAAAGTGATCGTTCAAAGAGAGGGAGATCACCTTGGTTCCTTGATGATGATGACAATGCTTTTCTCCTTGATGAGCTTCCCTTTCTCAAAGTCAACTTCAATCAAATTTTCCTTCCAGTAGTTGCGGCTTCTTATTCGACCCCTGTAATTTCTAACTGCAATTTTCATTCACAACAGAAACCCTAGTTTCTGCACGTGTGGGAGAAAGACAAAGATTTTACCCTTCTCTCTTCTTCGCTTGGATAGTCTTCTTCTTTTGCAACTCGACTTGCAAGATGGCTTGTCTTTCACTTATTTTCGGCCTCCTTAGGTGACTATAATAATTTGGTTTATGTTGCAACAAATGAACCCTAATCTCCTCGCACATGTGAACAAGAATAGTCAAAAACAGACCCAAAATTACTTCGATTCTTTTATCCTCTTGATGATATTCTAATGCTTCGGCCCTTGAGTGCCCTTCATTAAGCTACCTTCCTTGTCTTGTCACCTTGCTTTGATACCATGTTGAGCAATCTAGGGCAACTAGATTATGTGATTTCTCTTACTTTGATAATTGTTTGTGATATATTTTTGCTTATCAAAGGTACTAGTACGGATGGAAGTCTAATAACACAACTGTTGTTGCACGACAGTTGGTATCAGAGCTGGACAGAGTTGCAGGGTTGCAGACGCTGTTGTAGCTGACTTATATATTTGGGGTTTCTCTTGAAACCTTAGCTGAAGCAAGACATTTGTCAGGGCTAGAGCTACAATGGAAGCTATAAGAGAAGCACGTTTGAAGGCTTTACGAAAGCTTGTAAACATGACAGAGTTCTTGAAGGAAAGAAGGCAGCAACACTACAAGGCTCTTGTGCAAGTGAAGGAACACTTGGACCACATTGAAGATGAGGTAGTGGAGATGCGGACTTTCTTGAAAAACTTTCATGGGCAAACTGCTGAACTTGGAGAACCGAAGGATGTTGGGAATGTGGTTGAGGAGAAGGAAGAACTTGTAGAACAAGTTGAACCCGAACCAAGCACATTACAAACATTGCAGGTTGAACCACACAAGGATGTTGCAGATGTAGAAGATGTCAAGGGTGAACTTGATAACCAAGTTGGACCAAGACCGAGCACGTTGCAAGCATCGAAGATGGATGATTCTCATGAGGATGATATGAAGATGGAAGAGATGAAGGACGAACTTGTGACACAAGTTGAACCAAGACAAGACACATTGCAAGCATTGGTGGACAATCCACATGGAGATGTTGCAAATGTGACTATGATCGAGGAGGAACTTGATGAGCAGGTGGCACCAGGATCGAACACATCAAAGACATTGATGAGGATGGAGGACACTCACTTGAGGAGTCTTCATGGAGAGATGACTTGTGTTTCATGGAAGCATAAGGAGGATAGACCGCATATGGGGATGAGGAAGAAGATGACTTCTTTGCCAACACCATTGATGACTACTCCTTGGATGCCTACGATGAGACCTTGCACATTGATGGAACAAGGGACATGGAATGTTACAAACCTTGATGGGGCAGTTTGTGACAGTACACTTGATGGTTCAAATGCCCTGGACAAGGGTGGAACGTGATGACCTTTGTCATGGAAAGGGTCATGCTTAGCCACATAGAATGGCAAGTGCCCGGCATGACCCATACACTACCTTGGTGGTAAGGCACGTTGATGGAGTAGACTTCTTCATGGCTTCAACCAAGAAGGACCTCTTTGCAGACCTTTAGTGGAGAAGCAGCTTGAAGGAAGTACTCACATATATGATGGAGGTAGGAGTGACCGAGAGCACTTCACTTCGATATGTTGGGACATGATGATGATGAGTGTTGAGTTGAGTTCACTTAGATGAACACATGGGCAGGCAAAGTCATGGACATGGACTACATGGAGATCTTCTTTATAGATTGACTGATGGGACGTTGTTCACCATGAGCAACTTGGACATTGGTTGGATGAGCAGCCTATGAGACATTCATATGATTTGCAGAGTGAGAACTTGTGATGGCACTCATGGCCAATACAAGTAGACTTACCAACGCTTTGGATATGATGAGGCATGGGAGTTCATGATGGATGCCTTGGTGGCACACACTTTGGCATGGGCTTGAGTCTACTTGACTTAGCCACATTTATTACTTTGATGATGCTTGGAGGATGAGACTACTTTGCATACAAGTAGCACATGGATTAGCATCATGGACAACATGTTGTGGATGAGATGGATACACTTCATGGACCCAAACATGGCACTTGGATGAGGCTCATTGTCATCTGCTCAGGACAATGATGACCTCTAACTTATGAGCAGACTATGGAGCGAGATGGATACTTGATAGCAGGATGTTTTGGCAGTCATGATGATGGGAGGAACATATGTTCTTGTGGAGGAGATGTTCGGTTGGATTAGCTACCCAACTTATCACCAACACAGGGGGATCCAGCACATGATTTCTTGCAGAATTGGAGACATGACCGAGGCATGTAGCAGATCAAGAGTGTTCACATCTGGATGCTATTCATATCTTTATAGCAAAGTTGGAGACATGAACACGTTTGGAAGATGTTGGAGTCATCAACACTTTGCGACGACAGTTGCGACGATACCGTGCACATGGGTGCAACGATAGTTCGTGCAGCGACACTTTGATGGCAGTTGCGACGATATTTCACACATGGAGTTGTGATGGACCGTGCGACGATGGAATGATGTTGTTAAGGGATGACAACGCTTTGAAGTGGAGGAGGATGTAAGGCCCAAAGACTTCATGGGCGCGTTCGGTGGAACGGGCGCGCCGGTTGGGCGTTTGGACGAGTTCGGGCGTCGTGCGACGTAACGGGCGGCACGTCGCACTGTTGGAGAGTCACGGGCGCGCGGGTGTAGCGAGGCGAGTCACGAGGGCGAGTTGGAGGAGAGGCGCGTCGAGTTAAACCAACACGGCATTGGCAAGACGAGTTATACCACAACGGAGCGCCCCTTGGGCAAGCTAACCGACGGACGAGTCGGTGGGTCGGCCGACGTGTTGGGCGCGGTCGTCGCGACACTTCGTGGGCGGATGACCAAACGTGGGGGTCGGCTCAGGTCGGCCAAGCGACCCACATTCCACCATGCGTTCATATATATTGGCGAGCGTTTGGGAGAGTGGAGGAAATCGATCAAGCAACAATAACGAACTTCATACGAAGGACGGTCAAGGGTGCAACGACGAGTTTCCAATAACTCGTTGGTTGAAGGCGTAACAACAACTGAACGGGAGTCGGGTCGAGTCGGATCGTAGCAGGGCGAGCGCACCGCAGACCACCGCAGCCGCACCGCAGGTCGGGTCGGGTCAGGCGCCTCTGAACGGCGGGTCGAGTCTGGGCGCCGAGTAACGGCAACAGCCCAGCAGTAAAATCGCGATTCCGGGAGCGTCGAGTATCGGATTGAGGTGCCGTAAATTGCAAAAGGTGCGTATTTCCGAGACGCATCCAACCATATGGGTGAGGGACGGATTGGACACACGGTCAGCTCAGAAAACGCTCTGCACTGATTTGGAGCAACGGCTGGGTGACCCGAGTGACCAGCACTTGGGCAGTTTTGGGCAGCACTTCCGAAGGTGAACTTTGATGTTTGTACATGACTGTTGTAAGCTAGTTTGAGGATTGGCAAGTCTTAGAACTTGGCCAAGAGGCAAATAGCCTTGTCAAGGAGCAGGAGTGGCTCTTGCTGGATTGACTGTTGTAACTTGTATTTTGATGAAACATATTATCCGGGCGGACTCATTTTAACAGGGAGTTGCCCCTCCCTTGTATGTATGGGCGTACATGTGGTTTGATAATGATGTTTATGTTTTATTCCGCATAATTGAAAGAACATTTGGACTAACGAATGTTGGGCGTATCCGGGTAATTTTGAGCATTTAGGAAAGCGTGCCTCGCCTACAAGACGTGGTTGGAAGACACCCGAGGTGTAGGGGGGTGTCTTCCAACCACGTCTTGTAGGCAGGTGCGGCACTGCCGTACTTTTTCTTTTTCTAAATACTCAAGTACCCAGACTACGCCTTTAGCAACATTCGTTAGTTATTATACAAATGTTCTTTCAATTATGCGGAATAAAACATAAACATCATTATCAAACCACATGTACGCCCATACATACAAGGGAGGGGCAACTCCCTGTTAAAATGAGTCCGCCCGGATAATATGTTTCATCAAAATACAAGTTACAACAGTCAATCCAGCAAGAGCCACTCCTGCTCCTTGACAAGGCTATTTGCCTCTTGGCCAAGTTCTAAGACTTGCCAATCCTCAAACTAGCTTACAACAGTCATGTACAAACATCAAAGTTCACCTTCGGAAGTGCTGCCCAAAACTGCCCAAGTGCTGGTCACTCGGGTCACCCAGCCGTTGCTCCAAATCAGTGCAGAGCGTTTTCTGAGCTGACCGTGTGTCCAATCCGTCCCTCACCCATATGGTTGGATGCGTCTCGGAAATACACACCTTCTGCAATTTACGGCACCTCAATCCGACACCAGACGCTCCCGGAATCGTGATTTTACTGCTGGGTCGTTGCCGTTACTCGGCGCCCAGACTCGACCCGACTCGACCCGCCGTTCAGAGGCGCCTGACCCGACCCGACCCGACCCAACCTGCGGTGCGGCTGCGGTGGTCTGCGGTGCACTCGCCCTGCTACGACCCGACTTGACCTGACTCCCGTTCAGCTGTCGTTACGCCTTCGACCAACGAGTTATTGGAACTCATTGTTGTACCCTTGGCTGTCCCTCTTGTATAAAGTTCGTTGTTGTTTCTTGATCGCTTCCACTCTCCCAACGCTCACCAATATATATGAACGTGTGGTGGAGTGTGGGTCGCTCGGCCGACCCGAGCCGACCCCCACGTTTGGTCATCCGCCCACGAAGTGTGGCGTCGGTCGCGCCCAACGCGTCAGCCGACCCACCGACTCGCCCGTCGGCTAGCTCGCCCAAGGGGCGCTCCGTTGTGGTATAACTCGTCTTGCCAACGCCGTGTTGGTTTAACTCGACGCGCCTCTCCTCCAACTCGCCCTCGTGACTCGCCTCGCTACACCCGCGCGCCCGTGACTCTCCAGTGCGTCGTTACGCCCGTTTCGTCGCACGGCGCCCGAACTCGTCCAAACGCCCAACTGGCGCGCCCGTTCCACCGAACGCGCCCATGAAGTCTTGGGGCCTTACATCATCCTCCACTTCAAAGCGTTGTCGTCCCTTGACAACATCATCCAATCGTCGCACGGTCCATCACAACTCCATGTGTGAAATATTGTCGCAACTGCCATCAAAGTGTCGCTGCACGAACTATCGTTACACTCATGTGCACGGTATCGTCGCAAAGTGTTGATGACTCCAACATCTTCCAAACGTGTTCATGTCTCCAACTCTGCTATAAATATATGAATAGCATCCAGATGTGAACACTCTTGATCTACTACATGCCTCGGTCATGTCTCCAATTCTGCAAGAAATCATGTGCTGGATCCCCCTATGTTGGTGATAAGTTGGGTAGCTAATCCAACCGAACATCTCCTCCACAAGAACACATGTTCCTCCCATCATCACGACTGCCAAAACATCCTGCTATCAAGTGCCCATCTCGCTCCATGGCCTGCTCATAAGTTAGAGGTCATCATTGCCCTGAGCAGATGACAATGAGCCTCATCCTCCATGTATAGTCTAGAAGGTGGAGGAAGTGGAGGCCGAAGGCTCTCCCTCCTCATTTATCAACTCCAGCCATCTGTCTGGGTCTTCCCCTTCCAACTTCAACATGTATGCTTCTCGGCTTTCTCCATGAATCCGTGGGTCTGCATCTTCTTTTGCTTCCATTGTCTCAAGTCTCCTTGTTATATCCAAGAGACTCTTGGACAATGCCATGATTTCCTGTGCCTGCTCCTGAAGTCTGCCTTCCGTGAGGACTAATCTTCCTTGGGGTTCATCATGCCGTTTTGTGTCTTCCACACTCATAGTTGTTATCTTACAACGGGTTGTGTCTCCTCCTCCTATGGTTGGTATACCAATAGGATGGTCATTCTGCCCATCATAAATGTACAACTTCCTCATGTGAGGAACCACCATAACTTCGAATTCTTTGAAGAATTCCATGCCTAGCACAACCTCATAATCATCCATTCTTACAATCATGAAGTCAACATCCCCATGCCAACTCCCTATTTCAATTGGTGTCTTTTCTGCAACTCCAATCACATAATCCGGTGGTGAGTTCACTGCCTTCAATTTAGCTTGGATTGGTTTGAACCTCAATCCAACTTTCCTAGCAGTGTCTTCTCCAATGAAGTTATGCGTAGCACCACAATCCACCATGGTTAATAGTGTGCCCTGCGCAATCTTCATGTTCACAAACTCAAGGTTGTTTCTTTCAGGGTCCCTTCTTGGCATAGCTTCATAAGCTGCTGCTGCACTTAAGACTTGCATGGTCCCAACTGAAGGTTCCTTCTTCTTTTCTGCTTGTACTGCGGCGGCCAACTTCGGTCTTGAAGGACAATTCTTCACCGTATGTTCCTCATCGCAGATCCAGCACTTCAAGGGCTTCTTAGTCTTCGACTTTGCTTGTGCATTGTTAGACTTAGTAGCTTCCTTCTTCGGTGCATCAACCTTTTTCTCAAAAGGCTTCTTCTTTCCTCCTCCAGATCCTCCATCATCGTGCTCAATGAGTTTATCCATTATAGCAAAGGCTTCCTCCAATGTCTTGGGTTTCTGCCTCTTCACCTCATCCCGAGCCCAAGGTTTCAACCCAATAGTAAAGTTGAACAGCTTGTCACGCTCAGCCATATCAGGTAGCTCTAGGATAGCACTCTGATATGCACTTTGATACTGCTGGAGAGTTCCTTCTTGTTTAATGTATTTGATAATAGTCCTTGCATCCCAGGTTTCATCTTGTGGACTGAAGTAAATCTGCAAAGCCTCTTTTAGTTCCAACCAAGTTGTGATGTCAGATACAACACCTTGTGCTATCTGATCAAGTCTCCTTCTCCACCACATCTTAGCATCTCCTGTAAGGAATTGTGCCACAATCTTCACCTTAACATCCTCATTAGGAATGTTTAATCGGTCCAAGTATTGCTCCATATCCCATAAGAAGTTTCCAAGAGTTTTCGCATTCCTTGCTCCATCATATGAATCTGGTTCCTTCGCCTTAATAGGGACGGATCCCCCAGATGATCCTTGCCCCGCGGCCCTCTTCATCAAGACCATATCGCATTCCAACTCCATGATCCTTGTAAGAGCTTTGGAAAGCTCATCCACAAGTCTATCATTGGATTGGCCCATGTCTTCCATTTTCTTCAAAGCTTCACCAAGCTGCCATTCTGTGTACACGAAACGTGTTGACACTGTGTCAAGCTCAGCTCTCAACTTCGTTACTTCATCTCTTAACATCATGCCTCCTTCCCGAAGTTCTTCATGTTCTTCTCGGAGGTTCATGAGCTCCTTTTCGTGTTTCTCCATGTTCTCCACAATCTTCTCAACCAAGTCTTCTTGAGAGAGTACTTGGGTCTCCTCAATGACTTGAGGTTCTTCCACGGTATCCTCCATTTGCTTTGCTTGAGAACGAGTCAAGACCATGTGCAAACCCTTTCAAGATAGAATCAACTCACAGCACCTGCAACCCCTGCAACTCTGTCCAGCTCTGATACTAGTTCGGTGGAACGGGCGTGCCGGTTGGGCGTTTGGACGAGTTCGGGCGCCGTGCGACGAAACGGGCGTAACGACGCACCGGAGAGGCACGGGCGCGCGGGTGTAGCGAAGGCGAGTCACGAGGACGAGTTGGAGGAGAGGCGCGTCAACACGGCGTTGGCGAAGCACGTTTATACCACAACGGAGCGCCCCTTGGGCGAGCTAGCCGACGGGCGAGTCGGTGGGTCGACCGACGCGTTGGGCGCGGCCGACGCCACACTTCGTGGGCGAATGACCAAACGTGGGGGTCGGCTCGGGTTGACCGAGCGACCCACACTCCACCACACGTTCATATATATTGGTGAGCGTTGGGAGAGTGGAGCCAATCGATCAAGCAACAATAACGAACTTCATACGAAGGACGGTCAAGGGTACAACGACGAGTTCCAATAACTTGTTGGTTGAAGGTGTAACGACAGCTGAACGGGAGTCGGGTCGAGTCGGGTCGTAGTAGGGCGAGCGCACCGCAGACCACCGCAGCCGCACCGCAGGTCGGGTCGGGTCGGGTGCCTCTGAACGGCGGGTCGAGTCGGGTCGCTCTGGGCGCCTATGAACGGGACAGCCCAGCAGTAAAATCGCGATTCCGGGAGCGTCGGGTGTCGGATTGAGGTGCCGTAAATTGCAGTAGGTGCGTATTTCCGAGACGCATCCAACCATATGGGTGAGGGACGGATTGGGCACACGATCAGCTCAGAAAACGCTCTGCACTGATTTGGAGCAACGGTTGAGTGACCCGAGTGACCAGCACTTGGGCAGTTTTGGGCAGCACTTCCGAAGGTGAACTTTGATGGTTGTACATGACTGTTGTAAGCTAGTTTGAGGATTGGCAAGTCTTAGAACTTGGCCAAGAGGCAAATAGCCTTGTCAAGGAGTAGGAGTGGCTCTTGCTGGATTGACTGTTGTAACTTGTATTCTTATGAAACATATTATCCGGGCGGACTCATTTTAACAGGGAGTTGCCCCTCCCTTGTATGTATGGCCGTACATGTGGTTTGATAATGATGTTTATGTTTATTTCCGCATAATTGAAAGAACATTTGATAATAACTAACGAATGTTGCTAAAGGCGTGCGGCTGCGATGGTCTACGGTGCGGCTGCGGTGGTCCATCCGTGATTAGGTTCTTTTTCATCTTAATTATTATTGTGTTATTTTCATCAAACAGCTACCAAACCATAAAGAACAGTGAGACAACAGGACACAAGATATAAGCAATCACCCAAGGCCAAAACCTCTCCACTTGAGAGGAAAACCCACAAGAAATCTTCTCTTCTTATAGACTCTTCAATTGACGAATTCCAAGACCTATGACCCTTGACCACAACTCCTCCAAGACCAAGTCAACCTTCCTTCTTGATTTGCACAGCTTCTAGCAATAAACTTCGACCTTCCAACAACTTCAACCCCTAGCAACAATTTCTGCAACTTCGACCTACAGCTTCAATCTTGATGCAGCGTCACATCTTCGACCCTGCAGCTTCACAGCTTCGACCTTGCAACTTCATAGCTTTGACCTAGAAGCAACTTCACAGCTTCAACCTTGTAGCTTCACAACTTCGATGCAGCTTCAGAATTTCGTCTTGCCCACTAACTGTAAAAACCCTAACAAAAGAGAGAGAGGGAAGCCCAAAACTCTGATCTTGTTCTCCTTCTTCTTCATCCTTTTCCAGCTTCTATCTTGAGGAGATCGAACTTGCTTGAGAGTGTGTCCAAATATGGTCGAGTTCCTTCTTATATATAGGCTTTTGTGGGGTATGAATTGCTATCTTTAGGCCAAGTTGTCCCTTCATGTAGGCCGACTTGATCTTTGTGCCATGACGAGGTCTTGGAGGGTCTTTTGACTATTTTGACTCAAATAAATTTTCATTACAATATGTAACATGCCCACATGGGTCTTCAATACATGACAAAGACTCAATTGACTTTATGACAAACCTAGAAGCACTCAATGGGTGTTTGACCTAAAAATAAATTTCCTTCGAGCAAGAAACCCATGCCTCAAGAATAACAATAATAAATTTATTTTTTCTCTTTTCATTAAATACATAAAATCATGATTACATATGTGATTATGAAGACCGAACCTAGTTACATATTTCAACACTTCTTACAGCGGAAATGATTAGTCCTAGGGTTTTCTTAGTTTAGAGTCCAGACCTTTTTGCTAGGGTTTACAAACCCTAGATGCTTCAATATTCAAGGTTTTTCAAGACCTGCCAAACTTCAAATTTGCAAATTCTACAAATATACAAATATGTTAGCTACAAACCCTAGAAACGTTGTTGACAAGTCTTTTAAACATGAGATAGAGTTCAGTTGATTCTTTGATCATAAAAACCTAGCCTTCATATGTAAGAAAAGACTTTGAATGCTAACATATCAATGATCTCTAACATAACTATACAGACTCTTTTATAATATGTCACTATCTTTCAAGAGAGCATAAGATCATTAGCTTATTCTTTATGTTAATTTCTAAATGTGACTTCACCATGACCTAGAAGATTTAACATTATATACAAAATAGTTTACATAGGTTATTGGTTGCAAAGGTTATACGTACCTTTTTCAACCTTACCTTATCCATCCTTGCAGAGATCCGGTCTTTTGACTTTTCCTCACTTGACATGTATCATTTTCCTCCAACAGATGTACCTTTAGACCTTCAATCATTGAACTTGGATGCTAACCATAGTGAATTCTTTGGGTTGCTTACAATGTTCTTTGCACATACATCGTCTACGGAGGAGGCTTTAGTCTCTCCATAATCTTCAGCGCCTTATCAGACTTCATTGTATTAGATAGGCCGACTTTAATAATATAATTAGTCCTTTTATGTAGAGGAATTGTCTTCTATACATATCTTTCTAGGAGGGTCGAATGGGTGTCACTCTAGATGGCCAAGCCAACATGTTCCAAGGAGGGTCGACTTGACATTTTGTGGACTAATGAGCCAACATAAAAATCAATTTTCTTTTTCTTACAAATGTCCAAATGGGACATGACTCAAATACATTTTCTTTTGACTCATAATAAATTATTCTTCTCTTTTTTACTCTCTTTGACTCTCTAAGCATAACAATAATAATAATGAATATAATAAAAAATCATTCTACAACAAATACCTACATATCATCAAAATCTTTGCCTATATTGGGATTGACATCATCAACATCACCTTCTAAGCATTAAAATAAGATAAAAAAATTGCTTAGCATGTCAATTCAAGATTTTGTTTGAGTGATGGGTACAATTTTAGTAGGATCATAATAGAGGAGTTCAACAATCATTGCTACTAACATCAAGGTACATATAGGGATTGGTGCTCTTGATTAAATGCTAGTTTGATACCCTCATACATGACAAAATCCAATGGAAACATTGTAATCCCCCCATTCCTAAAAAACTGTTAAGACTGTTGGATTTTGAGTGAGATCTAAAATTCTACTTTCTCCACATGAAATCCAATGAAGTAGGGACCACTTTCAAACATCTTGAGTCATTTCATGGTAATGTTAAAAATTTAAGTAAAATGATGAAAATGAGAGATAAAGGAGTATGTCACTTTTACTTTAAGAATTTAACATTACAATGAATTGCATAGCAATAGTACAACCATAAGCTTAAATATTAGGCACTTATTGTAGGTTATTTCCAACTAAAACAAAAATTAAAAGAAAAAAAGCAAAACAGATCCCACTTGGTGCATTCTACGTTGCTTACTGAACAGCCAGTTTGATGAAAAGAAAGGCAAACATATTATGTTGATCAAACTCATGCTCATCATATATTTCTTCGATGCTTCTTGTTTTCTGATAGTCTTCTAAAGATGATGAATCACTGGAGGATTCACTACTGGAAGATGTACCATTTTCAGAGTGGTATGGCTCTTCTTGAACTCCGCACCCAGGGGTAAACACGTTGATTTAAAGCTTCATCAATATGATCAGACCAAGATATATATTCAAAAAATTTAACATCTCTGCTTAAAATAGACTTCTTGGTAACTAGATTGTAAAGTCTATAGGCCTTTTATTGTTCACTATAGCCTACGAAAATACATCTTTAACTCCTATCATCAAGCTTCTTTCTTAGCTACTCAGGAACATGTGCAATTGCTACAGATCCAAAAATTCTAAAATGAGATATATTCACCTTCTTACCATCCCATACTTCTTGAGGTACTGCATTTTGGACACTGGTTGTTGGAGATTTGTTGAGAATATATATTGTTGTCGAAATTGCTTCGGCCCAATAATCATTAGACAACTTCTCACGCAGAATACATCTCGCCATATTCATGATTGTCTGGTTTTTCCTTTTTGCTATTCCATTCTATTGTGGAGTATATCTTGTTGTATTATGCATGATGATTCCTTGTAGTTGACAAAAAGCTTTGAAGTCATTGGAGTTGTATTCTCCCCGGTCGGACCGAAGTATTTTTAAAGGCTTTCCATTCTGCTTTTCTGCTTCTGCTTTGAATTCTTTGAATCTTGAGAATGTATATGATTTATTTTTGAGAAAATAAACCCATATCTTTCTGCTCTAATCATCAATGAATGGCAAAAAATAAAGACTACAACCAATAGACTATGTTTGCATTGGGCCACATATATCTGTATGGACTAGCTCTAAAGGCTCTTTTTCTTTAACGGAAGATGTTGGAAAAATATCTCTTTTGTGTTTTGCTAGAATACAAAATTCACAGTTACAATATTTTTCATTCATAACAGGGAGACCAATGACCATGGAATGTTTCTGAAGGAGACCTAGACCCTTGAATGGAATATGCCCATACCTAGAATGTCATAGTTGAGACTCATCAATTCTTGACACATTGCAGACAAAAAACTGTGAAAGATTTCGACTTCTAAGAATCAAGTGAAACATCCTATTCTTGGTTTTTTCAATCTTTGTTATCATTCTTCTATCAGTCTTCTATTGAAAGGTTTGTCATAGATATAGCATGTATTCCCTTGGAATATTACATCATAACCATGTTCCATCAATTGACCTACACTAATGAGGTTATGTTTCATATATGGAAACATCAGGTATGTATTTCTGTTGATTTTGTTTGGTAAGAACAAAGACAATACCTTTCTCTTTAGCTTTAATACGGGAACGGCCTCAAAGAGTAATTTCAGATGTTATGGAAGCATCAATGCAAGAAAGTAGTTTTTTGTTCCATGTCATATGATTGTTGCAGCCATTTTCCAACAACCAAAGGTCCTTGTTGTGACTGTCTTCAAAAAAATGACAGGAAAGAAACATTGTTTGAGAGGATTCTCCTTCATTGTTGGAGAGATGGACATTGCCTCTTTGTTGTTTTGATTGTTTCTTTCTGCACTCATATTCATAATGCCCAAATTTCTTGCAATAACAACATTGGATATTAGATTTTCCCCACGTTTTGCTTCTGTGTGTTTTGTTTTCTTGCAGATAAGCAAAACATAAAGCAAATCTAATGTCCAATGCTATTACTGCAAGAAAATTGAGTATTATGAACATGAATGCAGAAAGAAACAATCATATCAACAAAGAGGTAGTGTCCATCTTGCCAACAATGAAAGATAATCCTCTGAAACAATATTTCTTTCCTGTCATCTTTTTGAAGACAATCACAACAAGGACCTTTGGTTGCTGGACACCAGCTACAGCAATCATATAACAGGTAACAAAAAACTATTTTTTTGCATTGATATTTCCATAACATTTGAAATTCCACTTGGAGACTGTTCTCGTATTAAAGTTGAAGGGAAAGGTGTTGTCCATGTTCTTACCAAACTGAATAAACAGAAATACATATATGATGTTTATCTTGTTCCACATATGAAAGATATATCCTCATTAAACATAACCTCATTAAAGTAGGTGAATCGATGAAACATGGTTATGATATAATATTCCAAGGGAATACATGTTATATCTATGACAAACCTCCCAAAAGATTGATAGCAAAGATTGAAAAAAACAAAAATAAGATGTTTCACTTGACTCTTAGAAGTCGAAATCTCTCACAATCTTTTGCCCACAATGTGTCGAGAATAGATGAGTCTTAGCTATGGAAATGTAGGTATGGACGTATTACATTCAAGAGTCTAAGTCTCCATCGAAAAAATTCAATGGTCATTCGTCTCCGTGTTATGAATGAAAAAAATTGTAACTGTGAAATTTGTATTCTAGCAAAAAGCACAAAAGAAATAGTTTTCTGACATCTTCCACTAGAGCAAAAGAGTCTTTACAGCTAGTCCATACAAATATATGTGGCCCAATGCAAACACAGTCTATTGGTGGTAGTATTTATTTTCTGACATTCATTGATGATTATAGAAGAAAAATATGGATTTATTTTCTCAAAAATAAATCAAATACATTCTCAAGATTCAAAAATTCAAAGTTGAAGCTAGAAAAGCAGAGTGGAAAGTCTTTAAAAAAATCTCTGGTCCGACCAAAGAGGAGAATACAACTCCAATGACTTCAAAGTTTTTTGTCAATAGCAACGAATCATCATGCAGAATACAACAAGATATACTCCATAACAAAATGGAGTAGGGAAAAGGAAAAACCATACAATCATGAATATGGGCAGATGTATGCTGCGAGAGAAGTTGTCTAATGACTATTGGGCTGAAGCAATTTCGACAACAGTATATGTTCTCAACAAATCACCAAAAACCAGTCTCCAAGATACAGTACCTCAAGAAGTATGGGATGGTAAGAAGGTGAATGTATCTCGTTTTAGAAATTTTGGATCTATAACATTTGCACATGTTCCTAAGCAGCTAAGAAACAAGCTTGATGATAGGAGTGAAAGATGTATTTTTCGTAGGCTATAGTGAACAATCAAAGGCCTATAGACTTTACAATCTAGTTACCAAGAAGTTTATTTTAAGCAAAGATATTAAATTTTTTAAATATAAATCTTGGTCTGATCTTATTGATGAAGCTTTAAATCAGCCTGTTTACCCACCACAGCTACCAAGATTGCAAGTTCAAGAAGAACCATACCACTCTGAAAATGGTACATCTTCTAGCAGTGAATCCACCAGTGATTCAACATCTTCATATGTCCAAAATTTCTAAAACGTGTTTAAATTAAGCTTATATATATCTTCTTAGCATCAGAGAAATATATGAGCAGGAGCATGAGTCTGATCAGTAGTGTATGTTTGCCTCAAAATGGTTGGACTAGTTGGTTTAAACTAGTTTGGTCCAGTCCTGATAACATTGATTCCAAACCACTTCTGAAGCTTATAATTAAATCTGGAAATTTCTAGGTTATATAACCAAGAGGGTTTTCACCCAATATTCTAAAAAGTAATTTCCAGCTTGTCGGAAATTCACTTTTCAGCAAAAATTTGATTGAGAGAAAGCCCCCAAAGTCTCAAAATTAATCCTCATACCTTTCTACCCCTAGACTAATCATCTAGAAATGTCAAGGCACTTGTAGGGTGGTTGTTATAGTCGAATCAGATTGTTGTCCCTCCATTTTTTGCAAATTTTAGAGTTTGTTACACAAAACAAGAAGTTGTTTCAACTCATCACTCTCTAACCAACAATCCAACTCACGGAATAATTACATATTTGGTTAGATCTTTTTTCCTATAGACGAAAATCCAAAGTTAAACAATATGTTTTTGGTGTTACTAATTTTGCTATTTAGTTTTCTATTGTTACAGCCGCATATTTTATAGCTAGACAACTCTTGCAAGTGAATGCCTCCACTCTAAGTGACTTCATATAAGGCTTGGATTTTATTTTGGGGTTACTTGGAGTTATATTAGGTGCTCCTCCCTTAGTCATTTAAGGGGTGTTGGGCCTAAATAACAGGGGCTTGGGCAAGGTGACAATGGGTGCTTGTCCTATGTGTGCCCATCCAATTGCAAAAATAGGGCCTTCTTATGTACCACCCGGAGAACATAAGCTAAGAACAACAATTTTAGATAGACAAGTGTCCAAAATTAACGTGCAAAAAGAGAGAATGAGACAAACATGGCTAGGTTTGGTTGCTCTATTGTTATGGATGGATGGACTCATTCGAAAACGCCCACTAGTCAACATCATAGTGACATCTGTAGAAGGTCCATTCTTTCTTAAATTTGTTGATTGTTCTGGAAAGCGCAAGGATGCATCTTTCCAATTTGAGCTTCTTTGAGAAGCTATAGAGGATGTTGGGGTTAATAGTGTGGTGCAAGTTGTGACAAATGCAACAACAGTTTGTAGATCAGCGGGTTATTGATTCAAAGCAGGTATCAACATATTTTTTGGACTCTTTGTTGTATGCATGCATTCAATAATGCATTGAAGGACATTGGAAAAATTCAGTGGATATCAGATTTGGTGACAGTTGCTAGAGATGTGCAGATGTTTATCTGCAACCACCACACCTCCTTAGCAATGTACAGGGCTCACACGAGGAAGGAATTCCTCAAGCCCACCGATACTAGATATGCTAGCTATTTCCTTTTATTGGAGAGGATGCTAGAGGTACAACAACCACTACAATCCTTGGTTGTGAGTCCAAAGTGGGGAAGGTGGTTAGAATTATAGACATACTCGGGAAGAAGATCAGGCTTCAAGTGTTGGACAATGATTAGAGGGTAGATTGTGCTTATTTGGTGTCATTCTTGGGCACTATTGTTGAGGTCATTTGTTACACTGATTCAGATGCTCCTAGTCTTGTTGAAATCTATGAGACCTTTGATGGCATGTTGGGTCATGTGAAGGCATCCATTCAGCAGAGGGAGCCTTCATTAAAGTTCTATACATCTCAAATTCGACCCATCATTCAACATAGGTGGGATCGCATGAACACACCTTTGCACATGGCAGCGTATGCATTAAACCCAAAATGGTGTGTTGAAAGGCCTGGGAGAGTGCCTCCTATTGATGATCTCGAGGTAAAGAATGGCTTCCTAGCTGCTATTGCAAATATGTACAGTGAGGAGGAAGGGGCAAAATTTCGAAGACGGTTTGTTCAATTTGCATCTCTTAGTGGCCCCTTCAACACACGTGGTGCTATGGCAGATCGCATAGATCTAGCCCAAGATGACCCAATTGGTTGGTGGAGAATGAATGGGGATGGTGCTCCAGAGCTCAAACAGCTAGCTATGCGTTTGTTGTCTCAGATTGCTAGTCCCTTTGCAGCAGAGAGGAATTGGTCCACATGTAGCTTCATCCACTCTATCAAGAGGAAAAGGCTTACCTCTAAAAGAGATGAGAAGTTAGTTGTTGTGCACAGTGCCCTACGTCTTGAGCATAGGAAGACACCTGAGTATCTGAAGGGGACAGCAACATGATGGGATGTTGATCCAAAGGATGATGCATAGGTAGATATAGAGGAGAGACTTGATGAGACATAGATGGGTTTGGTTGGAGTGACACTTAGCATGTTTGAGAATGCAAGTGATTCTGATTCAGATGGTGACATGGTTGATCCTGATATATTCATGCAACAGCTGGATGCAGAGACTAGTAGAGCATTACCTTGAGCAAATATGTTCATTTATGATGATATCATTTGATATTCATGTGTTATGTTATTAACTTATTTGCTTTTAAGTTCTTTGTTTCAGACTTCAGTTGTAGACTTCAGTTTAAACTTTATTTTGAATCTTGATATAATATGATAACTTAAACTTTATTTTCATTGTACATTGTTGGTAGTTACACTGTACAATTACAAACTTACATGTATGATTGTATGATGTATGTTTTAACTTTTAAATTTGTTTCAGTTATATGATTGATCGATTTATAATTTTATCGTCTATCCTTCATGATGTAAGTGTTATATAATGATAAAGATAAAGACAGTTACATTATAAATATTAAAATTTCAATGATATATCATATATTTTTATATTTTATAATTTTTAAGACCCCGACGTCCCCCCACGTTTCCTAAAATTGGTGGGGAGCTTTTGCATAGGCCGCTCCCGCATATCCCCGCTCCCTCACCCCCACCTCCAGGGTACTTGGTGGAACATTGCAAAGGATAGAAAAAAAATGGATAACAATAAGTGTGGAGAAGAAAACATTACAATTCCTTGTAACACCAATGTCAAAATCTGACTAACTGGGAATCATAAAAAACTCTGTAGATTATCATTGTTCATGTTCAAAAAGAAACTCTCTATGAGATATGAAGTAGAAATTTAATATCTAAATGAGGATTAAAATATGTTTCCTTCCTTATCTAATCTCTTTCCAAGGAATGAAAATCTCATTAGCACCATCTTAAATTTGTTGCTTTTTTATTTCTCTGTGCAGATAAATCTTTCGATATGGAAAGGTTCTTTTCAATGCTTGATGACATTACCTCCATTGCAGCACATGTATGGAGAAAAGAAATATCTCAAACAAACAGGCTACAAAGATTTACCTGTTCCGTTTGGTCCGCCACATTGTCTGAGATAAACTTTCCAGTCTGGATAAATAGACAAAGACTTCATGAGCAAGCAATCCAAAATTTACAGTCTTAATAAAGTTATCTAAATCCTCAATCTTGGACTTGAAATCACGAAAATACCTCGGGAATAAGACCTAATACACCAGAAACGAATACAAGATTGTTAGTTTTAATTGCTTGAGAATAGGGACCCAATGCTGCTGGTGCCTTGTCCGTTTGTACACCCTCCTTCAAAGCTACAATCAATAATTTATTGAACACGTTAGTCCTGATCCTTCATGGAAATCTACAGAAAAAAATTCAAACATTGCTTTCACTTTCAAATAATTTACAGAATTCATCACATTATAATTTGTAGCCAGATTTGGAATTCTATGAGAAAAATCACCAAATACTAGAAGTAAAGCTAGCTTGAGGATTGCAACTTTAAGCACTCGAATGAAAGGTACTTATAAAGCAAATTTTTAATAATGGTTGAGGCTTGTTTTTTATTTTAGCCAGATTTGAAATTCTATGAGCAAAATCACCAATCAAAAAACAAGCCCCAACCATTATTAAAAATTTGTTTTATAAGTACCTTCCATTAGAGTGTTCAAAGGTGCAATCCTTAAGCTAGCTTACCTCTAGCATTTCAACCATGCAATTGACGATTGTAAGGGTAAAACTATTTTGTGATTATGGTGCTAAAAATGCAGTTTCTACAGCATCCTGCATGCATTGAACATGACAGAAAAGAGAATGAGAAGTAAATGCAACAGAACGATAATTCAAAAGAAATTTGATATGGTTAACAATTCAGAGCAAAACAAAACATCCAAGCATATTTGTCTAACCAACTAATCTGATCCGGTTATTGAAATCACTGATCTATGCTTTGATAGAATCTCTAAAAGCAACATGTTATGTATCTAGATTCTAAACACAACCTTTTTGCTGTGAAAGTAAATTTATGTTTATAAATTTTTCTGTATGTAGTTCATAGTTTCATGTTTTAGTCCTTAGTTCTATTTGCACAGGAGAATTTATCTTTAGAGATAAAAAGTGTCTCAGAAAGATAATTCATGAGTTCATGATTAATTAGCTAAATAATAAACTGAGAATTCCATAAGGTATTTAGTCCAAAACACCTATATATCAAAAAGATGGAGGAAAATTTCTCCAAATAAACTTGTCATTTGTATTAATAAAAATAATAAGAGACAATATTACAAATGAGAGGGATAAAACCCCTAATTATTCCAAAATGAGATAAAGACTCTAACTGTAAGCTTAAGTTATCAATAAAAGAGCTAATGCCTAATAGAAGTGTTGTGGTTAGGCACTTTACAAATATTGAAATATAATAGTACAAAGGCATAGGAATAGAATATTATTACAAAAATGTGAATTTACATACAATATCTTGCATACAAAGAGTCTAATGCCTAACAAAGGTGTTGTGGTTAGGTAAACAACATGATCCCTCTAACTGTATGCTTAAGTTATAAAGAAACAGCCAAGGCTTTTATTCTATAAAAGAAGTATTTTACAAAGATTGAAATATGATACTACAAAGGCCTAGGAATAGAACATTATTACAAAATTGGGAATTTACATAAAATTTCGCTCACATACATAGAGTCTAATGCCTAACAAAGGTGTTGTGGTTAGGTAAACAATATGAATGATGATACCCCACATTGCTGTGTGCATGTATCCAAAGTAGCACTATTACTGCAACTACAATGGATAACAACAGAAAATTGATAGGAGTAAACCTCAAATATCTAAAATAACATCAAAAATAAAAAATATTGGGAGCAACTGCACTACCAAGGGTGGATTGCACCTGAAAATCTCGATAATGGTGGAAAACTTCCCCACAATGTACTCTACGAAAAATACATTGAACCATAAATATATTTTGATTACAAGAGAGGGAAACATATTTATACAAAGCAGGATGAAAACCCAAACGTGTGGCCCAAATATCATTATGTCAGATATATTTTATTACGTTAATCAATGTACTTTAGTATGTCACATGTCATAAATAATATCAAGTCTTAATTAGGTTAGGCATGTATAACAAGTTCTTAACAAGGTTGGTGAAAGTGGGGTGTTGTAACTTGTTATTCCCCTCAGCAATTCTCTCAACGGCATGCTTGTGCTTGTGCTAGTGCTAGTGTGCCCTTGTGCTTGCATATATGGTTAATGCCAAGTCCAAGTACTAGGGGACTTTGGAGAATAGACAACCCCTATTCACGACTTCTTGGCCAAAGAAAACTTCCATGGCATGGCAAGACATTTTTGTCCACGTGTTAAATCTAAAATAGAACAGTTGCTATTATCTCAGGTTGACCGAAAGCTTCTATCAAAAAAAATATAATGAAAGTGGTTATCGAACTTGTGGAATACGACTTGTCTCTTTCATGAGACATTATTTGTACTGACATTTATACTTATATGGGTTGGAATTGGAAACACTCTCTAGGGATGTCGACATTGTACAATATTTTCTAAGTCTTGCTTCCATTGAAGGAATCATGCTAAAGGACAATCCAAAAATTACCATGCCCAAGTAAGCATAAATTGATACCACTTCTACTATTCTTCTATATGTCAAATTACTTGTGGATGCTTTCTTCTTGGACATGTTAAATGCCATAGCATGTCCTTCCAAGATTAACATGTACGACATGCTCATGACAAAATGAATTGAGAATGTCAAGTTGTCTTTCAAGACATTTAATTCAATGAGGTCGTAAAACAATGTCATCTACAAACATTAATACAACGATGATGATTCCAGCTAATGAAGGTGATACAAAAAAAAATATGTTGGCTAGCGTTCGTGGCGGGAAGTTTTTGCATCCAGACAAAGCTTGAATCCTCTTTCTCTATCACTCTTACTAATTGTCCCTTCCATCTTCATTCAACCTAAGGTGGTCTACATAACATGTCGACTTCAACAAACAAGGCCTTTGAGACCATTAAAGGGCACCTTTGCTTGATAACGAGTTCTTGATCTTGCAATACCAGAATGCAAGAGAAATAATAATAACGATAACATAGAAACATGCACACATCAATCACACATGATTTATCTTGAAAAAACTAAATTGGGAAAAACCAGCCAATATTCTATTATTCCCTTGACCAAACCTGACAAAGCTGACCAAGTGAAGCTTCACCCCTCATCTACAAGCACATTGCAATGGAGTATCCCCAAGTCTTATAAATGTTTCATTACATGTAATCCACGAGCTCTAATACCACAGGGTACCGAAACCATGGGCCCAAAAACAGCCATTGTGGACCTAACTCTTTCACCAAGTCAAGTTTAACCTAACATTCCCCCCTTTAAACTTGACTTGGTTTCCCTTTGACTTGACTTGGTTTCCCTTTGACCAAATCTAGCCAAACCGGCCAAGTGAGCCTACTGTTGAATGGTGTTGCCATTGATGCCAACATCAGTTCTTGAACGCTCTTAATATTTGTCTGAATTGCATCAGATGAAAGCTCCAATGGACAAGAAGCCCCAAAAGATAGCTAGCCTCTGCAATGTACCCCGTGTTTGATGGAGATTTTGGCTAAGCAAATCAGTGAAGTTTCAAATGAGATTTATCATAAGAAGTTTATCCTCATTGTGCCGATTCCAACGGTATATGGCATGCCTCGTGGTTCATTCTGGTTAGGGAGATATGCTCGATCAAAGATTAAAAGTTAAAACCCTCTTCTTGTGGTCAAAGTCCCCATAATAAGATGATGTGGCAGCTTATTAGTGGCTAAAAGATTGATCAAATCATGAGGCCAAAAAGGACTCTCATTATGTAATATTCCCAATTAGCCTTGCTAATTGGAATATTTCATTTTTGCTTAATTTTGCCACTTTAGCTAGAAATAATAAATAAAGTGAGAAATAAGAGGGGTCACCTCACTTTAGTCACCTCACTTTATAAAATAAAGTGTTTTCCTAGTTGATTGACGTTATAACTTAGAGAGGGGGCCTTGGGGGTCCACATGAGTATGATGGGGAGGCATCAGGCTGACCCAAGGTTAACTGCGCAGGCCAAGGAGAGTAAGGACGCAGTTAAGTTTTGGAGGGAGTTTGACATTATAAAAGGAGGGGTTCTCATCCCATTTGGACATGCTTGATTTGATATTGATATTGAGAGCTAGACTTCTGTCTGCTTCAGCACGCCGGTTGTTTAGTCGGTCTGCAGCACTGTTTAGTGCAACCGAGTGTCTCCGGTCGGAGATCTCACCCTTAGCCTCGGGGGACTTCGAGTGCCTGCCCTGGTAAGGTTATTTCTGGTTCCACCCTTAGCTTCGGGGGACTTCGAGTGCCTGCCCTAGTAAGGTTATTTCCTGAGTATCATCTTCAGTTTCAGTGGGAATTGGTAGCAGTTTCTTGGTGGAGATTTGGAGAGAAGGAAGCCCTTCTTGAGACAACGCAGATCCAGGAGGGAGGACGCTGTTCAAGCAGAAGGAAGGACGCAGATCCAGTTAGCCCAAGCAGAGAGGACGCAGATCTGGGAAGGCATTGGCAGAATCAGTCTTGGAGGACGCAGATCTGAGAGATCTAGCCTTGGAGAGTGCAGATCTGAAGGAGTAGCATTAGATCCAGCCTTGGAGGACTCATATCTGATGAGATATTGGTAGATCCAGCCTTGGAGAGTGCAGATCTGAAGGAGTAGCATTAGATCCAGCCTTGGAGGATTCAGATCTGAGGAGATATTGGTAGATCCAGCCTTGGAGAGTGCAGATCTGGAGAGATAGCATCAGATCCAGCCTTGGATGATTCAGATCTGAGGAGATATTGTCAGATCCAGCCTAGATCTGAAGAGATAGCAGCAGATTTGGCCTTAGAGGACGCAGATCTGGGGTGATAGGACACAGATCTGGAAAGGAGGATTCAGATCTAGCAGATCTGAGGGAGAGAGAACACAGATCCATCCAGGAGGGACGCTGATCTGATGAGCAGAGTCTGGTGTGTGAGATTTGGGCAGCGTTTTTCAGTGGTTCCAGTCTTGAGGAGTTGATCTTGCCATCTGGAGGTTCTGTGGCCAGCATTTCATCTGTCTTCTGCGCTGTCACTAGCAGAGACAGCGTTTTTATTGGTGGGGGTTTGGAGGATTGAGATCAGCCATCTTCTAGTCTTCAGTTCACAGTTCCATTGCATTCCAGCAGCAGCTCTTCTTCAGCCAGCTAGGACGCTGTCCTTATTTGCAGCCATTATTTGTTCTGAGAGGGTCTCCACTTGCCTAGGGCCAGGATAGGTGCACTCATTCTGATTATCTTGTACTCCTATCTATGTGTTCTGAGATGAATAAAATGGCTTAGTATTCTGGCATTCTATGTGTACTTGATCTATTATCTGGTTCCAGCATTTGTTTTATGTATACGTAAGAATATTCGTATATTCTTGGTTATTTCCCTTTGGGGATATTACGGTGGTATCGAGCATAATTACGCTCGGCTGTGGTCTATGACATCGGAGAAAAGATCATCTGAGCAATAGCGGTTGCAATACCAAAGCACGATTGGAAAAAGGGCCAAAATAAAAAGGGTCAGAATTTTGAAGTTTGGAATTACGTCACCATTCTTACGTTTCTGAGGTTTAGAAAAAAGATCCACTTTCCCAAATTCCTAGAATTTTCCGAGTAGTTTTCAGTGGGTAAATCGGAGGTCGAATTTAAGCAACAGTATGGTTTTGCAGCAGCCGTGCAGTTTCTGAGGAGCCTGTAGACACATAGCAGAAAGAGCTGATGGCAGGTGATGTGGATAAGAGGAGATTTAGGGAGACACTCCTCCGTCACATGCAGGAGACGTCACAGAGGCTCTTGGCCATGGAGATCAGTCAGAGAGGACTCCCTAGAGTTCTTCAGGTCGGTGAAGGATCGGGCATGTCTCGCCACATACCAGTGCACGATGCTATTCCCATTGTGACAGCTCAGCGATCCACTATGCCCACATTCTCACCAGAAGACACAGGGACGGGAGTGCGGGGAGGTGCACAGAGGGACAATCCAGCACCCACGCGACACACCATGCCTACTTTCCTGGTAGAGGACGAGGGGTCAACAGCCCCGAGAGATGTGAGTCCAGCTCAATGGGCAGCCGTTTTTGCAGAATGGCAGGGCTTAGGCCAGGCATTCATGGATACTCTCCCTTTTGAGCGCTATCTCCAGTATCGATGCGGCATCAAACCCCCTGAGCGGCACCGACACAAAGGGGCACGAGGATACCAAGTGATGACCACGCCGCACGACTAGTAGAGATTATGTTCGGCTCCGGCGTGATAATGAACCCCACTGACTTTCACGAGAGGGAACAAGCACTCACATGATGAGGGCTTACGAGGCGCACGGTCGGCGATTCCATCTACCGACATTTGGTCATCCGAGGCGCTCGCGAGAAAAAGCTTGGGTGGACAAGTTGGATACCTCTTTCCAGGTTGACCGAGTATCGGAGAGGAAAACCATTGAAATGGTTACCTCGCAATTGGAGGATGAGGACACACAGGATTGTAGGGAGTTCGAGGATGCACCTAGTGTGACACAGGATTCACCATCATTAGAGACTTCCTTGACCGTGCCGGTTGATATCGTAGTGGAGGAGATAGAGCCTACCCCGGTAGAGCCATCTATTGAGGTGATGACTGGAGCCGTGTCCGAGTCTTCGGATGGTAGCAGCACACGACAGATGGGTGAGGCATCAGGAGATATATCCATTATCGATGAGGCACTAAGGGATACAGAGGTATCGGATGATGGTCGCGGGGAACGCGACGGTATCATTTTCAAGATGAGACCTTCGAGTTATCGAGTTTTGAGGGAGAAAGGCGGCGTCGATGCGGGAGACCATTTTGTTGCGGGACCGAGGAGGCTGGAGGGGTGTGAGAGGGACTTGTGCCAAGTCGGCGGCCAAAGTTGGTCCGCATTGGGGAGCAGTGGATTCCCTGATGGTACAACCAGAGGACACGTTGGAGTGTCAGATCATTCCCCTTCAGGTATGCATGGATGGGACTAGCAGTGTTGTTGGGTCATCTCTTCCCGTTGGAGAGAGAGAGGCAGAGCCACCTAGTCAGGTCTCATATGTTGACTTGTATAGGGGTATGAGGCGATCAGAGTTGCACAGGGTACAGCAGCCACGAGTTGAGGTTGGATGGCGAGAGATTTTGAGTTGGTACTCGGGGGAGCAGACTATGGATAAAGGGGAGGTCTCAAGGAGAGATCTCACTGGAGATGCACTTCGACACACCATGGGGTGCGATGACTTTCTTCTCACCTCCAGCGAGATAGAAGATGGAGGACATCTTCGGATGGATAACATCTCTCATGCTTGTGTTGGACATCCCTTGAGCCATACACATCATGATGGGAGGTTTTTGCCTACTACCTGTTTGATTCTTGATAGGGTCTCATTGATCCTTGAGAAGTTTATATTTCATGATCCCATGGAGTGCAAAGTCAGAAACTTGATTTGGGAGGATGGTAGCCCTCATGGGAGGAATACCAGGATGAGGAGAAGAAGGAGGCATCCACAATGTATTGAGTGGATGTGGTTGATGGGCAAGGAGCTAGGATTCTGGGGAGGCTGTTGCGGATGCATGACACCGAGGCGGCGGGGAGGCTTGGGCACGGCCCCAGTTTACTCTTGAAAGAGTTTGGCCATCACTTGGCAAACACTCTTCCTAAGAGTAAGGAGGATGGGGAAAAGATGGATGGATACTTGCATCATTGAGAAGCGACGCTAGAGTATGGATACACGGTGTTGATGTGTTACTCATTCATTCATTGTATCGTCATCACATGAGTTTCATCACATGAGTTGTGATGGAGGTATGGGGAGGCGACACAATTTCTCCATTTTGCTTTGCTTGAAAGAACGGCGATTTGCTCCCACACTTTGCATGATGTTGCGGGGAGGAGGAAGATGCTTATCTCCTTGGTCTTTGATTAGGAAGCACTTCCATCTTGGAAGGTATTCCATATTTATTGCGGCATTATTAGAGGAATCTTTGACAAGGAGCATGTCAAGAAACAGTCTTGTATTGACAGGAGCTTATTTGCATGAGCTCACAGTGTTGTCACCTTGGAGCAGAACATTATGGATGAAGTGTGCGCAGCAGAGATATGGTGGATCTATAACCCATAGGTCCCAGGATCACTTCATATTTGTTGCACTTAGAGGAGCTAATGATGATAAAGACATCTATGGCATATTCTTCTTGACTTGGGTTTCCAAGCATAAGGAGGATTATCTTCTTGCAGCACATGGGCCAGTCTTCTTCATAGCAGGTCAACACTTTATGGAGGACTCATTCATGGACCCATGTACCGTCTTACTTCCAGCATATGGTGAGGGATTTGTTTATACATTCATTGATTTGCACACTCTTACCATTCTTATGCAGTGCATTGCTTCACAAGAGGGCAAGCTTGTCACATTGCTCCATGAGTTGGATTGGGCCAATCTACATGATGGAGGCAGCCATCTCTTTTGTGGCCTTGGGAAAATCTTTTATCATCACATGTATGTTCATTTTCTGCACTACAGCATGTATCATATAAAGACATGCATGATTAACTATGTAACAAGAAACATTTTGCCATGTACTTTCATCAAGCATCAACTTGTAAAACTGCGCTGTACTTGTTTGGGAAGCTGTTGGTACCTCTTTTCATCACATGTAACCTTCAACGTTTCCTTCATTTTGCTACTGATCATGTCTCCATTCGCTGATATAGATCAGATTTGTATGGGAGGCTTGATTATGAGGGAGACACATGAGCTTGATGTGTCTTTGAGTGGGAGGAATTCTCACATTCTCTACACTACATGTTCTAATGGGAGCATGGGAGGAGGCGTGGCCACCACTACTTTTATATGCGTTCTCTTTTGATGGGGGCCATGAGGGTTAGGTATTCATCCATTGTACGGCCATGGGCAAGTGTTTGGAACCTATGTTGTTGTCATATTCAGCCATTTACTATCCATTAGTAGATGTGATGGATCTTGTACATTGCTTGCCATGTGATTTTCTCAGGTTGCAGTGGATGAGACTGCGCTGTTTCCTTGTGAGGGATTGTTTGCATTATGTATCCTCATGTAACACCTTCAGCAAACATCTCATTAGGATGATCCATGATGACCATATCATATTCTTCATAGATGAATTGTTTTGGGCCAGCTTGTTCTTCGTTGTTGGAGGGACCTTCTTTGGAGGATTGTTCTTCACTTTATGTTGGAGGGCAATGATTTTGCGGCCAGATGCGGCCTACACTCTGTGTCATGAGTGGAGAGAAGGACGACATGGGGTAGCTATGATGCTTGCCAAGATGGGACTTTCGACACCTTCATTACCTGAGCTTGAGGTGGAAGGAGATTTTCGGGAGACACTTGTGTCCGAGAGGCGGCTCATTTTTGTTTGGATGATTGGCAGGGGATGGAGGATCCACATATGAGAGAGATATTCCTCACTTCATCTCTTCATGCCACGAGTGAAGAGCAGATGAGGTACAGTACACGATTGATGGGACAACGCACATTCGAGAGAGATGCGGGCGTGAGTTCGTGGTCTTTAGTCATAGCCGAGCGGTGGTCACGAGTCGTGGGACTTGTGCGATTATTGGCCACGGTGGCGATGGGATCCGGGAGGATTATTGGTGGGCTGGTACTGTGAGAGGTCACTTTGGGATCCCGGCATTGAGATATCCCTTCGTATCAGGGTGATGCAGAGGTCAGAGAGGTTTCGGTGGGACTGACATTTTGCGGTATTGGCGGGGAGCATCGGCTAGAGAGTAGCTTGTTCAAGCATTGCTTGAGAACAAGCAATTTTTTTGGGATGAGGATGCCACTTGGGAGAGCGGCGGAACTCGACGTCCATCATGGTTAACGAGACAATCAACGTTTTGGGGGAGACTGTAATATTCCCAATTAGCTTTGCTAAGTGGAATATTTCATTTTTGTTTAATTTTGCCGCTTTAGCTAGAAATAATAAATAAAGTGAGAAATAAAAGGGGTCACCTCACTTTATAAAATAAAGTGTTTTCCTAGTTGATTGACGTTATAACTTGGAGAGGGGGCCTTGGGGGTCCACATGAGTATGATGGGAAGGCATCAGGCTGACCCAAGGTTAACTGCGCAGGCCAAGGAGAGTGAAGGACGCAGTTAAGGTTTTGGAGGGAGTTTAGCACTATAAAAGGTGGGGTTCTCACCTCATTTGGACATGCTTGATTTGATATGGATATTGAGAGCTAGACTTCTGTCTGCTTCAGCACGCCGGTTGTTTAGTCGGTCTGCAGCACTGTTTAGTGCAACCGAGTGTCTCCGGTCGGAGATCTCACCCTTAGCCTCGGGGGACTTCGAGTGCCTGCCCTGGTAAGGTTATTTCTGGTTTCACCCTTAGCTTCGGGGGACTTCGAGTGCCCGCCCTAGTAAGGTAGTTTTCTGAATAACATCCTTCAGTTTCAGTGGTATTTGGTAGCAGTTTCTGGTGGAGATTTTGGAGAGAAGGAAGCCCTCTTGTGGCTGCGCAGATCTAGAAGGCAGAACGCTGTTACAGGAGAAGGAAGGACGCAGATCTGGGAAGGCATTGGTAGAATCAGTCTTGGAGGATGCAGATCTGAGAGATCTAGCCTTGGAGAGTGCAGATCTGGAGGAGTAGCATTAGATCCAGCCTTGGAGGATTCAGATCTGAGGAGATATTGGTAGATCCAGCCTTGGAGAGTGCAGATCTGGAGAGATAGCATCAGATCCAGCCTTGGATGATTCAGATCTGAGGAGATATTAATAGATCCAGCCCTGGAGAGTGCAGATCTGGAGAGATAGCATCAGATCCAGCCTTGGATGATTCAGATCTGAGGAGATATTGTCAGATCCAGCCTAGATCTGGAAAGATAGCAGCAGATTTGGCCTTAGAGGACGCAGATCTGGAGTGATAAGGCACAGACCTGGAAAGGAGGATTCAGATCTAGCAGATCTGAGGGAGAGAGAACGCAGATACTGACAGGGAGGACGTTAATCTGATGAGGAGAGTCTGGTGAGTGAGATTTGACAGCGTTTTCAGTGGTTTCAGCCTGGAGGAGTTGATCTTGCCATCTGGAGGTTCTGTGGTCAGTATTTCATCTGTCTTCTGCGCTGTCACCAGCAGAGACAGCGTTTCTATTGGTGGGGGTTGGAGGATTGAGATCAACCATCTTCCAGTCTTCAGTTTGTAGCTCCATTGCATTCCAGCAGCATCTCTTCTTCAGCCAGCTAGGACGCTGTCCTTATTTGCAGCCATTGTTTGTCTGAGAGGGTCTCCACTTGCCTAGGGCAAGGATAGGTGCACTCATTCTGATTATCTTGTACTCCTCTCTATGTACTTTCAGATTAATAAAATGGCTTAGCATTCTCGCATTATATGTGTACTTGATCTACTATCTGGTTCCAGCATTTGTTTTATGTATATCTGTCTGGCATATTCTGTGTATTACTGGTTATTTCCCTTTGGGGATATTACACATTAAAGGATAAAATGAAATATTTTTATTTTGTGGTCCTATTGTTTGTGGGGTTCAAAATTCAAATTGAAAAGGCTCTCTCCAAGTTATAAGTTGGCCTCAATTAAATATGGGGTTTTTGGCTCCAATTAATTTAAAAATTTGAACTGATTTCCCTCTGTTTGAAGGTCAGCTGGCCCCCCTCCTAGAAGCCTCCACGCTTGCATAAATAAGGACCATTTTAGCCCTCCAAAAGATACATCGAAGGCATTGATCTTGAGCAAGATAAATCTCTGATTCTCTGCAGCCCTGAGTAGTCCTAAAGATCAGCGAAGGAGTAAAATATGAAAGTGTTTTGTCTTGATTATTTTTGTTCTGTTTGGGTTTGGGATTTCACTGAAAGTGACTTGAGGGTAATTCATATCCTTCTGAGGCTTACTCGGCCCTCTTCCAGGAAGAATACTGGAGCAAGTTCGTTTGTGTTCTGTGGAGACATTCGGCCTTCAAGCAGACTCTTTTATGGCAACCATTTGAAGCATGATCTGAACTCGCATCTGTTCTCTAAGACAAGACCCTATTCTGAGTTCATCTAAAACTTGGTTCTGTGGGTGTTACGAGCCCTAATAAGAGATCCAAGAGCAACTATTGAAGAAGTTTTAAGCACCACAGGCCATATTCTAAAGTGTTTTGGTAAGGGTGGTTCATTGAGGTTCTGAAGGCTATATGTGTCTTTTCTCCTGAGGCTATTTCAAGGCATTAACTGAAGTCTAATCAATCTGGTGATTTGGCCCACTTAGGGCACATTTCTGTGACAATTTTAGGAACATACTCAACAGATCTAAAACCCTCCTGCCCATATAATTCGCACCTCAAAAGGAAGTCATCAGTTCTAACCTGTCATCAAATCTTGAGGAAGCTTTTGTGTTGAGAAACTTCATTGCTCAGGATATTCTGTTTGCTAGCACTCTGGGCAATACTCTAGCTGCTAGCATCTTTCCAAGTGTGTATTCATCTAAGGCTGTGTAGGCCTGCTCCAGCTTAAAACAAATCGCGTGGCGAAGCAGAGACAATAAAGTTGACTTCCCTTTCAGAAGTCCGTTGAATCTTCAGTCAGTTACAAGGACTAATTCTTATGCTTAAAGGTTGACTGTAACAATTTAGACACAAAATAAGCAAAGCTGAGATTTCTGGTCAAAACTGAAGTTGATTAGTTTAATCACTTTAATGAATGGTTGGTTTCAGGGCATCTGTTGAGTATCTGTGGCCTCCCTTTTGTAATTAAAACAAGATATGTATAAGGTTCGATCTTGACTGGTGTGACAGACCTTTTCATCCTCCAAAGTACATACATTGCAAATCATTTATTGTCACTGTTGTCTTCTGTTCAGAGAAAAGATTTTGGTGCACTGTTTTGATAAGTTAAACCTTGCACATCGGTGGATTTGATTACTCTGATACTGTGGTATCTATACAAGTCTCTAAGTGTCTTTTTAAAGTGAATGAAGATAAGAGACAGTCAAGGTCAAGTGATCAGTTTACCAGGGTTTTCACAGAATGTCGATTGGGGCATCATTATATTAAGGACAGTTCCGTTATAACATTATTTGTATAAGCCAATTCTGCTCTGAAATGACATTGCATCATTGGGGTAATATTTATGCTTTGTCTTAGTCCTAATCAGGGGTTTACAAGGCTAATAATTGTTGGAAGCAAAGACAGGATTTTCTTTTAGATTTGAAGATCAGAGTTTGTTCCAGATCAGAATTTGTGATCTCGTCAAGGCAAAGGTCATTTTTTGTTGTGAAGGCACATTTTGGCATCAGAAGATCTAAGGTACATTGTCCAGGGATTTCATCTTTCAGTAACGGTAATTGTAGCCTTGAAGAAATCTGACACTCATTGTATATCTGAAGCATACATTGACAGTGAGAGATTATGCTGAGTAGAGATGTTATATGCTGCTAGGGTTTGATATGATATACGAGTACATTGATGCAGAGGATCCTTTTGAATCTCAGTTGCCTATACAAAGATGGTTGTTGAGCTGAGTAAGGTTTGATGTTGCGAACATCGGCATCAGGATAAAATCAGCAAGGGTCTGGAAAACCAAAAAATCGTAAAAATCGGGAAAATATCAGTAAAAATCGGCAAATTAAGATACCATAAAAATATTTTTAAAAATCGGCAAACATCGGCTAGGCCAAAAAATCGTGATTTCGAGATAAATGTTATCGAGATGTTCGCAACAGTGATATTGCTGACAGTGTGTATGAGAGATGTATTGCTAAGTGAGAGATTTTTGATATGCTGCTACAGAGGTTTCACAGTGGTCAGAATGTTTGATATGAGTTGACATAACTTGAGCTGAGTTTGACTGAAGCTAGGGTTTGATCTTTTGAGCAGAGGAATTTGTTATTGCTGCTGACGACCTTGTGCTAGTGTTCCAAATCGATAAAATCAGCAGATTATTTTGACAATATCTATTTTGTTGAGCACAGGTGGATCCAGTCTGAAAATTGTAAAATGTACTACACTTGTTGATTAGAGTGGCAGGGTGGTGTAAGGCAGGAGTGAAGTCTCCTTCAGGTTGAAGCCTAAGAACACTTCAGGGTGGCAAGGTGGTGCCAGGGCATGTTAGACGTGTGTAGGGCATTGGAGCATCCTTCCAGTAGGAGCTAGTAAACAAAGGTGTTGGAGCATCCTTTTTGTCGGAGTTGATAAAACTAGGGTGTTGGAGTATCCTTTCAGTGGGAGTTAATAAAACCAAGGTGTTGGAGCTGGAAAATCAGGGTGTTGGAGCATCCTTCTAATTGGAGCTAGGAAATCAAGGCAGTGGGGCGTCCTCCGGGTTTGAGCCTGTAAACCACGGGATTGGAGCCTCCTTCAATTGATGCTAAGAATGTTGGAAGTTGGAGCCTCCAACCCAAAGGCTCCGGCATTGGAGCATCCTTCCAGTAGGAGCTAGTAAACAAAGGTGTTGGAGCATCCTTTTTGTCGGAGTTGATAAAACTAGGGTGATGGAGTATCCTTTCAGTTGGAGCTAATAAAACCAAGGTGTTGGAGCTAGAAAACCAGGGTGTTGGAGCGCCCTTCTAATTGGAGCTAGGAAATCAAGGCGTTGGGGTGTCCTTCGGGTTGGAGCCTGTAAACCAGGGGATTGGAGCCTCCTTCAGTTGATGCTAAGAATGTTGGAAGTTGGAGCTTCCTAATTGATGTAAATTTTGAAGACCTTTATTAAGAAGTGTTCGGTGGTTTTTCTCCCATAAGGGTTTCCACCTAAAAAACTTGTGTCTATTGTGTTTAATATTGTGGATTGTTGAATGGTGTTGTTGATTTGTGTTTTGATATGATGTTAATGCTAATTAATGATCTAAAAATTAAAAGAATTAACTAATTGAAGTGGAATACTAATTCACCCCTCTCTCAGTATTTCCAACACCTACAGCGCTCACATTCAGGCCCTAGCACCCTCAAATTTTATAACTAGTGTATCTACGAATTTGGCATGCCCACCCCTATCATCTAGGTCTATGTCCAGACTTTATTGGTAATTAACCAAGGGTACACATGCCTAATCAGGTCTTAAAGACATAGGCCCATTTTCATGCAATTTAAAAATTTCTCCATTAATTTTTTCTTCTTTTCTTTGTTGTTATTACCTTCACACGCTTTGTCCCTATGCTCTCCTTAGCCCACTGAAATCCTTGGTCATGGACAACACCAGCTCCTGCAAATGCTCTCACCCATGTTTATTTCACATAGATTATCCATTCATACATAGCGTTGAGCATCATGCCATCATGTGCAAGAGTTCACGTTAACCCATGCTCTGATACCAGATGTTGGTTTTAACCCTGTACCGTTAATTGTTGCACACAAATTCTTAATAAAAACAAAAAAGATGCAATGGCACACGTGCACACACACACACACACACACATTCAACACAGATTTTAACCTAGAAACCAAAAATTGGGAAAACCAAAAATATTTTCAGTATATTATATTTTTATAATGTCCCAATACAATATGTATATATAGCAACATACATAAACCCCCAATCCATTAAACTTGGATTACAATAGAACCATAGTTCCAGATTTACAAAACGATTATTTGAACCACCATGAACCACAAAACTGCTAAAAGCTAGAACTATGTGCCAAAAACAAATGCAAATACCAACCAAAAAAAAATGAGGGTTTCAACCCTCCCATGTGACCCACCCGCTATGCTCGATGCATATAAATCGCATGTGGGGCTATAGTTGTACAAAGAATATAACACAAACCCAACATTATCCCACTTGTTGTTTTCCTTGCATATCAGGGGCCATAGGTTTTCTTGACCAATGATCCAGGAGAACAATGCCCATTCATTCTTTGCACCAAAAGAACTTCTCAATGCTCACAGACTTTGTTAGTGAATCTAAAACATCCTTCAAGGTGTCCAGCTTCACCAACAGCACCTTTGTTTCTTCAACCATGTCTCTCATAAAGTTATATTGAACATCAATATGCTTTGTTTTAGAATGATAAGATTGTACTTTACAGCTTGTTGTACCAACCCAATACCTAAACACAATATTTGTAACCATACTGCCTTCTTGCTTGCATGAGTCTACCATGTATTCAACTTCTATAGTTGAAAGTGCCACTATAGTGTCTCTTGCTCATCCAAACGATTGTTCCTCCAAATAAGTTAAACACATACCCACTTGTAGATCTTATGTGATCAGATCTCCAACCAAATCTGCATCAACAAAGCCATGTATGTCCACTCTGTCCAATATTGATCTTCCTTGGTAGCACAATCCATAACTAGTGGTGCCACGCACACAGATGAAAACCCCTCTTTACCGATCCCAATGCTCATTCCCTAGTTTTGGCATATACCTGCTCAATACTCCCACTGCATGTGCATTGTCCAATCAAACACAAATCATTGCATACATCAAATTGCCAATTGCACTAACATAAGGAACATGGGACATAACCTCTTCCTCTTCTTGTCTCTAGCGGCACTGGTCTACAAATAACTTTACACCTACACGAATAGGGACCTTTACCAATTTACATTCCTGCATATTAAACCTCTACAATATTGTCTCAACATGTTTCCTTTGATTTAACCAAAGCTTCATGTTTGTTCGATCTCTTTTAATTTCCTTGTCATTTCCAATCAACAACATATTTGGAAGACACCTGAGTTTTCACTTCCTAAGTGATTTCCTTGTCATTTTCAATCAACAACATATCATCCATATACAAGACCAAATAAATAAGATGATCACCAACTAATTTGAAATACACAGTAATCTGCTTTGCTCCCTTTGAAACCAAGTGCCAATAAATAAGTATCAATTATTTTAACCACATCCTTGGCAATTGCTTAACCTCATTCTAGGAATTTTCCAGCCTGCATATCTAGGAATTTTTCAGCCTGCATACCAACTCTTTCTTTCCCTACACTACAAAGCCTTCTAGTTGTATGTGTTAGAGAATCAGAAAGGCAGAAAGATCCTCTTATTCCTGATTATTTATTTGTGATCTTCTTTAGTTATTATTATGTTCTTATCTTTCTTCTTATCAGTTCATCAAGCAAATACACATAGATCGAGGACACCAAATGTAGGCCAACAATCAGGGCCAAACCCGTCTCGAGGGGAAAACCAAGTCGGTAATTCTTCCTTCAATAGTATTCATAACTTGGTAGTACAAGGCAGATCTCAACTATATGAACCATGAAGAATCTTTAGACACTTAAATGTCATGGACTAGATTCCTGACAAGGGAACTCTATCCATTAGTCACTCAACACTTTAGGCACCGCAATGACATGGACTAGATTCCTTACCAAGGCAATCTATCCAAGTCGGACTAAGATGGATTAAATCTTTCAGCCTCTATAGGTACCACCACAGTTACTTACTAACCATCAACCCAGGGAACTAGGTGCACATCCACCCGATGCCACCCTCCCAACCAGACATCAACACAAAGTGTTGGCCAGATGTCTTTACAGGCAATGCTTCACTCACAAAGCCTCAATAGACCTTGATCCAACAGATCAAGGATAAATAATCTCTCCCAATCAAACTAATTGGTAACCAGCATGTTATCAAGTCCTTCGAGAGATTCACCTGTGCAAACACAAAACCCAATCATCAATAATTTCAAAGCATAATCAAAACAAACTACGGGGTTTCGATGTTGCCCTTCAACTAATTCCAGTAGGACTATCAATAGAATCTTTCAGAGAAGATTCCTCTTCCTACTTCCCATGTCGCAACATATATTTCCATAATATATTCTCCAACCATGACTATGATTCTTACTCATGGACTTCAGTGAGACTTACAGTTGTTAGTCCCGGTCTAGTGCATGACACATGAAGTAGAGAACCATAATAATTTCTTCTTTTATCCAGGCTCCCTCTTAATGTAGGGGGACTTGACTTCTTCTTTAGGTGTTGGAGAATCTTTCATGGCTTCCATCCTTTTCATCATACTTATTAGCTTCTCATCTTCATGATGTACCTGCACAACTTTAGCTAGCAAATACAACCAAAACTATAGAAGCATAAAGTTAGCCATATCAGAATCATGGAAGCATTTTCAACTTTATACATATCAGATACCCAAACAAGAGACATATATTCTTCAACATTTTGCTAGGGACTTTTATCATAAACCCTAGACTATTTCACAAATGCCTTTCATTCTATCTAGGGTTTCACTATTTTTTTCAAAGGTATAATGGACCTTGCTAGAACATTTAGTAAACCCTAGAACCAGTATAGATCTACAAGATATCTAACAACCTTTAAAATTCATATGTTAGAATTTCCACTAGGGATTCATACAAACCCTAGATTTTATATAAAAGAGTCAATCAAGATTAACCACACTCAAACATTGTCATGATCAGCTTTCACTAGAGTTAGATGCATACCCTAGATTTCATCATTTATCAAAACATAACATGAAGAGCTTCTACTATGGTTTAGTGTAAATCCTAGAATTCAATAAACACATCATAAGTAACTTACACTAGGGTTCTATGTAAACCCTAGATTTTTTAAATTCTTGTCACACATTATATAGATCCAAATCAAGATACATACTAGAGAACTTAATCATCACTAGGACTTATTTATAGACCCTATACTTTTCAATCATCATCCTAGATCTTTTCAAACATTGACTAAGGTTTGTTTTCCGAACCCTAGAACTCAAGATCATTAGAAATTAGATCAACATACATATCTAGGAGATCACCATTATAAGGACATCGTATGTTAGTCAACATTAATACATCTAGGCATATATATTGTCCTAGACTAGGCTAGGGATTCAATCAAGAGAACATATACCTAGGAATTCCTAGGACTTTCCATAACAAGGGTTTTACATGTAGACCTAACCAAAACTTAGGGTTTCGGTTCATTGTCAAAGCAAACCGTTATTATATCAAACTTCAGGGGTTCGGGATTTCAAACAACATCATTTTAATTTTTCCAAAGTCTTTCAGTGTAATCACATTGGACAAAAGATTGTTATTACATCGAAGAAGCTAAGGTTATTGCTCGAATTGACCATTTTCATCATCATAAATTAAGGGAGGCTTTAGAGATTGAAAAAAGACCTGTCAATCTCGATAGAGACGACGGCTGGAACATTAGCAGGTGTTGGATCCCTGCCCTATACTCCTAGGCCTTATCCCCCCCCTCTTTTTTTTCAAAAATAAATAAATTAATTAATAATTAAAAATAAATAAAATAAAAATAATAATAATAAAAATAATAAATAAATAAAATTGGTCTTTTGAGTCAAACTAGCCGTTATTCTAATGGCGGATTTGACTTTATACTCATTAGTACATTTTTATAATAATATCAAATAAAAATAATTTTTTATCATAAATAATTTTTCTTCCTGGTCAAACTAGTTGTTGTTCCAACGGCTACTTGGCCTTCTCTACATCTATATACGCTTAATGACTCGATCTGATTTCTCATCTCGTCCTGAAGATGAACCACACTGGTTGGTTCGAAATGCGTCTTTTCTGGGACAATCTTCTGTCCAACGTGATCACACCGAAAGACTTTGGAAAAATTACTATGATCACAAAAGCATGAATTCAAACATCATTTTAACTCAAGCAAGTCTAGAGCTTCTATGATCGTATCAAAATCCCAAACTCGACATTATCAATACATTAATCATAATGGCAATAAATAACCATAATTAGGTTTAGGGTTTCACATATCATCAACATACCCTTAGGTTAGGGTTTTCTAGAGAACCTCTTTAAGGTTCTATTTATATAAGCAATCAGAGGTCATCAACATACCCTTAGGTTAGGGTTTTCTAGAGAACCTCTTTAAGGTTCTATTTATATAAGCAATCAGAGGTGTGTAAGGTGGGTAGATTCATGAGGTGATGAATCATCCCAAACAAAAATCCTTTTAGGATTCAGTAGAGCTAGACATAGCAGCAATTAGTAACATAGAAATGGATATTTCAAAGAGAGTATCAAGAATATATATTTTCAATACATACCTTTGATTCTTTGACAAACCTTTTGATTTGTGTGGCCTCCTTATTGGATCCTTGAAGCCTTCTCCATGATTCTTGAATATTTAGCAGATTGGTTCCTAGACAAGGAATAGAGGTAGACAAGTGATTAGTATTTAATATAATCAAAATCTTAAATAAGTACATGAACACAAATAGAGGGAATGAAATACTTATCTTGAGGAGTTGTTGTGGGCTCCCTCCCAAGCTTGAGGGAAAACCTAAAACTTTTAAAACAAAGAAATACATATCCAAGAAGATGTTAAACCTATACTACATAAAATATACAAATGAAACATAAGATGGAAGGGACTTAGTAGTGTTGTCAAGACAATCACTCCTATAGTGTTCTTCTCTTTTCCTACTTCTAGGGTTGTCAAGACAATCACTCCTATAGTGTCCCATCTTGTGACAATGATAACACTCAATCTTGGACATGTCAACCTTCTTTAGTGGCTTCTTGAATATTCCTTTATGATGAGCAACATCAACATTTGATACTTCTTCATTGTTGGTTACCATGGAGACTCTTAATTCTTCTTGACTGCATGTTGTCCATAGCTCTTCAAAGGTGGGTGTTTCTTTCCAATTGGTGAGAGTTGAAGCAAAGGAATAGAGGTAGACAAGTTATTAGTATTTAATATAATCAAAATCTTAAATAAGTACATGAACACAAATAGAGGGAATGAGATACTTGTCTTGAGGAGTTGTTGTGGGCTCCCTCCCAAGCTTGAGGGAAAACCTAAAACTTTTAAAACAAAGAAATACATATCCAAGAAGATGTTAAACCTATACTACATAAAATATACAAATGAAACATAAGATGGAAGGGGCTTAGTAGTGTTGTCAAGACAATCATTCCTATAGTGTTCTTCTCTTTTCCTACTTCTAGGGTTGTCAAGACAATCACTCCTATAGTGTCCCATCTTGTGACAATGATAACACTCGATCTTGGACATGTCAACCTTCTTTGGTGCCTTCTTGAATATTCCTTTATGATGAGCAACATCAACATTTGATACTTCTTCATTGTTGGTTACCATGGAGACTCTTAATTCTTCTTGACTGCATGTTGTCCATAGCTCTTCAAAGGTGGGTGTTTCTTTCCAATTGTTGAGAGCTGAAGCAAAGGAACCCCAAGAATATGGTAGTCCCAAAATGGCTATAATCATTAGTTCTTTATCTGGTACTATTTCATCAATGGCAAGAAGCTCATCCCTTATCCTTGCTATCCTTACAATCAAAGAGGAAACAGTATCCTCTGTCATCTCAGTAGTTCTTAGTTCATTCTTCAGGGTTGCCACTTTTCCAATGTTCTTGATGGTGAATAGTTTTGACAAAGCCTTATACATTTCCTAAGCATGATCAATATTTGCTATGAAGGGGACAAGATTGTCCTTTATGCTTTCAACCAACAAAGCCATAGCTACTAGTCCAATTCTCTGTACTTCACCTTATCAGCATCACTTGATTCTTTTGTAGGCCTTTTCACTTTTGCTTTGACTAAATCTAAGACCTTGTTCTTTTCAAGGATGATGTCAATCCTTTTCTTCCAAGACCTATAATTTGTAGCTCCTTCAAGCTTGTTATATCCCTTGATAGTGTTAGACATCTTTGAAGATAGTGGAGACTCCTTTCCTTTAGTGAACTTCTTATGACTTCCTTGATCAAGTCCTTGAGACTGCCTTTTTCCTTCTTCTTTCACCAAAGCTCTGAAACCATGTTAGAGAATTAGAAAGGCAGAAGGAGCCTCTTGTTCTTGATTATTTACTTGTGATCTTCTTTAGTTATTATTATGTTCTTCTTATATTTCTTCTTATCAGATCATAAAGCAAATACACATAGATCAAGGACACCAGATGTAGGCCAGCAGCCAAGGCGAAACCCCCCTTGAGGGGAAAACCCAGTCAGTAATTCTTCCTTCAATAGTAATGCTTGAGCCTCTAGACCTTGACCAAGACTTCCTCCAAACCAAGTCAGCCTTCCTTGTGATCCTTCCTGAATCTAGCAGCAGCAGCAGCAGCAGTAACAACACTATGATGACCTGGAACTTCGACCTTTCTTCTTAAGACTTCGATCTTGAGGTAGAGACTTCGATCTAGCTTCAAATACTTCGATTTAGGCCCAATACAACTTTTCCAAGCAACAACATTCAGCAAAACAAACTTTGACTTCCTCCTCCCTTAGCAGCAGAACCTTGGCAATAGTTGTTGCAGGAAAACTTTGAGAATTCCGATCTCCCAAACTATAGATCCAAATGCAGAGAGAGCAGTGCCAAAAATTCAATTTTCTTCAACTCTATAAGTGCGCCCAAAACCGAATCCAAAAATTCCTACTCCTTAATTTCACAATTTCTCCTTGTTGCAGCGACAAAATCAAATTTCTGAGTTGTAGTGAATTGGTTCCAAGTGAATTCGATTCCACTGTATATATAGGCTTCTGATGGGTTCGAATTACTGGATTTGAGACCGACTTAGTGTGGAGGCTTCATAAATCATATTTTACTCAATACTTGACCTAATTGCATGATTCAAAAGCCCAATATGGATCAATTTAAATCTGCAATAAACCTATAGACTCACAATAAAACCTAGAAGTCCACAATAAGGACTTTGACCTAAAATAAATATGACCCAAGCATGAAACCCATGCTTTAATAAGCCATTTAATAATAATTTAAATTATTTTCTTTATTCTTTTGACAATCACAATAAGTATTGACTCAAGTACAATTTCTGAAGACCGAACCTAGTTACATTCTTCAACAATATGATGTAGATTTCTTCTTCCAACTCCCCATGTAGGAATGTTATTTACATGTCCATTTACTCTACTTTGAAATCAAAAGTAGTAGCAACAGATAAAAGAAATCTAATAGAAGTTAGCTTGGCAACAAGAGAAAAAATCTCTCGCCAAAGTCAACTCCCCCTAACTGGGAATAACCTTTTGTTGTTAACCGTGTTATGTATTTCTCCACTTTGCCTTTTGCATTCAACTTCTTCTTAAACACCCATTTGTTTCCAATGGGCTTTCTTCCCGCTGGCAACTCCACTAGATCCCAAGCCTCATTCTTGTCTAAGGTTATCATTTCTTTAACCATGGCCTTTTACCAGACTTTGTCGTCCATTGAATCCATTGCCTCCCTAACAATTCTAAGGTCATCACCTAGTAATAAACAAAGCAAAATTAGAAAAAAAATCATGTAGAGTATACTTCTCTATTTGCCTTCTTTCCTGAACCAATACCCTCAATACCAAAGTATGTGGTTCTTTTTCTTTTGATTCAGTTCTTTTGTAGAGTCTTATTCATCATCCTTCGTTTTAAACTCTATCTTCTCTAGTTCTTTCTGTTAGAAAATGTAAAGTGGCAGTAACTATATCTTATTTTCTTAACCTTGATACTTGCTTGTGAATCGTAGTTATCTTCTTTATGTTCTTCAGTTAGATCTATTCATCAAACAATATCAAGAAACATAAACAACACAAGAGTACACAGATGTAGGCTCTCATCCAGGGCAAAACCCCTCCAAGGGGAAAACCCAAAAACTCTTCTCTTCTTAGAATTTGCTTCAAATGAGATACAAAGAACCAATCCCTAGACCAAGTCCTTCTCCCAATACCAAGTCGACCCTTCCTCAAGTCCTTCCCAGATTTTGTACCAAACTACTTCTTCCTTGCAATTTTGACATGCTAGCTTCAGCAACTTCAACATCCCAGCTACTACTCCTCGACCTGCAACTTCGGCCCAGCTACTTCATCCTTGCAACTTCTTGGAAACCCTAATACAGCCTCCTTCTGAGACCTACTTAGAGCAAGACAACTCTCCAAAGGTCAACAAGGTCTAGACAAGGGTTTTCCCTCTTCCAGCTACACATTTTCTACTTCGTCCTCCAGTAACTCGAACCTACAATTTTGGCCTTCTATTGCAGCCCAGCAACTCCAAAATTTCGCACGTGTGAGAGAGATAGAGCCCAAAGACAAGAAATTTCGGCCTCCCAACTTCTTTCAAAACTTTGCTCTCCTTCTTCTGCTTTTCCCAGCTATAGATCAAACTCTTTCTTGTAGATCGAACTTGTGTGAGTGTGTCTCCAAATGAAGTCGAACTGCTCTTTATATAGCCTTCTCAAGGGGTCAAATTCCCTCCTTTAGGCCGACTTGAGGATCCCATGGCCAACTTGTACTCTAGGAGATTTCAAGACTTTCTAGACTAGAACATAATTCTTTTTACAATTACAAATTGCCAAGAAGGGTCTTATAAACATGATGTTGACTCCTTTTACTCATGAAAACAAATCCTAAGACCTAACAAACCCTAGAAGCATGAAGAACATGCTTTTACCTAAAAGACCATCAATAATGAGCATGAAACCCATGCTTTAACAATAATAATTTTTTTTTCTTTTTCTTGTTTGTTACACAGGATACAAATTTAAATGAGTACAACAATTATGAAGACTGAAACTAGTTACATTTCTCAACACTCCCTCTTAACTAGGGAGGTATTCATAATTGTACAACCAGTACAACATCATATTTCAAACTGAAGAGTTCTCAAGAAGAGTCGGATTGATAATTCATATCGTAAGCATCATCATCATGACCAACATTGTCCCTGAGGCCTAACTCTACAAGCTCTACTTTAATCAAGAGCATTATTATGGCAAGGCTTTATGTGTGATATCACACTACCTCTCTAAGGTACATACCCCATCCGGATGCCCACAAGGTATGCCCTTTTAGGACTATTCTTATCTTGGATCTCCATACCTGAGTCCTCAAAGAAAATCGAACCTCTTCGACCACTCTTCTACCGAATTCCTATCCCATCCTCAAAGAGTGTCAGTCCATGGGACTACTGCCTCTCTTGGATTCAAATCCTCAAGGAGCATCAGTTTGTTTTCCTTTCTTGGATGATCTATCCTCAAGGAAACCAGAGATGCTTACCCAATCCTCTGTCATTCTCTCTTCATCCCTAGAAGAGGAGAATGAACATGTGATGTTCACCATCAATCCCTCTCAATCAGATATTACATCCCTATTCTCCCTTAATCTTGAGAATAGAACCATGCTCCTTTTTCACGGAGACTCTTTTTGCTCCCTCTCAAATCATAGGAGATTCCTTCCTTCCAATAACGAAAGCCAACATCACAATCCTTCTAGCTTGTCTTCATCAGAGTATCAGCTACTAGTTCTCCATAGCTATATGGTTCCCTCTTTTCTTCACATCTCTTGCATCAAGCGTGCTTCTTTTCAAGGTATCATGGAACCATCTCCACTCTTCGTTCTTGTGGCAGGATCTAGGTCATCTCTCTTGCTCATCACTTTCTTCTTCAACCATGAAGGCATTGCATTGGGCTTTCTCAAACTTCAATCTTGATAATGAAAGTGATCTTCCTTAACCTTCAGGTTATCTTCTCGCATAGCTAGCCTTTAAATCCCAAGATGGACTCATCTCGATTTCATAGTTTCCAGGTACCAGATATTGAACTTCCCTCAATACTCTTCATTCATACAGATGACCTTGTCCCAACTGTCATCATGTATTCTTGCAACATCATTTCCCAGTTGCCAAAATAATATGTTAACCAAATAATATGTTGCTTAAGGGTTCCAAAGCTTAAAACATTTTAAAACATATTTATAGCCAATAAAGATACATTTCTCAGCCTTATTATCTAGCTTACTTATGTTTTGTTTGCAACATGTACATAAGCATCGCTTCCAAATGCCCTGAGATGTTTAAGAGATGGTTTATTACTAGTCCACCTCATGTGGAGTCTTGTCATCCAACGTTGATGAGGGTCATCAATTTACCACGTTACTTGCAATATCCATTGCCTCTATTCAAAATTCCAATCCTAATCCGGCACCACTGAACATGGTTCTTGCTTTTTCCATCAGCATCATGTTCATCCTTTCTACAACTCCATTCAGTTGAGGTGTGTATATAGTAATCTTCTACCTTGCTATACCACACAAATTCCAATCCTAATCCGGCACCACTGAACATGGTTCTTGCTTTTTCCATCAGCATCATGTTCATCCTTTCTACAACTCCATTCAGTTGAGGTGTGTATATAGTAATCTTCTACCTTGCTATACCACACTTCTTACAAAATTACTTAAATTCACTCCCACAAAATTCTTCACCATTATCCATCCTCGACACCTTAATTTTCTTCTCTGTCTAACTTTTCACAAGATCCTTAAACTCTTAAAATTTGTCAAAGGCTTTAGATTTCTTCCTGAGTAAATAAATCAATGTATTCCTCAAGAATTCATTTATAAATGAGACATAGTACATAGATTTACCTAGAGATGCAACTAACACAAGTCCAAACACATCACTATGCACCAACTGTAATATTTCCTTTTAGCACCAAAGAAGAATCTTACCTAGTTTTGCTTCCCATATAAGAAATGTTCATAGAAATCAAAATCCAAAGAGCACTTAGACATACCTTCAACCATACCTTTATCATGTAGTACTTGATGGCCCTTCTCTCTGATATGTCCTAGTCTTAATGCTACAACATAGTCTTTTCTCCAAAGATTGTAGGATTTTTTCCTTCTTCTGCTCCACTTTCATGAATAATGGAACTCTTGCACACGTCACTAATAATGCTTTCTAGCAACTTATACAAAGTTCCAATTCAAACTCCCTTCAGCAATACCAATGCTCCTTGAACCAACTTGCAGGATTCCTTTTCAAACATTTTTTTTACCCCTGCATTGCTTATCTTGCTTAAAAAAATCAAATATTTGGCCAATATTGGGATGTGTAGAACACGAGGGAGTAGTATTCTAATCCTTCCATACATAAGCTTCAACTTGAATTTTCCTCATCCTATGATTTTGTCTATCAAGTCATCTCCTAGGAAATCATCACCGCCATCATACCTTTCGTAGAACACGAGGGAGTAGTATTCTAATCCTTCCATCCATAAGCTTCAACTTGACTTTTCCTCATCCTATGATTTTGTCTATCAAGTCATCTCCTAGGAAATCATCACCGCCATCATACCTTTCATATTGGCAAAACCAATCCCTATGAGGAGTCATACAAAAAGATGCCCCTAGGTCGACTAACCATGCCTTGTGATCTACATGTGTGCTTGAAGAAGCCAAGTACACATCCCCTCGTTTGTCTGAGGAGGTTTTTGCTAATGTAGAAGAAGCATCATTAGATCCTTTCCTCTTATCAACACTTTTGGATCTACAATTTTTCTTGTAATGCCCTTTTTTTCCACATTTTAAGTATACATTTACGAATTTTCCTAGAGACTTATATCTTCCTTTAAATTTAGATCTCCCACTTAAGGAATTATTTATATTTCTATCCTAGGAGCGTCCTCTTACAAACAAGGCACCTGCATTCTGACTTTCCATATTTTTCTTTTTCATCTCCTCTAATAACAAGGATAAGATTATTTCATAAAAACTTAAAATAATAGCATTAATACCTATGGCAACAACAAGACTATCCCACAAGTCTGGTCAATGGTAAATAATACAACATTTGGATAAACTTATCTTCATCCAAAATCTTAATATCAACAAATAATAATTGACTTATCACATTATTGAGGGCGTTTAGACACTCTATCACTAAGTCTCCATCCTTCATCCTCAAGTTATACAACTTCTTCCAAAGGAACAATTTGTTCACTAGGAACTTAGACTAATACAAAACCATAGCGCCTTCATCGTAGCTTCTCCTTAAACATTCAATCATACTAAAACTGAGAGACAGCCATATTTTGCTCTTTACCTTCTAATCCAATTTGGTCTAGTATTTTGTCAACATTCTCGTCGATGCATTATCGAGATGCACAACAATCCATTGATCTTTGTCCATCAAAAGATCTTCTATTTTGAGCTTCCATAGCTCAAAACTCTATCCATTAAATTTCTCGATCTCTATTTTTGAATTGTTCGCCATTTCCTTTCACCACGAGAATCAATACTACAAATCTCCCACTGTAACAAGATTTTCCACAAGCCCAAGCCAAACTACTTAAATACCAAATATAAGGCAAGAATGTGAGAGAAATAATAATAACAATAACATAGCAACATGCACACATAAACACACGGGATTTATCATGAAAAAACTAAATTAGGAAAAACCAACCAATAGATCTATTATTTCCTTGACCAAACCCAGCCAAGCTGACCAAGTGAGACTTCACCCCTCACCTCTAGGCACATTACAATGGAGTATCCCCAATCCTTTTAAAGGCTTCATTCCATGTAATCCACAAGCTTTAATACCATGGGCTACCAAAATCATGGACCTAATAACCACCATTGTTGACCTAACTCGTTGACTTTTTCACTGTGTCATGTTTAACCTTTTAAATCTATCTATTGCAGGAGTTCACAATGTGAATAGTAAGAATAGTTATGGTGTTGCGCCAAGAACCAAGGAAATTCGCACTCGAGTAATCCCAACTAATGAAATTCCAATTAATATTACTATTTCTAAATACAAAAATGTATGTTATCCATCAAGACTTCAGAAGGTGTTGCATTTGACTTTTCAAAGTCAAGATTTCAAACCTTACGCCAACTTCATCATCAAGATAATCAGAAGTCAAAGAAGAAGAAGTTGATCAAGGAAACAAATAGAAAGTTGGCAGAGAGAAGCAACAAAAGACTAAGGGAAGCACAAGTCGACCCAGGAACACAAATAGAAAAACACTGTGACAATTTAGCCTTTCTACCCCCTGTTTCTATATATGTGGTCATAACTGTAAAGGCTAATGTGGAAACCATGACTGTCTGAGAAAAACCTTGTAAGCAATTCAAGTATTAAGCTATTTTCTTGAAAATGACAAAAATATGAAATGTTGGCCTGAAGAGAGGAACGCACAGATCCAAGTCTGAGGGAGAGCAAAGAAGTCGGAGAGTGCTATATGGTGGCATAACAAATTGCACCACCACCTAAAAGTTGAAAGGATACAGTTGGACAAGAGGAAATGGCCACGTTTTCTTGATTCCACAATGCGAGGGGAGGAAAATTCAGCAGTCTCTAAGGATATAAAGGGCCTTTTTACCCACCACCAGTGAGGGACCCCTATAGGAGAAATTTTCTCCTAGATTTGTTTTCAGCCAGCAGCCCCTTGCAACCACTAGATAGCTCGATGTGCCACCATTCACCGCCACCTGAGCCAGCTATTGTGTGCCTTCACCCATTTGTCATAATTGTATGTTTGAAGGTGGGCCTTCCAACCCTGAAGGTATGACTTTTCATTATGTAATTGGGTGCTTCTGCTTGCTTTTCTTGGGCAGAAAGAATGGGCTTGGAATATACTCTTGTTCCCTTGTCTCAACCTAGGGGTTAATCTTGTATCCTAGTCTTGTGGGATCTCCTCTATTGGCCACCAGCTTTAGGAGAGGCACTACATGGGGAGGCACTACATGGGAAACCCTAATTTTGGTTGTGTGGTCCTACTTCCCAACACCATATATTTCACTCCCCTCTGCTCATTACTAGCCCTTTTCACATTTTCCCCATTTGGGTCCACAAGGTGTTGGCCTCCCCTTCCCCTTGTCCACACCTTGGATCGGGCCTGGAACAATGCCCTAGAGGTTGATGCAGCTAAAAAAAAAGATAAAAGCGTAATTTGGCCACTTACAATAGGAAATGTACCACAAAATGCAAAAGATGGTCGAGACATAAAAATTTAGCACGTGAGCAAAAGCCAAACATGAGCTCTACCCCCTATCACTATGGCCATCACCCTGGTTCCTAGAGCCTCTATGAGTGCCCCCTGCATCATTAAGGAACCCATGATTGTCCCAACCCCTGGTGGGCAATGAGTTGCCTAACCTTAAGGTGTTAATCATTGCTTCATCATATGCATCATGCTCTCATCCCTTGGAGCCCTAAGCAATAAAATGAAGAAAAATCAATAAAAGGCAAAAGGCATATGGAGAAGGGTGGAAACACAAAGGCTAAGGTAACTTATGTACCACGATTTCTCCCTCCTACATTCATACAACCAAGGTGTGGGCTTCCCTCATTCTAGCTTTCCTTGTACCATGGCATGTGGCTTGCAGCCTTCCCTATTGCCCCACTCTGTTCCATCATCATTTCACCTGACATCTGCCATTTGATGGATGTACCATGGGCATGTCAAGCCCTTAGAGCTTGAAACCACTTAATGGGATCCTTTACTAACTTCTCTTGTCAAGCAAGGAAACACCTGTACATTTTGAAGCCCATTTGGAAGGGCATGCCACTATGAAGTGTCCACTTCTGCCTTTGATTAGCAAGCTTATTTACTCAATTGCACTAATTATTAATTGTACTAGAAGGTAAGGAGACGCATTAGATCTTATATAGGATTGCAGGTGGGTCTTGACTCTTCACCTTGGACTTGGTCTCCCTATACGGGGTCAAAGCCCTCCAAAGGGTCATAATGGCACTTGTAGGGTGAGCAATGAGAGCCATGGACTTCCACCATTGCAGAGCATCCATTACTATACCATGGGCTTCTTCAACGCCACACAGTGCTTGTTCGTGCCCCAACGATACAGAGATGATGATGCACTTGGGCCATGTTGCCCAGTCCGCCAGACATTTGCACCCAAAACTTGGCAGTTGATCCAGGGCCCATATGAGGTTTTGTCTCATCCGGAGGGAAACGGGGGGGTAGGTATCATCTTCTAGCCCCCATTGATGGAGCATTGACTTGTTATTGAGCCACTGGAGACCCATGAGACCATTGATTGTGCCCCACAGCCACTTGGGAGCACCACTTGATGTTTTGCTTGGAAATCAAGGGGCCACCCCCTTGATCATCATTTATGGAGCCCTCCTCAATGGCCCTTAGAGGACTCACCTTGGCCTTCCAACGACCCTTCTTACTTGATTTTGCATTATTTCAACCCTTCTTATTAAGGGCTTAATTAGGCTAAATTAGACCAAATCAAACTTAAGGAGCCTCATAAATAAAAGAGGCCTCATTTGTATTTCTCATCATCACTTGGATTTCGATCTCTTGTGAAAACTTGAAAAGAATTCAGACCTGCAATTGTTGGATGAAATTGGATGTTTGGATTCATTTTGATGTATGGAAAATTTCGCTATCTTGTCTTGGAGCTTCTCTTTGAATTGTTGATGGATGGATATATTCTCATTGTCTTGTATGTGTCTTTTTATGTTATATTATTATATTGTTAAATATCTAACGTGTGGAATATCATGTCATGATCCTGAATGTGCCCTAATTTAATGCAAATTTATGAGAACACTGAGATTATTGGATATATTGCATGCATTACTCATGAATAATGATAAATGAATGTTCCTAGAGGCTTATTTTGCATCTTGCAACCTTGAAACTCCATCAATCATTGTCAATGAAGTATAAATATCTATAGTAGTTGTGTAGTTGCCTCCTGTAGGGCTAGCGAAGCTGCATAGGTCTCCTTGATAGAGCAAAATTCTTGAATCAAAGAATTCTCGACTTCGTTTCTCCCAATTGATAGGCACTGGGTCTGGGATCCTTGGTGATCATATCCTCATCGAAAAATCTACTCTCACCTTATCTTTCCTCCTTGTTCTTCGTCCCTTCAAGGATAAGTAGCCTCTCTAGGGCTTGGTGCGAAATCCATTTGGAGTGGGCTCTTGCAAAACCAATTGGACAAGCTTCTGTGTTGGTGTTTCCTCTAGTTCTCCTCCAAATTTGAGGCAATTCTCACAGTTGAATCTCAAGACAATTGATGTCCTAGGGGCTTAGCCATCATACCAAGTGGGACCCTTGAAGTTGCTTTTGACTTGGGGATTCCTTGAAGGTTTGTAATTTAGTACCATATCATTCAAAACCATTTCTCTTTCTTGTACCCTATCTTGTCAAATACCTCAACCCTAGGTCTAGCATAGCCATTCTATCAAGGGGTTTTTCGTGGAATGCCATCCTAGCTTCTCCCAAAGCTCACACCTCAATTGAGCCTTTCCATATAATGAGCCATTCTTGTCTCACTTTGAACCCTAGAATAGACATATTGATCACAAGTGAGGGAGATTGGGACTCATCTTGTCAGTGAAAATCCGAGAAGAAAAAGGGACATAGGTTGTGGTGATAGGGGGCCTTTGTCCCAAATTGGTGTTGTGCCCTCTAGCTCTAGCCTATATACTAGGCCTGCTAGTTTTTGCAGCAACAGGCTTTGAGGAAAAACAAGAGGCAAGAAGGAAAAACAAGCAAAGGGAGGAGAGACAACAGAGAAAGAATAGCGGAATGTTGAGGATGAGCGCAAGAGTAATGCTAGAGTTGCAGCTAAGATCTATACTCTAAAATTGGGTGTTTTCCCCTATATTGATGTGTTGAGGCCATTGGATTATGGTGTCCAAGCCGAAATGGCCAATCGCAGGCTTAATGGAGGAGTGAACTACAAGTGTTTGTTAAGTAAGTTGATAAACCACTATGTGCTTGTTGAATAAGCTAATAAACCACTTAGTGCTTGTTGAATGGGTTGATAAACCACTCGGGTGCTTGCTATAAGGCTGATAAACCACTAGGTGAGGTAGTTGAATCACTGTGTTGCTTACCAAGAAGGCAGAGAAACTACTTGGACAGTAGGCTACAGGATCCTATTTGCTTGCCTTGAAAATACAGTTGATTAACCACCTAGATAGTAGATTTGGACTCTTGGAACTAAGCAATACCACAGTTAAGCTTTGGTTGAATTCCTTAAGCAAGCATCCCCTCAAACTTTGGATGTGACTCAAGGATGGTCAGCTACAAGAAAGATTGTGGTGGCACCAACCTATGCTTGGGTGGAGAGTTAAAGCACCTCCTTCATTTGTCAATCGTTTCAATTTATTCGGATAATATGATCACTTATGCATAAATGAACTATGAATGATGAGATTGTCTGATATGTTATTAGCAAATTCATGGTTCATCACTACTCACTACTCATGAAAGGTTGTTGGATTCATTGCATGTTCATTGTGAATGAGTTGCCTTATACGTCCTTATGGTTATGTGAACTTCTAGCATTGTGTGATGGTTATTATCTTCATGAACTGTAAGGTTACTTATATGAATATATCTGGTTGTATGAGGTTTTTCTACTAACTTGTTATTACAAGCGTTTCTAGCTATCTAACATGTTTATGAATTTAATGGCTCATCGCCATACTTAAGATTGTGGCCTATCTCATGTGTTGTATGTTAAATGAGGATTCAGTTAAGTGTTAATAGTCACTTGGTTTAATATTTTGATGTGGTGATCCTATGCTTTATGCACTCTTGTATATTGTTGGGGTATCATGAGGTTCATTGATTAAAAGCTTGGCCTGTAGTGTTCTTGTGAGATTTGGCCTTTGAAGCCATTTAATTCTATGCTCGGGATCTGATGTAAAGTAGGCCCTGTTGGTGCCTATGGACTAGCTTGGACCTAGCATAGTGCCTATGATGATCTTTTCTCACGTCTTGGCCATTGCCTTAGAAAACTGGTGCTTTGGTAAAAACACTAGTTCTTCAAGGAATTCTGTTAATTTCCTGTGAATTTCTTGTTTTACAAGCTTTAGTACTATCCGGAACTCATACGAGTTTGGATGGCTCTCTTAATGTATCTTTTCTCCGAAGCAGATACTTCATAATTTCCCAAATGATTAATTGTATCAAGATACTCAAGGGGGCACGAATTTCCCATCTCATTCGTGGATGCATCCAGATGGAGGAGGTATGGACTCAATGAAAATGGTTTGAATTTAGTTCGAACCAGATTTTGGGACATGCACAATTCGTAGTCGGAGCCCCAAATGTCTGTAGAGCAGGATCTCTCTCGACGCAACAAAGTAATCCAGAGGTCTAAGGGTGCGTCAACAATGGATCAATGTGTGACACCCCGAATTACTCTAAGACCAAATATAAACTAAAAGTATTGCATAATGTCGAAGGGAGGGACCTGGTGGGTCCCATGTTGAGTTCACGTGGAAATTGCCACGTGGACCCACTGCTCACGCCTCTTTTCCTTTGTTTAACCGTGAACGACGCGATCGTGATGACCTCGAGCGATATGACCTAGACATGGAGGCGAGCCCCTTTCATAATGACTTGTCAAGGTGACGTAGAGGCCACGTGACCTTACCACCGCCAGTTGTTGGGAAGTTCAAGTATGTAGCATGGATATATCGGTGGGGAAGACGCTGATCCAGCTGTGGTTTCGATGCAGAACCTTGCCACCACCCACCACTCTCCACTGTAACCAATGAGTAATGTAACCTAAAATGCGCGATGGCAGTGTAATGGCAACAATGACTACCATTGTCGGGGTCGTCAACTGAGGGGACCATCCACCACTCCTTGGATCGCCCTCTAAAAGGAGCATGGCCAGATCAACGACCCTCATTCGATGTGATGCCCCCCTTGTCCGTTGTGGGTTAACAAGGGGGTCTTACGTGGGGATTCTCGTGAAGGGCCCCACATTTAAAAAGGATGCCACCTTGTGGTAGCACAATCATAGTAAGGACAGATCAAAAAAGGCCTACGTTGACCTCGGGGCCCCCCAAATCTGTCGTGAGTTAACCAAGGGGGGTCTGAAACAGGGAACCACCTATGTAAACCCACCTCGGTTTTCGAGAACTCGAAACTAGAAATAAGGGAAATGTTGCAAAGCAGAATAGGGAAGGGCTAGGTGGGGCCCATGCCTGAGCTCACGTGGCAGTGCCACGTGGCAACATACGCAACCTAATAACATTAGCTAAACTTCAAGGGAGCATAACTTTCAATCCAAAAGTCAAATTGAGATAAAATTTATATGACCAGAAAGCTCTCAACGAGTTGAGCACGATGGTGGTATCTGTTTTGAGGTTTGAATAAGTTGTAGAAGAGGATTTTTGTGACCCCATATTCATAATAGATCTTGGAGGTCGGGCCTATTGACCACTCAAGTATTAACTACCCATGAACAAAGTACATTTAGAGCAATCAAAAAATTTTCAAATTTCATCATCATCATCATGCAGCTTTTGGTCTTCAAATGTAATCCAAATTCTGCATCCCTATGGGCCATTATGTAAAAAAGATTCTAGTATATTTATAAAGCCATGTAAAACATCTAGGTAGCTTAAGATTTTCGCTAGGGTTTCACTCTAGGGAGTTTTTTTTTTCCTTAGCTAATTATTTATGTTTTCCAACACTTCATAATTAGTAGAGTTTTTCTCCCGAATGTACCCCAAAGCTAGAGTGGGGCTTGATGGTGAAGTCTTAGGTGAGTCCTAGTATCTAGAGTCGATGTAAATTATCATACTAGATCATGTCTAAAGTGTCACAGAATTTGGTTGTGTCTAGAGGTCAATTTTAATTGTCAAAATTCCCCTTCTAGATGGGATGTCTATGTAATATTTGATAAAAAGACCTAAAAAGTGTCGTCTATAGAAGTTATAAGGGGTATGAGTACTTAAAATTACACCTCAACTCCTAAAATTTCTATCTAGACACACTTTGAGGGTGTTAAATATCTCTAAACCCCTCTAGAGTCATTATTTCTATTTTCCGACAAAAAATAGCAAAATAATTAGCCGAAAACTAGACAAAAAATTAAAATGAGGGAAAATAAAATTCTCTCCAAGTAGAAAAATAATTAAAAAATGGTGAGGACTTTCCCAAAAAAGGAATCAAATCAAAAAATGAGAAAAGCCCCATTTCCAATGCAAAAATATCCCACAAGAAATTCGTTGGGCTAGAAGAAAGAATATTTTTCAAGGAAATCAATTTTTTTTTGTCCAGGTGGTTACTTTGAATGAGAAAATTATGAGGAAAATATTTTAGAAGACATTTCAATGGTCCAAAACCACTCCAAAGTCAAAGAATGGTCCATCTAGCTCATCCATCAAGGCCAAACAAATATTTTTCCTCTAGATCTATGCAACAAATCAAGGGATCGAATTTTTTGGAAGCATCTGGCCATGGATCAAGTCAAGCTAGCCGTTTTTTTCACTTGGAGGGTTCTATCTCTCTCATTTTCTATATAAGGAAGCTCTTGCCCCTCATTGTATCATCGTGAAAATTGTAACTGAGCTCTAAGTCAAGCTCTGTTGGTCTGTAATATTTTTTCTAGAGTAATAAAAAAGTTATTGGGGTCAATTCATGGTGGTGTTCCTCTTCTATTTTCTATGGAAAATTCTTTATGAATATTGTTCTTAATGCTCTACTTGGTTTGAATTCAATAACTGTTATTTCACTTGCCAGTTGTGGATTAACTATTTGCACAGGTATCTTATATTAGTTCTCGAGTTAGAAAAGCATTTCAAATTTAATCGATCCTCTAGATCTTTTGGTTTATTGTGTTATCTAACCCCTTGTGATCTATCAATTGTATCTTAAGTGTGTACAGATCATTTGTGATTCAGATCTCGGGTGTTAGAGGACGTCTTTGGTTGGACCAGCCAACTCCCAAGACATAGAAGTTGAAGAGCTCACTTTATTTGGTTTCAAAGACTCATCTAACGATTTATTTTGCAGAGTTTTGGCTATTACTCATCTAAAATTATCTATCTCATTTATCTCTCTCTATCTATTTGTGCATTAATTGAATAGATTTGCTATTGAGAGCTATTATCTACTAATCAAAGAAATTATATTCCTTGAATTAGCTCTTGTAAATTTGTAAATAGATCGTGTACATATTTTTCCTTCTAACCATTGTATATATTTCACTCGTCTTGTATATATCGATTTGGGATTTTTCTCTTTTCATTTCCTTGCAGATCTGAAGAGAAGGACAAGTGTTTCCTTTGGAATTTGTTTCGCAAGTGGATTTGTCTCAAAAAATCAAAGGGAAATCGATTTATTTCGAAGGCTAAACCCTCACCCAGCCTAGAAAACTAGGGTTTTAGTGCAACGAATCATTTCTTTTTAGGGTTGTCTAGCATTTAAACCCTCTCTCTTCAAGGTCGCAAGCTTAGAGGCCTCTCTAGCCTCTTTCAAAGAAGAACTTTTAAATTTTTTTAAAATTGGTTTGTGGCTTGTTAAATTTTATTGAGCATCTTTTTAGCCTAGTCCCAGGGCTTTTGGCACCTATTTCACCTAACTGCAAGCCCTTTAGGGCTTTATTTTTCTCTTGGTGTCAAGTGACTAACCCTTGGAATCTTTGCTGAGAAAATCGCTATATTTTGAAGGGTTTATTCATCAAAATTTTAACAAGGAATTTGGCATTGGAACGTTAATCCTTTGAGACTATCTGTTGGAGGATAGCCACAAGCTTTGGAAGGCATCCTTGTCCTAGCCCAGGGCTCAAGGAGGTTTGCAAACCCTTATCATATCTTACGCACATTTACTTAAAGGGTTATGAAAAAACTTTAAGAGGTTAAAGTCTTAAAAAATTTGCAAATCCATCATATTAATGTCACTAAATTTATTTAAAATTTCTAGCCTTTCTCCTTGCTAGCCCTAGTGTTTTTGGGAGTTATCTTCATCAAGGTCGTGGGCTATTAGAGGATCAGAGCAAGTCGTTTGCCATTAAAGTTTCATCATCCATTGACTTGTAGCTTCTTCTTTGATCTATTGAGGCTCGAAGAGAGATTGGTTGTTGTATGGTTCTATTCATTTTTGTAAATCTCCTTAAGAATTGAAGAGCCCTTCTCATTGTCAAAAGGGTTTCTTCTTCCTCTGTAATATTAATAATAAAAGTGATCCTATTCTTGAAGGGAGCTTGGGATTCAATCCCATGGTCCCCCTCCTTATTTAAAAGGGGAGATCTCTCATCTTCTTAGCTTAGCTTCTCTTTGCATTAGTCTTAGATCTGATTACTAACCTCTTTTCTTGCTCACATTTGATTAGTTGGAGTTTCATTGTCATCATAGCTTAGATCTAATCTTTTGAGTTGCATCTCTTCTTAGTCATTTTCTTCTAATTGCTCTTGTCACCAACTTGGGTACTTGATCTATTTTCATTTGAGAAATCATCCGTCTTAAACTCATTTGCATTCTAGATTTAAATAGTCTTTCTATTATTTTCTTGTTAGCAATCTCATCTCCCATCACTTACTTGTGCTTTCATCATATAATTATCACTTGTTTCAATTGTCATAATATAACATAAGTGAAGAAAATCTTAAGGAGCATTATTAACTAAAGGCATTTGAGTTATTGTTTCTAACATTTTGATCTAATTATCATCCCTTTCATTTCTATTGTTTCATTGAGTAATCTTAAATTTGCTTCATTGAATCATTGTTGTAAGCTAATAATCTTGTGTTTTGAGTGATTATTATAAACCTTGATTATAAGTGATTTGGCATTTCCTTTATTGAAGCATCTTGTTACAATTGAATCTCATTGAAGCATTGGTATTTGCATTTTAGATCTAGACTTGCATTCTTAAAATTTACCTCCAAGCATAAGCTTGGTTGATAGAAAGTTTTAAAACAACCTTCTCCACTATTCGATTTGAGAAGTTTGACCCTTAAACAACAGTTAAAACGAGTGACCTTACAATTCTCTTGTGGTCGAATCCCTTGTAGGAATGGAGGCACTTGGGTTGCTAGAAGCCCTAGCACTTCTCCCAATAACCTTGTTCTAAGACAAGTTTTGACAATTGAGGAGGCATTCACCTTAGTTTAGGCATATAATTAAAATTAACCAAGATCTTGCATCTCACATAGATAGATCTTGCATTCACTCATCTAACATCGTCGTTTTGCATTTCAATTGATTATTGTAATTGGAATTCTGAGCTCATTCTATACTTGCAAGTTTTACATCATTGTGCTTGTCATTTTCAAGCTTATTGTCTCTTAAATATCATCTTTACTTGAAGTACTAGTTTTATTTCTCTTGCAAGCTCATCTCTTATTGATCATATCTCTAATTGCTTTTAATCTATTGATCTGTTGTACTAACCTTGTCTTGCAACATTGCTTATCTTGTGACTTGAAGTATCATTTCCTTATTTGCAAGTCTTATAATTTATCTTTAAGCATTGTTATAAGGCACTGGTCTTTCATTTTTATCTCACTAAGTGTCATATTGATTTAATTGAATCTATCTTTAACATCCACATTGCCCAATAATAATCACACTTGCCAATTAATCTTAATTCAAGTTATCAAGAAAAGTAATTGCCTTGCCTTAGATCTCCTAGACTTGTTGTTTCAACAAGTTTTCCATCCTTTAAGGACTACCCCCCATAGCTTGCCTAGGAAAGAGCTTAAACGGAGTGAGAAGGGAAAAGGTGACAGCCCCTACTCTGAGCGTTGTGACATAAAGACTATACCTTGCAGGGTTGGAAACTTTTCCCACATCTAGGTGTACATCTTAGACGACAACATTTTTTGGCGTCATTGTCGGGGATAAGTTCATCTTTTTCCCAGCATTCGACATCTTTGACCCGACATATGCCACATTTTTTGGCATCGTTGTCGAGGATAAGTTCTCCTTGTTCTCGATTTTCCTTTTACTAACATTGGGTACTTAGCATATTGGATCTTTGGGTTTAGATTTCTGTTTGAGTGGCGACTCCATTTGTTCCACATTATATAAGAGCATATACTAGAAGGCATCCAAGTAGCTTGGTTAATCCTACTCCTGAACCTAAAAAGGCTTTTAGAGTTCAATTGAACAGGCTCTCTTCTCATAGAGTTCTTGTTAATATCGAGCACAAAGCTTTATCTGATATATATTTGTTTTTTCAGGGTCCAGCTCAACAAGACATCATGAATGATTTGTTTTCCCCCTGTAATTTTGCTAACATTCAGAGCTATCCTCATGATATTCCGGAAAAACTATCGAGAAGTTGCCTTATTTTCAAGGCAATAATGTGATTAATGCTAATGACCACATTAAGAAGTTTGATATTTGTGTGGGTAAGCGGTGTGTTAATGCTAACTATAATCATGAGGATGTGAAGATGAGGCTCTTCGTCCATTCTTTGGAAGAAGACGCTATGGATTGGTTTCATGATTTTCCTAATCATTTGTTTGATTTGTTAAGATCGATTGTTGGTGTCTTTAAAGATAAATATGGAGATAAGAAAGAAGAAAGGTACTTGCTTAGTGCTATTAGCACCATAAAGAAGAATGAAAATGAGAAGATTGAAGAATTTAATAAGAAGTTTAATGATATTATAAGGGATTTGCATCAAGATTATAAGCCTCGTGCAAAGCCTCTTTTGGTATATTATATCAATCCATTTCCCGGTGATATTGCTTACGAGCTATGTCGCTCTAAGCCTAATGATGTAAAGGTTTCCCAGACTCTAGCTAAAGAAATGGAAAAATGTAGAAAAGCAACTGGGAAATTGAAAGGAAAAGAAGTTAAAGAAGTTGATAAGGATCACATTAAATAATTGACACAACTGATTAAGGATATGAAAATTGATCATGCAAATCAAATAACTTCCTTTCAAAATCGTTTAAACAATATGGAGAGGTCTAAAGGATATAAGATGCAAAATAATAGAAGTAATAATGCATGGCAAAAAAAGGGCCCTTCTAATGAGCAAAGACCGCCAAATCTACTTGAGTCTGCAAATATTGTTGATCAATCTTTGCCATATTGTAGACCTTGTGATAATATTCATGATGAATCTACATGTGTTGTTGCGAAAGGAATCCTGGATAGTGGAATGGCGGAGACAAGTGATCAGATAAATGTAGTTGGTAAAGAACATCACTTGTTTATCGAGGATTGGATGGAGGTTGTAGAACATAGTCATGACTTTGAGATGCTCCAATCTTCTTATAGTATTATTTATTTTAATGATGAGAAGGATTTGATTACTAAGTTGTATGGGGAAAAGCATTCTCGGGAACAAGTCTTAGAGATGGCAAAAGATAAAGGATTAACTTATCAGCGGGACCAGAATGAAATTCATATTACCACTAGAGCTTCTAACCGTGGTTTGAATATTGACTTGGGAGGTCAAATTAATAATGCAAAAATCTTGGTTCTTGTCACTGAGATTCTAAATATTTCCTCTCAAAAATCTAAGTTGTTGAAGGCTATTGATACTCCTCGTGTTGATGTTTCTCGTGAAAGGGCTCTTGAGGTTGTCTATCAAGATGCTCCAGTATATTTGCAAGGTATGGATAAGGATAATAAATAATCATCAATCGTTTTATATTACTTTGCTTGTTAATGGTTTTCTATTATATAATTGCATGGTGGATTCTGGTGCATCAACTTGTGTCATGACCAAGAGGGTCATGGAACAACTTAATTTGAGAATCTCTAGACCCTATCACAACATATGTACCATGGATTCCAAGAGAATTGAAGTGCATAGTTTAATTAAAGATTTACAAGTTCATTTATTTGTATATCCCAATATAATGATAGTAATGGACATTGTAGTGATTGATGTACCAGATGCTTGGGGTATGTTGTTATCGAGAAAGTGGGCTTCCTATCTAGGAGGGAGTATTCAGATAAATTGGTCATATGCTATGATTCCTTCTCCTAGAGACAGTGGTTTTGTTAGACTTAATAGGGAGCCTAAAAGAAGATTCCATGTGGAAGACCCCAAGAGACCCCATAATGAGATTATAAAGGAACAACCCAATCTTGGAAACTATTCTATCCTGTTTAACTCCATAATTCCTTTGGATGAAAAGGCTAGTGATTTGAAGAATCAAGTATGGCATATGAATTTCGATGGTGCGTATTTTAAGCATGGTAAGGGTGTTGGAGTAGTGCTTAAATCTCCCCTTGGTCATGTTTTCAAGTTTTCCTATAGATTGGAGTTTGAAGCTACCAACAATGTAGCTGAGTATGAAGCCCTTTTGTTGGATATTGAGTTAGCAAGAGATCTAAAGGTAAAATTGCTTAGTGTTAAGGGAGATTCTAATCTTATCATTCAACAGGTTAAAGGTAAATTTTCATGTAAGAATGATAGACTCAAGAAGAATTGAAATGCAATCTGGGACATTATAGAGTTATTTGATGCGTTTAATCTTGAGAATGTCCCCAAAGAAAAGAATAGCCATGGTAATGAGCATGCAGTTGCCGCATCTACCTTGTAGATTACTGATGGAATGATAAATGATAAAGTCAAGATGGAAGTTATCTTTAGGCCTTCGATCCCTGATAATATTGACCATTAGCAGGTGTTCGATGACGAAAGTCAGTTGGTTCGTTTCCTTAATCATTTGGATGAATTTGAAGATTTTAATATTGGTTCTAAGGAGGAGGGATCCAATTGTACTAATGCAGATACAACAAATCACACTCCCAGGAACATTGTAGCTTTGGAGTGACACTTTGACAAGCACGATGCCACAAAGAGGAATGAAGAAATGAAAATCGATCCAGGGGAATTCATTGACGTAAATATTGATATTGTTGAGGATCCAAAGATTATTAAAATTGGTAAAGGTACTACTAAGGAAGAAAGAAAAGAATTGATAGATTTATTTCATGAATATAGAGATTTTTTAGCATTTTCTTATGATGAGTTGAAAGGTTATAGGGAAGATATTATGGAACATACTATCCCTGTGAAGGATGAAAATGCTAAGCCATTTTGTCAAAAACTTAGGCAAATTAATCCTAAGTTAGACCCTTGGTTCAGAAGGAGCTTCTGAAGATGCTCGCAGCTAGAATTATTGCGCAAACTCGACATTTGCCCTGGTGTTCTAATTTGGTGATTGTTAGGAAGAAAAATGGAACAGTTAGACTCTGCATTGACTTTAGAAACCTTAATTTAGATTGTAACAAGGATAAAAAAAAAAAAATTACGTTTAGACTAATCCTAATCTTTCCAATTTTTCTCCTCCCATCCCACCCACGGGTTTCAAACCGGTGACCTTGCAAACAGAGTGCCTTAAGAGTGCACCCCATCACCGACTGCTCTACACCACATGGGCTTAACAAGGATAATTACCCTTTGCCTAACATTGAAAATATATTGCAAAGAGTAACGAGTTCAGGAATGATGTCATTGCTAGATGATTTCTCTGGTTACAACCAAGTCTGGGTGAAGAAAGAAGATAGACATAAAACTACTTTCACCACACCATGGCGAATGTTTGAGTATATCAAAATGCCTTTTGGGTTCACCAGCTGGAGCAACATTTCAAAGGGCTATCGATTATGCCTTAAAGGGTTTAATTGGTAAAATTATTGAGATTTATCAAGATGATCTTATAGTATTTTCAAAAGATCATGTCATATAGATCATCTCAGACAGATATTTAATAGGTGTCGAGAGTATGGAATATCAATGAATCTGGATAAGTTTGTGTTTGGAGTAACTAAAGGGAAATTGCTTGGTCACATCATTTCCAAGGATGGGGTCAAGATTGATCCTGAAAGAGTTGAGGCCATTCAAAATTAAATCAAATAAAATCAAAGACTCTAGAGGTGAGAAGGTGCTTGGTCTTGCTTGGTGATGGAGGTAACATGTTGATGTTATAATTTGATCCATATCTTGTATGCTTAGATCCCTGGAGGAATATTGTTATCTTAAGGGAGTGATTAGTGTTTACTTTTCATTTGGTTGACTTGAGCATTTGATCTAATCACCATGGGTACTTGTGAACAACTTACCTTGATCTTGTTCTCTTGCAAAGTCTCCAGTTATTGCTAACAAATGTGTGGAGAAGTTTTGGTGTAATTGCAGGTTACCCCTAATATACAGGGAGACTAGGGGTATTCATTCAAACCACCTCCAAAGGGCTGCCACATTTTGATCTTAGAGGAATATTCAAGACTCCACTGGCCCCTATTTGGCTCTCTTCCATCAAATGAATTTCATGAACTTTCATTACTTGTTTAAACTTACATTGAAGATTTAGAGCTCCTAGACTCTTTTAAAGGACTATTGTGTTATTACAAGTGCCATTTCTCCAAGGAAACCAAGATTTCCTTGCTTTTCCTTGGGCAAACGAAATTTTTCCCAAACGAAACTTTTCCCCTTAGATAATTAAATTCTATAGTTTGACAAAGCTTAGGTTCTATTTTTTGCTCATGTTTGTTTTGGATTTTCCATGAGATATTGAGCCCTATTGATTTTGTTATTTGGTTCTCTTATTCATGAGTTCATAGGGCTGACTTGCAAGCAAGGAAAGCCTTCCCTTGAACTCCCTTTGGACTGTTTCGACTTAGGAGTTTTTTGGGCAGCCAGAGAGCCCCCTTTAGGGACTGATTTGGCAACCTTTCAGGCATCTTTTAGTTGACTGTTTTGGGGTAGTGAAAGGCTTTTTCTTGGATAGACTTGGAGTTTCCTTCTCCTTCAAGCTTGGTACTTCCAAGGATTCATCAAAGGAGCCTTGAAATTAGAGCATTGTAACGTACCTTTCTTGGGAGTACTTTCGAGGAAATCCTCTTCTCTTGTAACATTTTGGTGGAAGGACCTCTTTAAATTTAAGGGAGTCTTTCTTTATATTGCTTTTGGGTTGTGGGTCTTGAAGAGCCAAACTCAAAAGGGACTTGTAATTTTCTATTTGCTAAGCTCTCTCTTTTGTAATAAAATTCTTTGGGAAAGAGTACCATTCCCCTTTGAGGGAAAAATTTGTAAACTCTTCCCAAAGAGCAAAAAGTCCATATCCTCCTCATCATATAAGGGGATCCTCACTTAATAAAATTTAACATTTTTTGGGGAGCTAGTGATTTTCCCCTAGGCATCCCCCCTCCTCCTTTTGGGGAAGGTATCTTTCTGGAATGGTTGAGTGATTTATTTTCGTTGCTTTCACTTTCATTCACTTCACACTTCATGCAATATGGCTCATGGTCTCTAAACTTTAAAGTTCACACACAAATTATTTGAATGAACCATATGGATTAATTTCACTCTTTTGACTTCATCTATTTGAGCATTTCTTTTCCTTGAGATTAACTATTGTCCACATCCTTATCTATTGCAATTTCATTGTCTACTTGCCTGAAGTTTCTCATAAGTTGCTCTTGTTCCGCTTTCAAAGCATCATCTATTTATGCAAGGCATTTGAATCGCAAGTTTGGCAATTGCAATCCTAAAAATTACCTCCAACATAAGTTGGTTGAAGTAGTTTATGTTAGGGATCCTCTCCATCCTCTGCTTTCTTATTCTAGGATTAAGGGAATGATAAACACTTGACTTGCTAGATCATGTTGGGTCACCCAACGTTGGATCTACTTGCAAGTGGGTTGCATGTGAGAATTCGGGGAGCATACGGAGCCTTAGCTTCCTCCTTTGGACCTCCTTGCATCTTTCCCTAACCAACGAGGATAAAGACAGAATGGAAAGTTGAATTGAAACTTATTAAATTTGCATGTTGTAACTTTGAATTAATCTAGTTCCAAGTGATAACCTAACTCAAGCTAAAATTAATAAATATAATTGCATCAATCATCACAAAGCAAGTATATTTCAACGTAACATTATCTAAACGTGGTTTCATATTTCAGAGTTAATTTTGCAACTTGATTCATGAGCATTCCATTCACCATCCAAACATTTCTTTGGGTTGATGAATACTTGCGGCATTTATTAAAGTTGTTACTCGCTAGCACTACATTGGAAGCATCTATCTTGTGGGTTTGGTCTACTTTCCAAGTTGTCTGCGAGAGTTATATCTTCACTTGGAATTGTTTCTTTTAGCAAGCATCTACTCCTTGGCATTTGTCTCATCTCAACACTTGTGAATCTATTTATTGCTTATTGAACTGGTACCTCTCATTTGGATAATATATCTTGAGGCGTTTCGTTTTTGTGATTAACTCCTAGGAAAACTAACTTGCTAGCTTGAAGCTAGTTGAAACTTAGAAAACTTTAGGGTCTGTTGTGGCTCATTTGCATTTGCCTTTGAAATATTTTTCAAAACACCAAAAAAGCATATATGATAGAAAATATAAAATTTTGTGTGTCAAAGAAGAATTTTGATTTATATATTGGTACATTAACATTACGTGATGACATGTGAGGGTGGGTCAAGTCGGGCTCATTCACGTGCAGAACAGTTCAAGAGCCGGACCGATGGGCATGCTCAGAACATTGCACGCCGAACAGGGTCGAATCGGGCTCATTCGCAAGCTCAGGAGGGGCCAACGCGGCAGAACACCGAATAAGCTCGGGAGGGTTACACTATGGAGCAAACAAACTAATTTCCCAAAGGCGGAGAAAGAGCGCATTTCCCTTAAACACTTAAGAGTTTTGGAGGAGGCGCAAAGGGAAAAACGAATGGTCAGGATCAAAGCGTAGAACTGAAGTGGAGAGATAGACGACAGAGATTAAATCGCAAGTTTCAAAGGATAGGCGCGGGAGGTAAGTAATAAAGTCGTCGAAGTGCGACGTGCGATGCCAGGTGGGACCCAATCGCATAGCGCACATCGCAAGTTTTAAAAGATAAGTGTTAAGGAAAAGGTTAAAGTCAACGAAATGCGAAGTGCGACGTGGCAAGATGACGTGGCAGACGACGTGGCCCTAGCCTGCATACCGCAGGGCGCAAGTTTTAAAAGTTAAGGGCAAAGGGTAAGTGTTATAATCATCAAAGTGCGATGTGCGATGCAGTGGGGCCTGATCGCGAATCGCGAATCGCAAGTTTTAAAGGATCACCGCGAGAGGTAAGTGATAAGGTCGCTGAAGTGCGATGTGCAATGCCAGGTGGGACTCGATCTCATAAAGCACATTGCAAGTTTTAAAAGATAAATGCTAAGGAAAAGTTAAAGACGATGAAATGCAAAGTGCGATGTTGGCACGGATGCGATGTGGTTCCAAGATGAAATCTAAAGGATTTCAAGTCCGGGCTTATGCGGTTATGCGCCATTTTATGAAGAAATAGGCAGAACGCGGCAGAAAAACTCGGGTAAGTGACCCGACGCAGATCAAAGGAGAAGAGGCAGAGTCGGGTAGCAGGTGATATGATTGACAGCGTTTGAAGCACAGGGGCATAGGCAGAGTTGGGCAGAAGAGCGTATAGCGGCACTATTGGGAGCATGAGAGCTGGGTCAAGTCGGGCACTAAGGCATTGTTACAGAGCTGTGCAGCCGCTGCATCATCTCAGCACTTCGGGAGGACGCATCAGCAACATCAGATTCAGCAAAATGAACAATATTTGCAGTTTTAATTTGTTTTCTCAAGTATGATTGCAGAAGTAATCTTAACAATTTAGGTAGTCGAATAGTTTCAAGAAGTTCGGGAGTTACGAACCACTGTGATGTATTTAAGTAGATAGAAATAAAGAAAAGAGGTTCTAAGTTTTGGACCTCTGGAGGATTGTTAATTTGGTACTGAATTTTCTGAGAAATAAATGAAAGAAGATCAAGTTTCCTGCAGTTGTGATGTTGATATGTCTTTCCAATTTCGCTCTATGTTTATTCCTCTTTGAATGAAGTAAAGTAATGTAGCAGCTGGTCTCTTAATTACATCTGTGAGTAAGAGTTAAACAACCTTAATTTGCGCTCCTTCACCTCATCTCTTCTTTCTTCACAAAATCCTGATGAAACTTTAAAATAATAGATTCTGTGTTTGCAGCATATTATTTCGAGTTTCCTCTCTCTCCATGAATTTCCTCTTAAACTTAAAAGTCATAGATTCTGTTTCTCAGCATATCAATTCAAGTTTCCTTTACAGTTCTTTTCATTTCATTCGGATATCCGCAGTTTATGGCATTGTGAAGGGGCTTTCATTATATCAGATTATTGAGTGTATCAAAGAATTAGATTCCAAAGGTGTTAAGCAGAGGCCATTTGATATTATAATTGTGACATACATTTACAAAATGTCTTAAGCATTGATTCCTTACCACAGCCAAGGGATTGTTTCTTGAGATATAACATTTTTTGGCGCCGTTGCCGGGGATGAAGAAACGAAGTTTATTTTCCCTGGTTTTTTTACATTATTTCCTCTGGTTGTTCAGTGAGGAGGAAATATTCGGCTGTGTTTGTTATTTTCAAGATTTTGGCTTTCAAAAGACCTCACACGAGGTCAGATACCTCATAGCAGATGGTCCCTGCTTTGCTAGATCCAGAAAGATTGGTTTCTAAAAAGGCTCAGAAACCCAAAACTCCTTCAATACCTGATCCATCATTGCCTGCTCCTGGCAGCAATTCTCATAACCCTTTGTTGAAGATATTTCCAAGGAACTCCCTTTCTTGGAACAAGATACTCCTTCCACACCCATTTATTTTCAAGAACCTCAATTAGAAGAACATTCTTTCGAGTTTGTTTCTTTTACCTCCACTCAAGCTCAACCAAATATAGTTGTTGATCCCTCTACTATTGTCCATCAGCCCACCCCCATATTAGTTTTGCCTCCACCTTCATTCACTTTCACAGCAAGTTCATCAACCTCAACCACCCAAGGAGCAGTTAACCAAGTTGTTAATATGGCAGCACCAGCTTCTTAATGGATAGATATGCACCACTAAATCTTCCACAACCAATGAATGTCATGCCTCAAGAATACCTCAAATTACTTCCTCGTTTCACTGGAAAAGATGAAGTAACTGTAGAACAACATTTACCCTTGTTTTTCACTTTCGCTAAGAATTTAAATGTAAAACATCTTGATGTTGTGATGAGACTATTTGTGCAGTCTCTAAGTGGAGAGGCTAGGAAATGGTTCAAAGGTTTACCAAATGATTCCATAAATGACAGGGAAGAGTTAGAAACTCAATTCACTCAGAGATGGGGAGAGAAGAGAGATCATGGTTACTCATTGACTGAGTCTAATGCAATTAAAAGAAAGCCTAATGAAAACATTTCTGAGTTTGTAAAAAGATTCAACAAATTGTACATTAGTTTACCTATAGAGATGAAGCCCCCCTTGTAGGAGTAAAGGTAGTTTTTGTTGGGGCTTTTGAAGCTGATTTTAGCTTTACATTGAGAGAGGGAAGAGCCCCCACTCTTGAGCAGAAACAGACAAATGCTTTAGAGATTTAAGTTAATATGACTGCAACTGGAAAGGTGAAAGGGAAACAGCGAGTCCAAGAGAAGGGGAAGGCAAAAGAAGAATCATCACAAGATCTAAGAATTGAAGATATGACAAAGGTGATAAAAAATCTGACAAATAAGCTAGCTAAGATGGAATTGGAAAATAAAAACTCCCAAAGACAAGTACAACAAAACCGAGGGGGGTTTAACCCTCAATTCAGAAGACATCCCCTGCAAATCTTGCAGAGGGAAAGATGAGATCAAGACCAGGTTTAAGCTCCATTGTATATAGAAGCAGCACCCGGAGAGCCAGCAGAAGATGACCAAAGGGAGGCCGAGGATCAGGTATCTGCTATGCATGCAATAGAAGAGGATGAAGAGGAAGATGGCGAGGGAGAATATGCGGAAGCTGAAGTTTCTTTTGATCAAGATGAAATGGATGAATACTGTAGGTAATTCACAGATTTCATGCAAGCTGAGTTGCATAAAAAGTATGATTTGAGGTCTAGAAAGAGATCTAGAGTGTAGGATAATGAAGGTGAACAACAAGGTTCCATTCCTCCTCCAATGGCGACTCCACTACAAAAGGACCCTACGAAACAAGTCAGTAATAAGAAACAACCTGTAAATTCACTTAAAAGAACAAATGTGCAGCAGGGTGAATCTTCCCAGAACAAATAAGTTGACACTAATATCTTGGAGAGAGTTATTCCTGTACCCAAACAAGCAGCAAATTCTAGAAAGAGTGAAGAAGAACCTGAAAAGAGTGTTAAGCAAACTCATGCTTTCAATTTGACAAAAGAGTTGGAGAAGGTCAAAATTCAGGTGCCTCTTCTAGAATTAGCCAAAATACCAGCTTACAAGAAAGAAATTTCAGAATTTATTAATCTCACACAAGTGGAAGACATAAGTGACACAGTGAACTTACAAGAAGAAAAGCCAGTGGTCACCTTTGGTCCTCAGTAGAAGAAATAGATCCCTCTGTTCCACCCTTCTATATTTCTCTGTTGCTTCATGATTATACTCTACATAATTGCATGTTGGACTCAGGAGCGTCCCATAATCTCATGCCATTGTCTGTTATGAAGGAACTTAACTTGCAGATTACCAAACCTTATAGGGATCTATATTCATTTGATTCCAAAAGGATAAAATGTATTGGGTTAATTAAAGATGTAGCAGTTTCGTTGGCACAAATCCCAGCAAAGAGTATAGTCATGGATGTAGTGGTTTCTGACATCCCAGCCAGGTTTGGAATGCTCCTGTCAAGATCTTGGGGAGCAAAGTTGGGAGGTGTACTAAAATTAGATTTCACTTATGCTATCATTCCGGTTTCTAATGGGGAAGAAAGGAGGTTGTACAGGGAAACAAGGTTTGTGAAGACTACCTCCAAGAAAGATGCAGAAAATTCCCCCATTTATAGTCAAGAAACAGAAGACCTTTCTTGTTTCATGAAAATGAAGAATTTGCTAAAGACACAAGGAAGCAGCTCTCTTCAGCAGTTGTAAATAATGAGCCGCACTCAAGGAAGATTTGGAAGTGCTACTTTGATGGTGCCTACTCCAAGGAGGGCGCAGGTGTTGGATTCTTGTTGATATCACCAGAAAGGTAACCTCATGCCTTTCTCATTTAAACTAGAATTTGATTCAACAAACAATGTGGCTGAGTATGAGGCCTTAATCTCAAGCCTTCAAGTTGCTAAACAAATGGGAGTTCAATGTATTTCAATTTTTGGTGACTCTGAATTGATAATAAGACAAATTAAAAATCACTGTCAAACCAAGCATCCGAGATTGAGATCATATAGGAATGAAGTGTGGGATCTGGTAGAAAACTATTTTGAAGCATTCAATTTTCAGTATATTCTGAGGGAGGAGAATAGATTGGCCGATTCTTTAGCAGTTGCAGTCAGCACCTTCAAACCTCCAATAAATCCAAGTTTAAGGTATGAGATTGAAATTAGGCATAGACCTTCTATTCCTGATAATGTGAAATATTGGCAGGTGTTTGACGATGATGAACAGATAAGTCAGTTCCTGACCATGATTGGAAACTTTGAAGACGCTGAGATAGACCAAGAGGAAGAACAAACAGAGCAAAAAGCAGAAATAAGAAACCTTAAGCAGTCAATAGGTGAACAGAATATTATCCAATTGAAAGATAATGTGCTCCCCAAAGGGTTGGTTCCCCTTGAAAGATTATTCGATGCTAATGATGTTTTTGTTGATTCAAAGAAAACACATCAAGAAGAAGAGATGGAAGATTGTAATTTGGGAACTCAGCAAGAACCCAAAATAGTAAAATTGTTCAAAAGTGTTCCCAAAAACTACAAAGAAAGATACATTGATCTTTTTAAGAAATATATGGATGTGTTTGCCTGGTCGTATGAAGACCTGAAAACATATGACAAAAGCATTATTCAGCATGAGATTCCATTGAAGGAAGGACTCAAACCACACAGACAGAAGCTCAGACATATCAATCAATTATTGTTAGCTCCAACCGAAAAAGAAGTGAAGAAACTATTGCAGGCGAAAATTATAGTCCCTCTCAGATATTCAAACTGGGTTTCTAATCTGGTCCCTGTAAGAAAGAAGAACGGAGAGATAACACTGTGTGTAGACTTCAGGAACTTGAACCGAGCATCTCTAAAAGATAATTATCCTTTGCCGAAAATGGATTATGTCTTACAAAAGGTGACAGGAGCTCACAGGTTGTCTATGGTTAACGGATTTTCTGGGTATAATCAGGAAGCAGTAGAAAAAAAAGATCAGCAGAAGACTGCTTTCACTACGCCCTGGGGCACCTTCATGTACGCAAGGATGCCATTTGGCCTTATGAACGCAGGTGCAACATTTCAAAGGGCCATGGACATAGCCTTCGTTGGTGACAGGTTTGTAGTTATATATCTGGATGATGTAACTGTGTTCTCAAGGTTAGATGATGAACACTTGGAGCATTTGCAAAAAACTTTTCGAAAGTGCAGAAAGTTTGGCCTGTCATTAAATCCCGAGAAATCTTTATTTGCCTTAGAAGAAGGTAAATTATTGGGTCACATAGTTTCTAAACAAGGAGTAAAGATTGACCCAGCAAGGGTGGAAACCATTCAGACTATTCCTTTACCCAGAAGCAAGAAGGATATCCAGAGATTCCTGGGAAAAATAAACTTTCAGAGGAGGTTTGTGCGCAATTATGCTGAGATCGTGAGAAGCATAACAGATATGTTGAAGAAAAATGCAGAAGTGAAATGGGATAAGGAAACAAGAGATGCACTTGCTAGAATAAAGGAAGCACTGCAAGAAGCCCCAGTTTTGATTAGCCCAGACTATCAAAAAGCCTTCCAGGTATTCTCATTTGCATCCCCCACTACTATTGTTGCTATGTTGTTGCAGAAAAATGAAGACAATAAGGAGCAGCCAGTTGCATTTTTCAGCAACGTTCTCAGAGATGCTGAGCTCAAATACAATATTCTGGAAAAACAAGTATATGCTTTGGTCAAAACATTGAAAGCCTTCAGGACTTGTGTTGCAGTCCCAAATAACTACTTATGTTCCTAATTCTGTTGTGAAGGACGTGCTGGTCCAAAGTGATGTTGAAGGAAAAAGGGGGAAGTGGATAGCAAAAATCCAAGAGTATGATTTGGACATCAAACCCGCCAAGTTGGTCAAGGGACAGGGGTTAGCGAAGTTGTTGACAAAGACAAATTTTCAAGCCTTGGGAATTAATCTGTTGGCACCAGTGGATGGAGCAGTAAATGAAGAGGGTCAAAGCAAGTTCAAAACAAATATCCAATACAATTTTTTGTGCTCTGCATTACCTGTGTTTCTTTTCCTGTCCAACTTCACTGAATAGAACAAAAGACAGAGCTCTCAAGCTCAAGTCTCTGGCATATGTTATCATAGAAGCGAAGCTATACTGGAAAGATCCTGCTGGTATTTTGTTGTTATGTTTGACCGAAGGAGAATCTACTGAAGTCACCAAACAATATCATGAAAGTCTGTGTGGAGGACATTATAGCTGGAAGGTCACTGCTCATAAAATTCTTAAGTCGGGTTTCTATTGGCCAAATTTGTTTGCGTATGTTTATAGACTGGTCAGAAGTTGTCAGAAGTGTCAGTTGTTTGCTGAAAATAAATAACTTGCTCCATTACCTCTCATCCTAGTGTTTATTGAAGAACCTTTCAGGCAATGGGGATTGGATTTTATTGGAGAGATCAATCTGCCATCAAGCGAACAGTTCAAGTGGATTATGACTGCCACTGATTATTTTACAAAATAGATTGAAGCAATACCCACTAAGAAGGCGAATGACCAAGTGGTGATGAAGTTTCTGGAGGAAAATATTTTCAGCAGATTCGGATGTCCAGTCAAAATTGTGACTGATAATGCTCAGGTATTCAACTCTACTCGTTTCATTAATTTTTGTCAAACATATAATGTGATTTTATCACATTCCACAGTGTATCATCCCCAAGGGAATGGACTGGAAGAGTCTTCAAATAAGACATTGGTCAGAATCTTGAAGAAAACAATCACCGAGAATCAGAAGGATTGGGATATGAAGTTGAAGTTTTCCCTCTGGGCAGTTCGAGTCACTACCAAGAGATCTACTAGGAAGTCTCCCTATGAACTAGTTTATGGAACTCAAGCACTATTTCCTACTCAGCTGGCCAAACCAATGATTTCTTTCCTTCAAGAAGCTCAGGAAGAACCGAATGCTCTGGTAAGAAGATTGAAAAAAATAATTGAATCAAGTGAAAACAGAAACAAAGTTAGAGATAACTTGATTACTTATCAGGAAAAGATGAAGTCTATTTTTGACAGAAAAGCAAAAGAAGTTCTCTTTCAAGCAGGAGATTTGGTACTAAGATGGGACACCAGAAGAGAAGAAAAGGGGAAGCATGGCAAATTTGACCCTCTCTGGTATAGTCCATACAAGATCTCTGAGGCAAGGTCAAATAACACATTCATTTTGGAAGATCTAGATGGAGAGACAGTACAGCTGCCTATGAACGGGCAGTATCTGAAGCATTATTTCCAGCATTAAAAGTCAGCATTCCACCATTGTAAATACCGGATTTCTCATTGTTCATATGTCACCAAGCAATATTTGACTCCATGCCCAATGGATAAGGGCACTAATCTGCGGTTCTTAGCGCTTCTGTGGAAAAAATCACTATCCCCAGGTGGAGCCAGATGTTGTGTCTCATTTGCATTTACCTTTGAAATATTTTTCAAAACACCAAAAAAGCATATATGATAGAAAATGTAAAATTTTGTGTGTCATAGAAGAATTTTGATTTATATATTGGTACATTAACATTACGTGATGAGATGTGAAGGTGGGTCGAGTCGGGTTCATTCACGTGCAAAACAGTTCAAGAGCTAGACCAATGGGCATGCTCAGAACATTGCACGCTGAATAGGGTCGAGTCGAGCTCATTCGCAAGCTTAGGAGGGACCAGCGCGGTAGAACACCGGATAAGCTCAGGAGGGTTACACTGTGAAGCAAACAAACTAATTTCCCAAAGGCGGAGAAAGGGCGCATTTCCCTTAAACACTTAAGAGTTTTGGAGGAGGCGCAAAGGGAAAAACAGATGGTTGGGATCAAAGAGCAGAACTGGAGCAGAGAGATAGACGGCGAAGATTAAATCGCAAGTTTCAAAGGATAGGCGCGAGAGGTAAGTGATAAAGTCGCCAAAGTGCGACGTGCGATGCCAGGTGGTACCCGATCGCATAGCGCAGATCGCAGGTTTTAAAAGATAAGTGTTAAGGAAAAGGTTAAAGTCAGCGAAATGCGAAGTGCAACGTGGCAAGCTGACGTGGCAGACGACGTGGCCCTGGCCCACATACTGCACCGCGCAAGTTTTAAAAGTTAAGGGTGAAGGGTAAGCGTTATAATCGCCGAAGTGCGATGTGCGATGTGGTGGGGCCCGATCGCAAATCGTGAATCGCAAGTTTTAAAGGATCACCACGAGAGGTAAGTGATAAGGTCGCCGAAGTGCAATGTGCGATGTCAGGTGGGACCCGATCGCATAGCACACATCGCAAGTTTTAAAAGATAAACGCTAAGGAAAAGTTAAAGATGGCGAAATGCGAAGTGCGATGTTGGCACGGACGCAATGTGGTTCCAAGATGAAATCTAAAGGATTTCAAGTCCGGGCTTATGCGGTTATGCGCCATTTTATGAAGAAATAGGCAGAACACGGCAGAAAAACTCGGGTAAGTGACCCAACACAGATCAAAGGAGAAGAGACAGAGTCGGGTAGCAGGGGATATGATTGGCAACGTTTGAAGCACAGGGGCATAGGCAAAGTTGGGCAAAAGAGTGTACAGCGGCCCTATTGGGAGCATGACAGCTGGGTCAATTTGGGCACTGAGGCATCGTTACAAAGTTGTGCAACTGCTGCATCATCTCGGCACTTCAGGAAGACGCATCAACAACATCAGATTCAGCAAAACGAACAATATTTCCAGTTTTAATTTGTTTTCTCAAGTATGATTGCATAAGTAATCTTAACAGTTTAGGTAGTCGAATAGTTTCAAGAAGTTCAGTAGTTATGAACCACTGTGATGTATTTAAGTAGATAGAAATAAAGAAAAGAGGTTCCGAGTTTTGGACCTCTGGAGGATTGTTAATTTGGTACTGAATTTTCTGAGAAATAAATGAAAAAAGATCAAGTTTCCTGTAGCTGTTGATGTTGATATGTCTTTCTAGTTTCGCTCTATGTTTATTCCTCTTTGAATGAAGTGAAGTAATGTAGCAGTCAGTCTCTTAATTACATATGTGAGTAACAGTTAAACAACCTTAATTTGCGCTCCTTCACCTCATCTCTTCTTTCTTCACAAAATCCTGATGAAACTTTAAAGTAATAGATTCTGTGTTTGCAGCATATTATTTCGAGTTTCCTCTCTCTCCATGAATTTCCTCTGAAACTTAAAAGTGATAGATTTTGTTTCTCATCATATCACTTCAAGTTTCCTTTACAGTTCCTCTTTTCATTTCACTCGGATATCAGCAGTTTATGGCATTGTGAAGGCTTTTATTATATCAGATTATGGAGTGTATTAAATAATTAGATTCCAAAGGTGTTAAGCAGAGGCCATTTGATATTATAATTGTGACATACATTTACAAAATGTCTTAAGCACTGATTCCTTACCACAGCCAAGGGATTGTTTCTTGAGATACAACAGGGTCCACCCCCTTGGCTTCGCTAGGAGTAAGCCTAGACGGAGGAGTTGCGAATTGAGTGACAGCCTCGACTCGAAACTTGCCCCCAAGGCCACACTAAGTGGAGTTAAAGACTTTCTCCACGATAAGCCTAGGTGCAGGTTAAGGTGGCAAAACAAAGGAACTAGTGCATAGAGTCCTCCCGCGTTCTACTCAAAAAATGGTCTCCTCTTTTCGACGCCAAAAGGGAACAAATTGATCAAGCACCTAACTTGGTCAGTTTGTCAAGGCTTCCTATTCAATTTTGGTCTCGAGATACAGTCACAGTTATTGGCAATAGTTTAGGGGAGTCCTTGGAAGTTGATATGTCCTTCACAAAAACAAAGCAAATGAAGGTTGCCAAGGTTTTAGTAAACCTATATATTATAGAAGGTTTATGGGGGGGAATAGAATTGAAGCATAAAGGCATCACTTTCATTCAGTCCTTGGATTATTAGGGCATCCCTTTCAAATGTCGGTGATGCCATAAGCATGGTCACAATGCTAGTCATTGTCAGTTACCTTTTCGGGGGAAGAGTGGGGGCTCTAACTCTTCGCCTGCAAAAAAGAGACAAGGGGAAGTCTCTACTAAGGGGAAAGCAATGGAAGATCCATGTTTAGCTGAGAAGACGGCTACAGGATCATCTCCAGCTGGATTGACTATAGCAATGCACTCCTCTTAGGCTGAGGCAATTTTAAATCCATTCGTGGAGAACACATCAATCGAGTAGGACAATGTTTTTGATCATGAGCGAAGAAATGCCAGAAGCTTTTCATTTGGCCTCATTCTCGAGCTCTCCTTCTCTATCCTTATCCCTTTCTCATATGGTCAGTAAATTTTTTGTTATGGGGAAGGTTTGGTCTGTTTCGATGCAAGATCTTGTTGTGACATCACAAGGGCTCCCATTCAACAGCATAAATCCTACTTCGTTTGTATGTCCTTGTTCATCAATTGGAAGAATCGACCCCCCCTTGATAGTGTCCTCTTTTGAAAGTCACTCTTCGGGTTCGGGAGATCAAGAACCTATATACAATTTTCGACAATGGCCATCCTCCTCTTCTTCATCAACAGTGTTACATGGAGGTCTGGGTCTAAATCCTCTGAGTGTGAATGTAGGGAAGGGAAGGGAGAGAAAATCTCATTTGGCTAATGCTCCAGACAACGTTTGTGTGGATATGGCTTCTAGGAAACAACTCTCAATTGAAGGGAGGCTTAGAGCGGCAAAAGCCCCTAAAGGGGTTTCCCCATGATTTTGCTCTCCCTCAATTGTAGGGTCTGGCTAGCCTGTCAAAACAATTGGCTCTTCATAGGTTAGTAGAGTTAAATCAAGTTGTTGTTCTCCTTCTCCAAGAAACTTTAGGAGAGGGGGATGAAGTAAAGAAGATTTTAGGGATGATTCTTAAAGGGTAGGATTTTTTTTGTTCGAATGTGAGTGGAAGGTCGGGTGGACTAGCTACAGGTTGGAACCCCCATTGTAACAAATCTCTCAGTACCAAGGGAATGGAATCAATCTTAGGTATGAATTTTCAATCAATTGAATTGAACAAGGATTTGTTGGTTCTCAGTGTCTATGGCCCCCATCAGAACAAGCAACTCTTTTGGGAATCACTGGCATTGAAATTATTTTTCTTTGCAAAAAACATAATTATTGGAGGAGACCTTAATTTTTCTATAGGAGTTGTTGAGCATTGGGGTCTGAGGGCAAAATCTGACCTAAACACTGTATTCTTTAATCGGTTGCTTTTGGAGCACAATCTCATCGATATTGAACTAGTGAAGCTAAAATCAACCCAGAGAAACAAAAGGATAAGCGAGGACAAGATTGCTAAGAGTCTAGACCGCTTCCTGCTAGCTGAGAAGTTGGTGGACGATATGCCTTTAATTTGACAATGGATTGGAGAACGAGGAGGATCAGATCATTCCCCTATTTATTTGGAAATAAAAAACCATTGGAGGAAGCCTCCAAACCCTTTTAAATTAAATGCAAAATGGCTCAAGGATGAAGAGTTTCATGGTCTGGTCTAGATCTATTGGCAACGTTACAAACCCCATTCAAGTGAGTCAGCGGTGACCCAATTTGCTAAGAATCTTAAATCTGTAAAATCGACTACCATCAAACAGTTTGTATCTGAGCGCCAAAGAGACTCCCAAGAACTCTAAGTTGTTGAAGAAAAATATCAGATATATTTCAAAGGACAATTAGGAGGGGCATGCTTCGGTGGAATCTAAAGAAAGACTTGTATGACTAGAGGAAAGAAAAAGAAGACTCCTAGCAGATATAGAGGCCACTTGGAGACCTTAAGAGTTGAGCAGTCTAGTTTGAGGCTGGAGATGAGAACACTAAATTTTTCCAAAATTATACCAAAGGGAGGAAGATGAGTAACACTATTTGGAAATTCAATGATCAAGAAGGAAATAGTATATCCTCCTTTGAAGATCTAGCCGCTTTGGGGAAAAATCACTTTGGAAACATGTTCAAAGCTCCTTAAGGGGTTTCAATAGTAGAGGTGGTTCGACTGGCACAGCTATCTCCTGGGTTCGTCAAGGAGGAAGATAATGCACATTTGATGGAGGTTGTGACCGTGAATGAGTTGAAGAAAGTCCTATCAAGCTTCCAAAAGGACAAAAGTCCAACGAGAACAAATGGATGGTCAGTCAAATTCTTCTTGGGGCTTTTTAAAGTTTTAGGAGAAGATATGCTGAGGGTTGTAGAGGAATCCAAAACTTCAGGGAAAACTTTGGCATCTTTCAACTCTACTTTTATTGCTCTAATCCCTAAGGTGGACAATCCAACCACTTTTGACGATTTTCGGCCAATCTCGTTATGCAATTGTATCTACAAGGTTATAGCCAAAGTTATTGCTCAACGGATTAAGCCCATCCTCTCCTCAGCAATTTCGAAGGTACAGTTTGCTTTTCTGGAAGGCAGACAGATCCATGAAGCAACTGGAGTGGCTCAAGAAGGTCTACACAATCTTAAACGGAGGAACCTGAAAGGAGCAGTCTTGAAAATTGACCTTTGCAAAGCCTATGATTGTGTCAGCAGGCTCTACATTAGGCTTCTCTTTACTCACTTGGGTTTTGGATAGAATTTGTTAATTGGGTCATGAGTTGTATCTCCTCAATCTCTTTTGTTGTTCCCATCAATGGATCTACATCTCCTTTCTTCCATGCTGAAAAGGGTCTTCGACAAGGGTGCCCTTTATCACCTCTTCTCTTCCTTCTAGTGGCAAAAGGGCTTAACAGAATTTTGTGGGATGCCAAGAGAAGGGGGAACTTACAAGGAATCATTGTTGCTCCTCCTCTTCATATCACTCACCTATTGTTTGTTGATGATATTCTCATTTTTTGTGATGGATCAAGAAGAGACGCTACTACTATCAGGGACAAGCATTCTCTCTTTGGATTTGCAACAAGTATGATCATCAATTACAATAAATCAACATTATCTTCCTTTCGCTTTGTTACCCACCATCCATGGGTGGTATCCATAGGAGAAAATTTTTCTCCTAGATGGTCCTCAGCCGGCAGCCCCTTGTAGCCACCAAATAGCTCGATGTGCCACTATCTTTGCCACTTGAGCCAACCATGTGGTCCTCACCCTTCTGTTATGATCGTATGTTTGAAGGTGGGCCTCCCGACCCTGAAGATTGGTGTGGTTGAGTAACTTTGTTTACTTATCATGGACACTTTTGGGAATGGATTGGTGGGGGGATTCGACGAAAAGAGTGGGCTAGGTCTAAATTGTTGATTTGTGTAGCTTGGGAGGTACTCTAAGCCCTAGCATTCAGGGTTTGGAGGGCAAAGCACCACAAGAGCAGCTTGCGGGCTTGGAACCCAAGTGTGGGGTTTTGCACCCATCGTGATTTGGGCCAAAACCGTGATGAGAAATCGACATGTGATGGATGACGATGATAGTACTCGGCGAGACAATTCCAACGCAATGAGAATCATCTGATTCCGAGTTGTCATTGAGGAGAAATGAATTTTTGAAGTTGACAAGTAATTATTTGTTTTCAAGTCATGTAGGCTTGATGTAAAATTCGTCCAATAGATGCGTCTCTTCATCTATTCGTTGGAGCCCCTTTATTGGCTATAAATAAAGGGTGATTTGACGTGTTATAGGCATCCAAGTGTGGGCAATACATCCTCAAGTGAGCTCTGAAATTGGAGAAGCCTAGCCGCAGCTAGGAGGAGCCTAAAGACAGCGTGAAGGAGGCCAAGGGCCAGCGTGGGCATTTTTGTAGTGGAGACCGAGTGTTGTAGGAGACAGCGGTTGGTTTAAGGTTTGTTTTGGGTGTTGTTTAAGGGTCAAGTTTGTTGGGCAGGTGGTCGAGGAAGAGAGGCAGAAGACAGGGTTGTTTTAGGCAGTTTGGGTGGTGTGTAAGGGAGGACCGTAGCCATAGCTAACTGTTGTGCTTGGCCGCAAGCTATAGCCAGCAATTAGAGGCCCTTTAAGGGTAGTGTCTAGGTGGACAAGCCTAGAAAGGGGCAGTGTGGAGGAAGAGGTGCCTTACTTTGGAGGACTGCAGCCAAAGAAGGCTTGTATTGATGATTGTGTGTTGGGGGGAGGGCAGCGTTGTGTGCCCTAACCAGTGGTACAGTGACAGCAAGTGCAAGAAGAGGACAACAGTGTTTTGTGGAGGAGTATTCAAGTGTTTGACCGGATTGGATCGTGATTGCAGCAGCCTGTTGGTGCCATGTGGATGACATTCTGTGGTGGTGAAGTGCCATCCTAGGAGCAAAATCGACAATGATTGGATTGGGTGTCATTGGTCTGTTGGAGGGCAGCATGTTAGCTACCTAAAGTAGCCCTAGACAAGCTATCTTGAAGGATGAAGAGTAGTTGAAGGTTGGGTGAAGTTTGGTACCAAAGTGCAACACTTTGATGGACGAAAGTTGTTGCTAGCCTGGCAGATTGGAGCTCGAGTATTAGCCAGCCCAGAGAGCAGATTGGATCAGCCCATGTACACACTACAGATGGACGTAGAGCAGTGTTAGGTGGCAGCGCTCCTGAAGTCTTGATGTGTAGGTGCCTTGATGGACTAAGGCACTACTAGTGAGCAGTACGAGTGTGAAGGACCGATAGGAAAAGATACAACAGAGAAGAATTGCAGCCAAATTTGTCATTGTATCTTGTATACCATAGACTGCTGTATTATTCAGATTTGGTTTAATATAACGAAGATTGGTGATTGTACATTATTGTACAATTTGATTAAAATTATGTATAATTGTGCATGTGTGATTTACTGCTTTAATATTTCCACTGTGTAAAGTAGTTTATGGTTGAGATTCTTGGTTTGGTAGCGTCAGTGATTGAAGACTCTAACCTAGACCCAAGGTCGTGGAAATACAACATATACTATTGTCTCCCCTGCCTGATTTGGTGGTCAGCCTTGTATCCCAGTCCCGTGAGCTCTCCTTTACTGGCTATTAGCTATAGAGTTGGCACTACATGGGAAATCTCGATTTTGGTTGTGTGGTCCAGCTTCCCGACACCATATACATCACTCCCATCTGTTCATTTTAACCCCATTTATCACTTTTCCCATCTGAGTCCACAGTTGTCCACTCGGTCCACAAAGGGTTAGCCTCCCCGTCCCCTTGCCCACACCTTGGGTCGGGCCTGAAACGATGCCCCGGAGGTTGATGCAGCTAAAAAAAATAAAAAGCATAATTTGGCCACTTTCAACAGGAAATGTACCACAAAATGCAAAAGATGGTCGACGCATACAAATTTAGCACGTGGGCAAAAGCCAAACATGAGTTCTACCCCTTATCTATGGCCATCACCCTGGTTCTTATGGGCCCTAGATCAGCCTGCCTCCACATTAAGGAACCCATGACTATCCCAACCCCTGGTGGGCAATGAACTACCCCACCTTAAAGGGGGTATCTACTGTTGTATCATACACATCATGTTCTGATCCCCTGGAACCCCGAGCAGTTATGAAGAAGAATCAATCAAAGGCAAAAGGCATATGAAGAAGGGTGGAAAAACAAAGGTCGAGGTAACTAATGTTCCACGATTGCTCCTCCTACACTCACATACCCAAGTGTGGGCTTCCCCTATTATAGCTACCCTTGTACCATGGCATGTGGCTTGTAGCCTTACCCTTGATTCCCACTCCATTCCATCTTTATATCAAATGCCACCTGCCACTTAATGGACGTACCACATACATGTCACCCTCTTTAAAGGTTGAAACCACCCAACAGGATCCTTGGTTAACCCCCTTATTGAGCTTGGAGACACCTACACATGCCAAAGCCCACTATGGAAGGGCATGCCACCATGAAGTGTTCATTTGATTCCATGATTTGTAAGCTCTTTTACTTAATTACTCTAATGATTTATTGTATCAGAGGGAAAGGGACGCATTGGATCTTATGCAGGGTTGCAGGTAGGTCTCCATTTTGGGTTTGGTCTCCCTATGCGGGGTCCAAGCCCTCCAAAGGGCCATATTGGCACGTGTGGGGTGAGCGTAGAGAGCCATGGGCCTCCACCATAGCAGAGAGCACTTCATGGATCCCCAGCACCATTCAATGATTGCTCGTGTTCCACCTTTTTGGATGAGGACGATGCACCAAGATCACCATGCCTAGCCAGCTCCAACTTGTACGACACACTTGGCAGGGGTTCCAGGGTCCAGATGAGGATGTGTCTCACCTCGAGAGACAAGGGAAAGCTTATGTCATCATCCTAGCCTTACAGATGGTTTACAGACATTATCAATCCACTTGGAGACCCACAAGGATGTCATTGTGCCCCCACACCCACTTGGGGCCACCACATTTGACTTGCTTCGATATCAAGGGGCCAACCCCTTATTCACCATGTTTGGAGTTTATTCTCTCGCCATGGCACACTTTGGACTCCACTAGGCCTTCTCAATGGCCCAATGACTCATTATGTTGACTATTTTGCCCACTTGAGAGGCTTATCTTTCTATTTGGGAGCTATCTTGGTGGACTTGTCACCAAGGCATGTTAATATATTACATTATTTTATTTTTTGGGGCTTAATTAGGCCTAATTAGGAAAATTGAACTCTTTAGAGAGGGTATAAATTGATGAGAGGCTCATTCATTTCCCTCATCATCACTTGGATTGGATTAGTAGCTCTTGTGAGAATTTCGCATTCCCTTTTGGAGGACGAGTTTGGTTTCATGGATGAATTTTGATGTTTGGATACTATTCTCTTTATCTTGGAGCTTCAAATTTATCTTGATTTTATGATTGGATATACTCATTGTACATGTAAGTTCTCTTTTTCATGAATATTCTTTACATTTCTCTTGTCACATGAATAATGTATGGGATTCTCACTCTCAAATCTGAAATTTGCCCTAATTTATGTGAAATTGTGGAAGTTTTGGACTTTTGAAGTGTTGCATATATTAGATGTGTCATGTATGATGAATGAATGTTCCTATAGGTTTAATTTCATTGAATACACCTTGATAAGTCATCAATTCTTGCATATCGAAGTATAAAATCCTTTGGTAGCTGCTCTCTTGCCCTAATTTTCCATGTGAAGTTTCCTAAAGGTCTCCTTGATCGGGTTAAGTCTCTCCAAATCACAAAATCACCTTGACTCCATCTCTCCTAAAGGCAAGGTACTGATCTAACCATTGGTGGTCACCTAAGAGAATATATTTCTTGCCTTTTCTTCCCCTTTTAGGCCCAACCCTAGTAGGTCACCTACGGCATCAAGCGAATTTCTTTGTAGCGATCCAAAGCCCTTGATTTTTGGTCCACTACTGCGCTGGGGTCTTCTTTAGAAGGTCCTCCAAGTTTGAGGCAAATTTGACGATGGAATCTCGAGATAGAGCAAGCCCTAGCCATAAGACCAATTCTTTCCCTAGGTTGGTTTGGGTTAATGCCCTCACTTGGATCATTGCATTCAAATCTCAAAAGAAAATTAGTCCTTTGATCCTATTCTCTTCCTTAATTAGGTCAAGCCCCTCTTTGGTCGACCAACTCCATACCCTTGACCTAGTTTGGGCCCACTTGGCTTCTTCGTGGTCCCACAACTCTATAACTCAAACTCTGTAAGGATTACATAGAATCCATTTCTCCACAAGGATTCTTAGGTCTAGGAAGCCCCTTGTCAAGGCCCATCCTTTAAACCTAGGCTTAAGTATCCTCCTAACCCTTCTTAAAGAGCCCATCACCTTGCTTCTTAAGCAAGTAAGCCATCTAATTGAGTCTCTCTTGTGAATAGGTTATACGGATCACTCTCCACCATTCATTGATTTATTCATCCTTGTGATTCCCCTTATATCGGGTCTCCTCCCACCGGTGAAATTTCATAAAGAACAAGGAGCTATAGTTGAGGTGACAGTGGGTTATTGCTCCATCGTTGTCGCTTCACCTAGTAATTGCTCTATAGGATCCCCTCCTAGAACCCTTGCTAGTTTGAGCAGTAACAAGCTTGAGCAATGATGAGCTACGGTTATTGCAAGATTTATTCCCTTTTGCTCTGACCAGTGTGGAGGAAGGTTAAAAATATCTAGGTTTTCAACTCAAACCAAATTCCTATAAGACAATTGATTGGTACTGGCTTCTTGCTAAGATTAAAAAGAGATTGAAAGCTTGGAGTTTGTGTTGGTTGTCCAAACTAGGAAGGTTAGTTGTAATTAAATCGACTAGAGATGCCATTCCGGTATATTAGATGTTTTTTTCATGAATTCCAGAAGGCATTCTGAAGAAAATGCAGAAATTGTGTCATAAATTTCTCTAGTCTGGCTCATCTAAGCAATTTGTCCTTTCTTGGGTGAAATGGAGCAAAATTGTCATTCTGAAGGCTTGGAGAGGACAGGGCTTAAAAAACCTACCTCTTTTCTCCAAAGCCCTTGCAGCAAAAGTTGGGTAGCGATTGATCAAGTCTCAGAGTCTATGGTCGACAATAGTCTATAGGAAGTATATATTCCCATTATCGATCGAAGAATGGATCCAAAGTCCCAACAAGCTTAAGCATATAATCTCCATTATTTGGAAAGCAATTATTACTTCCTTTCCTTTAATTGAATTTGGTCTCGCATGAAAGGTAGGCGACAGATCTCGTCTTAGAGTAGGAATAGACCTATGGTTTGGCAGTATCAATAATCATTGTCTGCCTATGGAACTGACTGCATTTCTGCAAGAAAGAGGTCTTTATACTCTTAATCAGATAGCAACCCCAGATCACACTTCCCTTTCGACTCAAGGGTGGTTATCAAGTAGACAGTTGGGCTTCCATCGGGGTCTATAGGAAAGTTGGTCTTGTTACATTAGGTCTTCAAGGGTCGCACATATTAGATTGATCAAAGAGGAAGATGATTTTGTCTAAACCTTCTCACCAAATGGTGATTACTCGCCTAAATTGGGTTACTCTCACCTCATTGCAGATAGAATCCCGAAGGAACAAGTGGAAAGGTGGAAACAATTATGGAAACTCAAGTGTCCTGCCAAATCCAAATTGTTTATGTGGTGTGCCTTAAAAAAACAAAATTCCAACTTGGGATAATCTCTATATAAGGAAAAAAGAAGGTCGCAGTTGGTGTTGCTTATGCAAATCAACGGAGGAATCTATAAACCATTTGTTGATCACTTGTTCCTATATGTAGTTTGTATGGCTAGCTATCTCATCCAAAGCTAGGACCGAAATGCCAATGGCAAGGTGAGGACCTTCTCGAGATCTAGTATTAGTGGTGTTCCACCCGAGCAGTCAAAGATTGCAAAATTATGCCCCTGTTATCCTATTGGGGCATTTGGTTGGCAAGAAATAAATCTATTTTCAATGATCGCTATGTGCCACCAGAGATTACGACAACACAGTCCCTAGCCATTTTTGACCTATTAGCCAAACCTAAGCACTCTCATAAAATCATAAATGTTACTGAAGCTCGTATAGATAAGATCAGACCATGGGCTTTTTTTGATGGAGCATCTCAAGGTGGCCCGAGAGCATGTGGAGGAGGAGCAGCTCTGTTTTTAGATGAGGCACATTATTTCATATCAAAATGGGTTGGGGTGAAGGCACAAACAACTATGCAGAACTTATGGCTTTACAATTGCTTCTTCTTTTCGCTTTACAAAAGGAAGTTCTCTTGCTGCAAGTGCTTGGGGACTCTATGTTGGTTATAAACTAGATCAATGGAGCTTCCCAATGTCACATTCAAAGGATTTTTCCCCTTGTGGAAGAGATAGAAAGGCTAAAATCCTCTTTTAACTCTTTCTCTGCTTCTCATTTACGCAGGGAACTTAATGTCATAGTAGACCTCTAAGGAGGGCATTCATTTGATTTATGGGACTTGGGTGATATCAAAGACATAAAATGACAAGTTCTTCGAGTTTTATCATAGGCCCTTTATAGAAAGGGATCAACTTAGCTAGACAGACTTTTTGTTTCCAAATCTATTTATGAGTATCTTCAGATGACAGCTCTTAACGCATGTATATGTTTTCTCTTATTATTCAACACTTGTACTTGTGCTCACTATATGACAGGATATGTAGCAGTAAATAGCAACTATCATTTTTGTATCAATTTTGACATCTTTACAGCCTCTACTATGGACAAATCCTTGTGATCTATATATCTGAATACATGTTGGTCATGTATCAACATAGTGTAATTTTATATCTATGATAATAAAATTACGCTTTTTTTCCCTAGGAAAAAAAAATCAAAGATTAAAAATGAAAAACACAAATATAAAAATTAACAACAAAATAAAATTTTTGAAAGACAATAATGAAATATTAAAAAGAACTAATATGACCTAAAAGCTAAAACAAAAAAACATCAAAATTGATCATCTATGGGCTTTGGGTGCGAGGATTTGAGGTTGATGGGTTGATGGCCCTGCTGATCTGAAGAAACCTAATAACCCTACAATCCAAACCAAATCTGCCTACACTACTCCCTTCTGTGGTTCAGCAACTCGAAAATCTCACACCATGGTTGATGATATTGTGCGTTATTCAACTGACCCACCAGAGATGGTCCAGACCTAGACAACCCTACGCTCCACCCCACACCATAGTTATCAGAACCGGACCGGTTGTTGAACTAGTAGGAAACCGGTAAAAAATACGGACCAAAAAACTGGTTGAGCAAAAATACATAAAATATTCAATTTTTAAAGAAAAACATATATATTTATGTGCATCCATATAAATTCAAACCATTTATATACAAATATGAAAAATTTCTCATTTATATAGCAAGTAAGAGTGCATAATATGATAATACCACAATAGCACTTAGTGCAATACATGTCTCAAATAAAATATATCAAGATACAGACTCTAAATACCCTCTGATACATCAAACTACAATACTATTAGTACTAGATTACTAATCAGAATCAACATCCTCAACCTCCCCCTCATCTTCATCTTCAGAATTAGCAATAACAGGCTAAGGATCTATAGTGGGATTTTGACTTTATTCCCTTGGCCCTGAAGGTGGAGTTGGAAGTGGGTCCAAGTCCATCCAAGAAATATCTTCATTGTCAAATGTTGGTTCTTGGGTCTCCACAACCCACTCTGATGATGGATCAAAGTCATCCAAAGTTATGTTGCTTGATTCAAGTGTCTTGTTGGGTAACTGGTTTTGCCTCAACCTAAGGTTGTACTAAACATAAGCCATGTCATTCAACCATTTTTGCTCCATACAGTTCCTCTTCTTGGTGTGTATTCGCTCAAAAACACTCCAATTTTGTTCACACCCTGAAGCCCCAACTAAGAAAAATATTTAAAAAATCAAAAAATAATAAAAAAAATGCTTGAATGGGCCCCATGCATGAGTTGTTAGGCGGTTGCATTGAATCGGCCGGTTCGGTACCAATTCAACAAAAATGATCAAGTTCAGTACCGAACCGGCCATTTCTGGTTCGTTGCACTAGTTTGAACCGATTTAGGGTTGAAAATGGTCGGATCGATCGGTCCAAACCGATTCGATCCGGTCTTGATAACACTGCTTCACACCTGCAATGGTCACCTCCCTCCTCTTCCTTGTAATCCCTCCTATCACAAGCTGACATGCTAACAACAGTATCATCATCTCTAAGGGAAGTTTTGCAGAGGGAGTATGTCAAACCTTTCAGTTTCATCATGACGAATGCCCTTCTCAATGTGAATCCCTCTCCTCCACCCGAACCAAACCACTATCCCCCATTCTGTCTTGTGCCCCCTGCCTCTCGAGACTCACTCTAGCCTTGATCCCCGTTGAAGGTTGCCTCCACTACTCCCTCCCCTATTCATGCCTCCTTTCCCTATCCAATTTTTCTACCATGTCACTCCCCCGCCTACCAACAAACAGGATTTCTAAGTGGAACAATAGAAATGTTTAGTGGTAGCAACAACCCTAATCAACCTACTACCTCAACTCCACCTATCAATGATTTCCAAAACAAAACCAAAAATGCATCAAAGGAAAGTTGAGGAACCAAGCTTGGTTTTAGGGAAGGATATTCAATTTTCCATCCATAAAATGGTGGAGGTCGCCATCGTAGGTAGGTTTGCTAGAGAAAGCATGTCAATGGTTGTTCTTAGAAAAGGGACAAAAAAAAAAATTCTTACAACCACCTAAATACCTTCCCCACTACATGCTCCTAATAAAAGGATGGATGGGTTGGAGAACAAAATCAGCGAAGGATGCCCAGAAGATATTGTAGGGTCGATGACTCTAGTGTTCACATGCACTTTTCATCAAAAAATGGTCCTTAGACTTTGATGCTCGCTCAATAATTCCTATATGGGTTCAACTACATGGTCAGCCTTTGTCTTTTTGGTTTGAGGATGTTTTCAAAGAAATTGGAAACACTCTCGGTTTGTTTTATAGGGTTGATCCCTCCTTTCATCAAACAGGGTATATGTGCACTTGGATACATTCCCCACTGCATGATCCTAGTAAAAGGATGGATGGATTAGAGAACAAAATCAGCGAAGGATGCCCAAAAGATATTGTAGGGTCGATGGCTCTAGTATTCACATGCACTTTTCATCAAAAAATGGTCCTTAGACTTTAATGCTCGCTTTGAAAAAATTGCAATCATTCCTATTTGAGTTCAACTATATGGTCAGCCTCTGTTTTTTTGGTTTGAGGATGTTTTCAAAGAAATTGGAAACACTCTCAGTTTGTTTTATAAGGTTGATCCCTCATTTCATCAGACAAGGTATATGTGCATAGCCATTACTTTGATGGGTTTAAATCTATCCTTTGGTCTTCTTGATTCAATTTCAATCAGCTCAAGGCGCCTGGTTCACCATCAAAGTTTGGATTTCAAGGGCATCCCATTCAAATGTGAACAATGCCATGCATACAACCATTTGAGCAAGGACAGCTCACAAGGAGAAACAAAGCGAAAATGGGTTTTAAAGGATGCTCTTTTGTATGTCACTCCTCCTCCATCTTCTCAGGCAGTGTTGGCTCCAGTCTCTCTCTCAACATGGCACTCCACATGCGCTTCAAACTTCCCCAAAAACTCGCAAGGAGAATGCACCCACCACTGCTTCACTTCAGTCTGTCTTGAAAGCTTTCAAGGAGGATGTGCCTATTGTTCCTACCATTTCACTGGAGGGCCCTCCATTAGTAGGTATGCCTTTTGTTTCCCAATCCCTCTGTCAAATTCTATTTCTTGTCCTTTTATCGTCACTCATTCTTTGGATTCACTCCCTCCCTTGACCCCTAGGAGCTATGGTCTCTTACTTCCCTTATCCTCTCACTGTCTTTCCTACAGCCCATTCATTCCCTCCTTTCTCACTTCTTCCCCTAGTTAGTATCTCCCTTCTCTCAAACCAAGGCATCAAAGCTTCAACAACTCCTCCTTCCCCTTCCCCTCATTACAACCTGCGCTCTTTTTCAAACCCCTCACTTCCCCCAAACTCTAATCCCTCTTATGACTTCCTTCCTAAATTCGAAAATTTACTAGGGTTTCTTAATCAATGAGAACAAAAGCCCTCTTGCAGAGGATGAAAATCTTCCCCTTCGGCACAATGATAAGTGAATTCCAAAATTTTCTCGCGAAGACAAAAATCCATTCTCAAAGGACCTTAGAGCATCAACCTCTCTCATGGTTTCAAAATGAAAATTTTGTCCCTAAATTACAAGGGGTTGGCCAACCCATCTAAAAAACCAACAATCAAGACATCAGTTAAAGTGCATTTCCTCAAATTCTATTTCAATAAGAGATAACGATGGAAGGAGAGAAAGTAGCAATATTACTTAGGAAAACCCTCACACATAGGGACCTTTTAGCTACAAAAGCATCCAAAAGATCACGAGGGTTGTTAATTTTTCAGGGCTACATTGATATTTGCTTTGATAGTTGCATTTCTTCATTAACACATTAAGTTCACCCCATATCATTATATCATAATTCAAATTTACAATATTAAAAATCAGCATATGCAACTATGTAGAAAGAACAATAACATCATCGTCATCTATGCAGCGGAACATAAAGAAACATAGGACGAAAAGCATGCACACATAGACACCGAGATTGGTCCGAGACCAGGGCAAAGCCCACTATGGGGAAAACCCTTGCAAATTCTTCTTCTTAGATCGTCATCAAATGATTCAACAAACAAGAGTACAATGATCCATTGATCCATATCTTCATAATGCAGTAAAACAACTAGCACATGCATAATATGACCTTAAACATACTTCTACTGAAGGATCCTAATTCTGAGAACTGTAATGCACTTTCACTACCTGTAGCATACTGTTGAACATTGTTGTCACTGAGCGGAAACTTCGGAGAATTGTAATGCACTGTCACTACCTGTAGCATACTATTGAACATTGTTGTCACTGTGCGGAAACTTCGGAGAACTGTAGATGCATATTTGAGGGCCCGATCTGCAGCAGAAATATACATAACAGATCTACAGATCTACACCAGTAAGAAACATGGATCCAATAGATCATTGAAGCTAATTGAAATCAATTGACAAATCCTAGATCTGAATCTAGGACGCTACCAAAACTGACTGCGAGCATCTGTGACTGTGCGAACGATATCAGGAAACACTGTGCGAGCAATCTGAGGTCTATCTAGCCCAGATCTGCTCAAAAATCCCTTAGCGGCACCTTGAGACTCTGTGCCAGTGGCTGTGGCACCCTGGCTGCTACTAGGACACTCTATGCCTGCACCTATGGAAGAGCGTAGCCGAAACTTCCTTATGGGGCCCTAGCCACACCCATAGCACTCTGTGCCTGCGGCTATGGGTCCTTGGCTGTGATCAACCCGATTGGCCTCTGAAGCCCTAGCCACTACCTTAACTCACTATGCCTGTGGTTATGACACCTTGGTCGCGTGCAAGACACATTGTGCCCGTGGCTATAGCCCAAAAATCTCAGTGCCAAGCCTGCGGCTATGATCCAGCAAACCCTAGATCAGAGCAGGCCTCTCGCCTGTGATTCTGGACCTTGCGTGAACTCCTTCCATCGAACCTGTGCGAGCCAAAACAAAATAGACGAACCAAGACAATGGATGCAAATAGAAGATCGCTTGAGCAATATGTAAGAATGAGCTTGAGGTCGCTTCTATTTATAGGCTTTTGTGAGGGTCCACTTGGGGTTAAGGCCGACTTAACTAGTTCCACATGTGCTTAGGCCAACCCATTCCATTTCACTTTAATAAATAAAATAATTCAAAATTTAACTTCCGCTCAACCGATTGGGGCGATCTATAGGTCGATTTTGGTCCTCTCGAAAAGAGGAATCTAATGCAATTATGATCTCGACCATATGAGCTATCCAAAGTGGAATTTGACCGCAGTTGCATAATTTTAACACACCCTCTCAACCAGGGAGAATTCCACCTGCCAATATATGTTCATCGATCAATATGTCATTTTGGTATCTTCAAGCATCATCACGTGTCGTCACTAATCATCTCTTTCATGTAGTCGCCATGTTGTGATCTTTCATCATTACAAATCATCAATGTACTTCTCATGCTTATTCCTGCCTATCTCTTGATTGTTTATGCTCGTATGTTGAACATTCTTGAATCTAGAAGAAGAAGAATTTGTCACCGAAGGGGAGCTTATGCTACCACCCCTCATCCATCAGGCTACCATTCGAAATCTTTGCCAGCGGGATAATACCCGAAATACAATCTTCATCGGAGAGCATATCATCAAGGAGCACATCTCGACCTGTAACTGCATCGGGGAGCATATCTCGACTCGGAATCGCATGGGGGAGCTATACATCTACAACCCCATATCAAGCAATAGGATATTCAAACATGTAGGGGAGCCCATCTCGACCCTCGGATCACATCGAGGAGCTCAATCTCAACACGAAACCGCATAGGGTTATCTCAACCCATTCTATTGCCTATTAATCTTCCCATCAATGATCCTAAATAGTCATGTGGTAGAACACCTGCATCATAAACGACTTGGGTTGCACCCCAAGTACACTCTCAACCCATTGGCCAAACGAGGAGCAGTATTCCCCACAAGCCCTGCTTGTGGGTATGATGCCAACTGGGGTATACTCTGCAAAGACTAGACAGGGGAGCAGCATTCTCTGACCCTATGAAGATAGGGGAGCAGCATCTCTGACCCTATGGATAACAAATAGGGGTCATACCCTATTGTCCAAAGTTCCCTCAACCCCAGGAACCCTCTATCTCAATTCCTCATCCTGGGAGCTCAGTCAAGGAGGAAGAGTTGGCTCACTGTCCTCGATTCTCATCATACTCAAATCTAGTATCTGCTTGTCTTAATAGCAGTTGATTCCTGTTCATACAGGACATAAAATCAAATATTATGTTAGAACATAAATAATCGTATAAAATCATAAATGGATACCATAATCATCCTCCCTCTCAAGGAGGTGTCACTCACAAGCCTAAGCTTGTCTCGAACAACTGCATTGTCTCAATGTATGGAGAAATCTCAGTCCCAACTATATATATATATATATATGGGATTCTCTGTTATCATAATGTATCCATGTCTTATCCAAATCATGCTCAGACAACACTCTAAGGAACTTCTACATCATGCCTCATAGCTAGCCATGCTAGCAATATCGTATCCAACCTTTGTCGTGATATGGACTTTTCATCCAAGATATCATGGCAAATCTCATATTAAGGCAGCATCCAAATGTGCTCATCAATAATAATCCCAAACATCATCAGTACATTCATGCAGCTACATATCATAGGAGAAATATCTCAGCCTTTAAAAGTAGAACGTTTCATGCAGATATTTCAAAGGATGTTTGGTGGCAATTCTGAATGAAGCAACTCAATCATGAATTTAATCATGTTTTATACACATCATATATGGATGGATGTTCAAAACGGAACATCAATGCTTCAATCAACTGTCAGATGCCATGTCAAGTTCAATGACATTTGAACTTTAAATCAGAGTGTTCAAGGATTTACATTTCCATTACACAAAGACATTTTTCAACATAGGATTTCTTTCCCAAATTTTAGAAATTGATTCATCATGCCATGATACATGATTTCGAGCTTCAGAGGCCATCTCCCTCTTACTTAGTTCGGAAGAGGCTCATCACCTGTCAAGGGTAGACCATCAGTATGTAAAGCCATTATCAAAAATCAAAGCCATGCCTTGGAACTCATCATCCTGACTTCGTCAAATAACTGTCAAATATGGACAAATCTGAATCGGGGAGCTTGTATCACGCAACGCTCTCTGCAAGCATAATGCCTTACCAAGCCAACATAATCAGCCTTACATAAATCAATGTTGTATCAACAAAGTCAGCTCATTAGAGTTTAGAAGCCAGACCAAAACTGTTATCATAGAATCAATTCTTTCAACCAAGTGACAGGAAGAGCTTATATCAAGTCTTGACTTCATTTACTGTCAAGCCAACAAGTCTGTCATTTATCATGCCATTACAAGCCATTTATGTCACTAGATACAAATGCATACACCATGTATGAGTCATGCAAGTTCCATATAAGTCACTGAAGGTCACTATGCCCACATAGCATTGACATCAGGGCAAATCAACAATCATCAAATTAAATCATTAGTCATCAGGTCAAGAGATCTATAATACAGAGACATGTCTCAATCGTCAATTCAAAGTTCTAAGACATTGAAAAACATCAAAGTTTCAAACACGGCTCTTCTATATCAATCAGCGAAAACATGTCAAACTTTTGTAGCATAAACTTCAAACATGATGATATATTCATATGAGTGTCTCGGTCACCTGCAAACACAAGTTCGGTTCAAACATACGAACTTTTCCTGCTGACAGATCTTACTAATATCTGCAAAACTGACATCTTCTAGGTGACCATTTGATTTCGTGCTCAATCCTTCATTCTCTATGGGCCTTCCTTTGTTCGAGTGAGGCTCAGACCTGTGATGTAGATCAACAATGTCAGATACCCATAAATCATAATACGACATATAAATTCATCTTCCTTTATGTCATCAACTTGTCTTTACTAGAGTCATGCAACAGCATATCTGTTTATAAACACATATCTATCATGATCATCAACATCATGTCATCATTCTTTCATCAAGGACTAGTCTTGAAAGATCAGGGTAGCAGGCAGATGTGACACCATATATTATGAACACAATAACAAGACATCAAGTTGGGGCATTTAATTTCACCATATGCCATGACCACAAGTAGTAGGAGATCTAGAATATCAATCTCATAATTATACCTCTATCATCATGGTTACCAACACCATGCTTATCATGATCAATAGGATCAAGTTAGGTTATTCAATAAACCAAAGAGTGTCAATCTTTCTTTCCGTGAGCTTTCATCATGCTTATCACAAGCATTATCAATACCATATCAATGAGGTAACCTTCTATAAGAGATCCAACGTGTCTTAAGCATATCAAGTGTCAAGAGTATCATTTACTAGAGTCATAATCAAGATCTCAAAAACAATAAATGTTAGCCAAACAACAAGTTATGCCACTATATCCAAGATTAGCAATAAGTAGCCTAATAGAATCAAGAAGATCATCATGATCAAAATATTCAATACCAAGTGCACCATTTTTCATCATGGGAAACATAAATCCAAATCACTTTCATATGCATGCATGAGCCATTTGCGAAGGAGACATCTTCAACATACCATAGGACTTACCTAGCCATCCAATGTTATAACATTAAAACAATATACCATGCATACCATGTAGTACTCAGATCCCTGTGCACCTTCACATAGGCAACTAGTAATGCTTGACACCTTTTCATCATGTGCCTCTTTATCTTTTCCAGATCTAGCTTTCCTTTCCTACATCTCAAATGATCCTCAAGAGGGATCCACTTCTCACATCTCATCAAGAAGGTTAGAAGCATCCAGATACTCAAAATATACATGCAAGAAGTATAAGCAATAATCATCATAATCAGATCTACAAATCTAAACAAGAGTAAAGTCATAAGTCAAGGAATACTTATCTTCAATCAGAGAAGATCCTCTCCCTCTTGAACCAACCTTCAAGAGCAACCAAGCCTACTAGAGACTATCCCATTGAGAGCTTCATCAAATCAATCCCAAGTGCTTGAGCATCTTCACATAGACCATGCTAGGGTTTGATACATCAAATCTCAAGTTTTTACCATAAACAAGGGTTTCTCTCAAACCCTAACCATCAAATCTTCATGCACTAACTACCTAGGGTTTCCTTCGTATCCTAGAATTATTTTAGGTCTCGACCATCCTCTTCTTGCTTCCATCAAAAGTGTCTCCATGGGGTGATCTCCATGGCTTTTCTTCAGCCTAGCTCTGATACCATGTTAATTTTTCATAGGGCTACATTGATCTCTACTTTGATAGTTGCATTTCTTCATTAACACATTAAGTTCACCCCATATCATTATATCATTGTTTAGATTTACACTATTAACCAACCGGATATGCAACTATGTAGAAAGAATAATAACATCATCATCAATGCAACGGAACATAAAGAAACATAGGAAGAAAAGCATGCACACATATAGACACTGGGATTGGTCTGAGACCAGGGAAAAACCCACTATGGGGAAAACCCTTGCAAATTCTTCTTCTTAGATCATCATCAAATGATTCAGCAAACAAGAGTACAATGATCCATTGACACATATCTTCATAATGCAGTAAAACAACTAGCACATGCATAATATGACCTTAAACATACTTCTGCTGAAGGATCCTGATTGTGAGAATAGTGATGCACTATCACTACCTGTAGCGCATTGTTTGGACACTGATGTCACTAAGCGGAAACTTTGGAGAACTATAGATGCATCTATGAGGGCCTGATCTGCAACAGAAATATACAGAATAGATCTACAGATCCGTAGATCTACACCAATAAGAAACATGGATCCAATAGATCACTAAAGCCAACTGAAATTAACTGTCAAATCCTATATCTGAATCTAGGATGCTACCAAAACTGCACAAGCAATCTAAGATCTATCTAGCCCAGATCTGCTCAAAAATCCCTTAGTCGCACCCTTGAGACTCTGTGCCAGCGGCTGTGGCACCCTTGCCACTACCAAGATACTTTGTGCCTGCACCTATGGAAGAGCGCAGCCCAAACTGTGTTCTGGGGCCCTAGTCGCACCCATAGCACTTTGTGCCTGCGGTTATGGGTCCCTAGCCGCAGGTAGAACACCCTGTGCCTGCGGCTATGGTTGTGATCAACCCGAACAACCTCTGAAGCCCTAGCCGCTACCTTCACTCACTGTGCCTGCGACTATGACACCCTAGTCGCAAGCAGGACACACTGTGCTTGCAGCTATACCCCGAAAATCTCAGTGTCAAGCCTGCGGCTATGATCCAACAAACCCTAAATCAGAGCGAGCCTCTCGCTTGTGATTCCAGACCCTACGTGAACTCCTTCCGTCGAACCTGTGCAAGCCAAAACAAAATAGACAAACCAAGATAATGGATGCAAATAGAAGATCGCTTGAGCAATATGTAAGAATGAGCTTGAGGTCGCTTCTATTTATAGGCTTTTGTGTGGGTCCACCTGGGGTTAAGGCCGACTTAACTAATTCCACATGTGCTTAGGCCGACCCATTCCATTTCACTTGAATAAATAAAATAATTCAAAATTTAACTTCCGCTCAACCGATTGGGGTGATATATAGGTCAATTTTAATCCTCTCGAAAAGAGGAATCTAATGCAATTATGATCTCGACCATCTGAGTTGTCCAAAGTGGAATTTGACCGCAGTTGCATAATTTTAACAAGGGGTCACTATAGGTTGGAATGCACATAGTGTGTGGATAAATACAGCCTAGTCAATTCGATATGGAATTGCATTAGATCTTCAATCAAAAGATCTAGGCATGTCCTTTATTTGCTACAACATCTATGGGCCATACTCGAACAGGAAAGGGTTCTAGACAATTTTTTTCAATTTTCCCTCTGTTGACTTCAATAGAGCAATTGTGAGTGGGGACCTAAATTTTACTCTAGGGAATTCAAAAATATGGGGCTCTTCGACTCTTATTCCAAACACCCTCTCCAACTTTTTCATCAAACATTTCAAAGAAGTTGGTCTCATCGTCATTCTTCCCCCAAAAATCATGCCTGCATAGGCAAACAACAAATTGGGGCTCGCACAAATTGCAAAATGATTAGATTGCTTCCTCGTATTAGAGACCCTATTGTATCTATATCTCTCTATGCATCAGTGGGTCTCTATGGGAGTTAATTCTAATCACAACCTATCATTCTCGACCTTGAACCCTTCCCCTCCAATGTGTCTGAGTCCCCTTAAATTGAGCCCTCACTGGTTTGAAGACCCCTCTCCCCATGAAGCCAATAAACTAGCTCGGTGTCCTTTCGCCTGCTATTAGTATGAATCCCCCTCCCATCCAGTTCACAAAAAAACTTGAAATTATCAAAAGCAGTCATCTCCCAGTGGGTAAAACAAAAAAGGGAGAGTGACTCTAAAACTTTGGTTGACATTGAGTATGGTAACACTGGTTGACCCAAGGGAGTTTATTCGAGACCTTGAAACAAAGAGAAGGAAAATTCTTTTGGATAGGGAAAAAGAGTGAAGAATGAAGAGCAAAGAGCTTTGGTTGCAAGCTGGAGACGAAAACACCAAATTTTTTCATAGAATTGTTAATCACGGGGAGACCATAAATATTATTTATGAGATTAAAAAAACCGAATAGAACAATTGCTTCCTCTTTCCTGGACATATCATCAAAGGGTTGTAAATACTGCAAAGAAATCTTCCATCGAGAGGAAAGAGTTGTTATTGATCAGATTTTAAAAGTGGCAGAGCTCTTTCCTACTTTCGTCAATCCAGAAGGCAATGACAATCTAAGACCTGAGGTTACTAAAAATGAACTCGAAAATGTCCTCAAAAATTTCAAAAGGGGAAAAGTCTAGGCCCGAATGACTTACCCATTGAATTATATCTTGAATGTTATGACTTCCTTGGTGAATATCTACTGAAAATCATCGACTATTCCAGAACCTCTATTCAAATCCTGCCTCCTTTCAACACAGCCTTTATAGCCCTGATCCCAAAAGCTGACAACCATGACTCATTTAATCTTTTCAGGCAAAAAGCAACAAAGGTTATGAAGTTGTTGTGGATAGAGGAAAATTGGCCATGAGATACATTTACAAGGTGATCGATCACGCCAAGGAGCAAATAACGGTAGTATGTAAGGTTAGTATACAAGTATCCACCTATTTGGAATCATTGATAAGACATAGAGCAATCAACTCCATCGGCATACACAGATCCGAGCCCCAAATCTGAAACACTGCGGTGTCACACGAACCCAGGTGCCGGGCTACTTGGGTGCTCCAAAACGGGTGGAACATCCTGGCAGACTGAGAGCGTGTGACATTTGGGCTTCAGATAACACATGGGCTGCATCCATTATGTATTTCTCTGTTTCTCCGATTAAAAAAACAAAAAAACTTTTGGTATCTTATTTGTTTTCTGCTTGCATTAACTATAAATTACGGAACTACATTTTCCTCTAGGCAACCTGATAGATCTTATTTGTCATTAGACGACGGGGGCAACGTTTGAAAGTGCCTCAATGGCGTAGATTTCAGTAACGACCAAGAACATTAATGGTAAAAATAATAAGCATCAAATGGAATGAGAATCCAAGAGTTTGCCAAACCCCAACTGAGGGACCTAGCAAATACAAAACCCCAGCCACCATGAAGACGATAAACTAAACCTAACTCCCACGGCTAAGAAAGCAATCAAGATCATAATACTAGCCAAGACTTCCAATAAAAAAATGTAAACGGATGAAACTATTTATGCCAAAAACAGTGGAAATGTGTTGAAGAAATAGAGGCATGACATACTAGCAGCGTGAGCCATGCAGCGAGCTGCTCCGGTCCATGCAAAAGGCTTGGGATGGCAGCTGCTGTGGCGTAATGCTAATTTGGAAACAGCAGCAGTCAGGCAACAGAAACCTGCTGCTCCCTGTGTTAATATTGCGGGGGTTGGTCTGTACAACTCTGTGAGAGGGCCGCCATTTAGGCCTATTGATCTCGCCAATGTTGCTGTTGCTGCTCCCGTTGCCATGGTCGAGGAAGATGACATTATCTTAGTATATGTTCTTCTGAGAGTCGGAAATATTGATTCTGCTGAATATTGACTCTACAACAAGAACACATCGTCCTCTTGTGCCCATTGACGCCTATATGAAGGGACCAACGTCTACATCATGGGGCAATTTAAGAATTGAATACCACTGTTGACCATAGAAGTCCGTCCACTTCGCCAATGAACCAACTCTCATGGCCTTGTTTCTTCTCGTCGGTCTCACAAGTCTAATTGGTCTCTTTTCATTTTTGGGTCTCCGTTAAAATCTCGTGGTAAGATTTGATAATTGGGAATTCACGTTGGATAAAGATCATCGTAGAGTCTTGTACCATCTTAATAACAGCGCTTCACATATAGGTCCATTTGGTGACCAATCTAGACTTGGTTGAAAGTTAAATTTAAAAAAAAAAATATGAATGTGGTCTTACTAATGAGTATAGATTCATCACAAGTATAGATAAGGGATTAAATTTCTATGAATGGTCTCAATGAATATGTAATTAGTATAGATTTATCACAGGGGATTAAATTTTTATGAAAGATCTCAATGAATATGTAATGGTAGCACTTCACATATAGGTAAATAGTTATTCCATTTGGTGACCAATCTAGACTTATGGTAATTGAAAGAGAATTTTTTTTTTTAAATGAATATGTTTTTATTAACTAGTATGGATTCATATTAAATATAGATTACTCATTAAATTTCTTTAGGTGCAAACTAAAAAAAAATCATTTCTTTCATTCATTCACTCATGAAAGATCCTAATGAATATGTAATGGTTCTCTCTAGTATGTAATTTTTAAATTGTATTTTTGAATGTTATATAGAGTACATGCACACATTAAAATGGTTTTTTGTTATTAATATATTTTTAAGTATACATATTAAAATATTTTATTGATAACTCACATTAAAAAAAATTATTATTAGAAATGAATTACACATATTCTTTCTTATTACACATAGACATCTTGAGTGGGTCTAATGGTTAAGAGTAGGTATGCCTTCGTGTGCATACTTATTTTATTTTTTTATTATATATGACATTGCTTTTCTATTTAGAGAATTTTTTTAAAGGGACATGTGTCAACTCCACATTGAACAAGGACAGAATTACGCATTGCCCTCGTATTGGGTTGTAGAATTAACCTCTTCACTCAAGAAATAAAATGGGTATTTTTTCAAATTATTATTTCTAGTTAGTTTTGCCAAAATTCAATTGAGACTTTTAAGAATCATAAGTCTCTAAATTTATTTATGTATTCAAAAATGCATTTTAAACAACAACAAAATCACAATCTCATCTGAAATTGTATCATTGGATTCTCAGGGAAAAAGGTCATTTTCTCTATTAGTTAGATTGCGCCAAAAAAAGTGCCATAACGTTTATATAATGCATCAGGTATAATGTGTTTAGAATTTTGAATTACTTGCATCACAAAGCTTTGGTGATTTTATAATTGGCATGCCGAAATTTTAATTGATGGGTAATGCTTTTTTTCACTTGATACTAATATAGTTTGTTGTTTCAGTGATATGCCTTTTAAATTGTTTTTTTGTTTGTCTTTGTTATCTATGTGATGTTATACTTTACCTTGTTATAATAATATGTCACTATGTTGAGATTTCGTATTATTATCTTATTTTACATTGTTTGTATATTAACATTGTTGTTGGACATGTGTTTGGATAGTGTAAATAATCCTAAATGTATAACAAGTGCAATATGGAGATGCTTTATAAGAGGGGTGATCTAAGCTTGTTGCAAAAGGACCCTCTTTTCAACCATAAATTTTATAAGAATTCAACAAAAATTCCAAGCATGATCACAGTTTCATAATGATCTAAGTTTTGTGTATGGTGGAACGATACCTATGGATTTTTCCTAGTTCTAAATCATCCCAAATCCTCGAAAAACTAGTTAGAGTTATAAAATGTTTTAAGTTTTGACTTCATGTATCATTGAATTTTTGCAATGCGATAGAAGTTTACTATAATATTAGAGAGCATATTTATAAGATATCAGTCACACCAAAAGTTTTGCCAATTTAAAAGCTGTTCTTAGAGTGTAAGACCCCAAGTTGACATGATAGCATCATCCCTTATTCATGTAATAACATCATCAAGGGCTTCAATGTTAATGATACAAACTCATTTGGGATTAAAGAGTTTACATCATATCAGCACCATAAATCTCATTATTATCTATATAATGTTAGAACTTACATTGTTATAATGACATATACTTATGTTATTGTCTCATTCTACATTAATATTCATATTATTTTCTTTTGTGTCAATAGGTATTTAAGAGCTTATGTCATATAAGCATAATGAGTTGTCGTTGTTATCTATGAGATATTAAAATCTATCTTGTTATAGTGACATATCCCTTTATTGATATTTCATTCACATTAAGACCCATTTTCCCCTCTTCCATGTTGTTTAAGAGCTTACATCATATAATCAACATTATAATACACATCTCCATCCCATATTTTAGGCCATTAGGGTTTAAACATGGCACATCATATAAGCACTATAAACTAGCTTTTTTTCAAATGGGTAAAACTCAATAAATAAATAAAAATAAAAAATTATTTCCTTCATTCCCACATTTCTTAGGAAAGAATGGGGTTGTCAATATCTCAACATTTCCAATACAATAAATTGTTTCAAGGTTACATAAATGATTAATAGTTACACCTAGCAAACCCCACGAAGGAGAGGATGATGCATGTCAAGATTTAAGCATGGATAATTGTTACAATAACCTCCCCAGGTTATCATTCAATAACGGTTTTATGGACTATAAATAGTGGTTGTTATATGTATAACATTATAGGTTATCATGTTACAATGGCATATCTCAATGGCAATATTTTGTTCCATATTAATGACCTTATACTTCATATTTTATGTCATTGTAACTTAAAGAACCTACATCATATAAGCACCATAAACCATAGTTGTCATTTATGCCATGTTACACATTATATTAATATACCAATACATTTCTATGTTGGTATTTTTTTCTACATTAGTATCTCACTTCCTCTCTCATTTTCCATTAGGACTTGAAAACCTTGTATCATGTAAACATCACAATAATAATCATTGTTACACAGTAATTTGTCACCCTTCTCACTTCTCGTCCTTGATCTTGAAGTGCCCTGTGATAGATCTTGTGTAGTATATCCACCTGGGAAAAATACATAAATATATCCTCTAAAGACTCAAAGAAAGTTGTCTTGAAAGATCACTGGAGAAACTTAGTCAAAACCCTAATTTTATGGGTCAGCGCTCTTCTCTAGTGGCATGCCCGTGTTGATGGCAGGTTGACAATTATGGCCTAGCACTATTAGCGCCCTTTTTTCTAGGAAAACTGTGTTAAACCCTTTCTAACAGTATTTCCTCAAATGGAAGAGAAGCTTCGACCTCTAGAAGTTCCAGGGCAATGAGCTGGTTGTTAGTCAGTGGTGATAGGGTCGAGCTCTCTGATTTTAGAGCTTTGATCTTATAAATGGGGGTTTATCCCTTAGAAATTGGGCCTTCCTCCTTCTTTCATGAGCTCCCAAGCTCCTCTCCCTTCCTATAAATTGATCCCCATCCTTCCACTATTGGTTGGTCATTGTTGGGCCGGTATGATCATTCATTCTCTTTACACTCTTGTATTGTGACAACGCCTAAGTTATTCAAGAGAAGGAATGCTTTAGAGCTTCGGTGAAGGACTCAGACATCACCTAAGGGAGGCCTCCAACATCAAGGCCTAGGTTGTAAGCTCTCCCTTTTATATTTATTAATAAAACATCTAATGTTTGCTTTCTATATTTGTCTAATCATTTGCACAAATAATCTAATGTTCCTTGATCTATTAGATAGATGATATTCAATGTATTTTTTGCATTGTATTACGTTTGTTGTTGTCTCTTGATCTCCTGCAGGTAATCATATGCCACTAGCAGCGAGGAGCGAGCCTGAGGGATTGTGGATTGAGGCCATCATCAAAGGATTCAAGCATAGCATCAGGAAGAGGTAGGCATATTCCCTTTCTCATCTTGTTTTGGATATTAGCTAAGAAAGCTTGCATTAGATAGTCTCACAAGTTGCTAGACCCACTTTAGGGCTAGAGAGATTGCCTCTGTCCGCATAGGGGATTTATCTTCACAACAATCATATGCTTCTTCTCTTCTATGTGATTTAGTAAGCCTTCGCCATATAAACACTATAAACCCACAATTGGTATCTATGCAATTTTATAATCTATATTAAATTAGAATTGTATCTTTGTGCTAGAATTTTATTCCACATCAATGCTCTTATATGTTTTCTCTTTTGTGCATTAGAACTTAGACGATACATATTACTTAAATATCATCAATTGTGATTATTATTTATACAAAATCACAAAATATCTTGTTATAATAGGATATATTTATGTCAATATTTCATTCCATCCCTTAGCTAGTTAGGATAATGTTACTCTCACCTTAAATAAAAACTCAAGGCAACGTTAAATTTATTTTTATGACAAAATTAAAAATTTTGATAAATACATCAAATGAATGGTTATAATAACAAAAAAGTATTTCTTAATATTTAATGATACATCACTACATTTACTTTTAAATGCAATTTGTTAATAATTACAATTTTAAAATAGATTACACAATATAACATTAACATAGAAAAGGAAGTGGCAAAAAATAAACATATTTTACATGTTAATATGGGAAAACTCAATTCCTCTTGATAGGGTGATACGAAGGGGATGATTAGGGGGGTGCATGGCCACTTACCAAACAAACATTATAGATGGCAAGTGTGGCATAGAGCCCCCTTCTTTTATTTAATACCACTCACCTCAATTATTGTGATGGCACTCATTTCTACACATGGGGAGTTATATGAATTGGTCATCACCTCAGAGCCAGACAAAGAAGGCGATAATTGGGAGGTGTCATGCATTAGGACCATTCAAGTTTATTGCACAACGAGGAAAATGCACTACACATGTAGAGACATGAAGAGCTTGTGCACAAGCAAGTCATTACTTGAGATGGGAGGAAATTGCAAGCCCAAGTCCTGCATAATTGACATATACAAGCTCTCATGGCCTCTGGATTCCACTTGCAATTTCCATGGTTGGAGAGGGTGCGATTTCCTATTAAAACTCAAATTTTGTGGCAGACATGCACCAAGTCCAGTTGTTTCCCTTTTAAAAATTTTATCTTCTCATTTTTCTTGTTGTTACTCATGCATTTAGCTTCTCTCCCTCCCTCAATAAATTCCCACTTGTTTTCATCTTGTCCCTTCCTTGCTTCTTTAACGCCTCAACTTCAAAATCCTTCTAGTGTCCCCTTGTGCTCACAAGTGCCCCTTCTCTCATGGCTTCTGAAGTGATTTGATCCTAAGGTCGTCTCCTAGAAACAGGCTCAGCTCTATTATCTCACCTCCTCTTTCCTGAATCCACCATCCTCACATTGCAGGTTATTTCGATCACAGCCTTTGAATCGAATATCACAATGCCTAAATATTATGCTAGGATTAGATGCAAATCAACATATTATAAATAAATGGGATACATTTGTGCCTAACAATGATATAAAACTCCAGCGAGTAGGTACAGGGAAAATACATTGGCACCAATACAAGAGGGAACTGTACAGGATGGGAGAGAAATCGTAAGTGAGAGAGGTTGTCTATCGGACATGGATGTTGTTGGATTAGATTCAAAATGTGGATCATACCAAAGGGAGGTTCAACCACTACATGCATGCAATTGACATATATTGGCATCTTAAGATGCTCATGGAATGAGTTCTAGTGGACAAAAATGTAGCAGGGGAAGAGATGTTGCTATATTGGACGAGATTTAACTCACTAATCAAGGTTGGGCCAACATTTGGAGTGCATAAAGGCTCAGTTGGCATTCTCAAAAACCTATGTTTTTGGCCATGGAGTAGCAAAGAATCATTAAATCTTGAAGAGATAGACTCGTTGATGCACTCAGTACCTGATTTTACTACTCTATCTATTTGGTTTCTTAATTCCAAGTCTACAGTTGTTTTGGTTGGATTAAGTCCAGAAGATAATATTTTTTAACTCTCAACTTTTTATATTAGTGTTTTTTGAATGGTGAAGAAATTATGGCATTGCCACTGCCACTAGTCTGATTTCCCCAGTGGAAGACACAGGACATGTTGTAATGTATATTTTTGTCTAGTTATAATGAAATGAAACACCTTTACTTAAAAAAAACAAAGATGAACAAACACAAATTAACTTTAATATAAATTATACTAAGAATTTTGTGTCTCTATGATTTTGAAAGGTTTGTGAATATTTTTTAATTGTAATGTTTGAATTTAGGATAATAGAGAAAGTGAATAAAATTTATAATTAAAATCAGGTACTATGAAAGAAAATTAAAGATAATAAAAATGTTAATGATGATTTGTTGAGTTGATGAAAATGGAGTATTATTTTCATTGTCGCTAAGATTCAAATAAATTGTAACATTGTTTGTTTTTGTATATAATATGTTTGTTAAGGGGTGGCAGGATGGGGGGAGGATTCTTCTCAATCCCGAAGGAATATAAGAACTAAAGTATGCATGGGGACTAGGTCACAAATCGAATAACCTTGTTGAAATGTAAGGGCTCTATTTTAGTCTCCATATAGTCAAGGATAAGGGGGCTTCTTCTATTACAATAATAGGTGATTTTCTCATCACAATTAGGCACCTCCTCAAAGGATCCCTCCCTTCCAATAATAATTTATCTCTCCTTTATAAAATTAGAACCACTCTGGAATCCTTCACTCAAAAATCTTATTACCACATTCTTCATCACCAAAACATGGAAGCAAACACTCAAAAAAATAGGTCTTATCAGCTTGAAGCAGGGCAATATGAAATCAACAAATTGGTGGGCATGCAAGTTATCCCATGATAACCCCCCACATGAAAAGTAGGTCTTATAAAATCATTTGGATGGATGAAATAAGGGTTCATGAAGTGAAAATGAAGCCTCTCCTGATGGCACAATTATTGTATTCCTTTGATCCTCATAAATATGGTGTTCAGGGATCGCGTTGAGATGTCACCACTCGTTGCAAGGTGGTGGATGGTTGGAGATGCACAGTCTTTCATATCCCAGGTGGAGAGGACAGATCCCAACTTAATCTATCTCATTTCTTATGAATATGCACACATTCAGATGAATATCGAGCAGTGCAAAGTCAATTGGTTATGGATGAACTGGGTCGCTAAAGCATGGGAGATCTCAGACTCTCGTGTTGTGTTCAAGGGAGATCAACACAAATTAATCAGACCGAATATGTTTCAATAAGTAGTCGAGGGGAGAAATATTGGTATTTATGCAGGGATAAAGATAAAAGATCCTCATACCTCCAAAGGTTCCACTTTCTTTTTAAAGAAAAGTAAGTTTCCTTTTGGAGGACTGAATAAAGGGCAGTGTGCTCATACTTTAGAGCCTCGTGCATCATTTTTGTCAACATGACAATTAAATCTCCCTCAAATACATCAATGGGATCCTCCTCTGTGAAGGTTGGGAGTATGAAAGTTCATGTTGCGGGTATATTTGATTATATGTCTCTCCATATTGGTACCAATTCTCTCCAAAGGGCCTATCTTGGGTAGTTGCAGGACATCTCTTTTTATTTCAAGTTTCTTCCTCGTGTTCTCTTGAATTCTATTCACACACAATCTCTCTTCCATGTCTACAGTTGGAACTCCTTTTGGTCTATGTTCGAGTCCCATCCTTATATCATCCTCTTGAAATTAACTCTCTGGATGCACGCTCAATTGGCCAACACAACGAAAAGAGGGTTTTTGGCCCACTCTCTTTTATTCTCCAGTAAATTGGACAAGAGAGGTTGGTCCAGTGTCATTCAGTACCTCATCTCAGCATGGAGAACCATGATAATTCCAGCTGAGGTTCTGGACATCCGTGTCACCTTTGTCCTCACCCTCCTATACGCAACAATGAAGGGTATGACAAGATAATACATCAATTAAGGAAATAGTCTTACTCCATCTTGTTCCTCCCAGAAGAAAATTACAGTCCAAAATGCAACAGTTTGAAAAGGAACTCTAGTGGATTTGATGCCAACTAGAGGACATGCGGCTTCAAGGAAATTTTGGAGACAATTGTAGCAATGCAAGCAATACTTCGGGAGTAAAATCAGACATTATATCCACTGACACCCCATAGATGATATATTTGTAATTTATGTAAATGTAATGCGTTTTACAGTCAATTCTGTAGAGTTTATAGTTGTAGTACTTTATGCAAAATGTTTGATTAGGATAGTAGGGTAGGAGTAAGCTTTGAAACTCTATATATGATCTTAGCAAACGATATTTTCCTTTGTATTGAATGTAATTACATATTGGATTTCCTGCTGCAATTCGGGCGCAAACTTAATAAAATTTCTAATCATTTTTATCAATATGTGTGTGTGTCTTTCTTAAAATATTATATCGTGATAGTGATTGCAACCTAAATCACATAATTAAATTTAAGTTCTATTTCAATAACAATTAGGTTTTCTTTAAATTTAGTTCTTTTTATGAGCTTTGTGCATAGCTAAAATATAACATAAAATATAGGAAATATGTTGAAAAATGTAATTAGGTTCAGTCTTCATAATTGTTTTGTACTTGTATCAATATATATTGTAAAAAGTAAAAGAAGACAAGAAAATTTATTATTATTGTTATTTTTCTAGACATACACGTTCTTCATGCTTCTAGGGTTTCTTTGAGTCAAGAAGAAATTTTATCATGTGTCAATGTCCCATTTGGACATTTTGTAACAAAAGAAAAATATTATTTTTGAGCTTAGAAAAGTCTTTTTAACCCCCACGACCAAGTCGCCCTACCAAAAATAAGTTAGCCTAGGATAGGCCTAATTCAACCACATGGATGGCCATATAAAGGAAGAGACTTCATCCTCATTTGCAAACTTGACACAAAATTTTTATCTTTGAGAAAAAGAAGAAGAAAAGAAGTGTGAAGGTCGAGGAAGAGAGAGAAAGTCAAGGAAGAAGATAAAAATCAAAATTTTTGTTTGCTTATGCTCGCATGTGCGAGTTTCTAGGGTGATTGTACGAACTGCGGGTCTGAAAATTGCAAGGCCAAAATTTTGAATTGCACCTAATTTGATGAAGTTTGACAAGCATTGACTTTGTGGACTTTGACTTGTTTGAGGAAGGTTTTATTGGAGGGATGAATTGGTGCTTGAGGAGGTCTCGGTCTTAGTCTTTGGGTATTGGGTGTCTCACTTTGATCCGATTCTATAAGAAGAGAAGAATTTTATTGGGTTTTCCCCTTGAACAGATTTTGCCCTGCCTTAGAGCCTATATCTTGTGTTCTTTGTGTTCTTGTGTCTTCATACATTTTATGTTTTGGAAACTGTTTGGTGAAGAAGATATAATAAAGTAATAAAAGGTCAAAAAATACTCACAAGTAATTATCAAGTAAGATGAATCAACCTTAATCCAGAACTACAATGATTTCTCAACATGGTATCAGAGCTAAGGTGAAGGAAGGAAGTTAGAAGATCACATCCTTGTTGGAACTCTTGCTAGAAGACTCTCTTAAAGAAGTTATTTATTCTCTCTCCCTCTCTGTTGGAAAGCTATATAAGGAAAGATCTCAATACTCTTAGGAGTCTCTTTGTAACTATCAAAGGTTGCATCATGGAACTCATCTCCAAGCTATCTAAAGAAGTCATGGATGAATGACTCTTTTCTACTCTCACGGTTAATTTTGAAGATGATAGTATATGGGTAATCGACAAACGTTATCAGAAGGAATATCTTCTCATTCAGTTGAACTTGGAGAAAAGAAGAGCTACTCGGTCAAAGGAATTGGATCTACTTATTTGGAGTTGGAAACTGGTGGAAGCATTCATCTCAACAATATACTCTATGTTCCAAGTTTGAAGAAAAATCTGTTGTCTATTTCTTGCCTATAACATAAAGGTGGAAGGGTTGATTTTGTTGATGGAAAATTTATTGTATGGGGTAAGGGAGCTAGTATTTAATATTCTAATACTATTGGGATTCATAAGGGGAGGTTGTATAGGCTTCTAACACCTCTTCCTCGAACTCTATTACATTTATATATTAATCCTTGTGAGCTATGGCATAGAAGGTATGGTCATCTTCATTATAATATATTTCCATCATTGAATCATATGGTTGTTGGTGTCCATGAGTTGCAAGAAGAGGATGGAGTCTATAAGGGATGTGCTCTTGGCAAGAATGTAAAGAAACCCTTTAGAAGTCGTGATACAAGATCCAAGGAAATTTTGGATCCCACACATTTTAATATTTGTGGACCCATGACAGACAAATCTCTTGGAGGTCATCAATATTATGTAACATTCATTTATGACCACTCTAGAAAGACATGGATATATCTTCTCAAGTATAAGGATGAAGTGTTTGATAAATTTCAAGAGTTCAAGGCAAAAGTGTAAAATCTGACAAAGAGGAAGATAAAAACCCTAAGATCTAATAATGGTGGAGAATACACTTCCAAATAACTTGTGGCATTTTTCAAGGAAGTGGGAATTAAGAGGGACCTAATAGTTCCCTACAATCCTCAACATAATGGTGTGGCTGAAAGGAGGAACCGATCAATTGAAGAATGTGTTAGAGCCATGCTACATGACTAAGACCTATGCAAATTCTTATAGGGATAAGCAGTTATAGCATACATATACATATACATATACATATACATATACATATACATATACATATACATATACATATACATATATATATAATGGAAGCCCTCGTAGAATTCTGAAGGAAATTATATAATCAAGAACCTATATCCAATCATGAAGATGTTGAAGGACAAAGTGAGCCCATGCAGCAAGTCATCATTCACAAGACTTGAAAGGGGCCAGCTTGGTTAAGAACAACTCTACAGTAAGCCAAAGGACATGCAACATCAAGGGAAAATTTTAGAGAAAGAAAGAAACCTAAAAGATATTCAAGATATGCATCTTACATGATTAAGATCATTAAACCAGAAACCTCCACTTATGAGAAGGCAGTTGAACATCAAGAATGGAAGAAAGCAATGCAGGGAGAATACTAATCTATAATGAAGAACGATGTTTGGGAAATTGTTCCTAGACCTAGTGACAAATTTGTTGTCACCTCCAAATGGGTATAAAAGATCAAACATGTAGTGAATGGGAGCATTGTCAAGTATAGGGCAAGGTTTGTGGCTAGGCGCTTCTCTCAAAAGGAAGGAATCGATTAAACCTTTGCTCCTACAACTATATATGTGACCATTAGATCATTGATCTCTCTAGCTACTACTATGGGATGGAACATTCATCAAATCAATGTTAAAACAAATTTTATAAATAGAACAATCGATGAAGAAGTTTACATTGAGCAACCCCATGGATTTGAAGTCCATAATAAGGAAACACATGTATGTAAGCAAGATCCTAAACCATGGTATACAAGGATGGATGCATATATTCTAAGACTTGTTTGGTGAAGTGTTTTTCAAACTCTAATATCTACATCAAAGTGGTTAAGAATGAACCTGTGATGATAATTTTGTATGTGGGTAACTATAACAGCCCCAGGTTAAAAGTTCATGTAATAAAAGCTAATAAAGGCAAAATAAGACCAAGGTCATGGGACACTTTTCCAACCTTAATGTTGGAAAAAATATCTTAGTGGGCATCACTTGATGTGTTTATGGCTAAGGGAAATTGGAAAAAGCAATGACAAAGGCTTTAAAAAGGCAAAAATGTATTATTGGCATTTTATTTATGAAAATAAAGGAAATTAGGAGAAAAGGAAGGTAAAAGGTCACAAGTTGCATGTGAGGAGGAAATTGAAGGAAAATTAAGGAAAATGAAGAGGTTAGAGGCATCAATAATAAAAAGACATCAAAGAATCAGTTTAAGGCCTCTTGTCAGTTCAGTTTTAGAATTGGTTTCAGAGAGGAGAAGAGCACCAAGAGGAAAAGGAAAGTAAGCAAGCAAAGGAAAGCCAAGGAAGGACAAGGAAACCAAAGGAAAGCAAGGATCAAGCAAGGAAAAGTTGTATCAAGCAACTTCAGCAGGAATACTTGGAGGTAACAGGATGCATGTATGATTTCCTACCTGGTTTTGACATGCAAGGTATGTGCATTTTGGTATTTGGTTCTTTTGCTATCATTGGGTTTTGTCAAGTTTCAACAGTGGATTTTAGCCTTGCCTTGCCATTTTGTATAGCCATGGTGTGATGGTATTATTTCTCAATTGAGCTTTGGATTTCCGAAAGGTTTTGGATCCGGGTGAGGTGGTCTCAGCAAAATCCCAAGGGTTGGGGGTGGAGATGGTTTTCTTGGGGAAGCCCTCAACTAGTGGGTGGATATAGGAAAATTCCTCAAGGGATGGTGAAGGAATTATGAGGCATCTAAGCTCAGTTTGGTTTTATGATCTCAGAACCATTTTAGGTGAGATCGTAATATGGTGAGGGTGGAGGTGGTGTAACCTATGGATTCCCTTAGTTTTTAATGGATTGGTTTATCCCATGAGATCCCACATTCATGCTTGTATTATGGCACGTGGGTGATTGGCTGAAAGAAATACTTGGTTCAGCCCAATCTATGATTGGGTGGTACGTGGAAGCCCCAAACCTAGTTGGATTTTGCATATGTTTAATAATATCTAAGTTTCTCTTTATTTTGATTAGTAAATGTATTTTTTATTATGTGGCTTTAATGGTTGTTCTATCATTGGTATTTATCTGGTTATATGTTGGCTATAGGCATGGTTATTTGACAGATCTAAGTTTGGATCTTATCACATTTTCATTGATGAATGTGCAGTTCATGAATGTATGACCTAATTGGTGTTATGACATATATTATGAGAATGCATTAGTCCTTTTTGTTAAACCTTAGATAAGTTTTCAGATCCTTATATTCAAATTTGCATTCATGACTCGTAGGTTGCATGTTTACCAAGTGTTTGACGAAATGTCAGTCCCGATTGGGAGAGGTCAGGTTAAGTCCTAGTTCAAGTTTTGGTTTAAAATCCTTGTTTCTATGTCATTCATCATTTCTATAAGTTTCACTGAGTTATGGGCAAAGGCCTGAGTCCTAGCCCTAAAAAATTGGCTCATAATTCAAGGTCGATGGCATAGAACTGACTTGAAAATTCCACAGTCACTGGCGGGCAGGCCTATGGGAGCGACTAGAGGGCTATAGTCACTTGCATTCCTTGAGAAGGGAGCATCTAATGCTCTAGTTCAGTGAAGAAGAGAGTTATCTCACGGGTTGGACACCTGGAGGGGTTGGGTTGATCCTTGAGGTCTTATAGCACCTAAGGGAAGTGAGTAAGGTCTTAAGTTGTCGACTCCATTTCCTTAAGGTCCCATAGGAGGTTAATTCTTATCATAGTGACCCTCAGCTCATGTTTATCCTGGGAAAGCCAATGAAAGCAGGTAAATATGGGAGGAATGGGTTATAGAGTTGTATTAGAGCGGGTTGCGCTCTCTTTGGGTAAACATTGATGTGTCAAGGTTATGGTTGTCATGCATGGGGTCATGGTATATAATTGTTATGGTCATGCATGATGTTTTTATTTGGACATGCTTATGATTATACATGTACATGCTAACATGGGTTGATCATGCAGATGAGATAAGCCTCCCCTAAACATTGATGAGGTATGGATTTGATTTTGGTATCTATTTGGTTTATCTGACATGGTACACTTGTAGGAATAAGAGAATGAAAGACGATGAGAAAAAGGGTAGACTGTAGTTCCTGTGACTCTCCCTATAGATCAGTTGAGAAGCAAGGAGAAGAGTATTCTCCTGGTATAACAGACACATTGAGGAGGTTTGAGGGTAGAGATCAAAAGTTGCAAAGCAGACAATGAAAAGTTGGTTTAGGCTTAGGAAAGACTTGCAAGGGCTTAGGAGAAGCAAGTAGAGGTCAATGCAACGATTCTTCAGAGCTTGTCATAGTTGTAGAAACAGAGACAGTTGAGGATCAATCAAGAGTAGAAAGAGAAGACTAATGGACCTTATGGTAGAAAGTCTTAGTATGGATACAAATTGGATAAAGGGGACACAGTTAGAGGTGGCAGATAATTGGATGCACCTGACAAGAACACTAGTATGTATGGGAATCATTCTAGTTCCTCATCTAGGAGACATCATCACAATCATTTTCATCATCATCCTTAAAGGAGGAGGGAGTATTGTTAAAGGAGTTCAAGAAAGTGAAGCCTCCTACATTCGATGGAGAGATGAAGAAATTAGAAGATGTAGAGGCATAGTTTCTTGAAATGAAGAAAATATTTAGATTGCATAGCTACTCAAGGAACATGAAAGCCAAGATAACCACCTTCAGTCTCAAAGGGAAAGAAGACATGTTGTGGGAAGATGTGAAGAATGTTAAGGGAATTCGAGAAGAAGACTTGATTTGGGATGAGTTCGAGAGGTTCTTCAATAAGAGGTACTTATATGAGAGATATTATGATGACAAATCTAAGGAGTTTTATGAGTTGTAGATGGGTTCTACGACATATGATGAGTATACTAACATATTCTTGGAGTTGTTGAGGTATGTGCCTTATCTCAAGGATGAGAAGGCCAAGATTCAAAGATTCATTAGTGGATTGCCAACAACATATAGAGACCAGATTGAGTTCGATGAGCCTAGATTGTTGGAAGAGACCATCCAAAATTTGAAGCGTTGTTATGAGTGGTCAAAGCGCAAAGTTGAGCATAAGCATGATTTGACAAGAAATGAGAAATTTAAAGGGAAGTGTCCACCAAAGCAAGGAAGACCTCAAGATGCATGCGAGAAAGAAAATGGGGTTCCTTACAAGAAGTTAAATGCATTTGAGAAGGGACATGGGTCGTAATAGACTAAAGGTGATGGTAGATAATTGTTGCAGTGATGGATATGTGACAAAGATCATCGCAAGAAGGATTGTCCATTGTACTAGGGAGGTATGCCTCATATCTATAGTGCTAAGGAGATGCAAGAAATTGGGGATGTTGGTCATAACATTCCTCATATTTATGCAGTTGTGGACAACAAGCAGGAAGATCATCAAGCATCCATTATTGAGATGGAATCTAAGCTCTGTGGTCGAGTTGTTTCTATTTTGATTAATCCCAAATCTAATTATAATTATATTAATCTTGACCTAGTGGATAAGTGTGGCTTAAGAAAACAAGTGCACGTAGAGTCTTGGTTGGTGCAGTTGGCTATATGTACTAAGAAGAGAGTTCATGATTGGGTAAGATCTTATGCATTTGAGTTGAATGGTATGCCTACAAGAACATATCTAAATGTACTGCCATTGGGATCATATAGTATGTTTTGGGTATGGATTAGTTGTATCTTCACAAGACCAAAGCAGATTTCTAGGAAAAGGATATTGAGTGCTTGGATGATAATGGAGAAAATAGAATCTTGCAGAGAAATAAGAAGCCTACATCAGTGAGGATGGTCACAACTATGCAAGCTAAGTGAAATTGGAGGAAGGGGTGTGTAATGTTTACAATTCATATTTTCAGTGATAAGGGTAAGGATGTTGAGGATGCATAAATATTCAAGAGGTACCTTGTCTTGTAGCAGTTTTAGGATGTATTTTCTGAAGATACTCCACAGTTGCCTCCTCATAGAGAAGTGGAATTTTCTATTGAGTTGGGATTAGGGGAAACACCAGCATCAAAGGAACCTTACAAGATTAGCACTCCAGAGTTAGTGGAATTGAAGTTTCAGCTGAAGGAAATGCTCGATAAGGGATACATTAGGCCAAGTGTATCGCCTTAGGGTGCACTAGTATTTTTGTGAAGAATAAGGATGGTACTCTCAGGTTGTGCATTGATTATAGGTTGTTGAACAAGGTGAAATCCAAGACTAGGTACCCAATGCCGAGGATTGACAACTTGATTGATTATTTGAAGGGAGAAACAATGTTCTCAAAGATTGATTTTAGATCATGATACCGTCAGGTACGCATCAAGGAAGAGGACATATACAAGACTGCTTTCAGGACAAGGTATGGGAATTATGAGTTTGTTGTAGTTCCTTTGGGTTTGACTAATTCCCCAACTGTTTTTATGTGCTTGATGAATAGTGTATTGTGTCCTTATTTGGACAAGTTTGTTATTGTGTTCATTGATGACATCTTGATATATTCTAAGAATGAGGAAGAGCATGCAGAGAATTTAGCATCAATGTTGAGATTGCTAAGAGAGCATCAGTTGTATGGTAAGCTTAGCAAGTGCATTTTCTTTCTGAAAAAGGTACATTACTTGGGACATGTGTTATGCGGACAAATCCCGCTTGCAAATAAGAGCGATCTCCCTATATTCCTAAAGGAAAACTAGAAACAAATAGACAAATGAATAATTTTTTCCCTAAGCTAACTTCGTTTGAATCATTAAAACAAGAGAAGGAGAGTGGTGCTCTTACCTATCTGCGAAATTTTTGATGAAGATCCCTGATCCGTTCCAATGACCTGCAAACACAAATATAAAAGGGATAAAAGGCATATGCAATATAGTGATTCAAAACAAACTTAATTTAATGATCAAGGAGATTAGAAATTGAAATTATCTTAATGAATACATAAAATAACATAAACTATTCATCATTTCAATAAGATAATGTAATGAGAAAAATGATTCAATTTTATTAATTCAGAGATAAAAGAAGAGCCTTACATACATGCCTTGATGTCATGAGGTTCCTCCCAGATGCCTCAAATCCTCTCCTTGGATGATAAGCTTCCCAATCCAAATTTACCAGCAAAATAATACCTTTTTTCAACTCCCCTAACCCTATAGCCTCTACTCAATTTATAGGACAAGTAGAGGAGGTTTGAGATCAAAAAAAGAGGGATGAGCTCCATTGATAGTGGGATTAGGGTTCCTTGATCAAAGGGAATTAGCTCCATGTTCTGAGGGGTTTGGCTCGAATAGATATGACCAAAAAGCTTATATTTGGGATATATTCGCCCAACAAGGCTTCTATAACTTACTTTTTATTTTTACTTTTCATTGATTCATGTGCGCAGTCTGTAATGGAAGACAGAGTGTAGTTCTACGCAAGTTTCAATAGAAGAAATTGTGCATGCGCAGAAACTGACTAGGAAAAGTGCGTAAGTCATGCTAAACAGGTTGAAAGGCCATTTTACCCAAAAATTTGATTTCTTCAAGGAATTTAGATGTTTGACTTTCAAGGGAGTGCATTGAAACATGTGTAAGGGTGGCGAGATATCCATTTTAACCGTCAAGTGTCATGGTGAAAAAATGACGTGTAACATATTTCCCCCTAAAATGTGAAGTCTGTAAAGTCATTAAAAGATTGAAGCGCTTTATCATGCCAAAAATTGGATCAGAGACAATGGTCGGAAACCTGCAACGAACATTCAAGGATTACAATGCAAATATGTATAAAATCATCACTGAGGTAGGCATTCCCATACTCAGAGTAAAACTAACTCGATGAATAAGTACAAAAATAACCTAGAATCATATTAATAGTAGACACAATATGGACGCAACCATATTTTATGAATTTTTCTACATAATTATGAATACATAACTCCTCGCAGCCTTGATGGATGAAACTAGATCCAAGGTCTTGATCTCCATCTCTCGATTTGCAGTACAAATCTAACCATGTGAGCAAAATGTAAAATACCACTTGATCATTGGTCCATGATGTGAACCATTAAAAAGTGCAAGAGAAACCACTAATAATGACAATGGCTCTCAAGGTACTCTCTGTACAATCTATGAAGTGTGATTAGGTGATTTGTAGTCGAACACTCATAGAATCGCTCGATCGAAGGTCAATGATGAGAATCTGTCGTCAAAGGCGAGAAACCCACCATTAAGGCATGTAGGCCTCAAGGTACTAAAAAGGGTTTCTAGACCAGCTTCCTAGATAATGAGTTGAAGTCTATAGGAAGTGATCCATCGCAGGAGGGCCTATGACACGAAACTTCATGTCAAGTTGAAGAATTGTTTTGCAAGGACTGACTCAGGGATGATCAACGTGAATGAGGGCTAATATTTTCAAAGGAACATGAACTGAGGTTTAACTTATCTTCAACACATGGTGACACGACAATTGACTTGGCAAAATTTGACTAAACGATAATACCCAAAACCAACTGAAGACTTTCAATGAGGTTCGATTAACTGTAACACAAATGGATTACCCAACCCGGACACAGGTGTGATAAAGTGTCATGTTCAAGAGCGACATACTGCCTTTAAATGAATGCAAAAATGAATACCTTTCCCCAATTCCCCCCCACCATTACTGGTAAGTACCTCTTTATTTTTGTCAAGATTGAGAAGGATAAAATTTTCTTGTCATGTAAGCTCATCCTTCAGATGAGTCCTCCGAAGTATTTTTTACAAACCCTAAGAAGGAGTGGTTTTGCCCATCATGGTTGATGATTCCTGCACTGTTTAGTTTTACAAGTCAAGTGTAGGGTTAAATCAATGCCATTTTCATGTTTAAAGAGTTTGAAAAGACACAAAAAGAAAACTCATTCAATTCTTTCAGCGTAAATTTTTAACGAGCCTAGAGAAAGTAAAACTCGATGTTTTTCATTTTTAGGGATTCAAAAGAAAAACATAAGTAAAATCTAAATGTTTTTTTTTCATAAATTTAGTCCCTCAAACCCGTTAAAGTATAAAATGATGCAGGAGAGAACTCTATTGACCATGCTTAGTCAACGTATATGTTTTTCGTAAATAGTTTAATTCAATCCGTAAAAGGGGTAAAATTATATTGAATAGATGAATGCTCATTTATTTTTACGAGTTTGAATAGTCAAGTACTCGACAATAATTTCATGTTTAGAGATTCTAAAAAGGGCTTAAAAGAGAACTACAGGGTTTCGTTTTTTGTATTTTTCGATATCCCGAAAAAGTGATAAAAGTTTACTCATAGTCAAAATGATTCATTTTTATGTCATAACCTGTATTCTGCACATAACACTTGATAAATTATCATAATTGCTCAAAATTATGGTAAAAACATCAAAAATTGAGTTTTAAAAGGTTAAAAGCATAAAAAATATTATTTTATTGACCAAAAAACTTATAAAAGTGGAAAAATTAATTCATTTTTTACCATTTGAGTTTTTAACCAATTTGAGAGTAGAAAGAGGGTTTTTACCACAAAACTTCAGAGGTTGATTCCGGGCAACCCAGTGGACCAATCCTTGAACCGTTTTCTCGAGGTAATAAACCTCTTACGTATCTTGCTTTTCAGCCGTTTAAATTTCATTTTGAACCCTTAGTTTTAATTTTTGGGGGTGTTGTAATTTCAAAAATCTGCCCACTGATGTGCATGTTTTTCCTTCATCGGGTCCGCGGACATGGGTAATTTTTTACACACTGAAACATGCGATTTTCACGGTTTTTCTATTGAGAAATTGCACAGATGCACTCTGTCTCTAAAGAAACACCATGCAAGGCACTGAGGGCTTTCAAAAATAAATATCAACACACCCCAAAAGTCACAAATATCTCTTAATCAATGTTCTAAGACTCCTAAATTGTCAATTTCAGGAATTTTGAACAACCATGTTAGAGTGGAGAGAAAGAGAACATGAAACTCATGATGCGGAAGCTATAAATGACCCAACAACTCTGCATACTCTGAAAAACTGTGGTCTCTACAAATTTTGGGTCATTCAAGGAATTAAAGCTCAGTTAGAGCTCATGACATGGTTGGTGAGGGTCTGGGATATCCAGGAGCAATGTTTCATCATAGGGTATCACTGCCTTACCATTGATGTCGATGAAATGTAATTTTTAACTAGGTTGTCCTGTAGAGGACTTGACATTTATCTATTTGGCCAGAGACCAGGTGGGGAGACTATTACTTCATATCTGAGGAGATATTGTGTTGCTAATTATGTGCTTAAGGATGGTAGGATAGATATCAAAATTATCCAGCGACTTGATTTGAGGACTATCACTTTCACAATCACCAAAATGTGTGGAAGTACAACACCTCACATGGCCACAAAGGCCCATATGCATATTGCAGTGGAGTTTTTGGAGCCCACCATTTACAACTGGTGTGAAGGAGTGGTTGTCAATATGAAAGGACAACTGACTAGAGAAAAGAATGGTAAGCTGAATAACTTTGGTTATGTTTCCATTCTTATCTCATTTTCCCCATAGAGGATTCCACTCCTCATCCCATGGTAGATTCTCGTTGATGAGACAAGACCCAGATATCCACATATGTTGAGGTGGGTTTCGTTGATGGCTTGCCATGGAGGCGATGGCGACCCGATAGTGAGATATACTCCACATTTTTTTTGTGGCTAAGAAGCCAAATTTTCATGATTGAGGACTTCCCATATGCAGGGTGGACTATAGGGGTGACCCAGATATACCACTCCCAGCTGGAATGTTGTGGGGAGATCTAGGTAAAAAAATTCTCATTTTGATGTTTTAATTTTTCTTAAATTTTATTTTTTTTTTACTATCCAAAGTTAATTATTTGAAATGCTAATCTAGATGTGGGTCTAGCTTGACCAGCAGAGCTACAACGATTTGACAGGCGAGAAGACCAGCCTGTAGCAGCTGTAGTACCCCATTCAGATGCAACAGAAGCTTTGACCAAGTTGGAGCACAACTTGAAGAGGCTCACTATAGATATCCCAGAGGTTGAGACTGATGATTTGCCTCTCCGGTACCAGAGGCACGTGGTTTGGGTTCCAATACCAATTAGGTGATTGTCAAGCCGAGTGACTCGCGCTATAGTTTGCTACCATGATCATCATCATGGATAGTTTATAGTTGATAGTCTCTTAGGAATACATTTTCATTTTTGTATCAACATATTCAAATATTTAAAGGTCATTGAGCCTCATGTATTTGGATGACATTTTTGTAACACACTATTTACAAACTATTTTACCTAATGGTAACTACTAATTTTATTCTCAGTGTATCTTATTCAATATGGATGAATATTGTTTTAATTACAAATGTTGCAAATATCTATTTAACATGTGATTGTCCAATGCATCAGCTAATGTGTTAAAATTTCTTAAAATGCGTTGACATTCAATATAATCAAACTACCTTTCCAAGAGACAAACCCGTAAAAACATTCTTAACATTGATGAAATTCTAACTATATAGACATCGTTTAAATGTAATATAATGAGTTGCGAATCTAACCTAATGATCAAATGTCAAATGCCAAATGCGATGGCATGAGATAATAGTTCAATGACTGCACTATATTCTTCTATATTGTTCATTGTTTGACCGAGGCATCCCCATGAATGGAAACTAACGCATCAATGGATGAGTAGATGACCCAAGTTGCGAAAGATAAATTTTGAGTACTACGACTGGCACCATCAGCAAAGCCAATGTAAGTGTGAGGGAACATAGACATCTGCAAATCAAGAGTGATTCAAGATAAGCAGGAAAAGTAGTAGGAAATTGCAAAAATGAAAATCTACAGCACACACTTTATAAAACTATAAGCAATGTAAAAAAATCTCCACAAGATAAATCATGCATAATATCTATTTAGGTAGAGACCATTTATGGGGTCTCTTAAAGAAAAAACGGTTATAATAAACTAATTCATAGGCCCCTTTAGCTATTACATGTTTGAAAATGTAAGGACCATGCCACATAGGTTCGAATTTAACAACACCTAGCTTATCACGTGCTTGATCATAGACCAAGACTAGGTCACCTTCCGAATAAATGCGAAAATTAATGTTTGAAACATACTAACCCTTAACACGTTTTTTATGAGCCTTGCTATCTAGTGCAACATTATGGCAAGTTTCATCTAGTTGTGCTAAGTACAAAAATTGTTCTTCCTCTGCAGAGGTAGCTAGTAACAACTCAATGGCTAGTTTTAATGATGTAATTTCACACTCAATTAGCAAAACTGCCTCCAAGACATAAACGAGTTGGAAGGGAGTAAAACCAGTCGATGTTTTTGTAGAGGTACGGTATGCCCACAAGGCTGAAAAAAGCATGGTATGCCAGTTTTGTTTATGAATGTTGACAATATGTTTCATCATATTAGTCAAAACTTTGTTTACAACTTCAACTTGGCCATTCGCTTGCGGATAATAAGGAGTATAGTTGTCATGACGCAAGACGAACTTAGCAAAAAGCTCGATCATCATAAAATTTCAAAAGTGGTTGCCATGGTCCATAATGATGGCTTGTGGTACGTCGAACCTAGCAGTAACATGATTAAATATGAAAATATTTGTGGTTTCACCATTGTTCTTGTATGTAGGCATTGACTTGGCCCATTTCATAAAATAATATATTGTGAGAATAATATACCCATGCCCCCAAATGAGTGAGGGTTACATGTAACAAAATAAATGCCCCATTTAGAAAATGGACCAAAAAATATGAATGGGTGAATAGGAGATGGAGGAGCACACATTTTACAATCGAAAATTTGACAATTATGGGATTTTCTAATTGCAATTATGCAATATTTAAAGAGTAACGACGAGAAATAACGAACATGCAATATCTTTTGGGCAGTGGAAAACCCTGACGTATGAACACCACACACTCCATAATGGCAGTAATTTAATGCCTTATCGACTTCCTCATGCGTTAAACAACATCGAAAGACATAATCACACCATGACATTAGAGAGTATTGCCAACAATAGTATATTGTTGGGATTGGTATTGGATTCTACGACGATCAATTTGTGATAACTCGGGCCAAAAAGTTTGAGTTTTAAGATATATAATGATATATCCATACCAAGGATCCAAAGTACTGATAAGAAAGAGGGATTCATTGGGAAGATGATCCTCTGCGGTTTCAAATTCACTATAGGGAAAGTCACATAATAATTTAGCAAATACCAATGACTTCTTAGATTTAGATCTTTTGAATTCCAAATCAAACTCTTTCAGGATAACAATCCATTTAGAGTATTTCCCCCCTAGCAACTATTTAGTCGGAATGTACATCAAAGGGTTGCAATTAAAGATCACGATTGTTTTGCGTAGAAGTATGTAGTGACGAAAACGTTGGACAACTTGAACTACTACCAAGGCCAATTTCTCAACATGTGCCTATTTGATTTTGATTTTCATGAGATTCCTATTCAAATAGTAGATCACATGTTCAGTTTCAGACTCATCTTCCTGAACTAAATCCATGCCAATGTTGGAATCAGATGCAGCTAAATACAAAAAGAAATCTCGATGACAATCAGGTGGTTGTAGTAACGATGCATGGTTCTACACATTTTTTAGTGCATCAAAAGCTTTTTCAGTAAGCTCGTCCCAAACAAATGGAATGCCCTTTTTCGAATGTCGAGTAAAACCTTTAGTTAGCTCGACGTAGGTAGGAATAAATCTACGTAAACAATTTTCTTTCCCTTTCAAACTTTGGATTTGGAAAATATATGAAGGAGGAGGCAGATTGATAATAGCCTCGACCTTAAGTGGACCGACACAAATGCCTTCCTTTGAAATGGAAAATCCCAATAATCATCCTGGTTGTACACAAAATACACACTTATGTGTATTCAAACGAATATTTTAATGCGTACATCGAATGAAAATAACTTTCAAATGCATAGGATGATATTTCCATCTCAATGAGTGAGTTAGTAAGTCATCCATGTAGGGTTGCACAATATGTTTGATATCGGTAAATGTGTAAGACACGGACCTTTGAAAAGTTTCACCAACTTTCGTCAATCCAAACGGTAGTTTGAGATAAGCAAAGCTTCCCCATGGACAAATGAACGTAGTCTTGGACTGATTGAGAGGAAGTATGTTTATCTGATTATATCCTTAAAATACGTCCATAAATGAAAATATCTTTTTCTCGACACAATTGTCGATAATTTGGTCGATGTAAGGGGTAGGATAGTTGTCCTTTGGACAAGCTTTATTTATGTACCTATAAACAACACATACTCGAATATTCCCATGTTTTTTGTTCACTAGAACAATATTGGATACCCAATCAGTTAAGGGAACAAGGTAGATGAAACCTGCTCTGAGTAATTTTTCAACTTCAACCTTAATAACAGTAGCTTTCCACGGATGAACTAGATGTAATCTTTGTCTGACAGGTTTAGCATCCAGGTATGTCTCAATTTCATGAATTACAATATTGGGATCAATTCTCGGAATTTCCTAATAGGACCAAGCAACAATGTCACGAAATTTCTGAAATAGGGCCTTGTATGTATTGATTTCATCAAGGGAGCACAAACCACCTATATGAATGTTCTCAGTAATTTCGGTTTTAACTGAAATTTCAATTGGTACTATTGAACATAAGTTTCCTACATTCATTTCTGAATCCGAATGAAGGATTGACATAGGACATTGAGGACTATCGACAATTTCAGCAAAAAATATGGATGAAAATCCATTCTCAATTTTAGCAAGTTCAGGTATAAAGGATGAATGATGATGATGATGATTGTTTCATGGCAATTCATCCAAATTCATGAATTCCATAAAACTCTCGGTAGTTGGAAACGTTTTATCGAAAGGATCAAGAAATGATATCAATATTAAACTTGAGAATTGAGAATAGTCATCACTGATCATAGTCACTTGATCAGTTTCAGTTGATGGTGGGTTGAAAAGTGATTGAACTTCCTAGTAAGACAATGCAAATGGGCTTAAAGGAATCTCACTGCCAAACATGGTCAACTAAGACTCTTAAAGCACAATCCAAGGATCAGGTGATGGAACTGTGCTTGATGTAATCATGTTGACTTGGGCAACATTATGACGAAAATTTGGTGGAGACATGGAAAAATTTCCCATAAAAAATGAATCCTTAAGCAAATCTTCCTCAACATCTTCATATGGAGTAATCGACTTTCCAAAAAAGGGTATACTACTTGTAGAGGTAGGATCCAAAGTATAGTAAGATAGTTGGTCTCCTTTTACAATTCTCCCTTTGTGGGGAAACAATATCATTCAAAAATATGATGAGACTACATCTGACATAACATAAGACAAACTTCATCTGATTAAAAGGTTATATTCAAGTTGAGCATTAACAACCTCAACTTAAACTGCAATTGTTTTACCTTCTATCTCTATAGATATATCATATAGAATCCCATATGGGAAAAAACCTCCTCCATTGAAGACTTTCAAAGTCATGGGGGGTTGATTTATCGTTGGAGAACCAAGGGATTTCCAACAATAAATAGACGAAATACACGTAGATGCTCCTTCATCAATTACTATGTGAAAAACTCGTTTGGTTTTAACAAAAACTGGTATTTGGAATGCCAATTGATGCGAAATTATACGTACATAATTGTCGATATTTAAGATAACTAGATTATAATACCAATGATAAATAGATCCTATAACTGAAAAATTTAATTTCCTTTGTGCTGGATAAGTTTGTAGCACTTCAAGGGTCGATATTGCTGAAGGTGACATAGCTAGATCTTCAACAATGTTGTAATTCTGAGCAACTCGAGCATGTGGATTGAAAGTTGAATTTCGAAGAACAACTTTAGGAGGCAGTCGAATCACCATTTTAGAACTAGGTTTCTCAATTTGTAATGGTTCATAAAGAGAAGGAATTGACGTGGAAGCTTTACTAGGTGAACCAACATCGTTTCCATTTGCAGGACCCTTAAATACGCAATCTTGAGATCTCGTAGCAACCATAACTTGAGAAGACATAATCATGATATTTGCTGATGAGATGGAAGAAGAAGCATTGTGAGAGACCATATTAATGTCTTGAGAAGGAAATGGATCCTTCAAAACAGTAGGGGTCGGTGAACCTTTTACGAATTTAGTTAACTCAACGAGATGAGGGCACTCCTTGGTGTAATGATTTTCATCACATATTAAACAAGGATAACTAGGCTTTTTCTTCTCATCACATGGTTTAGTTTTATTGGTTTTCCATTTCAATGAATTATTCTGTTTCGCTTTAACCTTCCCCTACTTCTTACCTCTGGTCAATTTATTTTCACTGGTTTATGAATCTACAACGTTAATCTCAGAAGTATTTTCGGGAGAAGTATTTCCTTTAGGTGAATCCGGTAAAGTTATAATTAGAGTATTAGATTTGGAATGTTTCTTCTTACTCTTTGATGAAATAACAAAATTGACTACACCATCCATGACATGATAGCTAGAAGGAGTTGTGGTTATTTGACCAAGGTGAGGAAAATCCGAAATTTTGTCATACAAAGTGCAAGACTACGTGTAAAATAGGTCTAGATATTGGGCACGAGTGATAACTTATTCTTCTGTAAAAACACCTCCCTTTGCAACATATTCAGTGATGACTAGAAGTAAAGACTTGGTAAACCATTCAGCCAAAATTTGTTTTGGAATGAAAACTTTAACCAAACGACATCTACGTCTCCATTCGTGGAAATGTTCGAAAATATAGGTAGACGAATAATGTTTTAATGAGGTTAAAGTTCGGTACTAGTATCGTAGCAGATGGGTAACTAAACATGGGTCAAGAAAGTAGTGGCTAAGCTATTGAAATTGTGAAAATAAGCTTGTGGTAACAATGTACCATTTCACGGCTAAACTGGTTAAGGTTCGTTGAAAAAGTCGTAATCGAATGGAATCATCAATTAATGAATTGGATGCACACCAAAGATGATACATCATGACATGGTTTGAAGGGTCCTCTCCTGATTTACCTTCAAATTTTAGAATATCACTGGGAAACTTGGTAGGAATTGTCAGCCAAAAAGGGAAATATTAAATTGGATCATTCGTTAGCCGGGACAAATCCGGTAAATCTAAGGTTGCAATAAATGGTAACTGTAGGTTAGGATCTTGCTGTGGAAACTGATAACCTAGTGGGATAAGTCCGGTACCTGGATGATCTGAAAGGAATGTATTAGTTTTGTTGTGCTAAGTGTCTTTTCAGTTAATAAACATGTGCATACTTGTCTCCATAGTTTGCTTAAGGATTGAGAATTTTAACCATGAAATATAGATGATTTTAGTGAATTAGAAGCATGAAATAAGCACAAATAACACTGAACAACAATGTATAACAGAGAAATAAAACACCACATAAAATTTACACAACAGGCATGATGAAGCAGTTCACCCCTCCTGGGCTACATCTGCTGGTTTGGCTCCCAATGGCATGCCCATCTTTCATTATGCTATTTTTTTTGCAAATACATGTAGGTACAGGCCTCTAATGGTTGTTTTATCTGCACCAATGGCTCCAGACTGCCCCAATTAGTCTATATTGACTCTTCATTCACTCAGAATGGGAGAAAATTGAGCCTCCAACTCATTTTCCCAGTAACACCTAGAAAAAATCCACTAATTGTGCAAAACTCCACTTAACTGGAGTTATTTTGGCAATTTCCGCCAAATAAAACGCCCCTCCAGCTTGCCCGCCAGTCTTAATTTAATGTTATGGTTGGGTGGCCACATGCCAACCCAAACCATGCGGTGATAGTTAATGGTGGAGCGGAACTCACGGCTTTAACCATGGTAGAAGCTGTTTAAACTAGAGTTTAATGTCGTGTTAACGAAACCGTTGGCGAACTAACTGTGCGGAGTTGTAACTATACCATGTGATAAGTTAAAGTGTTTGTGGAAATGTTGGTGAGTGTATGACATTTGTTGCGACAGTAACACTGCAATGTAACCAAGTTCTATGGGACGGCTAGCGGGTTGGGACCGTCGGCTATCCCAACCCCTAAACCACATTACAATAAAATTTAAATAGAACTGGTGCCCTATAGAGGTTAAGTAACATGGTGTAGTGGAGACGGTGGAATCCGGTGTGGGATCTTCCAGAGGTTGCGGGCTCGAGCCCTGTGGATCTCTATAAAATTTTACACTAACACCTTGGGGACACGTGGCGGCCTCAGGGCTGGGCACATGTCACCCTATAATTGGTCCTCCATAAAACAATGTACAATCCACCAACGAATCATAGCACGCCACTTGTCAGCCTAGGATTCGTTATGAGGAAAGGAATATTCCTTTTGCTGAATGTGCACCCTCCATGCTGACTGGGCATCCCAGTCAACCCTGTCGCAAAATTTAGTTGTTTGAGAATTCAACTAGAACACGATATCTCCCTCATACGACATCAATTTTTCGAACTGTTTGTAGCGCCGAAATTAGGAAGACGAGATCTATGCAACCATCCTAGTTTGAACCCAATCATGTAACTTTCAATTTTGAGCAAAATTTATGAACTATTGATCAATCCTCCCCATTGGGAAGCTTTTGGACCCCAAAATATTTGATTACCTGTTCAGTAGATGAGGGTACATCTCCCTCACCTTTCCAACGTCCATCCACTTTTCCTTGTCTGGTTTAGTGCCCTTGAGCCCAACTCGAAGGTAGTCAACACTTCCCCTCTGGGATGTGTTAGCCACCTATAAAATTTTGGCATAGCAAACAGGTGGCTAAAAACGTTTCTGAGCCTTCAAGAGAGACATTTTCTTTTGAAAATCTATCATCCTTGAAAGCCTCCATGTGTCTTTGTCCTTTGAAGAAATCCTCACTGTCGTGTCCATTGAAAAGCCTTGCTGTTAATGAAAGAAACTGTTTTCCAAGGCCTCTGAAACTACCCATTTTGACTCATTTCCCTCCATTTTCATAAAGCCTCCTTTTCCTCTTTAGAACCTCCATATCCCTCTACAAAGACTCCAAAATCCTTTTAAGCCTCTAAAAATCCCATTGACAGGTTTAAAACACCCTTTTCCCCTTTACTGAAAGCCAAGAAATTCCTTAGAAATCCCCGATTTTGGCATAAAAACACCCTTTTTTCACTAAGGCGTTAAGCCCCTTTTGACCATAGCCCTAGCCCCTTTTCCACACAGGATCGGAGCCATAACCGAGCGCTAATCGCAAATCGCAATTGGAGCTTTCATGTTCTGACTTTCCTGTGTTTCTTCTATTTTTCCGATGTGATGAACCTTTGCTCTATCGACCTCCGCTTTCTCTTTTAAATCTCCACCATCGGATCCGTAGATCCAATGGTCAGCATTTAAACCGCCGTTGACTCTTCCCACCTTACCGCCCATGCATCTTTCCACATCGCACTTTCATTCCCACCGTTAGATCTCCCTGCCCTCCATCCAACGGCTGATATGCATATCGCGTTATTTTGGCGTCCGAACGTTAAAGTTTTGAAATTGCGCGATATGAGCGGTTTTGTTTTTCCACGTGTCAGGTGCTCAGTGGAATCACTTTTTTTTGGCAAAATTTCAAAACTGCTCCAAAGTTGCGCGAAAACCATTGCGGTTTTTCGCTAAAACCACTCCTCCCTGATATAATCCTTCATTTAATCCTGACCGTCGATTGTTTTAATCAGACGGCTCTGACTTAACGCGATCACCGTTCATTTCCCTCTTCCCCTTTACTCCCGAAAGCTCCATCTGAAGATCTCAACCGTTCATTTGATCTAGATCAACGAATCATATTACATTTAACCCCCAAGACTTTGTCCCTTCGTTTTCTTTCCCGAGCATTATATCGAGTCTTCTCCATCGTCAATCTCTGAAGATTGACGACCCTGATTAAATCCTCGACCCCTTCCATTCCCCCATTCACCTGATCTCCCTAGTGATCCTATTGATGAATCTCTGCCGTCAGTTTATCTGATCCAATGGCCACGATATAATCTCACCCCCCATTCATTATTCGTTCGTCCATCCACCAAACAACTTAATCGGTGAATCTCGACCGTTGATCACCATCTATCAGTCTAATCGAATGGTCCAAACCCGCCTCGCACCAGACCTCCATCAAATCATTTTTTCACCATTCTGCAATGATTTTCAGCCGTTTCTCCACTGCATCCACCAATTCCATCACTGCGCCACCATCTCCACCAGCCTCTACAGCAACCCCACCCCACTCCCTATGGATTTCTTAATATGTTTATCGTGTTTTTGCAGGTTTTAAAGGGGTGTGAATCCACTCTGTTTCACAGTCACAAACAATGTTTTTTAGAGCATAAGAAGATATTTTTAGAGCCAGAGATCGCAGAGGAAGGTGCTTGAGAAGGTTTAAACATGATTTTCGGTAAAGATCAAGTTATTAACTCAGTTTCAAACCCTCCAGCGCCATTAAAACCTGTGTATCCACAGACAAGACAGAAGAGAAGCGACAAAGACTATCAGTGAAATATTTAAGGGATTAAAGCCTACTATTGAAGATTTAATACTGTAATCTAGCATTCAAAGGACGAAGATATAGATTTAAGACCTTAAAAATGATCCAGAAGGCCTAATAAGGCCTAAAGCACATGAAACAAGCCATATCAGTGTTTCACATCAGCAGAATGATTCTTTCCCAAGAAAGGACAAGTTTCCACAATGTTTTTTATTCTCCATCAAGCTCCTGAGAAGATTGTCACCCTGATAGAAGTCCTGAGATTGCCAGAGCATTAGTTACAAAGTATGGAAGGCCTGAAAGTCATTTATCTGCCTTACAGTACAAACAGAGTACAAAAAGCCAGAAAGTACATCAGGAACATACCTGGAGTTATTACTAGCCTGTCGAAGACCCCTAGTTCACCCAAAGAGTACTGAAAGTCAATACAGGGATATTGAAACAGAATGGGCCTCAAACACTCTTCTTCCTCTGTTTTAATGATTCATTTGAAGTTATATCTACCACTACTGTCACTCTTTCAGCTATAAGAACTCCTGAGAAATACATTGTTAAGGTTGTTGGTTGGTTAACCATGGATTGTAAGTTGTTCCTTTGAGATAAAGTTCTGTGTGTATTAGTTGTAAAATAGGCTGGGAGATGATTTCAGACTGATATCGAGCTGTTGGAAAATGGTGTATATGATTGGTATTACTCTTGTAATATGACAAGCATGTTCATTGGATCCTGATCTAAATCAGTGGTGATGTGTTCTATCTTTGTCAATGTTTTCCCTCAATTATTCATCATATTTCATTTTTCTGATAAGAATCAGTAATCTAGCTTAGGATATACTGCTGTAAAGTATCCTAATGCTTCCTGCTCTTCTTATCTTTTATGTTTTCTGCTAATCGTGTAATCTAAGAACAAATTCAATATAATATAACCAGTATGGTAGTTGGTTCTCCCTGCTTACTGATGTATGAATTTAGAGTTTGTTTTTAGATGTTCTTGTCTGGTTTTAGCTGAAAGAATTGGGAAACTAGGAGATTCAGAGTCAGTTCTGTCTCACTAAGGTCTTTTTCTAACAGTTAGCCTTTCTAAGATCCCTTAAGTTGAATGTCAAAAGCATTGAAAGCTACAAGTCTTTCTCTGATCTCAAACTTCACTTTGTGCCAATCTTGAATGTTATCCATTGTCTGAAGAGTTAGCCTCATTAGGAGAGTGATCATAGACGGTTAAGGCTTGCTCTGTCCCTAGATTTGCTCCTAAGTGGTCATCTTGGAAGATTTCCTTGTCATTCACCTTCATTTCCTTATCATTTCATCCCATTACTATCATCTTAAGAGATCCTCTATTTTAGATGACTAGCCCATTTGAAAGCCTTGGATATTGAATTGCAAGTAAACCCTTTTATGAACCCATTGCCCAATGGACTTGTGTTTTCTTTGAATTATCTCCCATTGCCAAAATACCCTTCTTTACTCACTCCTTTACCTTATATTGAACCCTTCTTTCATGTTTCCAAACCAAACAAACAAAAACAAAAACAACAACCCTTGTGCCCTATAACTAGCCTAATACCTTAAACTGAAATTCAAATATATATTATCCTTTTCCTTTATAGAGAGATCCCTCTCTGGATCCAGGAGGGCTAGACCCTGAGATCCCAAAGTGGTTCGATGTTGTCTTGTCTTTTGGTATTGCCAAACCTGCCAAAACACGGGAACCACAACATAATGGCAACTCCACTGGGGACGCTTTGAGTAAAACACTCCTTCAAACATATCTAAGAACTCAAATAAGACCATGGTAGCCTTGGTTTGGTAGTAAATCACTGTGGTGGATAGTAAATCTCCTTAAAACATTCTAAACCTTCCACCTGGTGACTCCACAGTTCCTAAATGACCATAAGACTTCACTGATGATCAGTAGGCCCGCTGATTATCTTCGTTTTCACAAGACTCCACTGGGAGACCAGTTTCCATTACAACATCATCCATATCAAAAGAAATACATAGGATTAAGCTTCCTTTCTTGAAGACATTTGCCACCTAAAGACTGTCACATCTGGCTAGCATTCTTTGCTGAGTTTGAGGACTTAACATATTGGCTTCAAGAGCAATCCATACTAGAGCTTATCCTAATCCAAACCCACCTGAGATAGTTGAAAACCCTGAGATTATTCTTAGGAAGCCTTATACATATAGGGATCCAACTATTGTCAGACACATTAATAGAGCTAATTCAGCACCCGAAAACTTTGCAGCTCTATCAAACACTCAAATTGACTTAAACTTACCAAGTAATTTACCAAGAACTCAGTCACTCAGTGCTATAGAAGAGACAGACTTTGAGCCTCCAATATCACCACCACATAGTGGTCAAAACATTAGGGACAAAGAAACTCCTCCATCAACACCTCCTGATATTCATTTCATCCATAACTTGGGTCTCTCCCACCCTAGATCTGCTCAACATTTTGCTGCTGGTCCTAGCATTTCTGTCATTCATATACCTGCTGCTCAAGCCCAAATTTTACCTCCACAAAACGCTACCATGTCTGCATGGTATGCTCCCTTGGTGTTACCACAGCCTCTAGTGCCTTTACCCAATGATTATCAGTCTAAAATCCCACATTTCATTGGAAAAGAGTCTACCACAACTCAACACCATGTAGATAGGATGGAAGATGCCTTTGACTATATGGAGATAGAAGATGAGACAATCAAAATGAGAATCTTTGCTTAGAGTTTAGGAGGAGAAGTGAAGAAGTGGTTTAAAGGCCTAGCTCCTAATAGTATCCATGATCTTCCCTCTTTACATTAAACCTTCATAAACAAATGGGAAGTCAAAAGTAACCCTCTCCAAATATTAGCATAATACAAGAACCTTAAAAGAAATCAGGGAGAGAGTGTCCATGACTATTCTACTAGATTTAATAGTGTTTACAACGCTCTTCCGCCTCACATGAAACCTCCGCAAGGAATGGCCTTAGTGAAATACCCTGAAGTATTTGATGCTGACACGGCCTATCAGTTAAGGGAGAGAGATTATAACACATTAGAAGACATGCAGAAAAGAGCAGTGAGTGTAGAAGCAAACCTGATTGAAAAAAGAGCTAGGATGAGGGCTGAAAAGAAGGTAACCTATAGGGATGACACTGCAGCTTCTTCATCTGATTCCAAATATGATAGCCTAGCCAAAAACATGGAGAGGATAAAAAGAATGATGGAGAAAATGGTTGTCTAAGTCAATAATCAGAGCAGAAACCAAAATCAAAACCAGAACCAAAATTTTAGGAGAAAAAATCCCCCAAATAGACAAAGAGACTCTGATCAACAAGTCATACCTCCATTCCAAGAGAATTTCCTTGATGAAGATGAAGGAATAATAGAAGAATCAGAGGGAACCATCATAAACATGGTGGAAGTAGATAACCAAGATCACACCTTTCCTACAGAGGATAATTAGACCTCATACTCACATTGGGATGAGGAAGGGTTAGAATCTGAAGACTATAGGTTAGGATTCGAAAATGCCATCATGCAAGTCCGAGAACAATACAATCTCAGAAGCAAGAAGAACCTCGATACTCCTAAACCAAAAAACTCTGAAATCAACATTAAGAAGAGACCTGAAAAGACTCATAAAGTGACTGTTGAAAGTAACAAATCAACAGCTGAGAGTTCTGGCAAAACAAAGAAAAAGAAATCCAAACTATTGATAAACCAAGTCAAGAAACTAGAAGCACTAGCATTGCAACTAATGCTCCTGATAAAACAACTTCAAACATTATACATAGTGAGAATCAACAAGCTGATTTTTCCAATAAAATAGTGGCCAATAAAACAAAATTGAACCTTTTAAAGAGTGAGTCTCCTTTCAATTTGGAAAGTGAGATAGCTAAAATCAAAATTTAAGTTCCTCTCACTGAGTTGGCCACCCAAGATGTATATAAAGGTCAAATTTTGGAAGCTTTGAAATTAGGAGAAAATAGTGATACTGTCGATTTAAATGATGATCAACTAGCTCTTTTGTTTGGTCCAAAAATAGAAGGAAAATTTTAGGAAGGAGTAGTGCCTCCCTTCTATGTCAGTCTTAATATCCATGACAAAATCCTGCATAATGCCATGCATGATTCTGGGGCCTCACACAACCTTATGCCAAAAGTGATTATGGAAAAGTTAGGCCTAGAGATAACTAGACCTTATAAGGATTTATATTCATTTGACTGTAGCAGAGTGAAGTGCCTTGGCTTAATCAAAGATCTCTGTGTGAATCTGACCCAAATCCCAGCCAAATGCATGGTAATGGATGTTGTAGTGGCAGATGTACCTCCTAAGTATGGCATGTTGTTGTCAAGGTCATGGGGTGCCAAGCTACAAGGTACAATGCAGATGGACATGGCATATGCTACAATCCCTATCTTTAGCCAGCTTAGAAGACTATATAGAGAGGCACACATGAAATTTATGGTTAGCAGCCCTGAAAAACCAGAAAATTCCCCTCTTTACTTTGTCCATACAGATCTGGATTCTTTTATCCTTTACAATGATGAATTCATAGATGAGCTAGAGTTGGAAGACAGAAATTTAAACGACAGAGTAGAGCCCACAGATCTTAACACAATGGCAACTCTGGATATAGAGGAAAACAAGGGAGAAACCTTTGGATAGTGTACTGAATCAAAAAATCAGAGTGAACAAAACCAAGACTGCAAACTGCAGATTACTCATTACTCTGAACTCCATGCAAATCCTAAAGAACAAAACATTACACAGCATGGTGCAGACCTCAGAATATTACATTATGGTGAACATAGCATTAGGGATGAAAATGATAATAAGTCTGCAAACAATCCCTTATGGAGAATGAACTTTGATGGGTCTTGCACTAGAAAGAATGCAGGAGCTGGAGTATGGTTGCACGATACTGAAAGCAATTATGCTGAGAGTCATGCCTTCAAGCTAGATTTTAAATGTACAAACAACATTGCAGAATATGAGGCTCTCATCATAGGATTGAATCTATTGAAAAAACTAGGAGCCCAAAGGATAGTTGTACATGGAGACTTTGAGTTAGTCATCAAACAAGTAAATGGAGAGTACACTGTGAAGCATCCTAGATTGAGGGCATACAGAAATGATGCCATGGATATGTCGAAAACATTTGTAGAATATGAGCTTGTGTTTATCCCTAGGGACCAGAACATTATCGCAAATGGATTGGCCTGTGCTGCTAGTTCATATCAGAGAATACCTAGTGATAAACATATCATTATTGAAACAAAATATAGACCAACAGTGCCAGACAATGAGAAATATTGGCAGGTCTTCGAGGGTGACAAACAGATAGAGGATTTATTGTTTTTCAGGAATGAGTTTGAATTGCCAGAGTCAGGCTTTAAGTATGATGAAAGATATTCAGATAAAGAGCCCCCTGATGAAGAAAAACCATCTCATAATGCTGAAATAAACATGTTGACCAAAGAATTTGAAAAACAAACTGAAGAATACACGAAATTAGGTAAAGAAGACATAGAGCTGTTGTAGTCCAAAGACAGAAACATACCCAGAGGACTAGCACCCCTTGAGGACCTTTTTGATTTTAACGATGTGGCAAAGAAGCCCACTATAGAACACACTGAATCAGATGTTGAAGAATGCAATATAGGCAGCCATGACAAGCCTAAAATGATTAAATTATCTAAATCCTTGACAACACACATCAAGAAGAAATACATTGATTTATTTAAAGAGTTTGTTGATGTGTTTGCTTGGAGCTATGAGGACTTAAAAGCCTATGACACAAAGATCATCGAGCACAAGATCCGATTGAAAGAAAACCAAAAACCCTTTAGGCAAAAACTGCGCAGAATTAACCCAGTACAATTGCCTCTGGTAGAAAAGGAGATTAAGAAAATGTATGAAGCTGGTATCATAGTGCCTGTGAGGTTTTCAGATTGGGTCTCCAGCCTTGTGGCTGTAAGGAAAAAGACAGGAGAGATTAGGCTGTGCATTGATTTTAGAAACCTTAACAGAGCCTCCTTAGAGGACAATTACCCCTTACCCAAAATGGAACACATCCTACAAAGGGTAGTTGGTTCAAAAAGGATTTCCCTATTAGATGGCTTTTCAGTGTATAACCAGGTCTTAGTACTCCTAGAAGATCAACTTAAGATAGCCTTCACCACTCCATGGGGCACTTTCATGTATGTGAAAATGACTTTTGGACTAATGAATGCTGGGGCCACCTTCCAAAGAGCTATGGACATAGCATTTTCAGAGGAAATAGGGCACTTCATTGTAATTTATCTTGATGACATAACATTTTATTCCAAAACTGACGAGGAGCACCTTAAACATCTGAGAAAAGTATTTGAGAAATGTAGAAGGTTCGAGCTATCTTTAAATCCCAAGAAGACTGTATTTGGCCTTCAAGAAGGTAAAATTCTTGGCCATATTATATCAGAAAAGGGGATTAAAATAGACCCAAAAAGAGTTGAGGGAATACTGCAGATTAGCCACTCAAGAAACATAAAAGAATTGCAGTCCTTTATTGGGAAAATTAACTTCTTGAGGAGGTTTATTCCCAACTCAGCAGAACTCCTCAGAGACATGACAAACATGTTGAAAAGGGAAGTAGGAGTCAAATGGACTCTAGAGACCAAAAAATCTTTTGAATTAGTTAAACATGCACTCACCCGGGCACCAGTCCTAATCAGCCCTGATTTTACTAAAGACTTCCTAATTTTCTCTTTTGCATTAGAGCACACAGTGGCTGCTGTCCTGTTGCAGAAAAAACCCAAAAGGACAAGAGCAGCCAATTGCTTTCTTTAGCAAAGCCTTGAGAGATGCACCCTTGAAATATAATATAATGGAAAAACAAGCTTATTCTTTGGTAAAGGCCTTAAAAGACTTCAAGGTGTATATTCTGCATTCTCACATCATTGCCTATGTGCCTAATATAGTGGTAAAAGACATTTTGTCCCAAGATCTAGATGGCAAGAGGGGCAAATGGATTGCTGTAATACTAGAGTATGATTTGGAGATCAAACCCACTAAACTCATCAAGGGTCAAGGCTTGGCACAATTAATGGCTGAATCTAACTTACAAGCCCTTGACATAAACATGGTAAATGCTTTGGATGAACATGAAGGGTTACCTGCTCCTATTATTGAAGAACAATTCCAAAACTCACATTGGTATGCTGACATCTTGTATGTGCTTACAAATCTTAATGCTCCTCCTGATTTATCAAAGACAAAGGCAAGGTTTTTAAAGTTAAAAGCTAGAAATTATTGCATTTTAAATGAATGTTTATACTGGAAAAATGCAAATGGTTTGTTGCTTAAATTTTTTTCCTGAAGTGGATGCAGAGAGAATCAAACATGAGTTCCATGAAGGAGAATGTGGAGGTCATCTCTACTGGAAAACCACCGCTAACAAAATCCTTAGAGCTGGCTATTACTGGCCCACCCTTTTCCAAGATGTACATAAAATGATAGTTGCTTTCCATAAGTCCCAAATCTTTGAGGGCAAAAGAAAACTCCTTTCTTTACCATTACAACCCATCACTGTTGAAGCTCCTTTTCAATAGTGGGGCCTAGATTTCATAGGGGAAATCCATCCTGCTTCATCTGCCCAACACAAATGGATTCTCACAGCCACATACTATTTCACAAAATGGATAGAGGCCATCCCTACTAGGAATGCCACAGATTTTGTCATCATAAAATTCCTTGAAGAACACATCCTATCTAGATTTGGCTGCCCTAGGAAGATTATCACTGATAATGTTGCTCCTTTTTGTTCCAAAAAGATGATTGATTTTTGTCACAGGTACCAGATTGCACTTGGTCACTCTACTGCTTATTATCCTCATGGTAATGGGCTAACAGAATTATTAAATAAGAGTTTGGTGACCATCATTAAGAAGCTGCTTGAAGAGAATAAAAAATCATGGCATAATAAGTTGGTGCATGCTCTATGGGCTAACGAATTGACAAAAAAGAAGTCCATTGGAATGTCTCCATATCATCTTGTGTATGGGGCCGATGCAGTGTTCCCTACCAACTTAGGGGTACTAGTGATAAAATTGGTCCAAGAAATACAGTCAGAAGAGGACAACATGGTAAGGAGGATCAATCAAACTATTCATCTCCAGCAAACAAGGGAAGAGGTCTACAACAGAGCTCAGAAAGTGCAAGAGAACATCAAAAAATTGTTTGATAAAAGAACAAAAGCTTGTGATTTCAAAATTGGAGACAAGGTACTTAATTGGGACACTAGGAGAAAGGACAAGGGTAAGCATGGCAAATTTGACAGTTTGTGGCAAGGTCCTTACATCATCCAATCCACCATTGGTCCCAATGCCTTTTTTCTGCAAGAATTAGATGGTACAGATCTGTTTGGGGGTCCTGTCAATGGCAAGATGCTCAAACATTATTACTGTTGAGTTCCAGTTTAAAGTGTTCACTTCCATTGTAAACACCATTGCTGTGTTTTGTTTTCAAAAAAAAAAAAGAGAGAAAAAATATACAAAAAAGAGAGAAAAGAAAGGTTTAGACAAGCTCAAAACTTGAACCTCTGAAGTTCCAAAAGAATGGCTCAAACAAGCTCAAAACCTGAGCCAAAGAAAGGGAAAGGCTGGTTCTAATATGCCCAAAACCTGAACCAGCAAAGAAAGAGAAAAGAATCAGCTCTAACATGATAAAAACCAGAGCTGAATGAAGAAATAAAAGTGACTCTAACAAGCTCAAAATATGAGTCACAAGAAAAAGAAGGATGCCTTAAAGTTTCCAATTCCAAGCCTTCATAATTTTGGTTTCAATTTCCTGCAAAGTTCAGTTCATGTGTAGCTGTCTTTATGCCATGGACCCACAGCAAACTAGACAGTGTAATCCTGGTTTTACTGTTTTTAAATTTATGTTTTAGAATGTAGAGAAAGAAATCTGCTAGACAGTTTAATCCTAGTAGATATTAGTGTAGGTAGAGAAGCTATGAGGCCAACTGTCTAATCTGGTCTCATGGAGGAATAAGGGTAGAATTAGATTAGTTTTTCTTCTTTCAATAAAAAATGAATGATGAAGAAGGTTTGCAAGTCTCAATGCACCTTGAAGAAAAAATGTTAGGACTGTAGGATGGGTAGGTAGATTGTTTGGGAGAACATTTTCTGTTGACTTAATATCCATCATGTTTGTAGCAGCTGATCAAAGAAGCGAAAGATGGTTAAAGATCAGGCATCTGGCCTACTTCCAAAGATTATTTTTGAAGTTCTTGACACCTTCAAGAAGATTCCATCCCCATGTGGAGCCACTGTTAGCCACCTATAAAATTTTGGCATAGAAAACAGGTGGCTAAAAATGTTTCTGAGCCTTCAAGAGAGACATTTTCTTTTGAAAATCTATCATCCTTGAAAGCCTCCACGTGTCTTTGTCCTCTGAATAAATCCTCACTGCTGTGTCCATTGAAAAACCCTGTTGTTTATGAAAGAAACTGTTTTCCAAGGCCTATGAAACTGCCCATTTTGACTCATTTCCCTCCATTTTCACAAAGCCTTCTTTTCCTCTTTAGAAACTCCATATCCCTCTACAAAGCCTCCAAAATCCTTTTAAGCCTATAAAAATCCCTTTGACAGGTTTAAAACACCCTTTTCCCCTTCACTGAAAGCCAAGAAATTCCTTAGAAATCCCTGATTTTGGCGTAAAAACACCCTTTTTTCACTAAGGCGTTAAGCCCATGTCGGCCATAGCCCTAGCCCCTTTTTCGCACAGGACCGAAGCCATAACCGAGCGCCAATCGCAAATCGCAATCGGAGCTTTCCTGTTCTGACTTTTCTTTGTTTATTCTATTTTTCTGATGTGATGAACCTTTGCTCTATCAACCTCCGCTTTCTCTTTTAGATCTCCACCGTCCGATCCGTAGATCCAACGGTCAACATTTAAACCGCCGTTGACTCTTCCCACCTTACTGCCCGTGCATCTTTCCACATCGCGCTTTCATTCCCACCGTCAGATCTCCCGCCCTCCATCCAATGGCTGATATGAATATCACATTATTTTGGCGTCTGAACGTTAAAGTTTTGAAATTGCGCGATATGAGTGGTTTTGTTTTTCCACGTGTCAGGTGCTGAGTGGAATCGCGTTTTTTTGGCAAAATTTCAAAACCGCTCCAAAGTTGCGCGAAAACCATTGCGGTTTTCCGCTAAAACCATTCCTCCCGGATATAATCCTTCATTTAATCCTGACCGTCGATTATTTTAATTGGACGGCTCTGAATTAATGCGATCACCATTCATTTCCCTCTTCCCCTTTGCTCCCGAAAGCTCCATCTGAAGATCTCGACCGTTCATTTGATCTAGATCAATGACTCATATTACATTTAACCCCCAAGACTTTGTCCCTTCATTTTCTCTCCCGGGCATTTTATCGAGTCTTCTCCACCGTCGATCTTCTCTGAAGATCGATTGCCCTGATTAAATCCTTGACCCCTTCCATTTCCCCATTCACTTGATCTCCCGACGACCCTATTAATGAATCTCCGCCGTCCGTTTATCTGATCCAACGGCCACGATATAATCTCACCCCCCATTCATTATTCGTTCATCCATCCACTAAACAATTTAATTGGTGAATCTCTACCGTTGATCACCATCTATTAGTCTAATTGGATAGTCCAAACCCGCCTCACACCAGACCTCCATCGGATCATTTTTTCACCATTCCGCAACGATTTTCAGCCATTTTTCCACTGCATCCACTAGTTCCATCACTGCGCCACCATCTCCACCAGCCTCTACAACAACCCCACCCCACTCCCTATGGATTTCTTAATATGTTTATCGTGTTTTTGCAGGTTTTAAAGGGGCATGAATCCACTCTGTTTCACAGTCACAGACAATGTTTTTTAGAGCACAGGAAGATATTTTTAGAGCCAGAGATTGCAGAGGAAGGTACCTTAGAAGGTTTAAATGTGATTTTTTAGTAAATTTCAAGTTATTAACTCTGTTTCAAACCCTCCAACGCCATTAAAACCTGTGTATCCACAGACAAGACAGAAGATAAGCGACAAAGAGTATCAGGGAAAGATTTAAGGGATTAAAGCCTACTATCAAAGATTTAATACTATAATCTAGTGTTCAAAGGACGAAGATACAAATTTAAGACCTTAAAAATGATCCAGAAGGCCTAATAAGGCCTAAAGCACATGAAACAAGCCATATTAGCGTTTCACATCAGCAGAATGATTCTTTCCGAAGAAAGGACAAGTTCCCACAATGTTTTTTATACTCCATCAAGCTCCTGAGAAGATTGTCACCCTGACAGAAGTCCTGAGATCGCCAGAGCATTAGTTAAAAAGTATGGAAGGCCTGAAAGTCATTTATCTGCCTTACAGTACAAACAGAGTACAAAAATCCAGAAAGTACATCAGGAACATACCTGGAGTTATTATCAGCCTGTCGAAGACCCCTAGTTCACCCAAAGAGTACTGAAAGTCAATACAGGGATATTAAAACAGAATGGGCCTCAAACACTCTTCTTCCTCTATTTTAATGATTTAGTTAAAGTTCTATCTACCACTACTGTCACTCTTTCAGCTATAAAAACTCCTGAGAAATACATTGTTAAGGTTGTTGGTTGGTTGACCGTGGATTGTAAGCTGTTCCTTTGAGATAGAGTTTTGTGTGTATTAGTTGTAAAATAGGTTGGGAGATGATTTCAGATTGATATCGAGCTGTTGGACAATGATGTATATGACTGGTATTGCTCTTCTAATATGACAAGCATGTTCATTGGATCCTGATCTAAATAAGTGGTGATGTGTTCTATCTTTGTCAACGTTTTCCCTCAGTTATTCATCATATTTCATTTCTCTGATAAGAATCAATAATCTAGCTTAGGATATATTGCTGTAAAGTACCCTAATGCTTCCTGCTCTTCTTATCTTTTATGTTTTATGCTAATCGTATAATCTAAGAAAAAATTCAATATAATATAACCAGTATGATAGTTGGTTCTCCCTGCTTACTGATGTATGAATTTAGAGTTTGTTTTTAGATGTTCTTGTCTGGTTTTAGCTGAAAGAATTAGGAAACAGGGAGATTCATAGTCAGTTCTGTCTCACTAGGGTCTTTTTCTAATAGTTAGCCTTTCTAAGATCCCTTAAGTTGAATGTCAAAAGCATTGAAAGTTAAAAGTATTTCTCTAATCTCAGACTTCACTTTGTGCCAATCTTGAACGTTATCCATTGTCTGAAGAGTTAGCCTCATTAGGAGAGTGATCATAGATGGTTAAGGCATGCCCTGTCCCTAGATTTTCTCCTAAGTGGTCATCTTGGAAGGTTTCCTTGTCATTCACCTTCATTTCCTTATCATTTGATCCCATTACTATCATTTTAAGAGATCCTCTGTTTTAGATGACTAGCTCATTTGAAAGCCTTGGATATTGAATTAAAAGTAAACCCTTTTATGACCCCATTTCCCAATGGACTTGTGTTTTCTTTGAATTATCTCCCATTGCCAAAATACCCTTCTTTACTCACTCCTTTACCTTATATTGAACCCTTCTTTCATGTTTCTTAACCAAACAAACAAAAACCAAAACAACAACCATTGTGCCCTATAACTAGCCTAATACCTTAAACTGAACTTCAAAGATATATTACCCTTTTTCTTTATAGAGAGATCCCTCTCTAGATCCAGGAGGGCTAGACCCTGATATCCCAAAGTGGTTTGATGTTGTCTTGTCTTTTGGTATTGCCAAACCTGCCAAAACACAGGAACCACAACAGGATGCTCTTGTCCTCCTGTCAAGAATTGTATATTCCTTGAGCTCATCCAGAAATTCTGGCGAGAAATATTCAATAGAAGGTAGCTAAACATCACTTCCTTGATCATCGATCAAATATGGCTCATACAAACATAATTTTTCAACATTAACAACTGAATACATTTGCATATATGAATGCAAGTCAAGTTGAAATGCATTGTTACTGACTTGATTTATGATCTTGAATGGACCGTAGCGAATGGGTTTGAGATTTTTACCTTCCCCTTGCATCCTTTCTTTGCTAATGTGCAACCATACCTCATCTCCCTCTTGAAACTTGTGATCAACTCTATGTTTTTCATGCCTCTCCTTGTATTTTCTTTGACTTTTATCAAGCCGTTCTTGAACTTTTTGATGTATAATCTGAATTTTCTCAATGAACTTTCGAGCCTTGTCAATATCACTATGACCATCAAATGCAACATCCTTCTCAAAGATGAATTCTAATGGAGATTTTGGAAAATACTCAAAGCATACTTCAAAAGGTGATGTCTGAATAGAAGAGTGATTTTCCCGGTTGTAAGCGTGTTGAATATAATGCAGTTGCTCATCCCACAACTTAGGATGTTTGCTGCAGTATCCTCTCAATAGATCCACAATGTTTCTGTTCACCACTTCTGTTTGTCCATTAGTTTGTGGATGAAAAGTAGCACTCTTTTTCAACTTTGTGTCCATCATACTCCAAATATTGGACCAAAAATTCCCAATGAACCTGGAATCCCTGTCACTAACAATCGAAGTTGGAAATCCATAATGAACCCATACATGTTGAAAATAAAGTTCAGAAGTTTGTTCAACAATAATGGTTTTCTTACATGGCATAAGTATACGCATTTTACTAAATCTATCCACAACTACATAAAGGTAATCATGTTGTTTTCTTAATATAGGTAGACCTCCAACAAAGTCCATGGAGACACTCTCCCATGGCCTTGATGGTACCGATAGTGGCATGTACAACCCAAGCTTCCTATTACTAGGCTTTCTTGTTATACAAATAGAACAACCTCTTATAAAACACGACACACTATCTATCATGCGAGGCCAATAACAATACCTTTGTAGATGCACTACTATTTTGCTTACCCCAAACTGTCTAGCAATAAAATATGAATGAGCTTCTCTCATGACACTTAGCCTCTCTCCTTGTGGTATACACAGCTTGCCCAAATGAAACAACAAATTTTTATGCATGTGATAATATTTTTCTTCAACTTGATTCCCTTCACTCAAACTAGCATACACATCTTGAAAATCAACATCATGTGCATATTGTTCTATGTAACTCTAATGCACAATAGAATCATTTTTTATTAAAGTAGATGCACTAATAATTGGTCTTGAAAGCATATTAGCAAATTTATTGAAAATACCTTTCTTGTACCTTATAACCAAGTGAAACTGTTGAAGAAATCCCATCCACTTGAAATATCTTGATTGCTGCAATTTTGTTTGCGACTGCAAGTACTGTAATGATTGGTGATCGGTATGCACAATCATCTCTTTACCCATTAAGTAGTGTTTCCACTTCTTGACGCTTTGTACCAATGCATACAGTTGTTTGTAATATGTAGGATAATTAGTTACAACACCATTGAATGTTTCAGAATGAAAAGCGATAGGCTTACCATGCTGCAAAAGAACTGCGCCCATGGCATAATCACTAGCATCAGTTTGTATCTCGAATGGATGTCTCAAATTTGGTAATGCAAGGACTGGAGCTGAATTGATCTTTTCTTTTAAAGCTTTGAAAGCTTGTTGTTGTTTTCCTCCCCATTGCAAGCCTTTCTTCACACTTTTCACTGCATGCATAGGATCTGCGATGGCAGAAAAGGTAGCAATAAACTTTCTCCAATACTGAGCTGCACCTAAGAAACTTCTTACCTCAGTTACTATTCTGGGTGTGGGCCAATTCACAATGGCTTCCACTTTAGAAGGACCAATTAGCAACTCTCCTCCTCCTACAATGTGCCCCAAATAAACCAAATAAGTCTTTCCAAACTCACACTTTGACATCCTAAGAAACAGTTTCTCTTTCTTCAAAACATCAAGCACTCTATTCACATGAAAGACATGTTCTTCTCTTGTTTTGCTGAAAATAAATATGTCATCTAAGTACACAATAAAAAATTCCTCAAGGAATGGACATAAAACACTATCCATAACACACATGAAAGTTATCGGTGCATTACACAAACCAAATGGCATAACTAACCACTCAAAGAGTCTTTGTTTGGTTTTGAATGCAGTTTTCCATATGTCACTTTCTGGAATTCCTACTTGATGATATCAACTTCGTAAATCTAACTTAGTGAAAAAAATTTCTTCTTTCAGCTGATCAAGCAAATCATCTATCCTTGGGATTGGGTATCGATTCTTTACCGTTATCTTGTTCAAAGCTCTGAAGTCTACACACATGCGCCAAGTCCCATCTTTCTTTGGAATCAAGACTATGGGTGAACCGCATGGTGAAGTGCTTAGCCTTATGATTCCTTTGTCCAACATCTCCTTGATTTGCCTCTTTATTTCAGCATTCTCCATTATCGACATGCGATACATGTCGATGTTTGGAAGAGGACAATCTTGCTGCAACTAAATCTTGTGTTGAATCTCCCTTTTTGGAGGCAATACTGTTGGCTCCTGAAACATCTTATGATGTGCATCAACTACATCATATAAATCTGATTTCAAATTAGGATCACATCCCTCAAATGATTCATGATTAACATAAGCTTTAGGCTTAATCATTAGAAGAACAAAATTCTTACTTGAATCCACCAACCTCTTTACCTGTCCATCATTTACCATAGCAATGTTTGTCTTCTTGCGATGTGCTCTAACAATGTACTCCTTGCCATCTTTGAATAAATGGTATTTGTTCTCATGGTGATGGAATATTTCTTTCCTGTCATACAAGTAAGGACTCCCCAACACAATACCTATTATGTCAAGCAGAACCACATCTAATTCAACTGTGTCAACAAAATGTGTAGTTATTGCAAATCGCAATATACACTTCTTTGAAACCATTAAATTTGCATCCTTACAAATCCAACCAAGTGGATATGGTTTTGGATGTGGTATGGTCTCAAGGTTAAGTTTCTTGACCAAGTCTTCAGAGATTAAGTTTTCTTGTGACCCATTGTCAAACAATGTGTCAATCTTAGTATGTTTTGATATGACCCTCACATGAAACAATTCAATTATTTCTTCTTCATTTGGAGCATGTATGTGATAGTTTGATGTACTAGTATTGGGTTTAGTTTCAATTTATTTCCCCTTCATGTCAATCCCATGGCTGTAATATTAGATTCATCACCTGAATCCTCTCCTAAATCATGTTGAGTTGTAGCTGCAGTTTTTTGTTTCCCTTCGTTGTTGTATTTCTTGGGCCTCATTTCAGGATGTAATTTCCAACAATAATTTCCAGCAATGATTTTCATAATGGCATTCTTTTGAACAATTTTAACAAAAAAAAATTCTCCCTCTTTCTTAACAGATGCATTCTTTTTGCTTTTACCTTTTCAGGTCTTCTCTTTGTTTTTCCCCTTAAAAGGTTTCTTTCTACCCCCTTCATAAATGTTTTTCCCTCTAGCTTCTAGATGTGTGGCCTGAACACATACTTCATCTAGCATTGTGGGGTTAAACATGAGAATAGCTTATTTTAGGTAGCTATGTACGCCTCCTATGTACTTGTGCAAAGTATCTGGGCTCTACAAATATACCCCTAATAAGAGAGTTCTTCTCCTAAATTCTTGGGTGTATTGTTGCACATTCCATCCCTTCAATTTCCTAAGGTTTTGCCAGTTCATTATGGATTTCTACATATGAGATAATGGATAAAACTGTTGTTTTATTGCAGTAATGAAATTAGTCCATGATAGAAGAATCTTACCATGCTTCTTGATCTCCTCCTTTGTCTTGGCTTCCCACCAAACAAGTTCTGCACCTTCCATTCTCAATGAAGCTAATTAGATTTTAGTATCATCATCTTGAAGGTTCTGGATTCTCAAATAGACCTCCAATTGCCTAATCTAATTATCAAGCTTTTCTAAATTGACTTCACCAGTAAACATTGGCAATTCAGAGTTAACATCAAGTTTTAAAAAAGGAATTTTACCAGTGTTCTTTGACTTGTGTGGTTGATGTACTAAAGATGAAGTAGAGGATGATGATGATGAGGGTGAGGATGATGGCCCTCCATTGCCTCAATTTCCTCCATTTCCCTTATTTGACTTATCTTCATCATTGTGACCTCCTGAAGATCCATGTCCTTCCTTGTGAAGTTTGGATCCTTCTCCTTCTAGTTTCTCTTTCCTTTCTTGATAAAGGATTCTAACCATCTCAGTTATGTTAAGGAATGCTTTCCTGAACACTCTTTCTTCCTCTTTGGGATCAACTTTTTCATGGATTTCTCCTTCCTCATGAGGCATGCTTATAGTAGCTTCTGCTTCCTTAGGAGGTGAACTAGGTGGTGGATATTGTGGCAATCTTGCTCTCCTTTGCTTTAGCTCTTATTGAGACCCTTCTGATCCCACCAATTTTCCTTCTCCTCTTTTGAGCTTGAGCCTTGTAAGCATCTAAAACTTGCAAACAATTAGATAAATATTTGCACAAAACAACACTAGAGAATAAACTCTAGCTATGATACCAATATGATCTGAAAGGACTGTATTAGTTTTGCTGTGCTAAGTGTTTTTTCAGTTAATAAACATGTGCATAATTGTCTCCATATTTTTCTTAAGGATTGAGAATTTTAACCATGAAATATAGATGATTTTAGTGAATTAGAAGCATGAAATAAGCACAAATAACACTGAAAAGCAGTGTCTAACAGATAAATAAAACACTACATAACATTTACACAGCAGGCATGATGAAGCAATTCACCCCTCCTAGGCTACATATACTGGTCCAGCTCCCAATGGAATGTACATCTTTCATTATGCTCAAAATTTTGCAAATACATGTAGTTACAGGCCTCTAATGGCTGTTTTCTCTGCACCAATGGCTCCAGAATGCTCAAATTAGTCTAGATTGATTCTTCCTGCACTCATAATGGGCGAAAATTGAGCCTCCAACTTATTTTCCCAGTAACACCTAGAAAAACTCCGCTAATTGTGGAGAACTCCACTTAACTAGAGTTATTTTGTCAATTTCTGCCACATAAAACGCGCCTCCAACTTACCTGCCAGTCTTAACCGTAATATTTAATGTTATGGTTGGGTGGCCACATGCCAACCCAAACCATGCAATGATAGTTAATGGCGGAGCAAAACTCACAGCTTGAATCATAGTAAAAGCTGTTTAAACCGAAGTTTAATGTCGGGTTAACAAAACCGTCGACGAACTAACCCCGCGGAGTTGTAACTACACCATGTGACAAGTTAAAGTGTTTGCGAAAATGCTGGCTAGTGTATGACATTTGTTGCGATCATAACACTGCAAAATAACCAAGTTCTATGGGACCGCTGGCAGTCCCAACCCCTAAACCACATTACATTAAAATTTAAATAGAACCGGTGCCCTATAGAGGTTAAGTAATATGTTGTAGCAGAGACGGTGGAGTCTTGTGCGTGTGCTGCCAGAGGTCATGGGGTCGAGCCCTACGGACCTCTATAAAATTTTACACTAACACCTTGGGGACACGTGGCAGCCTCAGGGTTGGCCACATGTCACCCTATAATTGGTCCTCCATAAAACAACGTACAATCCACCAACGAATCATAACGCGCCACTTGTCAGCCTAGGATTCATTCCGAAGAAAGGAATATTCCTCAGAATATTATTTTTGTTGGCTGTGCACCCTCCATGCTGACTGAGTACCCAGTCAACCTTGTCGCAAAATTTAGTTGTTTGGGAATTCGATCAGAACACGATATCTCCCTCATACGACATCGATTTTTCGAACCGTTCACAACACCAGAATCAAGAAGATGAGATCTACACAACCATCCTGGATTCAACCCAATCCTGTAACTTTCAATTTTGAGCAAAATTTATGAACTCCTGATCAGTGGAGGGGGATATCCAGGAGATCCTGTAATAGCCTAAGCAGTTGGGATTTGCATGCCTACATGATAACTAGTGTTAGCCATACCAAACCGAGGTTGAGACGGTATTTGAAACACATGACCAAGGTATAGTTGACTCTAGAAAGTTGGATTTGGTCCCATTTGTCCCAATTGATAATGCCCCTGAAAGGGTTGGCCTTGAAAGAACCGACTCTGATAAGGATGACCTTGAAAGAACTAAACCTAAAAAGGTTAGCTTTGATTTTTTTTTGCAAAGTTCCTATGCCAGGTTTTCCCAAAGGCATTTGAGGTATAGACTGGATTCTAGGTCTATCTTGATAAATTGATGTTTGATGGATAACCTGTGTAATGGGTTGCACTGATACTTGGGGGGTAATCGGAGTAGAAATTTGAGACACTCCCGAGTTGGGTGTTTGAGGTGTACTAGGTTTTTGAACATATGTTTGCGTAAAATATTAGATAAGAGTATGTGGACTACTCATACCAGGTTGCTGAATAGATACATGCGGGTTAACTTAAGTAATTCCATGAGCAGGTTGTTGGACTTGAGTAAGAACAAGTTGTCCAGTTAGCTGAGCAAGTTGGTAAATGGGTATCTATGGAGCAACTTCCAAAGGCTGTTGAGCAAACGAAGGATTCCAGATAGTATTCATCCCTATATAAGGAGTGCCTACCAAGGGTTGTGACATAAAGGGTTGACCTAAATCAACTTGAGGCATCAAACCATAACTTTAATAGTTTTTGACTAGAGGTTATCCTGCAACCGTAGGATATCAACCAACAAAAGGTTGCCCTCCAGGTGGAGGTTGTTGTCCTCCAGGAAGATTATAACCACCTGTTGGGTTAACTTGAGGATTACCCATACCGCCGAAAATCATATGAATGTATTCATATGAGGTCAAGTTTTGGGTAGTAGAAGTTGATAAACCAGTTGACATAGTATAAATTTGAGGAGAAGGAGATGCTCCTGAAAAATTTCTAGTAAGTGACTTATATCCAGGAGGAACTGACGAACCGCCATATAACAATGTTTCTGGAGAAGTTGAAAACATGGATGTATCAGTAGACATACTTCCAGAAGCCATTTCTGGCACATTATTTGTGGGTAAAGAGTAAAAAGGAATGCAGTGACATGGATGACCGTAACCAGATGAATATGAAAATTCAAATGGTGTAAGGTACCAAGCGTCCTATTGAGAAGGAGAATTAGGAAGGATAGAGGAAAGGTATATTCATCAACAAAAAATGGACTACTGGGAGTTTCTTCTTCATCGTCTTCATTAATATATTCGATACTAATGATACTAGGAGGAATATTCTCGATAATAATAAGTTTTACTTTAGGTGAACACAGAGCAGGATTAGGGGTTATAACGTTTGAAGGAGACTGGGGTTCTGAAACATCAAACTCAGGTTCATAAATTTCTAGCTCAGTTAACTGTGTCTGAGGCTTCACTAATGAAAGATTCTACCGTAATAGTTTTAGTAATTACTGGTTTAGTTTGTTCTAAGTCTATTTAAAATACTTGAGGTTGATTCACTTCAGTTTTAGATTGTACCACAATAGACGTTTCAGTTTGATCTGAAGACCTAGATCCTCTTGATTTTTCCCTTTCAGCCTTAATTTTATCTAATTGACTTGGTGTATACTCAAGGGGTTTACCATGAATTCTTTGTGAGTGACTTGGTATTCCAGCCACGATTAATTTAATGAAGAAATCACAAAATATTAATAAATCACATCTAAATCCTCTAAAAAGTAAAAACAAACAAATTAACACATGCTAGTAAATCTAGGAGTCAAACCACACAAACATTTTTTTCACAGCGAAATCAATAGCTGGTAATGAAATGCAATGTCGCAGAAATCAATGTGAAAATATAACAGATGGAACCAGTTACCCTGACAACATGCTTAATGAAAGAGTCTAGTGCAATTAACTCCACTTATGCCATCTTGAGTGAAAATTACCCTCCAAAAATTCCAAGTGAGTCTAGTCAACGTCTATTCCAGGTACAATAGATACATTCCCTCTATCGACACCTTAGGAAAAAACCCTAAGATTATGGTCACTAAGGTTATCAACTATCACAATTCAACCTGGGGGGACAGTCATAGGTCCGACGTACACTCAAGGGCAGAGTAACTAAGCTCAATCCCCTTGAAAGCTCCTCGACATGGTAAATCCAAGGTTTACTTCCAAGTGAACCCAAGTACCTTTCAACACCGTTTGTAATGCGTGCAAATCTTCTACCTTGACCAATCAAGTAGGTATGATTACTTCACTGGGTCTAATATGACCTCGTGCTTGACTATTGTGTAAGAAGAGATTCCCAGAGCAAAACTGTAATAACTGGATTTACTCCCTACTGCAAGATTATATTGTTTGTTTATAGCTTTGGAATTTTACTCACGTCCCTATTCCAAAGCACTAACCTGATCTATGTTGGTGGAATGATCCCTAAAAATTTAAAAATTTCTAGATTGATTTTAATTAACGCTATGTTATTTGGTTGTTACTTACTCAGAGGTTATGGAGGTGAAATTGATGATATTTTGACCGACTCAATTTACTCTAATGCATTCAAAAAAGAAATTGCAATCTTTTCCTTTCGATGAATTCCTAGTTAAGGGAAAGTGAGAGGTTCTTTTATTTTTCAGAAGAAATGCAAAACTCAAAATCCAAAAACATTATTTTTCATGAAATGCGAACTTCACTTTGAAAACTATTCAGTTGCAAAAACTAAATGAAAATTTCAGTTCGCTTAAGTCAAATAAACATACAAAATCTCTTTCCCAAACAATCACTTACAATTCTTCAAATTTTATGGAGAAACTAATAAAACTCTAAAAAAATGAAAATTTCGTAATGAATGCTCTTAATTAACGATGCCTACGAATGCAATTATGAAAAATTCAAACTGAAAAGGAATATTTCTCTTTTAATATTCAACAAATAGAAGAATTTTTTCATAAAATCACTACTTCTTTGAGAAAACCCTAACTTCACTAATCTAGAAGATCCTTCACAAATAAGCAAAGTAATTTTCTCAAACAAGTAAGATTATTGACAAATCTGGTGTATTTGAGAGAAAAAGATAGGGAAACAATGATTTTAAATAGTAACCTATCCTTTTTTGATGGCTTAGCAAACAATTCAGATGAAACCCTACTAAAAAATGTGAATGTGACGAATTCCCAAAAAGGCTTCACTATGGCACTCAAACAAACTCACAAAAAGATTATGAAGATAAAAACAAACAAAATGACCATTCAGAAATTAAAAACTAGACTTTGATCATAATAAAGATTAGTTTTTAAAAAATTTCAAGGCCTTGTGCAGGTGGACAATTAAGGTTAGTGCGCATGCGCACTGTTGCTGAAAGCAAATTGCACAAATCTGTGCTTTGTTTCTGAAACAAAACTGCGGAGGTCAAGGAAAATTCAATTTAAAAAAATCAAGGCTATCAACCCACAGGATATAAAGATTCATAATTTTTCCAATGTTCAGATACATTCAAACAAGAAATATTGGAAATAAAAACCAAGGAAAAGGAAGAGAACTAAGACGTTCCCCAGTAGAGTTGCCAATTTGTTATGCGGAAAAATACCTCTTGCGGACAAGAGCAATCTCCCTAGATTCCTAAAGGAAAACTAGAAACAAAAAAACAAATGAATAACATGTTAGTACAAGAGCTTCATCAAGAACTTCTCACACATTTCATATCCTATTATATCATTGTATAGAAAAGGTAAGAAGTTTGAATGGATAGAGGAATGTACAATCATTTTTGAGCAGTTGAAGAAATTGTTGACAAACACTCTAGTGTTAAAGATTGCATACCTGGATAAAGAACTCGTAGTGTGCACAAATTATTTCAAGAGAGCGTTTGGTGGATTGCTTATACATGAGGGACATGTAGTGTGCTATGAGTCTAGGAAGGTGAATGAGCACAAGCAAAACTATGTAACTCATGATATTGAGTTGGCAGCTATTATTCACGCCTTGAATTTTTGGAGGTATTATATTCTTTGCAGGAGATTTGTATTGATGAGCGATCATAGTTGATTGAGATATCTGCTCAATGAACTTAGTCATAAGTCCAGGAAGTCTATATGGTTGGCTACCCTTAGTGAGTATGACTTCAAGATTAGATACATTAAGGGAAAGGAGAATAGGGTTGCAGATGCTCTTAACAGGGAAGTGCAGTTGAACCATGTTGCAACAATGAGCTCATATGGGACAGATTTACAGGATAAGATCTTATAGGTAGGACAACATGATGACAATAATAGGGATCTTATGAAAATGTTACAATGGTGTGCAGGTGATCAGGATGTGGATTATCATCTTACGATATATGGTTTGGTGAGGTTCAAGGAGATGATATACATGTCAAATGACAATGAACTCAAGACACTTATCTTGAGGGAGTTTCATGTCAAGCCATATTTAGGTCACCCGGGATATCAAAAGATGTTGATAGCAATGAAGAATTTCTACTATTGACTGAATCTAAAGAAGGAAGTGGTAGAGTTTGTGGCTAGGTGTTTGGATTATCAGCAGGTGAAAGTAGAGTGTAAGTATCCAGGTGGGTTGCTTCAGCCTATTCCAATTCCAGAATGGAAATGAGAGTTCATTTCCATGGAATTAATTACAGGTATTTCGAGGACATCGAGGCAGCATGATTCTATCATGGTTGTGTTCGACAGGTTGAGCAAGGTAGCTAACTTCATTCCAGTAAAGACTACTTATTCATCTAGGGAGGTAGCATAGGTCTTCATCAGGGAGATAATGATATTTCATAGTGTTCTAAAGAAGATTGTTAAGTTCACTTCCAAGTTTTCGAAGAAGTTGTTTACAGGTTTGGGGATAGAGTTAGCCTTCAACACAACTTATCATCCATAGAAAGATGGACAAACAAAGAGGGTCAACAAGATTCTGGAGGATATGTTGAGGATGTATGTCCTGCAACAGCAATGGAGGTGGGAGGAGTATCTTCCACTGGTTGAGTTTTCCAACAACAATGGTTATCATAAGTCACTAAGTATGAGTTTGTTTGAGGCACTCTATGGGAGAAGTTGTAACGCTCCCATCAACTGGAGTGATCTAGTGAACATGGTAATTATTAGACCAAGCATGTTGGCAGATATGGAACGTGAAATTCAAGTTATAAAGAAGAATCTAAAGGCAACACAGGACAAGAAAAAGAGTTATGCAGACCAACATAGGGAAATTAGGGAGTTTGAGGTTGGGGAGCATGTGTACTTGCGCATCAAGCCCAAGAAGAGCTCCTTGAGGATTAGATCATGTGCCAATTTGGCACCACGTTATTGTGGGAATTTTGATATCCTTGAGAGGATTGGACCAATGGCCTACAGAATTTCACTACCTCCAACAATGAAAGTCCATGATGTTTTCCATGTTTCATTGCTTAAAAGATATGTACATGATGTGGATCATGTTATTGAATGGTATGTATTGCATGTGGAACTAGAAGGAGAATTCCAGCCAGAACCTCAATGCATATTGCAGCGGAAACAACTCATGCTCTAGAATCGAGCAATCGAGCAGGTTAAAGTGTAGTGGAAGCACTTTGGGCCCGATGAAGCTACATGGGAGATGGATGATCCTATGTGGGCTATGTATCCTTCATTATTTTTAGGTTGAGGCAAATGGGTTTTTGGTACTTGTACATATTTATGTATGGTTTTGTTGTAAATAAAACCATGAGTTGTGTTATAAAGATCCAATAAGCGATATGGTTGTCATGTTGTCATGCTTGTCATGATGGTTTTTCTTTTGAGAAGGTTTTTATTGTAAATACTATAATGGCCAAGCTATAAAGCTCCATAGGCAGTATGCTTTTGGTTTTCATTAGTTATGGTAGTTGTAAGTGTCATAGAACACCGAGGACGGTGTTCCGCTAAGGGGGAGGGGCATGTATCAGCCCCGGGTTAAAATTTTATGTAATAAAAGTTCATAAAATCAAAATAAGACCAATTTTATGGGACACTTATTCCAAGTTGAATGTTGGGAAAAATATCCTAGTGGGCGTCACTTGATGTGTTTATGGCTAAGGGAAATTGGGAAAGGATTTGAAAAGGAAAAAAAGTATTATTGACATTTTATTTATGAAATTAAAGGAGATTAGGAGAAAAGGAAGGTAGAATGACAACAGGCTACCTTGCTAATACCCAAATTTTCCTTCCTGTGCATATTAAAATGCATCAATCATTTTTCAACCAACATAATTTCCAGATTTGATCTACCCCAAATTGCAGAAGCTCATCCTTTTAAAATACATATAAAAATGTATTGTCATTTCTAGACCAAATCATTCACAAGCTAGGCAATTTATTTTAATGCGGAAGCTTTTGCCTTCATACCATTCTTGACTTTTGCTTGAAGTTTAAACCCCCTTATATACTTTTTGAAGTAGAAATAATGTTCCACTTAATCACGTTGTTGACTTTGGTTAAAGAACCAAGTCATAATCTTCGGCCCCGACATACAATTCACCTTTTTAAACTACATGCAAAATACCCCCCTTACTCATTGGTATTTATCAGTTTTAATTTACATTGGTTAAGCCACACATCGTTTGGGGACCAATGCCTATACCAGCTTCAATTTAACCAATATTTATCTATGCTTGTAATCTCAAATATCAATGCACTTATCATCCAGTTTTAATTAAACTTTCGCTTACCTTGTCCTTATTGACCATGCTACAATATTTCATACCTTTTCGAATTCAACCAACTGAATTATGGACCATATCAATGATATTTCAAACTTAACCTTATGTTATAAAATTGACATAAGTTTAACTTACCAATTCGGCCGGTGAAATGAATTCACACATCACGAGGCTAATATTGAGTCATATGTGGCCCACAACTTCCAGCCATACTTATTCATCGCCCATATCTCATTCAATCAGACGATAGATGCACCATCGCATTTCAACAAAATAAATCAATGGCTGTCGCATAACAAACTTGCACACTCTCATTTGGTTAAAACTTAAGCGATAAAACGGGTTTTATAATATCGTCTAGGCCACGTGTTGACTATTGAATTGTATCGCATTCCTCATCAAGGAAACCACTTACCAGTTAAACGCTATGCGAAATCACTGGTTTGGGGTTTTGAAACCACCATCACAGTTCCCTTTTTCCACGGATTCTGGTTCCGCTTACGCACAGTTCCGCCTTTCCTTCGATTCAGAATCTGCTGCGTTATCTACGCTCCATTCGATCACACGATTCCACTTCATCGTTTGGGCAAACAACTCTTCAACGCTGTAATTAACATTCGCTTACTCGTTCTAAACTGTGCCATTATTCTACTTCCAATTCACGGCTTCATCATAAGTCCACACAAATGCAACTCCTTTGCATAAATGAAAGCCCTTTCACGCTTTGTTAGCCTAAGTTCCTTCACACAAAGACAGTATCAAAAAATAGAACATTGGTTTTCTATTATACCTTTAAATGTCGATACCCATAATCTTAGTCTTGGCGCTAATCCAATTCATTATTCACTCGGATGTATTTCTGTATTCAATGCCGGATTGAATTAAAACACCTTTGCTTCTGTGTCATCGATCTTTTCAGTGATCGATGACTACAGTCTCATCCAATATTTATAATCACACATGTAATCCTTTTTCCCTTTGATTCAATGTCCTTATTTCAGTATTTCCATCGAATCCTTCAATGGTAAACATAATACCATTTCAACCCTATTGCAGAGTTCTATTATACACTTGCTCACAGAAACTCAAAACATTCCTCACGCATAATTAAATCAAACAATACACATTTGATTCAGAAGTCAATCCCTTATATATATATGTAGTCAAATATTTACAAAAGACTCCTTGTCTCTGGCCAGATATTCAAATCAATGGCCTTATTCAACTACTGCCCGTAGGCTTACAAAACTCTATTTGTACAACCCTACTCTAACTCCTGTATGCTCTCTGATATCTCTTTTGTCTTTTAGGCTTATTATATTTATACAAATTAGGATGAACCAATTTAGGTTCAGTTCCTTCAATCTCTCAACAAAATCCCCTAAATCCTCAAGTTCTAAGATTTAGCTTTTATCCCTAAAAATCCTCACAAAATCATGGAATTGTTTCCAACTTAAGATTTACAAATAAATTTATAAATCTCTAAAATCCTATCTCCCTCATGTTCTCCAATCATCCGGGAACATTTACAAAATACTCACACTAATTAAAATCTCTCAAAGCCCATTAATAATTACATAAAAATCAAAGTTCTCTTAAAAACACAAGACCCCTATGTTTATTAAAATACAAAATATTTTCAGAACCTAATGCCCCTGCATCAGACTCCCAAGGTTAAAAATAATCATGATCTTCTGATCATGTGCTTTTAGTCCTTGTCTTCCTGGATCCCACACTTTGTTCTGCAAGTTATCATCTACTGTTGTTTGCTGCTTTTCTCCAGGTCTCCATATTTTATGCTGCCTTCCTCCACTGGCTGCACTTTCACAGTCTGTCATTATCTTCCTTTTGCTACTGTTGCTTCTTTTCTTCCTTGATGATGTCTTCTTCTGAGACACTTTCATCATTATTCTTCCGATTAATTCAATTTCTCTTTCCAATAAATCTTCTGATTACTGAACTCTTACACTTGCTCCTGCTCTTACTTGCTAAGCTCTTACTTGCTGAGTTCTTACTCGCTGAAATCTTACTTGCTGAATTCTTACTGCCACCCTATCATCCTTACCCTCTTGTTTCCTGCAATTGAAAACTTCTTCCAAATTGTCACTTAAGACAATTTCTTTGCCTCCTTCCTTCAGCAATTCATTGGACTGGTACATAATGTACTCTCTTCTGCTATCTTCATTCCCTTGCATCTGCAATTCCCAATTTTGAAATTGAGGTTTCTCTTCCTGAACTGAATTCTGATTATTCAACATAAATTCTAGCAACTCAACTTCTTCATTCCATGGATTAAATAATTCCATAGAAATTTTGTCCTTCCACTTCATTTGACTGTCCAACTGTGTCAAATGTTCTCCAGCACCTGCAACAAAACCTGCATTCACAAAACAATTCTTAAAACAAAAATCATAAGGCCTTAGTGCTTTTCTTTCTCCTGCTAGCATTTTAGTATGCTGTCCTGAATTTTCCTCCTCTATCAGTACATCAGTATGCTGATTCAAACTTTCCAAAGAATTCTCTGAAGAATTCCCAAGACTGTCAACAAGTCCTTCTTTTACACCATCTGCTCCCATGATGTTTTTCTGCTCACTGTAGTGAACTCTGCCTTCTGCAATCTCCCTGTCTTACTCTGAGCTTTCCAACAAATATTCTAGCAATGCAATTTATTTGTGTCATTGCTGAAGTATTTCATCATCATTTACTATCCCTGCATTCATACACAAATTTTCATTTTGTAAATCAAAATGTTCAACAGTATCAACTGTTGTTTCATATATCAGCTCTTCAGACTGGACCACTTCTTCCTTATTCACAAGAATTTCTTCTTGTACTGTAACAACTTCAAATGTATCACTGCTTCCTTCATTCAAGGTACATTCCTCATCATTTCTTTCTGCTTCATAGTATTTATCTTTTGAAAGATTCTTCTCCATACTTGTGACAGCTTCACAAGATTGCACATTCTTCTCTACAAAACCTGTAATCACATTAAAATCATTAGATTCAAAAACACAAGGTTTTACATCATCCAACTGATATGGATTTTCCCAATAGTTCAGGAAATCATTAATAATTCCCTCTTCTTCTTCACAAATGGAATCTTCCATTTGTAACTCAGTTGCTTTGAGTTCTGCACATCCCAACTATACATTCAACCTTTGTTCAAGCTTTCTCAGCTTTTCTGCAAACTGCATGTTTATCTGCTACTCTCTCTTCTGTTGTAGCCTTTGCCACTTTACTCTCTTCTTCATGAGCCAACCAACTCTCTGGCTTTCCTCTATCATCAATTTCAATTTATTAAATTGTCCTCTGATCTTAGGTAATTATTTCTCATATTCTGCATCAGCTAACTGCTGCCTTATGCCATTTGCCTTGGCATCTACTTTCTTTTTGATGTGTTCTCTCTCTAACCTCTGCCATCTCTTCTATGACTATCAGTAGTCATCTTCTTCTCCATGATTTCCTTACCCATGAGCTGCACTAAGCCTCTGCAACAACAAGCTCTCCTGTTGCCACTTACCTCACCAAATCCCTCTTTGGATTTTGGTCCTTTGGCAAGCACTGGTTCTCTATCTGCTGGAACCTTTTGAGCATTCTCTCTGCTCCTTTTAGGCTTTCACTCATTTGAAACTTATAATAACACACTTGTCCTTTTAATCCAACCTCTGTTGAATTTCCTCAAGGTTCTGTCACATTATTCTTCCACTTAGAATCCTCTGTTGGACTCCTTCATCACTGCTCTCAAAGCTGTGATTTTCTTCAACTGCCTGCAACCTGAATTCGACAAACAGATTCTTCAAACCAGAGTTATAATAACATTTGTCAACTCACCTTCAAGACCTCTGTGTGATCTTGCTTTACCTCTCACTGCACTGCATCTCTGTATGCTGCAATCTGTCAGTTTCATAATCTGATCTTTCTTCACATGCATTCAATTCAATTTAAAAAAACAAAAACTTGAACCTTCAAACAGAGCTGTTCCCGCTCTGATACCACTTGATAGCAGGCTACCCTGCTAATACCCACATTTTCCTTCATGTGCATATTAAAATGCATAATAATTTTTTAACCAACATAATTTCCAGATTTGATCTACCCCAAATTGCAGAAGCTCATCCTTTTAAAATACATATAAAAATGTATTGTCATTTCTAGACCAAATCATTCACAAGCTAGGCAATTTATTTTAATGCGGAAGCTTTTGCCTTCATACCATTCTTGACTTTTGCTTGAAGTTTAAACCCCCTTATATACTTTTTGAAGTAGAAATAATGTTCCACTTAATCACGTTGTTGACTTTGGTTAAAGAACCAAGTCATAATCTTCGGCCCCGACATACAATTCACCTTTTTAAACTATATGCAAAATACCCCCCTTACTCATTGGTATTTATCAGTTTTAATTTACATTGGTTAAACCACACATCGTTTCGGGACCAATGCATATACCAGCTTCAATTTAACCAATATTTCTCTATGCTTGTAATCTCAAATATCAATGCACTTATCATCCAAATTTTTAATTAAAATTTTGCTTACCTTGTCCTTATTGACCATGTTACAATATTTCATACCTTTTCGAATTCAACCGACGGAATTATGGACCATATCAATGATATTTCAAACTTAACCTTATGTTATAAAATTGACATAAGTTTAACTTACCAATTCCACCAGTGAAATGAATTCACACATCACGAGGCTGATATTGAGTCATATGTGGCCCACAACTTCCAGCCATACTTATTCATCACCCATATCTCATTCAATCAGACGATGGATGCACCATCGCATTTCAACACAATAAATCAACGGCTATCGCATAGCAAACTTTCACACTCTCATTTGGTTAAAACTTACGCGATAAAACCAGTTTTATAATGACGTCCAAGCCACATGTTTACTATTTAATTGTATCGCATTCCTCATCAAGGAAACCACTTACCGGTTAAACGCTATGCGAAATCATTGGTTTGGGGTTTTGAAACCACCATCACAGTTCCCTTTTTCCACGGCTTCTGGTTTCTCTTACGCACAGTTTCGCCTTTCCTTCGATTCGAAATCTGCCGCGTTATCTACGCTCCATTCGATCACACAATTCCACTTCATCGTTTGGGCAAACAACTCTTCAACACTGCAATTAACATTCACATACTCGTTCCAAACTGTGCCATTATTCTACTTCCAATTCACGGCTTCATCATAAGCCCACACAAATGCAGCTCCTTTGCATAAAAGAAAGCCCTTTCACGCTTTGTTAGACCAAGTTCCTTCACACAAAGACAATATCAACAAATAGAACATTGGTTTTCTGTTATACCTTTAAATGTTGATACCCTTAGTCTTAGTCTTGGCGCTAATCCAATTCATTATTCACTCGGATGTATTTCTGTATTCAATGTCGGATTGAATTAAAACACCTTTGCTTCTATGTCATCGATCCTTTCAGTGATCGATGACTACAGTCTCATCCAATCTTTACAATCACACATGTAATCTTTATGCCCTTTGATTCAATGTCCTTATTTCAGTTCTCCATCGAATCCTTCAATGGTAAACAAAATACCATTTCAACCCTATTGCAGAGTTCTATTATACACTTGCTCACAGAAACTCAAAACATTCCTCACGCAGAATTAAATCGAACAATACACATCTGATTACGAAGTCAATCCCTTATATATATATGTAGTCAAATATTTACAAAAGACTCCTTGTCTCTGGCCAGATATTCAAATCAATGGCCCTATTCAACTATTGCCCATAGGCTTACAAAACTCTGTTTGTACAACCCTACTCTCCTGTCTACTCTCTGATCTCTCTTTTGCCTTTTAGGCTTATTATATTTATACAAATTAGGATGAACCAATTTAGGTTCAGTTCCTTCAATCTCTCAACAAATCCCCTAAATCCTCAAGTCCTAAGATTTAGCTTTTATCCCTAAAAATCCTCACAAAATCATGGAACTTTTTCCAACTTAAGATTTACAAATAAATTTCTAAATCTCTCAAATCCTATCTCCCTCATGTTCTCCAATCATCCGGGAACATTTACAAAATCCTCACACTAATTAAAATCTCTCAAAGCCCATTAATAATTACATAAAAATCAAATTTCTCTTAAAAACACAAGACCCCTATGTTTATTAAAATACAAAGTATTTTCAGAACCTAATGCCCCTACATCATAGAAGGCCGCAGGTTGCATGTGAGGAGGAAATTGAAGGAAAATTAAGGAAAATAAAGAAATTAGAGGCATCAATAATAAAAAGACATGAGAGCATCAATTCAGGGCCTTTTTTCAGTTTAGTTTTGGAATTGGTATCATAGCGGAGAAGAGCACTAAGAGGAGAAGGAAAACAAGCAAGCAAAGGAAATCCAAGGAAGGGCAAGGAAAGCAAAGGAAATCAAGTATCAATCAATGAAAAGTTGGATCAAGAAGCTTCAATGGGAATAATTGCAGGGAACAAGTTCCATGTATGATTTCCTAGATGGTTTTTACATGCATGGTATGTGCATGTTGGTATATAGTTCTTTTTTTGCCATTGGCATGGGTTTTTTCAGGTTTCAATAGTGGATTTTAGCCTTGCCTTGCAATTTTCAGATAACCATGGTGTGATGGGATTCTTTCTTAGTTGAGCTTTGGATTGCCGTAAGGTTTTGGATCTGGGTGAGGTAGTCTCAGGAAAATCCAAAGGGTTGAGGGTGGATATGGTTTTCTGTTGGAAGCCCTCAACAGGTGGGTGGAGACAGGAAAATTCCTCAAGAGATGGTGAAGGAATTCTGAGGCATACAAGGTCAATTTGGTTTTTCGGTCTCGAAACCGATTTAGGTGAGATCACGGTATGGTGAGGGTGGAGGTGGTTTAACTTCTTGATTCCATTTGTTGTTTATGGATTGGTTTATCCCATGAGATCCCACATTCATGCTTGGAATATGGCACAAGGGTGATTGGCTGAAAGAAATATTTGGTTCAGCCCAATCTATGGATGGGTGGTACGTGGAAGTCCTAGACCTAGTTGGCTTTTGAATATGTTTAATAAGAGCGAAGTTTCTCTTGCTTTTGTTGAGTAAATGTACTTTCTTTTATGTGGCTTTAATGGTTGCTCTATCATTGGTATTTATCTGGTTATATGCATGGTTATTTGACATATCTAAGTATGGCTCTTATCACATTTTCATTAATGAATGTCCAGTTCATGAATGTATAACCTAATTGGTGTTATGAAAACTATTATGAGAAGACATTAGTCCTTCTTGTTAAACCTCATATATGTTTTCAGATCCTTATATTCAGATTTGCATTAATGACCTGTAGGTTGCATGTTTACCAAGTGTTTGATGAAATTCCAGTCCCGGTTGGGAGAATTCAGGTCAAGTCCTGGTTCAAGTTTTGGTTTACAATCCTTATTTATATGTCATTCATAATTTATGGAAGTTTCACTGAGTTCTGGGAAGAGGACTGAGTCTTAGCCTTGAAAAAGTGGCTCATAATTTAGGGTCGCTGGCATAGAAATGATTTGAAAAGTCCACAGTCACTATCAGGCAGGCCTATGGGAGCGACTAGAGGGCGATAGTCACTTGCATGCCTTGGAAAGGGAGTGGCCGAGCCATTAGTTCAGTGAAGAAGAGAGTTATCTCAGGGGTTGGACACCTCGAGGGGTTGGGTTGCTCCTGGAGGTCCTGTAGCACCTACGGGAAGTTAGCAAGGTCTTAAGTTGTTGACTCCATTTCCTTAAGGTCATAGAAGAGGTTGAGTTTTATCATAGTGACCTTAAACTCATGTTTACACCGGGAAAGCAGGTGAAAGTGAGTAAATGTGGGAGGAGTGGGTTACAATGACTTAATAGTTATGGGTGTAGAGAATCATATTCAAGAATGCAAGAAGAAATCAACAGTTGAATTTGACATGAAGGACCTCGGGCTTATGCATTACCACTTGGGGTTAGAATTATGGCAGAAACCTGGTGATATCTATCTTGGTCAAGGGAAATATGTGATCAAGGTATTGCTAAAGTTTGGCATGATGGAAAGTAAATTGATGACAACTCCTATGATCACTAATTTGAAAAAGTTGAGGAGTTTAAAATTAAGCCCTAATGATCCTACATGTTACCGACAATTGATTGGCTCCTTGATGTATATTGTGAACACTCAACTTGACATATGTTGTAGTGAACAAAGTTCCTACTTAAGTTAAATACTCCAGAAGATTTAGAATTTGTAGATCTCCATTTAGGATATAAGAATATATATTAAAAGTATGAATGATAATGATGATAAATGTTACAAATGAGGCCTGCTTATATACATAGGCAGGTGCCTCTTCATGGAAGGTCATGTCCCATTTAGACATGCCTCTTCAACCCTAATTACTAATTACTAATCACTAATACAATTATCCTTATTATTTATCTTTTTATTATTTCTATATATATATTATTCATAACATTGTCTTACTCCTCAAAAAGATTTTTCCTCAAAGCTTGTTGATGAAAGGGCTCGTTCTCTTTTTCTGCTACGATGTCTTCTTCTTGATCTATTTTTCTGCTACGAATGTCTTCTCATCTCGGGACAATCATCTTTGTCGATACAAGTTCAAATGATCCTATAAGTGACAAACAAAATTGTCACACTGAGAAAGGATCAGACCATCCCAGATCAATCTTCCATGGAATCTTGCAGTTACTAGAAACATGTGATGAATTCTTATCACATGAGTGGATTGCACTGACATTAGTATTCCTCGGAACATCAGTTTATTATTTTTGTTCTGAATATGTAGCTTGATCGAGTTGTCTACTCTCGTGATTCAAATGTCGATAAGGAATTATAGTGAATTGATTTTCCTTTATCTTGTTTATGTTATTTTTATGATTTATTTGAAGTACCCAATTTCCTTTATCTAAGAACGTTGAATGGTTAATTTCTGGATCATCACTCGAAACTTTTGTTGCTGGAATTGTAACTTCTACATATTTACTTCAACTAGTTTGTCCTCTTCTTGAGTTGTGATATTAACTGGATCAGTATTACAATTGTTTTTTTGTCAACTTGAATTTCTAGTTTTGTTGCTTCCTTCTCGATAGGTTGTTTTACCTTGTTTTCTAATGACATCTTGTCCTTCTTAAGCTTTTTAATTTGCATCAGTAGTTTTTCACTGTGGTCTTTAAGTCGAGAAACTTATTCATTTTTGTCAGTAGTGATATTGTCAACTTCTCTTTGCATATTTTGTATCACCTTTTTACTTTCTTGAAGAATTACTTTTGACATTTCTTGTATGTCTTCATGCGTCACTGAATTTGGCTTCAAGGTAACGTCTTGTAGCATTATTTTTTTCTTTTTTTGTGGGAAAATGTCAAAAACTTCCTTTTTGTATTTAGGATAAAGGACCGTAGAGTTTCCATCCAGGGTAAGCCCAACATAATGTGACTATCGTCGAAAAGTAAGGATTTCAAGGAAAATTGAGAGATAAAGGTATAATCCCCAATATTTAGTCGTAGATTTTTTATGTCGTATTGTTTTTTGTTAAAAAATTCCAATTTTTCGATTATATTTAACTCAGGAATCACCAACAGGTTTGCAATTTTATGGTTTATATAATTTTTATCTTCGACAGGTGATATAGCAGTAGTGCAATCTTTTCCCGCCAGATTTCATTTAAATTTAAATAGCACTTTAACATCACTCGGTAAGGTTTCCAAAAATATTATTTCCTTCAATTCTGAATTAGATGCCATTTTGCTTGCATCGAGATGAACTTTTAGGATTTTTGAAGATAACCACTTCTTAATCTCTATGATAAAATATTATTATTTTCCCTGTATGACCTTTTATATCGCTTATAAAAATATCCTTCTAACAAAAAATATTAATCCTTTAATTTGGCAATTTAATAAAAAAAATACTCCCTTTTTTTTCCTCCCCCTTTATAAAAATATCCTCATATAAATTTATGTACCTTACTATCCAATATATATATCACCTTTAAAGAATTTCCCAATTGGATACAAAAATTTAGGGCGTGAACGTTTCCACAATTAGATACATAATGTAGATTAGAACTTTTGGAATCCTGTGTAATATGATTGAAGAGCCTGACCTTTAGGGTGAACACTTCACCCATCTTCAGGAGCAGAAAACTAAGCGTAAGATGAACACTTATCCATCTTCATCTTACACTTAGCTTTTTACTCCTGAAGATGGGTGAAGTGTTCACCCGAAACGTCGGGCTTTTCAATCATATTACACAGGATTCCAGAAGTTCTAATCTACATTATGGATAAAAAGATATTATTATAATATCTCTCTTCTCGAGTCACTTTTTTATTTGAACCCTAATTTTTCCCTTTTTCTTTTTTGATAATTTATTTTTTCCTTAATTACTTCTCCTTAACACTTCCAAATATTCTTCCTTATTTATAAATACCTTAAACGACTTTTAACAACTCTTAAGTATCTTCTTACCTTTATGCTATAGATATAGCATTTGATTTTATATTTAAATTAAATGACAAACCTTATATAAGGTTTATAATTTTTTTGTTGAGAATATATATAACAATCGTGGCTATTTCAACAATCACATCATTTCACCATGAAACTATTCAAAATAATTTTAACAGGATATTTAGATGTTGTTTGGACTTGTTGCTAACGAAAGTGGGATGGTGGTCACGACACAAAGACAAGGTGAATGATCACAACCACTACGTCACCTACATGTAGGCTCAACTAAATGTTAATACAGATAGCATAAGTCATTGTGGTATGGAGATGGGTAAATGTAGGCAGATCAATGGTAGCACGATATGGCTGCACCGGGGCTGTGAGCGAATAGGAAAGGTGGAGATGGTTGTGGCTGGTTGAGACGTTAGCGACAACCAGATTGGATTCCGTGAGGCTGTGTGAAACACTGTGAGGCGATGTCCCTAGCTGTGGGAAACACTTTGAGGGTCCAGTAAACGACTATGGAGGTGTTGTAGTGGTAGTGGAAGCAGGGACGTGCAACGGTGGTGTACGATAAGATTGCGTGGGTGCTGCAGTGCAACAATCGACGACTGCAACGTTGGGTCAGTGGGTAACGACGATGGTCGACTCAGGGATCTTGCAGGTTCTTTGTCGGCTATAATGCGACGAAGGTAAGTTGGAATCTGGACTGCTCGATGGTGGTGATGAAGTTGAGGGAGCGGTTGGCGGTTAGGTAATGAAGGTCAAGAGACTTGGCGGGTGCGGTTAGCTGCTGTAGGCGAGGTGCATCGATAGAAATTTACCGGCAGGCGACTGGTTCGCGGGTAGTAAGGGATAATGCTGCGGCGATGGTTAGAGGTGGTGTTTGGATGTAGTCACCCACAATGGCGGTAGTGGAAAAATGACAACGACTTTTGTGCTGGTATCAGATAAGACAACAACTTTGTGTAGCAGCTCTCAGTGTGTTTTTTGTTTGTTTGTTTTTAAGACACTTATATATATATATATATATATATATATATATATATATATATATAAATAATCTCTTAATATTTTTTTCTTTTATAATAAAAATAAAAATAATTATTATTTTAATGACCAAGGGCATGATAGGGAAAAATGGAGAACCTCCAAATTCTGGTAGCGAAATGCTTCAATCTTGACGGCAACAATGTTGACGAATCTGACGATCAAAGAATTGGATTGGAGAACACAACTCTGTGCAGCAGTTGAGTGGCCAGAGGCTCAAATTTCTCTGATACCATATGTAGTGAACAAATTTCCTACTTAAGTTAAATACTCCAAAAGACTTGGAATATGTAGATATCCATTTAGGATACAAGAATATATATTAAAAGTATGAATGATAATGATGATCAATGTTACAAACGAGGCCCGCTTATATACCTAGGTAGGTGCCTCTTCACAGAAGGTCTTGTCCTATTTAGACATGCCTCTTCAACCCTAATTACTAATTACTAATCACTAATAAAATTATCATTATTATTTATCTTTATATTATTTCTATATATATTTTATTCATAGCATATGTTTTGCAGTAAATGTTCTTAGTCATTTCAATATGGAGCCCAAGGCATGATCATTGGATAACAACTAAACATATTTTAAGATATCTTCGTGGGACGATACATCATTGCCTTATATATGCTGGAAATGAGATACAATTATTAGAATATATAGGCTCTAATTGGGGTGGTCATGGGACATATGGAATAAGAACTACTAGTGGATCTCTTAACTTGGGATCCTTTATGATCCCATGGATGAGCAATAAACAAGATTTAATTGCTTTGTGTAGTGATCCAGAAAAGTATATTGCAAGAAGTGAAGTTGGTAGAGAATCTATTTGGATTAGAAAGCTGCCATCAGATTTGTTTCAAGGACTGTTGGACCCTACCATTATATTATGTGACAACCAAAGTAGCATAAGATTGATCGAGGACCTAGTTTTTTCATGCTAGGACAAAGCATATCAATACTATGTATCATTATATTCGAAGCTTGGTATAGGATGGGGTTGTGAAGTTACATTACATCTCCACCAACGAACAGGTAGTTGATATTTTGACAAAGTCTCTTATGAACAAGAAGCTCGAGTAATTTAGAGACAAACTCAGACTTGTATATATTTCCTCCCTGGTTGAGAGGGAGTGATATGGGACACTGTATTCTCCATGTGTCATGCACGAGGCTACGACTGAAAATCATATGTCTAGTGAAGGCAATGGGAAGGAGAATGGAGGATTGGATAAGCATCTAATACATATACTCCTTGAGGATTATGAATCCAATATAGTTGTAGTCTCATGGACTATTTGGTCTAAAATGCGGATGAAAATTAGAGTTTTATTTACTATCAATCCGGGTAAGTAAGCTTCGAGGATCATCCAAAATATATGGACTTAGAGACAAACTAAACTAAGATAGGTGAAGAAATTCCAAAGCTCACTTACAGGAGGTTGTTCATTAGGATCTCCAGCACCTATTTAGTTATTTAATCAAAATGAAATCTAAAGACATTGTGATAAGTGTAAGAAATATTAAGGCTCCCTTACAGGAGACTGTTCATTAATATTTATAATCATATTAATCAAAAAACTATTTAAACTAATGAAATTAAAGCACTTAAACTCAATTCTGATTGATTGCATGAAATGTTAAAGCTCTCTTACAAGAGACTATTCATTTATATCTCAAGCATATAAATCAAAAACTTAAACTAATGAAATCAAACATTAAATAACAAATCAGATTCATTGAAGGAAACATTATTACTTTCTTACGAAAGGTCATTCGTTAATATTCCAAACATATGAACCCAATAATTTACTCTAATGAAATTCACAAACAACATAAAATAAAATCTTACTAAAATAAAAGTGTACTTTCTAGGCAATGGGGATCCTTCCAAGGATTCACAAGAACACGAAAAGAAAAGTCAAATGTAGAGGATCAAAGAAGCTCTGTCTTATTTATCATCAATTTCAAATTACAATCACAACCATTACAATGAGTCTCCAATCTAACTTCTCACTACCAACCTATAAGATACCAAGATTACAAAAATTAAGACTACAAATGAAGATTAAGATTACAAAACCAAGATTACGAATGAAGGAGATAACACTCCTATTTATACAAAAGCTATAATAACAAACTCATAAATGTAAATCCACTATTCCCTCCTTTGACCCACATATTTCTCAACCAATGGTGACACATAACACTATCCTCCATGATCTCCTCCATGAGGTCCATGATTTCCTCCACGAGGTCCATGATCTCCTCAAATTCGAATTTGAACATAGAGTGCCACATAAGGGTGTCTAGGAAGCTTCTTTTGTACCTATACATGTCAACAAACTCATTCTAATTTCTAGGTATAAGTATAAGCATATTATTTTCTAAATTTTAACCACAAATCCACTTAAAAATGTTAAGAATTAATAAACTTTGGAAAAGCATAGTTATAACCCAATGATGAGATAAATGTAATGATGTGGAGGTGGAATGAAGGTGACATGAAGGTAATATGGAAGTAATGTGAAGGTATTGGTGAATAATGGAATGAGAATAGGGACTATTTTGAGGCCCAAAATACCCCCAAACTGAAGGTATTGCATGTCCTCATGCAATCTATTACATTACTTTTTGATACTTGAGCTTTGGCTTAAACTCTACATGATATCATTTACTTAACTTTTGCAAAGTGTTTTTGATGAACTACAACTTGGTTGGTTCTTGTGTTTCAACCATATTTTGTTTGTTGCATTCAATTTTAATGTATGATCTTTGCATATTGATAATGTGATTTTTATTGCAGAGTATTTTTGTTGGAATGCATCATGGTTGGTCCTTGTGTGACAACCATGAATGTGTTGGCATCCAATTATCTTTTAAGTACTTTTTGAAAAGCCATTTATATGCTCATGATGATGTAGTAGTAAATATATTTTGAAAGTATGTGGGATTTGAATGTGATATGAATGTTTTGAATGTTATATGAAAGTGACAACATATGAATGTGAATGTATTTCCCCCCTCAATTGATGGTTTTGGCAATTTGACAAAATGACGAAAGGAAGTGAAGTTTTTCCAAAAATTATCATTCTAACTTTTCAAGGAATTAAATGGTTAAAAGTTAGAAAATATCATACCTTAACTTACCCTTTCAAAAATGGATGAGAGTTGTGCACGTGTGGTTGCATAATCTTGTTCATAGTCTTCTTTACTTGGTTGTGAAAATGGTGGATGAAATCGAAAAAGTGAATCTTTTATTGTTGTTGCATCTGCTGCTAAATCTGCTGCTGGATCTTCTGTTGAATGTTCGGAATCTGCTGTTGAATGCGGCTGAAAATGCATAAGGCTTGGAAGGTATACAAAATTTAGAATTTACACTTTCCCTCCCAGCCTTATTTATTAACTTGTCCTCAAGTCATTTACATCAAAAACTGAAAAGTAATGAAAGTAATGCTGCATCCTCTGCTACAAAATGATTGGTCTTCAAGTCTTCAACGCTCATTGGCATAATTCTTGACATGTGAATAAATGTTTCGGTGTCGAACATAACAAGAAATTGTTAACTTAGTGGCCATTGATGGATGCCACTAGTCAACACGAGAGCTCCCATCTTTAATGAGGATGAGAGTCAAGATGCCCTGAACACATCTTTCTAAGTATGAATGAATTTGTTGTTGTGGAATACTTAGAAGATGCGATGAACAAGGGACATTGATGTATTCCCTTTGTTTATCGGCATGATAGCTTGCCCTTAAGGCATGCAAGCTTCAAGGTGTTTTTAGAAAAATATTTAGACTCAAGGACTATGGACTCAATGGTGTATGACAGGAAGGTTTTATTTGCAAGTGTAGGAAAAAGGAAACAGGCAATGAATATGTAAAGTGGACCAAAAAGCTTGTAGACTTTGTTGGTTTTATTGGTGGGTTAGGATTGAAGAAAATGTAATGAAGTGTATGTGGTAATGGAAAATGGATAATGACTCTTGCTGGAAAAGAAAAAAAAATGAATTATGGCTTCAATTTCTCAAATATAGCAAATTTGCTCCTTAATTCTGGACTGCCTGCGAAAATAGCTGAGTTTGACCAGCATTGACCAACCACCTGTAGACGTCGAATTCAAGTGTGGATAGGTATTTCACCATCCTTGTACATTTAGGAACAAACCCCAGCTCTTTGAATTTTGCTATCTGTCATGCAACATGTCAAACCATTAAGCTATTACAGGAAGTTGCAAGAACTTGTAATTTTCTGGAAATTTCATTTATGATGATGGACTGGTTCTTTAGAATTTCTCATGAAATTTGTCTTTGGAAGACCAATTTTCGTCACAATGTAATCTCCTTACTGATCACTTGATTAACTTGTAACATGCGAAAAAAAACTTGGCAGAAAGAAAGCATAAGTGTGTTCAAGAAGAATTGGCCATTTCCTTCATGATTCTTACGCAAAAATTTTGTACCAAATAAAACAGATTAAGAAAAATCAAAGTGTTGAAATTAACTCAATTCATGATATTAGTGTCAATCCATTCTTAAATAAATAACCATGAAAAGTAAATAGCCCATACGCCATGGAACATGCCCAATGAGTTTCCCACCAAGGCGACCACATGGATTAAAAATAATTACCCAACCCACTACAATAGACCGATTGAAATTTAGCATACCATGCAGATTCCTCCCAATGATCACCCTCATTCTTACTCAAACCATCTCAGTGAAGGCCCTGACTGCCTGATCGACAACGCTCGAGCTTTCATTAGACACAAAATTAAACAAACCCCTCTTTCTTACCATACACTGTAATTCTCCAAATTCCAAATTCTCTCATCTTGGAGAAGATCATAGAGCTAAAAACATGCAAAGCCTCTCTCACAGTATGATCATGAACTGAGTTTTCCCACACTAATGCGATCCAACGCGCATTAAATTACCTTAAGGAATAAACCATGGAATCCATCAAGAAGCAGTGAGATGTGAAGAGTCAACACCAAAATTTAATGTTTAATGCATGCGAGAACGATGCCAAAAAGCATTTATGGCATCTAAATTTGTACAATACCATGTTCAAGACCATAAGCCCGTCGCCCATAAACAACATTGCCTTTAATTCGTTCTTTAACACCTTATTCATAAGACCCAAGGCCTTTAATTGAATTGTGCCCATGAAGTCAAAAATTTATTCAAAATAAACATATATGACTCAAGGAATAAGACATTTAAGATTGTCATCATTAACCACAAGTTCTGATTCTTCTAAGGTGCAAGCAAAGTTAGCCATTTTTTCAGCCTCCATGTTGTTGCTCATGAGGATATGGAAATAGTCCCCAACCCGGAAACCAACCTTGATGGAACGGATCTGAGTCAAAATGCTAGTTAGAATATTTTATTTCGGCCATGATCCTTTAAATATAAATTTAATCGTAATATGAGAGTCACCCAAGATAACTATATCGTCCACTTTTCTATTCCCGAAAATAAGTAAGCCTTGGAGAAGCCCATACATTTCAGCTATATTGTTTGAATGGGAACCTAAACCCAAAATGAATTTAAATTCGATTATTTCCTCAGTAAAATACAATTTTTATATCAAAGATAATCATCGATCAATTATTTAAACTATAATTTTTAAAAATTTAAAAATTAATAAAAATGATCATATATTAAAAATATATACAAGTTCATTTATATACATACCTATGTACCTCCCTTGATGGGTTAGTCTCATGGCTTAGTGCATCAATGCACCATTGAATAACTTGATCAACCGAGACAAGTCAGATGGCAGAGTGGTCCATTTGATATCTTTGAAGTGCTCATTTTATACATGTCTTTGCGCTAGCATGTTCTCCTTTTCCATGACCAGTCTCAAAGAAATTCCAATAATGTTTAATGTTAGTTTTCATATGAAGACGACAAATGATAGTGAATATTTGAATTTAGCTACACATCAATCTAACTATATCCAACGTTCATTGAATTTTTTTTCACGGGCTTTCAATGAATCTTAAATCTTATCTAAGCAATGTTGTACAAAATGTGTATCATGTGTACGATCATCGCTGATATAAAAATTACATTCTTTAATAACATGTTGATTGTCATTTTTGCTTTCTATATGATCAACATTTTGTTAAACATGTCTATATAGAACATGGACATGCATAGAGACTTGGTCAGAATGATAATATTCACTCTGTATTTCATTTTGTGCAACAAATGTGTAATTTTCTACAAAATCAACTATTGACAAAATTATCACTGGTGGAAAAATTTCACGGGATTTTTTGAATTGCAGGTCCTACCATTGAACTCTATGCGAATGCTTGGTGTATTTATAAATTATGTTTCAAAATTCTTCAAAAAATCTATCACATAAATTTCATCTTCTTGTAAACCAGTGGTTTTAGCACTTGTACTACCACTTGCACCAATCGATGTATGGATATATTCATATATCTTCCATTCCAATTTTATGCTGGACAATGATTAATAATTAATATCAACAGGATATTTGTTGTGAAACAAAGTCAAATTTCCACAATGATTTTTTACCACCAACACATTTATTTCGGTAAAATAATTCAAGATTTTCTCTTCCACATAAAATTTGGGATATGAAATCATGGATAGTACTGGAAGGAGGAGGTGAATTTCTCCAAAAAGTTTTACCAAAATCAAGGAAGGTGTCATAATATAATTGAAACTCCACATGATAATTACAACAACAAGTGTCATATAATGATAGGCTTAACATACCATGGCTTTTGTTGCGCAAAAGTACTGATTGAGACATTAATTCCACGATTCTCTTGTTTGAACTTCTTGAACAACTCTATTTGAGTGGTGCCGAAGATATGTTTTGGATATTATTCATATTTATTCCATGCTATTCTTTGTCGTATCACATCCCTTTATTTTGGTAAAACACGTGAATTTTTCATCCAATATTCACATATCATAAATTTAACATTTTCTCCAAGTCTATCTTTGTATGATTGCCTAAAAATGACTGTCCAACAACCAAGCTCACCATTTGCATCTATTTGCAATCGAAATTTCTTATGCTCGTGGAATGTTTTTCATGAGGTCCCTAATGCTTCTTCCATAGATTTTATCAAATGATTTTATTGAGTATTTGATAATACCACTGTTGTTTGTATTTCTCTACGTGCGTCTAGATCACTTTTCTTTCTAGATCTTCCAATTAATTTTAGAGCACTACTTATATTTTCAATCACATTTTGCTTCACATTTTTATCTTTTGTTGATCTTTGAATTCCCATTAATGTTGTAGCTTCTTTCAAGTTCTTCGATGTTAAGAGACCTTTCAAAATTTGAGCTTGAATTGTCACATTTTCATCTTTGAAGAACTTATCAATAATAGTCTTAACACAATATCGTATATCGGGGTCAATTTTTTTATATCCATATGTGCCCATGTCGACATTTTATAACATCTCATCATCAAAATTGATTTCACCTATACATATGAGAATTTAATGTAAATGAGTATAAATATACATTAAATTAAATTAAAAAATAGAGAATGAAATTGAATCTAGTAAATATGTATAATTTCAATAATACATGACATATACATACATACCTATGGGTGGTTCAACTTCTACTTCACTTGAATATCTTCAACAACTTCATCAATGACTCGTTCATTTTCTTCTTCACTTTCTCTTTCAATATTTTCATTCTCATCATCAATGTTATCAAGAAAATCTCTCTCTGTTTACATTAAAAAACTTTTTTCAAATTAGTTCATCAAATAAAAATTATATTGCACAATACGTTATTAAATTTTAAATATCATTTACAATATGTACATTTACATACCTCATTCAACTTCTTGTTGAGATTGATTTGCCCTTTCAATATTTAAACATTCTTCTTTCTTCTGTAATAATTTATCGAGTATTCTCTAGAACCTCAATGTCTCTAATTCGATCATATTTTCTCTTCCAATTTCTTCGATTCCACATGATAACTGAATCTATATATATTTTTAAAAAATTAATGAAAAATTTATATTAAAAAATATAATTTCAAAGAAAAATTTTTATACTTTAAAAATAAATTAAAAAAATTTACAGTCATTGAGAAGAAAGTGGGAAATAGATATTTTCATTAAAACAAAAGTTTGAAAAAAACTTTAGTACTAAAACCTCAAAAAATCTTACTTATGTTATCCACAATCTTATTTACCTATTCAAGAAATTTGTTACTAAAAATAGTTTACTATCTAAAAGCTAGCCCAAAAAAGTTCACTATCCAAAAGGTAGATCCAAAAAAGTTTTCTATACATTTAGCATATATATGAAAACCTTATCTTCTGCTTCAACCTTATCAATCCTGAAAGATATGTCAACAATCAGCCCTACTCAACAAAAATAATCAATCCAAACCCTAACTATACAATCTAGTAGCACTCAACACTCTAGTTGTAATTCAACAAGTATTAAACCATGGTTCATCTATATAAACAATATAATCCCTGGCACATCAACCAACTCTACAATGAATATGCTTAAAATTGTCTAACTTAGTAGCTTCAGTAGAAAACCCTTGTGACTGACAACATTAATACCCTGAATAATAATTTGATCTACCAATATAATGCCACACTAGCACTGACAATACATCCTAAATATTCATACAACCAAACCCTGAATCAAGATATTTGACAAGCTCAACTTAAACAAACAATTCAACATTCTTCAAAAATAAACTCAATTAAAGTTATGATAAATTTTTTCTTTTAAAGATATAATTGTTATGAATGTGAATTATTATTTTAATTTATATGGAAAGTGGAACTTAATTTATAACTACTATATATATATATATATATATATAGAGAGAGAGAGAGAGAGAGAGAGAGGGATATTTCACACACACATATATATATATATATATATATATATATATTCTTGACACCAGAGGTCATCATTTTTTAGAAGGGACATTGATTGCATGATTGAAAAATGCCAGATAGAGGTAGTTGTTGTGAAAGGGAACTTTGAATTAAGAGGTTCATAGGCTGCATGTGAGTGACGAGGATCCTAAATCTGACCCTGGTCATGGGTATGGCAGGGTTAAGCTGGTCAAGCTATTTTCGATTTTGCTGAAGCATTTTAGGAGTAGGTGAAAAGTCTGAGTACATTGGTGTTTCCCCGACTTCTAATTTTTGAATATAAGGTCAGGGTAAACCGAAAGGATGCATTTTTGTCTGTATCAATGGTTGATTTGTCATCTTCTCTAAGGGGAATGCACATGGAGGTCGGGGAGCTCATAGACTATGAACCAAAAGACAAAAATGAAGGCATGATCTGGTTAACCACCCTATAATTCAAGGCAAGGAAAGAAGGTGATAGATATGAAGAATTGTTAGACTTGGTCCCCTAACCTACCTCTTTTCTATACGAATTTATCATGTCAAAGGTTCAGGAGACATCTGGAAAAGAAAATTTGAGGTGCTCTCTTCTAACTTTCTAGATTTGGGGCTTTCATAAGACTTGATCTTAGTAGCAAAGGTTTAGGGCCATAACTCTTCGGTATTTTCAATGGGTTTTTCTAAGGTACATCCCTCTTTGTTATCAAATTTTGTTCCTTTTATTCCTAGTGTTGAAGGAAAAGGTCATTTCACTGAGGATCTCTGTTATACAGAATTTTAATCTGCAGATAAACTAAATTCCCTGAGTTTGGTGTTCCTTCACTCAGAAAAACATAAGAAAGACAACTACTGTTTTCTCTAAGACAAATAGATATACAGAAAGGAAAAGAGCCTACTTGTGATCCTTTTTCGCTCTCCTTCTCCTTCTATCGCTATTTCCGTCGCTTTCAATCCAACTCAAGTTGCTAGATCGATTCCTGCAATAAAAAACAGAGAACAACAAACAACATACAATATACAAGTATCTACTTATCTTAATCATATAAAACTGATTAGATATGAGAATACATACATAATCAATAATAAATTTCACAAGATATACACATATGTATTGAGAAAATTAATAGATATCTTTATTAATAGAATAGGAGGAGAAGATTACAACCAATAGATCAATTTTTCATCAACCTGCTCCAACTTCATTCCAGCCTCATCACATCCAACATCATCTCAGCAACATATCAATACTTCCAATCTCTTATCAAATAAGAATCCAACAACAAAATTTGCACAAAATTCTTCCTCCCTAGCACTTAGATGAGTGCTCAATTCATAGGGAAACTGATGGTAGTTTCTCATTGAATGGATTTCTAATGATAGGTAAGACATGTTTCCAAGTTCAGAGGTGGTGGATGTACACTTGGATTTTAAGTATGACACCTATGGACTCTTCTAGAAGGTACTGGCCATGTGAAGATTCCCGGAACAATGATGATTTCGCTCCCAGGTGACCAGCACACCCTTGAGTGTCGGGAAGTGCACTGCAGTGCCCCCTTGCATGGAGGTATTGGCACTGCAACGCAGTTAGTCCCTTGTAGAGGATCATTTGTGAGTCAGTGGGTCATATAATATATACTTCAAACCTCGGAAATATCACAATTTAAGCCATGAATGGAATGTCTTCACTTAGGGCATATAGCAACTGAAATATAAGGAGATGATAGACCCTATTCATTAGTTTTTTCAGGAAATGTTACCCTAAAGGTCTTGGGTTGATAAACCTTCACAGATCAGGGGCATGTCATTATAAGAAGGACTCACTTAACCAACTTCTATGTATTAAACTAGAATCTACAGGTTGCAGACCTTACCCGGATATCCTTCGGTTGTAGTATATCCCGCGGGGTGAAAACCCCCTACAACTCTTTGTGCTCCGAAATATGTAAACCAGAAAAGAACAAGCACAAAATCCTAGCTGTACAAAATATATATGATCTAGATGTTAGTGAAAATCATGCATAATCTTATAAAAACAATATTAAATGCACAATTTAAGATCATTACACATGTGTAAAATATTATTGACAGGTAAACATCAGGAACAAGATGGCACTTCTGTTATTAATGAAATGTACAATAAAAAAATGTGGAGAGATCACCTGAAATCTACCATGGCCTTCGAGCATACCATCCTCTAGATCCGTCTAGCCCCAACCTCTCAAGATTTCTTCCAAGAATAGTGCACAATGGATGTCACATAAGGTGAGTGAACATCTCAAGGAAACAAGGGTTTCCTGAATATATCTGGGAAGTGCATGAGGCACATGGAATATATCAGACTTGGATAGGATTCCAACAATGTATAATATCTATATTTCTCTCTCTCTTCCTCCCTTAGGCCATTCTTTTGAGGGGTTTTATACTCCCTCAAATTAGTTTTTGCAGTTGGGAACAATTAGGCCACGGGCTGGGGTAATTAAGTTATAGGAACAACTGTAAACCCCACTTAAAAAATAGGGAAATTATATATATTTTTAATGTTTAAAAAGGCATACGCAGTTCTCTATGTATGGACTCGCGTGTATATGCGGAAAAGTCTGGGCAGAGTCACGTATGGGTTTTAAGAAATTATTTTTTGAGAAATATGTCCAAGTTTGAAGGGAAGGGTTGCCCAAGGCCAATGTATAAGTCATCAAGTATATGCTGGTGATAAATGATGCTATAACATTGGTCCTGGGGGATGATGCCCATTTTGACCAGGTCTTGGGGGATGATGCCCAGTTTGACTAGGTCTTGGGGGATGATGCCCAAATTGACCTATAACAGCTGCCCCCTAAAGCATGAAGTCAAAATAATAATAGTAGTTGGATGATATGCTTTACGATGTGATGAGTAGGATCTAAAGTAGACGGTGACCTGCATCAACTTGCAACACATTACATCATGATATCTTACATCTTAATCATGAATTGTTGAGGGAGGCATACCCATGCTCAACACACAAAATATCATAACATGTAAATAATTCAGAAAGTCGTCTACATTGGAATGTTTCCCAATATAAACATGCCTACAGATATAGGCCCATGTTCAGATGATGATCTGTATGTAAAGCCATCGTATAGATGATGTGTACACCAATCCTGAAATCGCATCCCAGATGGATGAAACTAGATCTGGGGTATTCTTATCTCATTCACTCGATCGTTCAGGTAGAAGTCTAACCATGTGAATATATGATTTGAATTCGAACATGGGAATACATCGTCTGATTACCAGCCAATTATGTGAGCTGTTAACAGATGCGAGAGAAGTAATATTGATGTTAATGGCTCTTAAGGTACTACAGTACAATTTGCAAGTACAAACAAAATCTTTCGGTCAAAGGTCCAGAAGCGAGAAACCTGCTGATGATGTAGCAAGCCTCAGGGTATTGCAAGATTTTTCTAAGTAAACTTCCTGGATGATTAGCTGATGTCGACAGGAAGCAACTTTATTGCGAAATGAGAGTTAATGATTTCAGAGACAAAATGTGACTTGATATAGCAATGTTCAGGGATGACTGTCATGAAAGTGAAGGTTTATGAGTATTGCATAAAGATGAGGAATTACTGGATGAATTCTCTTGAACATATCAGCGACACTGAAATGAGTTGGAAACATTGACCCAAAACCGAAGTGATGATATGATGAACCGTAAAGAAGATTACCCAACCCAAAAGTCATGATGATGGAGTGAAAGTGTCATGTTCAAGAGCGACCTGCTACCATAAAGTGTTATGTTCTTTTTCCCAAATTTCGCCCAGTCATTGCTGACCAGTACCTCTTTATTTTTTAACAAGTTTGAGGAGGGTAACATATGCTTGATCTATAATTCGACCCTTCGTGTGAATCCATCGCTATTTAATAATTTAATGAGTCTAGCGATAAATGAAACTCGCTTTTGCCATGATCGACAAGTCCGTTGCTATTTTATATTTTAACGAGTCTAACGACAGTGAAAATCCAATCCTTTTTCATGTTTAGAGAGTTTGAAAAAGAGGACAAAAAGAAAACTCCACGAGTCCTTTTTCGGAAATTTATCACTCAGGTCCGAAAAAGTGTAAAATGATACCTGAGAAAACCTCTTAGCCATGTTCAACTAAGGTTTTATTTTTTCGTAAATAATCTATCTCAGTCCGGAAAAGGTTTAAAATTATACTGAGTAGATGTCGTTTCATTTACTTTTACGAGCTCGAAAAGACAAGTGCTCGACAATATTTTCACATGATTGACTTATTCCTGTTATTGTTTCTCACTCTTTCCCGGGTAGTTCCCAATGTTCGACACTTCCCATGCTTTGCTAAAATAAGACTCTAGGGGGTTATTTTTCGCAGTTACCAAAGCTCGAAAAAGAGATAAAAGTGCACTTTAACCGTTTTTCATTCTTATCAAAGCTTAAAAAAGAAGGATAAAACTATGCTTTGTGGTCAAATAATTTTTGAATATGTGTGCACGCTAAAATCACTGTATTAGCCGTAAAAACTGTTCAGAAAACCATCAAATGGATTAAAAATACGTGTTTCATAGAAAAAATGAATAAAAACCATAGTCACATCATTAAATATTATTTAAAATAATCAACTTGACTAATTACAATAGTTTTTACCATTCATTTTTACCATTCCAAAGTTTCCATTTGAAAATTAGGAGCTTTGAACCAGTTTTTCCCCCAAACTTCAGCGGTCGATTGCGACAATTTTAGTGGACGATTTCTCTTTCCGTTTGATCTAGGTTGGAGCTGTGAACCTTCTCTTTCTTTTAGTATCATTTTCATTGCATTTCATGGTCAATTTTTAAGGTATTGAGCCCCTTAGGGTAAATATATCACGCTCTGAGGGAAACACACCCTTGTATGTCGAAAGGTGCTTTGTAGTGCACTGAAATTGAAGGCCAAGTGCACTACAACGCTCTGTCCCTTGACCTGGGGTGCGTTGGGCGCAATTCTCATTTTTTTTTCTTGCTGTGTGTCCAAAATTTTCCAATTTTTTTACATGAAATTGATCCTAATGAATTTTATGATTATGTTTCAGGTATTCATCGGATCAAAATGACGATTATGTGGCGAGAAAGAGAACATGAAGAACATAATATGATTTCCCTAAATGATCCAGGTACAGTAAGAGCCCTCAGATATTTCAGGTTGCTTACATACTTCAGATTGTCTGGGATGAGGCAACAAATGGAACTATTGGAGTTCCTAGTTCGTTCATAGGATCTAGTATTGCAGGATTTTCACATTGGGGAGAAAGTGCTCCCAATATTGGTGGAGGACATTTAGTTTCTCAGTGGATTATCGAGGCGTGGTTCTCCCATTTCCCTTGTAGGATCTACTCTTGGAGGAGAGACAATGAGGGATTACATAAGCCAACATTTTCATCCAGGTATTGAACCGAGTAAATATGGGAAAATAAATATCTGTGATGTGCGTGATCTACCTTTGAGGACCATCCTTTTTACTATCACAAAGCATGTTGGTTCCACGACACTACATGTTGAAAATAGATCATACATGCAGTATGCACTTGAGTGTTTAGAACTAACAATATTTAATTGGGTTGAAGCTGTACTATTTCATATGAAATAACAACTAGCTAAAGCAAAGGGTGGAAGGAAGAATAATTTCAACTATGGCTCGATCTTAATTTCCTTCGCCTTAGAGCAGATTCCATTAATGTAGCCACAACATGTTACACTGGGCATATTTGGCCCTAGAGATCCACAGATACAGAGATGGGTTGAATTGATGGCTAGACATGTTGGTCAATCGAACATCGTATTCTCTACTACATTCTTCGCCTGGTTCAGACGACAGATGGTTGCCATACATCAGTATGCATATGCAGGCGTAGATTTCCGAGGAGATCCAGACTTGATTCTACCAGACGACGCTCAATGGGGTGAAATTAGTAAAAATGTTTTGACCATGTTTTTTGATTTTTCTAAGGTTTATACATGTTTTTGTATTTTGATGTTTCCCAAGACTAAACTAAAGTTTTGATGTACACAGATGTGGGTCAAGTTCGACCAGTGGGTCAGCCAGAGTAGGGAGCAGATGAGTCAGCAGAGAGGGCTGTCAGGAGAGAAGTCCTTCGAGATTTATATATGACCGAGACTCTTGCTGAGCTACAACAACATGTGGAGGGATTGACTCTTGGGATTCCACATTTCCAGATCAAAGAGTTACCTATGAGACTACAACGCCATACTATTGGCGTTCCTAACCGTTGGATGTGATTATTGCATAGTATAGCTAGATTAGTAGCTTGTTATCATGAGCGTCACTAGTTTACTTTGACATTTTGTGACAGTTTCAGTGGACGATTTATCTTTCCGTTTGATCTAGGTTGGAGCTATGAACCTTCTCTTTCTTTTAGTATCATGTTCATTGCATTTCATGGTCAATTTTTAGGGTATTGATCCCCTTAGGGTAAATATATCACGCTCTGATGGAAACACACCCTTGAACTCGAAAGGTGCATTGTAGTGCATTGAAATTGAAGGCCAGATGCACTACAACACTTTGTCCCTTGACCTAGGGTGTGTTGGGCGCAATTCTTATTTTTGTTTCTTGCTGTGTGCCCAAAATTTTCCAAGTTTTTTGCATGAAATGGATCCTAATGAATCTTATGATTGTGTTTCAGGTATTCATCAGATCAAAATGATGATTATGTGGTGAGAAAGAGAACATGAAGAACATAATATGAATGCCCTAAACGATCCGGGTACAGTAAGAGCCCTCATAGATTGCGGGTTGCTTAAATACTTCAGATTGTTTGGGATGAGGCAGCAAATGGAACTATTGGAGTTCCTAGTTCGTTCATGGGATCCAGTATTGCAGGCTTTTCACATTGGGGACAAAGTGCTCCCAATATTGGTGGGGGAAATTTATTTTCTCACTAGATTATCGAGGCGAGGTTCTCCCATTTCCCTTGCAGGTTATACTCTTGGAGGAGAGACAGTGAGGGATTACATAAGCCAACGTTGTCATCCAGGTACTGAACCGAGTAAATATGGGAAAATAAATATCCGTGATGTGCATGATATACCTTTGAGGACCATCCTTTTTACTATCACAAAGCTTGTTGGTTCTGCGACACTACATGTTGCAAACAGATCATACATGCAGTATGCACTTGAGTGTTTAGAACCAACAGTATTTAACTGGGCTGAAGCTGTACTCTTTCATATGAAAGAACAATTGACTAAAGCAAAGGGTGGAAGGAAGAATAATTTCAACGATGGCTCGATCTTGATTTCCTTTGCCTTAGAGCGGATTCCATTGATGCAGCCACAACATGTTACATTGGGCATATTTGGCCCTAAAGATCCACGGATGCAGAGATGGGTTGAATTGATGGCTAGACATGCTGGTCAATCGAACAACTATTCTCTACTGCATTCTTCGCCTGGTTCAGATGACAGATGGTCGCCATACATCAGTATGCATATGCAGGCATAGATTTAAGAGGAGATCCAGACTTGATTCTACCAGACGACGCTCAATGGGGTGAAATTGGTAAGAATGTTTTGACCATGTTTTTTTGTTTTTTCTAAGGTTTCTACATGTTTTTGTATTTTTATGTTTCCTAAGACTAAACTAAAGTTTTGATGTACACAGATGTGGGTTGAGTTCGACTAGTGGGTCAGCCAGAGCAGGGAGTAGATGAGCCAGCAGAGAGGGATGTCGGGAGAGAAGTCCTTCGGGATTTAGATACCGAGACTCTTGCAGAGCTACAAAAACACGTGGAGGGATTGACTCCTGGGATTCTAGATTTCCAGATCAAAGAGTTAGCTATGAGACTGAAGCACCATACTATTGGTGTTCCTAACCGTTGGATGTGATTATTGCGTAGGATAGCTAGATCAGTAGCTTGTTATCACAAGCATCCCTAGTTTACTTTGAAATTTTGCATACATTTTGAGGTCAGATGACCAATGTGTCTTGGGCACAAACTTTGTAAAAACCTATAACTATATATCTATTTGTTTTCAGTGTTTTCCTATGTTTATTGCGCAATCCTATTCAATTATGTGATGTGAATTGAAAATATGTATTTACATGTGTTGCAAATGTATTTTTAAAACATAATTCGCTAAGGAATCAGTTAATGTGTTCAAATTTCTGGAAATGTGTTGATATTGAATATAATAAAAATGTCTTTCTAAAAGTTGAACTCTTAGGAACATACGATGCAGTGTTGGATTTCGGACAATATAAACGCTAGTAAGTTGCAATATAACAAGTTGTGAGTCTAACCTAATGATGATATAGTTAATACCAAATGAAATGGAATCAGAGAGAAGTTAGATCAACGCGCTATACTCAGCGAAATTTTTTGTAGATCGGCCGATACAAATCCCTTGAAAAATCACTAACTCGCTGCCTGGAGAAAAAATGGCCCATGCTGCAGAGGATAAATTCTGCGTACTACGACTAGGACCATCAACGTACCCAATGAATGGTTCCAAAGATTCAGACATCTGTGATGAAATGTAAAGCGGATTACTAACTTCATGAAAACTCTAGAAAAACAAAATAAGATGGTAAATGCAAATCAAAATCATATACACAATATAATACAAAAGTTTACGAAGCTTAACTAAGCATAGTAACGTTTAAGATACAATCCATTTCGAGGCTGCGCCAATGGAATTCCATCATAATCTACTAACTCGTAGGCGCCCTTAGCTAGAACTCTTTTGACAATGTAGGGGCCATGCCATAACGACTCAATTTTTCCTTTACCTATCAAATCAACTTCCTGATCATAAAGTAATACTAGGTCACCCTTAGAGAAGATCTGAGTCTGGACATGTTGGTCGTATTGTGCCTTAATTCGTCTCTTATGCACTTCGTTGGCCAATGTGGATTCACGATGCGTTTCATCTAGATGGATGAGGTTAAAAAGACACGCTTCTTCATTATAGGTGCCAGGGAACAAGTCAACAACAAGTTTCAATGAAGATATTTCACAATGGATAGGAAAGATAACTTCCAGAACATACACCAATTTAAAGGGGGTAAATCTGGTTGCGTTTCTTGTCGAGGTTTGATATGCCCACAAAGCCGAGTAAAAGATTAAATACCAATTTCATTTATGAACTCCTATCATTCGTTGAAGAATTCATTTAAGAATCTTGTTAATAGCTTCAACTTTTCCATTGGATTGTGGATAATAAGGAGTAGAAATATCATGCGACAATCCTAATTTGGAAGTCAACTCATTCATCATGTGATTGTGAAAATGCTTACCATGATTTGTAACTCTAGCTTGTGGAACACCAAACCGTGAGATGACATGATTGAAAAATAACAATGCAGCTATTTTGCTTGTGTTATTGAATGTAGGCTTCACTTTGGCCCACTTGGAAAAGTAGTCTATTGCGACAATAATATAACCATGCCCCCCGGACGAATGAGGGTTGCAAGTCATCAAGTCAATGCCCCATTTTTCAAATGGTCCCACAACGATAACATTATGCATCAACACTGGAGGTTTGTGGATTTTACGATCAAATATCTGGCACGCATGACAACTTCTGATAGAAAGGATGTAGTCGCGAAATATGGTTGGCCAAAAGTAACTAGCGCGAAATATCTTATGTGCAGTAGTGTATCCAAACAAGTGTCCACCACAAGCCCTAATATGAAAATCATTTAGAACTTTCTCAGCCTCTTCATGAGTGAGGCACGTCCTTAAAATCATATCGACACCACGACGATAAAGTGTATCGCCAACGATAAGATAATCTTTGGCTTGGTATCGAATACGTCGCTATTGAGAGCAAGAGATATCGGGACGGAAAGTCTGACTTTGGAGATAAATGATAAAATCCCCATACCAACGATCAAATGATCCAATCAGAAACAGAGACTCATAAGGAATTGATGGTTCCGATGTAGCATCACTTCTATTGGAGAGAAGATCGCAGAGAAGCTCAACCAAAACTAAAGACTTATTTGACTTGGATTTGATGAATTCCAAATCAAATTCCTGTAAAATGACGATCCATTTTAAATATTCCCCCCCAGCAATTGACGTGACAGAATGTATTTCATGGGGTTGCAATTTGAAAAGACAATTGAGTTCTGATGGAGAACAAGACACACCAACATGAATGTTTTCTACAATGCCGGGTTTGGTCAAAATATCGATAGAAATGGTTTTTTCAATAATTGATAAGTTTCGCTCAGATTCGATAACATTAATTGGAAAAGAATTAAAAAAGAAAGTTTTGATCAAAGGGTGATATAGTTCAATAATATTATATTCTTTGTAATCATGAAGATGGGACTGATGATGATGATCTTCCCATGGTTCTCCTTCTGGCATCATGGATTCCACAATGCTCTCATCTTTCAAGAAAGTGGAGGAAAAAGGATCAGATGGAGTACCAAAATCTAATGAACGATCAACCCAAACGATCAGCCACGATAAATTAGAATTCGCCGCCCAAGCCATGTAGATTGATTTCTATGCCAACTCAATTGGGCTAGGCGGTAGGAATTCATCTAGTGTAATAAATTCAGAGTCATTATTAATATTCCTTAAGCCAGATGGAGTGGAAGATATCATGCAGTAGGTCTCTATTCTTGCGATTTCTACCGACGTCACAGGTGGCGGTAATGAAAATGTGTCCATTAGGGAAGAATCCCTTAAGATTCCTACACCAATGTTTTGAAGTGATAGCTGGGGTGCGTGAACTAACGACACGCTTCCAGTTACCTGGGAATTAGAGGCAAAGAAGGAGATTTGATTGATGATTGTGATAACACCTTTATGAGGAAAGGCGATCATTCTAAAATTAGTAGAGACGATCGCAGTCATAACGTAAACCCATGGCCTTCCGAGTAAAATTTGGTAGTCAAGGGGTCCGTCAAAAACCTCAAATTCAACAGTTATAGTTTTTCCCCCTAGTTTGACATGCAGGTTATTGATGATACCACAAGGATTATATGTACGACCGTCAAAAGCTTTCAACATCGTAGGTGATTGAGATAGGCGCTGTGAACCAAGTGACTTCTTGTAGTTTAGAGACATAATTAAAGTATATGCTCCCTAATCAATAATAGTGCAATGAATGAGGTGATTGAGAAAATTTACTTGGATGGAGAATGCATATTTTTCTGGTAATTGTGGCAAATAGCCCGTATGATTAAAGACTACAAGATTGGAATCTGTCGGATCGATTCCACCAATTGTCGACAACAAAGCCTGTTTCTAGGAGGGACAATTTTGAAGTACCTCAAGTGTCGACATAACTGAAGGTGAGTGAGCTAAATATTCAACTAAATTATAATTTTTAGCAGCTCGGGCTCGACGATTTAATGTCTATTTATGGAGGACTCCCTTTGGTGGCTTTATTGTTAACTTTAGAATAGAAATTGGCGGAATTGATTCCGTGGATGGACTCGTGGTCGAGGTAGCAGGTTGATCAGTAGCCTAACTACTGTAATATTTATTCTGTGTTGACACCAAAACATCAGGTTTTGGCTTTGTGACAGATAGCATAAGTACTTGGGAACTAAAAGCTGGATCCGTAGCAACCATATTTGTATCTGGATTTGGAAATGGATCTATCAACACAACAGATGCAGTCGAGGTCTTAAGAAATTTTGAGACTTCGGCACAATGAGGACAGTCTCGAAAAAAATGTTCCTCATTACATATTATGCAAGGGTAACGAGGTTTCCGATTATTTCCAGATTGTTGATTAGATGATCATTCTTGCAAGGTTGAATTTTTCTTTTTCTTCTCTTTCCCATTTTCTTGCTTATGGGTTGCTTGTCACTTTTTCCTTTGTCAAATGACACGACATGAATTTTAGAAGAAGGTGCAGGATCAGATGCAGTAGAGTGTTGTGTGCCTGCAGTACTGATCATACCGTCGCCGGCATGAGAGTCCTTATATGGAGGAGGAATAATAAAATTATATCGTGGTGCATTGGGAATAGCGTGTCAAACTAAGTATAAATCAAATCTAAGTACTGAGCACGAGAAATGAGTTTCTCTTCAGTGAAAATGCCACTTTTAGCCACATCCTCAGTGATAGATGGCAACAAGGACTTAATGAACCACTCAGCAAGGTGTTGATTAGGAACAAATGTTTTGACCATTCTACGACGACGACGCCACTCATGAATATGATCAGAAATGTGAGTATCATTAGTCTGTTTAAAATTGGTTAGGAGTTCCATTCCAGTTTCATATCATATGGGTACCTAGAAGTGGGTCAAAAAGGTAGTAGCTAAGGCAGTGAAATTATCAAATGAAGCTCGTGGTAACTCAATGTACCACTTCACAGCTAGAATAGTGAGCGTACGCTGGAAAATACATAGTTGAACGGAGTTATCATTTAAGGAGTCTGATGAGCACCACAAATGATAATTCATAACATGCGTTGATGGGTATTCTCTAGGGTTTCAATTGAACTTAGGAATGTCCGAGGGTAATTTATGTGGTATCACTAGCCACCAAGGAGAATAACTAATGGGGTCATTAGTAAGCCGGTTTAAATCAGGTAATTCTAAAGTTGTGACAAAGGGAAACTGTTGGTTTAAGTTAGGTTGAGGATAGCTAGGATATGATGGAATTTCTTAGGAAACAGGCCTTCGAGCACCAACATAAGGCATTTGTTGCTGGTAACCCAGATAGGGGTCGTTTTGATGACCAAACACTTGAGGATTCTGTTGACCAAAACCTGGGTAGGCTACTTGTTGTTGGAATGACTGTTGTGACATTTGTGGTTGTGGCTGCCAAGGTGACTGCCCACCAAGATTATAGCCCAAACTAGAATAGCTTGGATCCGGTTGTTAATAGGTAAGACCCAGTTGTGCCTGTGAAATCCCATTATAGGGTAATCCAGCTTGTGAATGGAAAATTATGGATATAGGTGGTTGTTGTAAACCAGTTGAAGGAGTTGGAGTCTAAGGGCCCAAAAATTGAGGGTATTGGATTGAAGGACCCACCTGATATGGTTGAGGTATAACAAGCTGAGCCTGTAATAGGGGTAATGAAGTATTAACAAGTGGAGTAGATGTGGGTGCAATAGGTTGAACTGGTTGATATAAATGCATAACCGTTTGTGGGTGAACGGGCAGGATAGGCTACCACTGACAAATAGTCTTTTTAATATTAGGGTGACCATAAAACAATGAAGTACTATCAAAATGGGTGACCATGGGTTTCCCCCCAACATGAGGAGTATAATAAGATGGAATATATTGTGCTCCAAATGGTGGGAGTCCAGTTGAGATTGTACTGGATGGAATATACCTAGATGGATGAGTTTTATGTTGCACTTAAGATGTATATAAAGGATCAAGTCGTTCAATACTCATTAGAGATGTACTAGATAGAATTCCAGAAGATGACATGGGTGAAGTCCATGGATTTGAGGATGCACCAGAGTAGATTCTAGATAATGATTGGTAACCTGATGGGACGGAAGGACCACCATATAGATGTGACTCTGGTGATGTGGTAAACATCGACATGGTAGCAACAATAGATGCTGTCGCAACTGTAAAAAACGATACAACCAGAGATGTTGAATCAACCATGGTCATACGATCCAGTGTATACCCTATAGGATCTACGGGAACTCGTAAGTCAACCGAGAATAGTCTCGTAAAAATAAAGCCCTGTTCCAAAATGAGTTGGAGTTGAAGGGCATGTTTCTTGTTGAGTTTCTTCCTCAATCGAAATCAAACCGGGTGGAAGGATTTCGTCGTCAGCCCCGAGATATATTTTAGGTAGTTGACTGTGCGATATGGGAGATTGAATGGCTACGATCGACTGAGGAGAAACCGATACAGGAAAAACTTCCAGTTTTTTGACTTCGGGATCTAGATGTTCTGGTAAAAGAACGATGGGATTCGAATCAACTTCCAGTTGAACAACGTCGGGTTCGAGAGGTATGGTCTCACTGATTGGATGGATTGTGTACACAGGTATCTGTGAGGACTATGTTTCGACGACAGTGGATGAACCAAGATGTGTAGGAATGACTCAAGACAACTTTTATATATGTGATGAAGATGATGCGCCAGAGGTTTTGATGGTACTGGTTTTGGTAGAACGATGTCGCCTTCGCCGACCATAAATGGCTTCCAGTGTAAAGGTGGTTTAAGTGCTATTCTACGCGAACGAAGGGGAAAAAGATGTTATTCTTCCACAATGACTTATTGATTTTATTACAAAAAAAATAAAATAAAAATAAAAGGGTAATTCTAGGAAAAAGGTTTACCAAGTAATTGTGAACTACAGAATACCTCCCGGCAAACCAAGAAGTACGGGGAGGCAATCTCCCCGAATGCTGTGTTCGGTGTATCATAAGTTACAAGGTGGCCGAATCGGTTACCTATGGATGGTAAGCAACCTAAATTTGTCCTTTCAAATATACCCGAAGGTACATGGAGGCCCACATTTTTATTAGCGCTGTCTAATGCGAAACCGCACAATGAGAGCACCCCCTTATACTTTTCGTACTAGAACACCGCCCTATATACCCGAAGGTACATGGATGAGATCCGATATACTTACATACGTGGAGTGAGGTATCGCACTCAGAATGTATCACAGACAAGTTAGCGACAACTGCTATGTTTAACGACGCTAGAACACGTCTCTAGCCTAGAAATTCTAAATGTTATCGTTAATGTTACAATGATTTCTTAGGTTTATTGATGTAAATTTCATGTTGATCTTGTTTAAAAGTTTGAGGTTCATTGCGTGATGTAATGGAAATTCCTAGAAATTCAAACTAAATGATAAGAAAACTTTTCAATTTAGCTTTTTCAATGAAAATCCTAGCTACTAATGGCAAAGAGCAATCATATTTTGAGCATACAACAAAGAGCACAAACTAAATGCAGATTTCCTTAACTTGTTCCTATGAAACACACACAATTCTCTGGATGCACATGCATGTTTTTCTTTTCAGGTCCCTTTAATGTGAATGAGAGAAAGGAAACTAAATGCACAAATCAATCAAACAAGTGTTTTGTTTTGAGAAACGAGGAATGAAACAACAAATTCTCTTAGGAAAATGAAGAATGGAACTACAATTTTCCTACAGGAAATGAGGAATGAAAGAAAAATTTCGTTTTCGAAAACAGAATTGATCTAATGCAAAAATTAACTAATTTGAATTTGATTTGCCAATGATAAAGAAAACAACTAATGAAACATTGAAAAAAATATTTTTCAAAGGAGGAAGAACAGGGAAGTTTACTGGTCTCTAAGAGCAATCAGACATCTAAGAATACAACAAACAATTGGCTGAAACTGAAAGCAATGAATTTTTTTTGATGGAATTTGGTTGGCTGAGGGGGCAACGCAGCCTATAAGGGGAGACAATGCATTGCAAAGCACCCCTAAATGGAACACAGTGCACAGCAGTGCACTTTACCTTGACCAACAGTGCGTTGGGTGCAACCGATTTTTTGAAACAAGCATCTAAACACACTTCTAATGCAATTTTTTCATTCAAATGATTGATAACAAAAATTAGATGCTACTGATGAAGGTAAACAGAGGCAGAAACACCGGGAATGATGGGATTCTCCCCAGCCGAGTCACCAATTTGTTATATGGAATTTTAATCTACGGATAAACTAAATTCCTTGAGTGTGGTGTTCCTTCACTTAGAACAATAGAAGAAAGACAACTACTATTTTGTCTAAGACAAATAGATATACAGAAAGGGAAAGAGCCTACTTGTGATCCTTTTCGCTCTCCTTCTCCTTCTGTCGCTTTCAATCCAACTCAAGCTGCTAGATCGATTCTTGCAATAAAAAGCAATGAACATGAAACACCATACAATATACAAGTATCTACTTATATTAATCAAATCAAACTGATTAGATCTGAGAATACATACATCATCAAGAATAAATTTCATAAGATATAGACGTATGTATTGAGAAAATGAACAAATATCTTTATTAATAAAGTAGGAGGAGAATATTACAACCAATAGATCGATTTGTTGTCAACCTGCTCCAACTTCATTCCAGCCTCATCACATCCAACATCATCTCAACAGCATATCAGTACTTCCAATCTCTTATCAAATGAGAATCCAACAACATAAATTTGCACAAAATTATTCCTCCCTAGCACTTATATGAGTGCTCAATTTATAGTGAAACTGATGGTAGTTTCTCATTGAATGGATTTCTAATAATAGGTAAGACATGTTTCCAAGTTCAGAGGTGGTGGATGGACACTTGGATTCGAAGTATGACACCTATGAACTCTTCTAGAAGGCACTGGCCATGTGGAGATTCCCAGAACAATTATGATTTCGCTCCCAGGTGACCAACACACCCTTGAGTGTCGGGAAGTGCACTGCAGTGCACCCTTGCATGGAGGTATTGGCACTACAACGCAATTATTCCCTTATAGAGGAGTGTTGGTGAGTTAGTGGGTCATATAATATATACTTCAAACCTTAAAAATCTCACAATTTATGCCATGAATGGAATGTATTCACTTAGGTCATATAACAACTGAAATATAAAAGGATGATAAACCCTATTCATTGGTCCCAAGGGATGATACCCAATTTGACCAGGTCTTGGGGGATGATGCCCAAATTTACCTATAAAAATCTCCCTAAAGTATCTCTAGGTTTCATTTCTATTGAAGGTTTTTATCATCAAGGGGTTATCTGGAATTAGTTTTTCAATAAGTTGAATGAAGTTTCCTTGATGAGCTCTTAGAGGAAAAAGAAGGTGAGGTTCAAAATTTAGTAGAAAGAAAAGAAACGGGACTAGAAAAGGAGATCTACAAAGGACTAGGATGAGGCTTGAATTCCATAGAAGGCAAGTTGACAAATAAAAAGAGGAAAAAAATCCATTTTGTAAAGAAGAAGTCTATCCACCCCAAGTTAAAGTTGGTATTGAGGGTAGACGTTATGATGAAGAACGCTGCATAAATGGAAAAAAATACCTTTTTTGACCATAGAAAGGGTTAGAAATTTTAGTATTAATTCCTTAAAAGCATGGGTGGAAAGAGATTTAGCTCCTTATGTTAAAAATCCTCCTGGGGTTTCCCTATTGGCAAGAGGATGGATCCAACTGACCTTTAAGGATCCTTCTGTGACAAAATGGACTTCTTAGAAAGTTTGGAAAATAGACTATTTATTGGTAATCTTCAATTTTAGTTCACCCTTTTAGACCAATCAAAGAAAAGATGGATACCTTCCCAATTTGGGTCATTTTCCTAGTCTACCCCCAAGTTATTGGGATGAGTTGATGTTCAAATATCTGGGGAATTTTTTGGGAACTTATCTGAACAATGACACCTCCTACCTGTTCACGGGAAACAAATCACTGGCATGCTTTCTGATCAATATTAACGTCTGATAAGGGTTAGAAAAAATTATATATATCAGTTAAGGAGAGGATAAATTGCAATTACTTGACTATGAAGGTGTTTCTTTTAGATACTGGAGGTGCCAAAAATATGGTTATTTGGTTAAATATTGTGATATGTCGTTGCACAATAAGGCTCATTATGAAATTGTGCCTCTAAAAAAGAAGAGCACAGGTCCGATCTTAGAAGTAGGTAGGGGGTGGTTTAGGCGTGGGGGGGGGGGTTACAAGATACACATCTGCGAGTGGGGAATTTTGGTCAAGATTCAATATAGAGGGCCTCCAAAAACCAGAATACAAAGGGAATTTAGTGTATCAGGTAGTGGGTGCCAATGAGGAGGTGTTGGAATATAATTTCATGACTATTATTTCAAATAACTCTTCCCTTACTACTCTTGTTAATTCTCTTCCAAATATGGGAGAGAGTGAGATCCATATGAAATATACATTCTTGCTTTCCTCCCTCGTCTATGAACTTCTACACTCTTCCCCTAGTACCCAAGTTTAGAATGGATTTTCCTTTCCTGTGATATCTGTGTCAAAGGATCCCTTGGAAGAGTCAGAGGTTGGGGAAATCCTTTACAGTATCCATTCTAGATTGATACTTTCTCACGGAGATGGTATTGTGGGAGGGTCGGGGGAAACTTTCACTCTCCACCCATGGAGGGAAGGGAAGAGGCAGGAAGTCACATTTGAAAAAAGTGAAAAATAAGGCTCGAGAGGACATAGTTGTAGGAAAACAACAATACATCCAAGGGGAACTTACAACAATGATATTCCCATGAGGGTTTTTCCAATTAAAATTCTCTCCAATTGCATGGGTTTAACATGTCCCCCCAAAAAACATGCTCTTGGGCGGTTAGTAGATCTAAATAAACCTGATGTTATTTTCTTCCAAGAATCTTTGGGGGAAGGGGACCGGTTAGCGAAACTGTTGGAGTCCCTTTTTGGTGGATGGAGTTTTATTGGTCTTGAGGTGTGTGGTCACTCATGGGATTTGGTCATTGGATGGAACTATAGGAATATAAAAGTATCAAACTCATGGGGCGTAAATTAAGGTCAAGGTATAAAAGTCTTATTGGAAGAACTTCACACTTCCACCCATACTTGAATCAGATCAAGTTTTGGGATAATTTATATGCTAAATATTTAGTGACCTCAAATTCTCTAATTATAGGAGGGGATCTGAATTTATATCTAGGTGTGTCTGAGGCCTAGAGCCCTCGAGCTAGACCAAATTCACTTGCTAACTATTTTCTAACAAATTGGAAAGAAATAGGTTGGTGGATGTGGAGCCTATTAAGCTATACCCTTCTTGGAGGAATCATCGTGTAGGAAAATATTATATTATAAAGAGACTTGACTAATTTTTAATTTCTTAGGCTCTGGTGGATCGATTTAGCCTCATAAAACAATGGATGGGAAGTGGAGGAATTTTGGATCACTCTCTAATATTTTCAGAAATAAAAGGGATATATTCCAAGCCTACAAGCCAATTCAAAATGAATTCGTCATGGCTAAAAGAAGAATAGCTCCTCTTTAATAAAGCAACATTGGAAGGAATATGATCCTTAGGAGGGAGGTACAACTGTAGGATAGTTTGATGCTAACCTAAACTTAATCAAAATACTATCTAAGGATTTGGAAAAAAGGTGGAGAGGTAGCTCTAGGCTCATGCTGATGAAGAGGGGAAAGGATTTCGAAATGCAGACTTAAGGCAAGACTTTCTCGAGCTAGAAGTAAGGAAAAAAAACTCTCTTAGAAGAAAAGGAAGCAACCCGACAATTAAAAAGCGGGGCTATATGGTTGGACTGTGGGGATGAGAATACTAAGTTTTTTCAGAGATATGCAAAAGGTCAGAAAATATGGAATACTATTTGGAACTTGTCAAACTCATAGGGCAAGGAGATCTCAAACTTCAAAGGTCTCAAGAAATTAGTTAAGAATCATTTCGAGAATATTTTCCATGAAGCAGAAGGGGCTACCATATCTAAGCTATTAAAGTAGCTCAAATTTTCCCAAGGTTTGTAGATGAGGATGGCAACATGTCGTTAATGGAGGTTATTTCAAAGGAAGAGCTCAAAGTGGCGTTCCACGATTTAGAAAATAACAAAATCCCAAGACCGAATGGGTGGGTAGTGGAATTTTTCCTGGGCCTTTTTGACATAATAAGGAAATAATTGTTAAATGTTGTTGAAGAATCAAGAAGGGAGGGAATAATTCATCCTACTCACACATCTAATTTTATTTCCCTCATCCTAATAGTAGATGCCCCACTATCATTTGATGACTTTCGCCCCATATCCCTATGCAATTGTATATGCAAGGTGATTGCCAAAGTGGTAGCTAGAAGATTAAATCCTATCTCATCCAAATCTATTTCAATGGATAAATTTGATTTTTTGGAAGGAAGACAAATCCATGAAGTTATAGGGGTGGCATAGGAATACTTACATAGTATTAAAGTTCAAAATTTGAAAGGGGCCATTCTAAAGATTGATTTCTCCAAGGCTTATGATTGGGTAAGTCGTTTATACATCAGGCTGTTGTTAACCCATGTAGGTTTTTTCTAAGATTTTCTAACTTGGGTGATGAGTTTCCTTCAAACAATGTATTTTGTGGTTCTGTTAAATGGTTTGGCGTTTCCTTTCTTCCATGCACAAAGAGGGTTATGTTAGGGGTGTTCTTTCTAGTGTTAAAAGGTTCAAGTCGTATGCTAGCTGAGGCCAAGCGAAAATGTGAGTTCCAAGGTGCACTCATCACATAGGCCTTTGTAATAAATCATTTTTTTTGTAGATGATATTATTATATTTTGTAATGGTTCGATAAGACAATATAACAAATTATTGGAAATACTAACACTCTTTGGAAAAGCTACTAGAATAATTATTACTGTTAGGGAATTTTCAATCTCTTTCCAAAATTTGGAAGAAAGAGAGGTTCAACATATTAAACAACAGTTTGCTTTCGAAAAAAGGAACTTGGGTGAAGGCATGAAGTACTTGGTCTTCCATCTCAAATAAAATTGTTATAGTAAGGAGGATTGGTATTGGTTATTAGCGAAGTTGGAGAAAAGCCTAAAAAGTTGGAGTGTAAGGTGGGTCTCTAGGGAAAAGCGATTAGTACTTGTGAAATTTGTCCTAGAAGCCATTCTTGTACATTAGATGTCATTAAATTTGATTCCCAAATTTATTTGGAAAAGTACTGTAGAATTTGTTTCAAGTTTCTTTAGACATGAACTAAAGATGAACATGTTCTGCCTTGGGTCAAATGGGACAAAATAGTAGCGCCAAAGCTCTTGGGAGGATGGGGTTTAAAATAATTTTTCCTTTTCTCTAAAGTTATGTCTACCAAATGTGGATGGAGACTTATTTATACCTAGAGCCTATGGTCTCCAATGATATATCAAATTTATATTTCCCATAGTGCGTTGAAGGATTGGATAAGAAGGCTCGATATGCCTCGTGCAAACATCTCAGTTATATGGCAAGAAGTTCTGAACTCCTTTGATCTCATTAGTGATGGGCTACCATGGTGTGATAATAATGGCTCTAGAGTAAGAATTGGAACCAACCCTTGGCCTAGTTGCGACGAGAGACATGTCCTTCCACAACTCCTCATCGATTTCCTTCGGGACGAAGGGATTTCCAAACTCTCGCATATATACAACCCAATGAACACAACTTTGTGGAGACAAGGGTGGAAATTAGCAGTGGAGCCAAATTTGGAGGAAAGTTATCACGAAGTTTGGAATGCGTATTTGGCCTCTCTTGTAGAGGGACATATTATATTGATGGACATGGAGGATGAATTGGCATGGGGTTTTTCTCCATTTGATTTGTACTCTCCAAAGCTCGAGTATATACACATTAACATAGCTAGAGTAAATGGATAAATGAAGTGGTGGTGTAAATTGGTTTGGCGCTCTAAATTCCCCATAAAGGCCTTAGTCTTTATGTGGTGTTTGCTGGAAAACAAAGCCCCCACATAGGATGTCATACATAGGCGTCATAATATTGGGTTAGGATGGTGTGTTTGGTGTAAAATGAAAGATGAATTTGTAACCCATATTTTCATTCTTACTTTATAGTTTTGGAGCTTTAGTAGATCAATTTTGGGTCAGTCATGCGTTTGGAATGAGGAAGGGGTGGAAGCAACATGGAGATGATGGCTTTCATCTCCCACCACACATTCTTATACATCACTCCCACTTATCACTTTTTGGGGGCTCTGGCTGGTCCAGAATAAAGCCATCTTCCAGGAAAAATCATCATTTCCTGATCGTGTGGTAGCTAAAGGATTGGAAATTCTCACACACTTTCCATGGGAAAAAAGCCTAAACACCACGCAGACTATAATGGTAGAGAATCTAGACACCTCAAAAACAAAGGATTTTTTCAACGAGGCATCTTAAGGAAATGAACAAAGATGTGGGGAAGGATTCATTCTTCTTCTCTTAGAATTCCATGTTTTTCAGACAAAAATAGGTTTAGGAAGGGGAAAAAAATCAAGCATAACTTCTCGAATGCAAAAATTTAATGCTCTTTTTAGGGGAAAAAGGACATGAACATACCTAATTCTTTGGGGATTCTTTGAATGTTATTAATTGGTTAAATGAAGTTCAACAATGTTGAAATATTCTACTAGTTCCTATTATGGAGGAGATTTTTCGAATAAAGGCCTTGTTTAACGTTTTTTCATGCTCACATATATATAGGGAGAAAAACAACACCGGTGAATGCCTCTCAAAAGGAGGAGTGCACATGGATAAAGGACTCTGGTTGATCTCAGAGCAAAGGGACAACAACACTTTCGAATTTTATCATAGACCTTTCACAAAACAGTTCAAATCAACAGTTCCACAGTGATTGTTGAACAAACTCTTTTTAATATCACACAATTATTCTCAACTAATATAACAATTTTTTAGACATAATTATTTCTGAATATTATAGAGTGAAATTAATTTTATTTCACCATTTTTTACAACAATATTTTAACTTGTAATCGGCCAATGGGCATAAACAGAAAGTACTTTGATTCATAGTTCAAATTCAAGAAGTTTCAAAGAATAGAAATGTGTATATGTGAAATGTGATTTTGGATAATTTATATATGAAATAAAATTACGGTTATTTATTTATTTAATTTTATTTTTTTCGTAGAGAAAAAAGAAATTTTCTTATTTTTAATAATATGTTAATTAAGTTTGATAAGTTTATTAATTATATGTTTTGAAATATTGTGGTTACGAATATAAATTATTTTTATTTAAATTTATTTTATTGAGCCATGTATATTATAAAGTTTTATAAAAAAATATTTATAATTTTATAAATAAAAACACAATTATTTATTTTTTTAATCTAAAAAATTATATTTATTATTATTATTTATTATTTAACTTTTTATTCTCAATACATAAGCGCGAAACATATCTCAACCGAAAAGAAAAAAACATTCCTTTTTTTTTGATAGTCAAGGTTCAAATATTATATTATCATAAAAAAACATAGTACAAAATTCATCTCAACATGCCCCTTTCTCTCATTCCGACCAGACTTGTTGAAATTGGGGCCCGGAGGAAGACATGGGAAAACGACTACATGAATTATTTCCACATGGCCTCGAGGCCTTGACATACTAGTCATGAAAACAAAAAACACATGAAACTACAACATATTATGGAGGGGGATTGGGGGGATAACATGGGGAGCTACATTTAGACCAAAAAATTCATGCATATGATAGTAAATATGCTCCACCCTCGCTTCCAAACTGCGAAGGTGGTCATTAGTGCGCCTGTGTTGACGTCTCAGATTTTCAAGCTCCTCCAAGATTTCACTTTGGTTAAATTGGATATCATTAATGTATGCAACCAACTCGTTATGATATTCATACCTCTGTTTTTGGAGAACATCAATGTTTAGATGGATGTTCCTGACTTGGGCCACAATTGTGTCAAAAGTGGCAGGAGCGAACACTCGACCTAGAGCACTCACATTAGCCTCCTTGGTCTCACAACTGTCTGACGAACCAGACGAGTCACCCTCCTCTCAATATGGATGCTCTCCCTGTCTCGGGTTGTCTCCACCCTGTTGCGACCTTCCCCGTTGACACGAAATCCCAGGGTGATTCCCTCTCCAAAGTACACGTCCAAATGAAAAAAACATCGAGCCCCACAGACTGATCTCCTTCCCCAAAATCCAAATGGAAATCGACGACGTGCCACCCATATTACATAATACCACCCCGCACCTTGACATAAATGTGTGAGGGAACTCTGGATATACACCACAGAATCAACCACCAATTTGCATTAGTGACTTTGGAGAAGTCCGGTGACCACCCACCTCCCCGCCCACCTTGGCACAGTCTCGCAGACGACCAGCGTCCCCGAACATGAAGATAAAAGCTCCGCCCTTCAAAAACTACCAGGAGACACTTCCCCTTCAATTGACTGAGGTTAACCCCCAATTTCTCCTATCTGCCTATCCATGGGCCTCCACAAGTGTCAAATGACCTGACACAACTCTTACTGGTGCCCAAATTTGTCCCAGGTTCTCAGGGATTGACAATTTCCACCACCATCCACCACTCTGCACCACCCAGAGTCTGAACTCCACTTATCCCCCAAGGCTGAGACCTCGAAGGAGCATACAGAGACAATGAAACCATCTGCTCATCGCACTCCCAGCTCATCTCCCTCCACAACCAAACACCACAATACGAGTGTCGCCGACCTGGATAAATAACTATCGTCATGCTTTCCAGCAATAACCTCTGTCCTGTCATCATCATTACACATTTAATCAAGGGCAGGGGGCACAGGTGGAGTCTGGACAAGCACCGCCGACACCACCTGCTCCATCTGTACATCACATAAAACACCCCCATCGGGGAGAAAAACATTCCTTAATTACCTTTATCTAAGTAATTTTAATGATCAAAACTTAATATAAAAACACATTAAAATAAAATACCTTTAACGCACTTTTAAATTCCACTATACATGATAGTGAAGTGAAATTTCTAAGAGGCATAAAGATAGGAATTTAAGTTGTTGTTTGCCTCACGCAACCTTAAACATCACTAAAAACAATAATTAATTTTAACACAAAGGGTTAATATAACATGTAATGTGATTGAACAATTTATTTTATTCTATAAATAATTTATATATATGGAAAAAAAAGATTTATTGATTGCATTTATTTTAGGTGGTTGGTAAAAATGTCGTTATCTTTTTTATCTGGGTTCAATTCTTAAATATAAAATGTTGAGTTCATAATTAGTATTTTTTGTAATGGATTTAAGCCTTATTGTTTAAATAATCTCTGAAGGATGGAAACATCATCATTTTTAAGGAAATCAATTTGAAGGATTGTGTAAAGCTCGACCGAGCTTGGATAACCTAGTGGGAAGGATTATGAAAAACTCGATCAAGCTTGAACACCCTCTGGAATATTTTTATCCCCAAAAGTAGCTTCCATCCTCAAATCCGCCAAAATAGCTTCCATTCTCAACTCCTCCCCATAAGATTTGAATGTGAAACCTAATGAAAACTAAACCCCATCAAATCAACTATTCTACACCTCATAAGTATTAAGAAATTATTATACACTATAATAATTTAATTAAAATTATAAACATTAAACAAAATATATATAATATAAACAAATTCAAAAGAAACAAGATTTGAATATGTAAATATTAGAGAAATTTACGTATTATGACCTATCCAACAACTTCTAACTTTAAAGTAATTATTCAAGATTCATCTTAACTCTAGATCTATTAAGCTCTGAGAGGGATCAAATCTCTCAAGATGCAAACCTTTTTTTGAATGCAAAACTAAAGAAAATGTTTGCACATCCAAATATTTGATTCCTCTTGGTTCTTGCTAAATTCCAAATTAAGATGAATCTATGTTGATTTTGAGCAACAATAAAAAATATGCACACACACACACACAGGCACACACACATGTGTTTTATATAGTATATACATAGTTGACATTGGAATATTTTATTTATGATTCACATTCTATACATTAAAATATGTTAATACATGCCCCAATTATATTTGGAAGTAGAAAACATTTATCCATAGGACTATATATATAATATTATATTTGTTATAAATATTTTTTAAAATGTTAAATGTTTATTTATATGTTTGTTTGTTTGTTTATATATATATATATATATTGTCATTAACCTATAATATGTTACATGTCAATTTCATATTAAAAATTGAATGAATTAGAGATCTCCCTAAAGAATCTATTAATTGAGTAATATTTTTCTTTCATTTATATAATCCCCCACACACATACATAAAAGACATTGATGTATTTTATTTATATTTCATCTTCTACACATTAAAATGTTAATACATGCCCCGAACAAAAATAGAAGTAGAAAACATATATATGACACTCTCTCTATATAATTATTTTTTAATTGCTTTCTCCTTCTCTTTATTAATATCTAAAATGTTAGATGTCAATTTTTTAAAATAAATGAATTACAAATATCCCTAAAAAAACCTATTAATGGAATAAGATCTCTCTCTCTCTCTCTCTCTCTCTCTCTCTCTCTATATATATATATATATATATGACATTGAAGTATTTTATTTATGATTCATCTTCTACACATTAAAATGTTAATACATGTATCAATCATATTTGGAATAAAGAACATATATCCATGGGTCCCTCTCTCTATATATTTCTTTTGTTTTATATAGTATATATATAGTTGACATTGAAATATTTTATTCATAATTCCCATTCTATACATTAAAATGTTAATACACGTCTCAATAATATTTGGCAGTAGAAATATAGTAGGACACTCTGTTTGTACATAGATGTGTGTTATAAATATTTTTTAAAAGATATATATAAAATATTACATGTCAACTTTGTATTAAAAAAAGAATAAATTACAAATATTTCTAAAGAATGTATTAATGTAATAAGAATTCTCTCTTTCTTTATAATCCATATTAATTTTTTTTTATTAATATTTTTTAAATGTTATACATCAACTCCATAATAAAAACTTAATAAATTACACATATCCTTACAATGAAAAGTGAAAATATAAGTAATTTTTTAATTTAAATTATTTTGTTTTGTTTTTTTTTTTAAAATATAAACTTGATATAAAATTATGTTATTTAATATGAGCATTAAAATATTTTATTTATGGCTAACAATAATATATATTCAAGTTGTGTGAGTTCTGAGATGATTGCATGCTTAACCTTTGGCTTGAGAAATAATGACCCATGGGCATCTAAGTCGTCAAAATCACCCGAGGATATCGCACCTGGCTTGGGCCACACCAACCCTTAACATGTTTGGATGTTTTCGCATGAAGTTTTGAACTAGTGACCTTCACATCACATAGTGCCTTAACAGTACACCTGTGGGCTTAATATATATATATATATATTACATTTCAACTAAACATATAATGAATTACATATAATGTAATATCAATTATATTACTTTTACATGGCATAAGTTAACTCCATATTAAGTAGTGAAGGAATTGCATATGTTTTGAATATATATATATATATATATATAGTTGTGAAAGAATTGCATATATTTTTAATATATATATATATATTATTTTATTTTATTTATTTGTTTCCTTTTTTCTGAAGAAAAAGACTCATAATTTCATTCATATTAAAATGATTGAATTTACATTCTGCATATACACTTCAAGGGTATATTCATGTAATACCCCAACAAAGCATCTTTATAAAAGAGCTCGATTGAGGATAAAACTAATAAAAAATGGTTGTACATTTTTTCATCATCACAACATGAACAACAAATAAATACGACACTACCAAAAAGTGTTGGCAAATGTTCGAATCAAGCATATAAGCTAATCTATCCATGAGTGAGCAAAAAGAGTACTGGCATAGTAAAAAGGATGCACATAGCCATCCCAATCCTATAGATTTCTACACCGGTAAAATAAGGTATATATATATATATATATATATATATATATATATATATATATATATGTTGTCCATGTGCGTACAATATAACAAGACTATCAGTGAATATGAACAAAAAATTAACGGCTAAAACAAGAGCTGTAAACATAGCCAAATGAAATAAAAAATAGATATTTGTGGATCCATGTGTAACCGGTTTTATTCTGCATCTAGTGCCCAGATTGTATCCCTAAATGGGTGGTGAAAGTACTCATACGACTAGTTGTTTACTTGTTCAGTTATAACCCAAAGATTATTTTCCAAAAGGAGACCTATATTGATAGGGAGTCTGTTGTATAGTTCCTTTCCCTGTAAATATGTGAACATAAAAAAAATACGAAGGTATCAATAATACACATGATCTCCTCTAAAATAGGGAGTAGAAAGATGTTCTTACCAACATTAGTGTTATTGAGTCAGTTTATATATAGCATTGAGTCCCCAAATATGTGTAACTGAATGCAACCCACCTCTTGAGTAAACATAAGCATGTTTTTGCAGGCTACGAATTCTGCTTGATTATTTTGCCCAGGTCCTAAACCCATTTTGACTTTGAAGTTGTGATCCGGAGAAAGGAAGAAGATAAACCATCCTCCATTGTTTTGACCATAGTTTATAGAGGCGCTATCAAAAAATTCCCACAACATAGAAATAGCAAATATTTCAAGTATTCACTCTAGGGGCTGCATTCCATTTTTCCTCGAGATAATGACTTAAGATAGCCAAAAACTCATCTACAGTGTGCTCAAGGACCGAAATCTTATCCTGGAAAATCGCCTTGTTTCTAGCCAACCATACCCCTAACAAATAATGATAGGTATAACTTTGAATGAAATATAATTGCGGTTGGCACACCAAGTTAGCCAAGCAACCTATAGATCCACCCCTTCCTAAGGAATATAGTGTCACAGAGCAACACTATAGACCTTTCATACCTATTTATAAAAATGACAAGCCATAAACAAATGAATTGCACTTTCCCCATTGTTTTGGCATAACAGACACCGACTAGGACCAAACATAACCCTTCTCTAGAAAGCGTCCCAAGTTGGATTATTCTTCATCAGGGGACACCACATGACTACTTTTTATTTTTGGAGGAATTTTTCTTTCAATGTTGCCTTCCACAACCATTTTTTCTCCACTTTCACTCTATCTGCCATAAGGAAAATGAATCCCAACTTTGGAGAGTAGGATTTGGAAGGGGAGATACTCCAAATAAGTTCATCATGTCTATTTGGAAATCTAATGTGACCATAAAATAGAGCTTGCAAGTTATCCTGCCATGAAACCTGATAATCCCCCTTTAAACCAAAATCCTCAGCTGAAAGCCATCTCTATCGCCAAATAAATGCAAGATTAGGATTTGTAACATGAGAAAGATTTTTGTAACCCAAGTCTCTTAGCATATTAGTTGAAGGAAGGGAAAAAAGTGACTCATTCCACTAACAGGCCATGGATCAAGGCCAAGCCTTACCCTGCTGTCCCATTTGACCAATGATAATATCCTCAAATATTTTTTCCCATCCCAAAGGAAGAAAGGGCACAATTTCCTAATTTTTTCCACGACACATTCGGGTATCCAAGCTAAATAAGACCAATATACCAAAATGGATTCTAACACCGATTTTGTGAGAACCATATTGCCTGCTCTGGAAATAAGGGAAATTTTAACGATGGAAGTTTATCTTAAAGTTTAGAAACCTTGGCGAATCTTAGTAGTCCCTAATATCCAAAATTTAAAATGTTTGATGATAATTTTTTAAAAATGTTTAGATATCTAAATATTTTATATTAGACAATATATAATATTGGCGATTTTTAAGGTTAAATATTTTTATACTATAAAATTTGGGCGAATTAATTTTTAGAAAAATGGAAATTTGTGAATCATTTTTTTGGAAAAGGCATGGAATATTAACCCACCTGCGAATATTAGCCCCCTAAAATTTTACCTGTCTGGAAATCCATCTATGGCGCCAACAATTTAGATGTTTTTCTACCTTGCCAATGAGCCAAGTCTAGTCCACTTTGTTGTAAAGATTGGGTTTTAACTGAAAACCCAAATATTTCAAACCTTGGTTGGTCGAATGGATTGGAATCATAAGGGAGAATATAATAAATCTCATAGATCCTTGCATCATATAGATTTTGGTGGGATATATTATATTTATGAGAATTTATAGACATCCCAATAACACATCCAAAGAGAGATATAATTTCCACAAGCACTGATATGTCCCAAAATTTACCATTATAAAACATAAGAATATCATTGACAAATAGGAGGTGGGTGATAGTCAAATTCCTTGCAATGAGAGATCCCTAAAAATCACCATGCCTATTTGCATCAAATATAAGATGACTTAAGCCCTTAGCCACCAGCAAAAAGAGAAGAAGAGAAAGAGGGAAACCGTAGCGCAACCCTCTTTGAGCATAGAAAAAAAAGGGAAGTTGAACCATTTATGAGGAACACAAAAGAGACCAATTGTATATAGCTCATAACCAAGTTTATGAAATCAATATTGAAACCCCTATGGGTAAAAAGGAGCCTGATAAAAATCTAGTTTACTCTTTCACAGGCCTTAGATAAATCATTTTTGATAACAACCCCTTTCATATTTTGAGTTTTAATGTTGTGTATACCTTCCTGGGCCACACTGATTGCTTAATGAATGTCTCCCCTCCAAGAAGGTGAGCTGCTCTACGGAGATGAATCTAGAAAGAATGGGCTTGAGCCTAGACATAATAATCTTAGCAATGATATTATAAATCGAATTACATAGGGAAATGGGCTGAAAGTAAGAGAAGGAGAGAGGATGGCTTGCTTTTGGAATAAGAGAAATGAAATTCGAGTTAAAATGTAGATGGATTCTACCCTCCTTCTTGGAGTCTTCGATTACCCCCAAGAGATCTGTAACAACCCTGGGTTAAAACCTCATTTAATAAAGTTAATAAAGGCAAAATAGGACCATGGTAATGGGACACATATTCGAAGTTGAATGTTGAGAAAAACATAGTGATATAGATCACTTTTGATTAATTAATGGCTATGGAAATTGGCAAAGGAAATGACAAAGGCTTTGGAAAGGAAAAGCGACACTTATTGGCATTTATTTATGAAAATAATGGAATATATGAGAAAATCAGGGTGAAAGGTCACATGTTGCATGTGAGGAGGAAATTGAAGGAAAATAATGGAAACTGAAGAAAATAAAGGCCTTAATGATAAAAAGGCTTTTGAGGATTAGTTCACAACTTTTGTCAGTGTTTTATTTTGACAGTTCTTTTTCATAGCTCTCTCTTCTATTCTCTTTCTCTCTCATACTCTTCGACACTTAGAGTTTTCTTGGAGCACTCTTGGAGGAGTGTGGAATAATTGGAATTTGGAGTAAGAAGGAAAAGGAAGAGCAGGAAAGTGAAAGAGGACAATGGGATCAACATTTACAACAAGTTTTGCTTACAGGTACAAAATTACATGTATGATTTCCTTACTAGTTTTGGCATGCATGACACATGCAAGTGGTTTCTTGGTTATGATTTGTTATTGGCATGGAGGATTTCCTGGATTGAAAAAGGTTTTTCCTAGCCTTTCCATTTCTTGGATAACCATGGTGTTGCGGGTTTAACTTGTTTTTTTGATTGGTGCTCATGTTCCTTATAGCCGTGGGTTGAGTTACTAGTTCCTAAAAGCCTTGGTTGGACAAACGATCTGGAAGCCCTGTAATAACTTGGGTTGAGTTACTAGTCCTCGAAGTATTTTTTTGGAAAATTCTTCGGAAACCCTTGGCAGGTTGATTTACTATTCTTGGAAGCCTGTTAGGTCCTTATGTTACTAGTATATGTTGAAAATGGCAACAAGAAACAGTGAAGGAGGCCTCCTGAAACATCTTTCCTGATCCTAGTTGGAAAGTGATCACCTAAACTAGGTGGGGACCACACAGGTGATTTTTGTCGAAAAATCTATTTTTAGACTATGTCTATTTTTAGACATACGGAGCATGGTTCGGGGATTCCAGTTGGAGATTCTTGGAGTATGCGACATGTTGGTAAAAATAGATGAGACTCATATTTTTAGGTCGAAGGCTATTTTTAGACTGCCTCTCCTAAAAATAGGGAAGTCAAATATTATTTACCCTTAATAATATTTGGACTCTAAACTTCAGTTTACTCTCTTGGAGCACTTCAGTTCGAGCCCTGGAAGTGGGGCATGTAGCTGCCAGAAGGAATTACGCTTTTCCTATGAGTTAGGTGAGCTAATGCATGTTAGACTTCAGTTAGACTCATGTGGCAGAGTTTTGGTGGAGTTGATTGAGGAGTTAATGGAGGTGGTGTTCTGGTTAACTAGTTGAACTAGTTGCATTTAGTTTAACTGGCTAATACACTAGAGATGAGTTGTGTGAATTAAATATTATTTAATTCACTAAATATTAACTCATTATTCAACTAAAGAACACATCAGTTTAACTCAGTGCATGGACAGTTCAGTGGCGACAAGTGAAAGAGGTAGATGAAAGGGTTGAGTTAGCTATCAGTTGCGACATCAATTGTGCATGAGATTTGCACCACACTTGGAGGAAATTACCAATGAAAATTGCGCAGTTGGAGCCAGTGAGATTCGAACCTGGATCTCTATTTAGACCAGCCTTGATTGCGCAATAGAGGCAGAGAAGTAGTGGGTGTGTTTTGAACCTGTGACTTGTTCAAAACCAAGCTAGTTTTTGTGTAGCTTTGGGAGATAGTACCGAGTACTTGTGAGGAGTTTGTACTATGTATTTGCTGCATGTTCTCTCCATTTATAACATACTATAGCTGCGGGGTTTTCAGCTATAAGCTTTCCCCATACATACTGTGTTAATGTGTGTGATGATTTGATGTGCTATCGCTTCTATTCTTTCCGCATGTGACAATTAATCGTAGAAGAGATTATGTGTTATGCATGCAATTCGAAATTGATGTGTGATCAGGTTAATCTTGATTGAATAAGTGATTTATTCAAATTTACTTACGTATAGTCCCTTATTGTTGTTAGTGCAACCCCCTTATTGTTATTATTGTACCCTTGTAACCCCCATATTTTTATTATTGTGCCCTTAAATTATTATTGTTAGGTCGGCTAGGATTACATTGTGGCCCCAATAGGATTACATTATGGCCCCATGGACTCCTATATATAGAAAGGAGGTTTTGTAAATTGTATCATCCAAGAATTGTTCATTTATGTAATGTATTGGAGGTTGCCCCCTCGAAGTGGCTTATTTCTAAGGCGTTGATATCTCTTTTCTTCTATTTTTGGAGCTGGTTTCACAACATTTGGTATCAGAGCTTTGGATTCTAGGGTTTCGCTGCTCCAAACAGGTCATCGTGGAATTTTCGTTATAAATTTTTTTCTACGAAGGTTCAGAAGCTACATATTTAGAGTATGAAGCCGAAATACTGAGGAACATTGTCGCAAAATTTCAAAGCTTGGTTCACAATATTTTTGGAGATATGATCTGTGGACATTAGGGCTTTTTGCAGGCTCCTGATTTTAACCTAAACAGGTCATTGCAGAATTTTCACTATAACTTTATTTCTACGAGGGTTCAGAAGATGAACGTTTCACAGAGCGAAGCTGAAATCCTGAGGAACCTCCTGTAAAAATTTAAGATCTTGGTTCACAATATTTTTGGAGATATGATCTGTGGAAGTTTGGATTGTTTCAGGCTCCCGAATTTCATCTCAAAGAGGTGACTGTGGGAAAAACATCATAACTCTCTCTCTGAGAATCAGATTGGGATTCTATAAAAAGTTTCCACAATTTCACGGATTGTGGTTTCTTCTATATCAATTTTAGAGCCGAAGGAGGAAATAGTGACACGTGGCAAGTCATACAAGTTCGCTCTATTGAACCAATCCCTAATTAGGTCATCGTAGAAGATTGGGCATAACGTTGTCTTCAAGAATCCAAATTAGGTCAGACCTGTGGCATTCAAAAGAAGATTTAGAGGGCTAATTCAGGGCCTAATTTCAGATATTTAAGATCTGAAATCACAGAGATAATTCAATTTCAATATCGAGCTCCTCAAAATCAAGAAAAAGGTGTGTATTTTTTTTCAAATTACATAAGTCTTGTTTGAAAAATCAGTTTTAAGTGATTAAAAATGCCTATTGAGCATAATTCCTCCTAAAAAGAATTCAACACCCATTAAGCCCTCAGAGTACTCTACTATGACTCATGAAGATGAAGAATTGCAACATGATCTATCAAAATTACAAGAGCAAGTGCACCAAAATTTGCTCTCGCAAAGAGAAAAAAAAAATGAAATGGATGTTTTGAAGAAAAGCATGGAAGCTAAGATGGATGGTTTGTGTTGGGCCGTTAATATGCCATTATTATTATCACTTTTGAACACTTATTCCACCCATTTCTACCATTCTTCATCACGTCATTTATTATAATTTATTATTTAAATCCATTTTATAATGATTTATGCTCTTATGAATGAATATTATTTATTCTCCTTTATTTCTAATAAATTGATGATTATGCATGATTTTATCAATGATAGTTTTAATAAATCAGTTGTAACATTATTCATCATTTTTAGCCTCCAAGATAATTTCCAGATTGAAGATTTGATCATTAAAAGTGCCAACTCAGAAATGCGCTGGAATAAGGAGTGACAGTTTTGCGGTTGAGATTCTGAGCAAATGAAGACGAATCTGGAAAATCGGGAACATGGGTTTTGTTCAGAACGGACCCAATTAACTTATTTAAGAATGGTTTGCCCAAATTCGGCTTGTACTGAGAGAAACGCAGGGTTCTTTGAGCACGATTTTCTCAGATCTGTGGTTGCGGCCGTCCTCCAAATCTCAGCTACAAAGCCAAATTCGACTTGCTGTTGTTGAAAGATGGATGTAAATCTATTTTATTGTTGATCAATTGGTTGGAAGAAATTCAATATTATTATTAGAGATCCTATTTGCTATTTAATTTCTCCACCTTCTGATTATAAAAGGGGAAGCATGTATTGTGTATGGGGGATGGAGAGACTTTTCTTATTGTAATTTGCAGAATTGTGCATCGGCTCTTGTTAAGAGAGTGTGAGCTGTTTGTAAAAATTATTGATGCCTGATTAATAAAAGAGTTCACTGTTGTTCCATTTCTCAAGCGCTGGAGTAAAGCACAGCAACGCTTCACCGGTGGTTGAGGGCCCGGCCCTGGTGGAGCGATCTGATGTTTGTATTTCTATTAGTTTATTTCTGTTGTGTGAAGTTCGTTTATTACAATTAAAGAATTGAGTTATTGCTAATTGGATCAAATACAGAGTCATTGTTATTCCATTCTTTACAAGAAGCATGATTCATGATTCAATTGTTATAAAATGTTGTTTTTTCTGTATCTAATTCCAGTTGTTGTTCCTTTTGTTTATGAATTACGATAGTTGATTGTTGCGTGGCTGTCGACAGGATTAAAGAGTAGAAATCTAGTTTGCTTGGTTATGAATTGAATTCACTGTTTATTTTACGCTGCTATTCAATTCCTGTTCATTGCTTTCAGATTGATGTTCCTTTCCAGTTTGCGTTTTAGATTTCATTTCCTTTGAGTTGTTTTCACTTGCTTTGAGATATCTAAACTGTAGAGGGTAGAGCTAATCATTCCAGGTCCCCAGATTTGGTCATCTCACATCGACTTCTAGGGGAAAGAGTTATTACTACTGCATCCCTAATCGATGTCTAGCAAGGTTGCTATAGTGTAGTCTTTACATTTCTGTCATTTGTAATTAGATTTCTTTTCAAGCAGATTTGTTTTCAAGCATTTATTATTTCTGCATTTGTATTTCTATACTACATCTTCACAAACATTACTCTTGAGTAAATAGCCGCCTCAGACTGAGTACACTCTTGAAACAAAAAGTCGTCCCTAGGTTGATAATTAATGTGAAGGTAATTAGGAGTTAAAAAGACACCTTTTTATCGCTCCACAGTTTGAAGAAAGGCATTGAAGCTACGATGGACGGTTTGAAGAATGGTATGGAAAAAAAAATGGATGGTATGGAATAAAAAAATGAAAGGATTGAAGGAAGACATGGAAGGTTTGTCAAAGTTGATACAAGAAATGGTTCCTAATGGTGAAAATACAATAGAGGAAACTCATGATGAGAACAAAATAAATGTTAATCGTGATTTCATAAACTCTAATGTTGGATTAAAGAACCACCATATTCCAAAGATGGATATGAGGAAGTTTGATGGCAAGGATCCCGTAACATGGATACTACAGATGGAGAAATATTTTGATCTTAATAATGTGAAAAACACACAAAAGGTACACATTGCAACTTTACATTTAGAAAAAAATACATTTGTATGGTATTATTGGCTTTGATCCCGTAAAAAATTATCACTTGGTCAATTTTTACGGAGGAAATGATAGCACATTATGAGGATACAAAGAGAAACACCTTCTTTAGCCAATTGATAAATCTCAAACAAAAGAGTTCAGTGGCGGAGCACATTGAGGACTTCCAAAAATTGAATATAAGGGTAACTGATATTCTAGAGGAACACAGTATTGATGTCTTCATAGGGACTTTAAAGGATAAAATCCAACATGAAGTTCGCGTTTGGGAACCAGATTCATTAGAGAAGGCATTCAGGTTGGCAAGAAAAAATGAATGTAAAATTAAGGCAACAAGGAAGCCTACCACTCACATCTATAAATATGGAAGTGCTGCTACTTCTAGAGTTCCACAACCTACAAAGTTGACACCACAACAATTGGAAGAAAAAAGAGCAAAAGGGCTTTTCTACAATTGTGATAGAAAATACTCTAAAGGTCATAAGTGTGCTGAGAATAAATTATTTTACATAGATTGTGAAGAGGAGGAAGAAAATGAACAAGAAACTTCAAAAGAAGAGGATATACACCAGGAAGCAACCTTAGAAGAAGAAGAAATGAGTCCGACCATATCATGTAATGCATTGGTAGGAATTACCACTCCTGAAACTCTCAAGATAGAAGGACATATCAAGAAGAAAAAGGTAACAATGTTGATTAATTCGGGTAGTACCCATAATTTTATTCATTGTAAGGTAGCCAAGGAATTGAATTGTTTCCTATACCTAGCACTAGAATGTCAAGTGATGATTTCAAATGGAGGAACTATAAACTACTCTGGAAAATTCCATAATATCAAGCTATCCATGGGGGAATATGTATTGGATAGTCCAATTCTTTCCATCCCAATGGGAGGTGCTGATGTTGTACTAGGAGTACAATGGTTACAATCTTTGGGGACGGTAGCTTTTAATTTTCAAGAACTTTTCTTGAAATTTTTTTCGGAAGGAAAGGAAATCGAATTACGAGGTATCACAGGGAAGCCAGGAAAGATAATAAGCTCTAATGTCATGACAAAGCTTCTGAAGAAAGAACAACGAGGTGTAATTGCACAATTATGCTCACTAGAAGTTCAAACATCAAAATCATCTATTTCTTCAGATCTCCAAAAAGCCTTGGACAATCATTCCAAGGTGTTTGATACTCCCAAAGGACTCCCACCTATTCGTGATCATGATCATGCTATTCATTTGATTCTAGGAAGTGTTCCTCCAAACATAAGGCCTTTCAGATATCCTTATGTCCAAAAGAGTGAAATTGAATGTATGATTGAAGAAATGTTAGAGGCTGGTATAATTCAACCTAGTCAAAGTTCTTTCTCTGCTCCAGTAGTATTGGTGCACAAGAAGGATGGATCATGGCGCATGTGTTCGGATTATAGGGAGCTCAATAAGCTCACTATTAAAGATAGATTTCCCATCCCTGTGATTGATGAATTATTGGATGAATTACATGGAGCAATTTATTTTACCAAGTTGGATCTTTGTTTAGGATATCATCAAATTAGAATGAAGACTGAAGATATTCCAAAAACAGCATTTCGAACTCATGAGGGTCATTATGAATTTTTGGTCATGCCTTTTGGCCTTACCAATGCACCTTCTACATTTCAGGGTTGATGAATTCCATTTTCAAACCCTTCCTTAGAAAATTTGTGCTAGTATTTTTTGATGATATACTAATCTACAGCAGGTCTTGGAAGGATCATGTTGAACATGTTGACAGGGTGCTCAAACTATTGCAGGAGAAACAATTATATGCAAAAAAATCCAAATGTTTCTTTGGAGTACAAGAGGTGGAATATCTCGGTCATATTGTATCTCACGAGGGTGTTAAAGTAGACCCTAACAAAATTAAAGCCATTAAGGAATGGAAAGTCCCCACAACCATAAAGAAGTTGCGAGGATTTCTCGGGTTAACAGGTTATTATCGCAAGTTTGTTAAGAATTATGGGAGAATAGCAGCACCTCTAACAACATTATTGAAGAAAGATGCATTTTCATGGACTCATGAAGCAACTAAGGCCTTTGAACATCTTAAAGAGGCAATGTGCCTAGCACCAGTCTTAGCTACGCCAGACTTCACAAAAACCTTTATTGTGGAATGTGATGCCTCAGGAAATGGAATTGGTGTTGTTTTAATGCAAGAAGAAAGACCCATTGCTTTTGAAAGTCGTTCAATCAAAGGAAAGTATTTACAAAAGGCTATTTATGAGAAGAAAATGTTGGCAATACTACATGCACTAAAGAAATGGAGACCTTACCTAATGGGAAGACACTTCAAGGTAAAAACTGATCATGATAGTCTTAAACACTTTTTGGAACAAAGACTATCTTCGGAAGAGCAGCAAAAATGGGTCACAAAGATGTTGGATTATGACTTTGAAATCATCTACAAAAAAGGGAAGCTAAATGTTGTTGCAGATGCACTCTCAAGAAAGGATGAAGAGGTGGAAGCATTGCTTTGTGCCATTTCTATTATCCAACCAGATTAGATAACTGAAGCAAGGGATGAATGGAAGAAGGATGAAAAAGTTTGGACACTCATTCAAAAGTTGTAGAAAGATCCCAGTACATTTGATACATTTAGTTGGAAAAATGATTCCTTATGGTACAAAGATTGCTTATATATTTGCAAGAATTCCCAACTAAAACAAAATATTCTTTTGGAATTGCACACTTATCCTTTAGGAGGACACTCAGGATTTTTAAAAACTTACCATAGGGTGAAGACATAATTTTTTTGGGATGGCCTTAAATATGATATTCAAAAGTTTGTGGCAGAATTTTTGGTTTGGTAGCAAAATAAAGTTGAGAAAATTAAGACCATGGGTCTTCTACAACCTTTATCCATTCCAAGTCAACGTTGGGAGGAGTTTTCAATGGATTTTATTACAGGTTTACCTAAGTCCGAAGGACGGAGTGTCATCATGGTGGTAGTTGATAGACTTACCAAGTATGCACACTTTTGTGCAATATCTCATCCATTTAAATCTAGTACAATTGCTACTACATTTATGGAAACAATTCAAAAGCTACATGGAAACCCGAAGATTATTGTAAGTGACAGAGATCCCATTTTTACAAGAAATTTTTGGACGGAATTATTTTCTTGTTTGGGTACTCAACTAGCTCATAGCTCATCTTATCATCCTCAATCCGATGGTAAAACATAGATATGAATAAATTTTTGGAAGGATATCTTCGTTGTTTTGTATCTGATAAGCAAGAAAAATGGGTCATGTGGTTACCTCTCGCTGAATGGTGGTATAACACTTCCTTCCATACTGCAGCAAAAATGACCCTATTTATGGCACTTTATGGATGTCATCCACCATCCATCACATCTTATTTAAGGGAAAATTCTAGAGTACAAGCAGTGGAGGATCACATCGGGCATCAACAAGAAGTTCTCCAACTCTTAAAGGATAACCCAAATTTGGCACAAAATCGAATGAAAAAACAGACAGATCAACATCGTAGTGAGAGAATTTTTGATGTGGGAGACTGGGTATTTTTATGGCTACAACCATACAAAAAAATATCGCTCAATTAAACTAAGAAGGATAATAAATTATCGCCAAAGTACTATGGTCCTTACAAGGTGTTGCAAAAGATTGGTACTATGGAATACAAATTGGAGCTTCCTGCTTCTTCACGAGTGCATCCATTTTTACATGTTTCATGCTTAAAAAAGGTTATAGGGGACAAAATTCCAGTTCAAACAATATTTCCAGAACTTGATGAGGAAGGAAAAACCATATTGGAACTTGAAGCAGTCACAGAAACAAGAACTCGACAACTATGAAATCGATCAATTTCAGAGTATCTCATCAAATGGAAGAACTTACCCACTGAATATTCTACATGGGAGGATGAGAATTTTATACAGAAGCACCCAAAGCTACTCAAGCATTGAGGACAACACTTTTTTGAAGGAGAGGAGCATGTTAGGTCCTTATATTACTCGTATAGTCCCTTATTGTTGTTAGTGTAACCCCCTTAATGTTATTGTTGTAACCCTGTAACCCCCATATTGTTATTATTGTGCCCTTACATTATTATTGTTAGGTTGGCTGGGATTATATTGTGGCCCCACTAGGATTACATTGTGGCCCCATGGACTCCTATATATAGAGAGGAGGTTTTGTCATTTGCATCATCTAAGAATTATTCATTTATGTAATGTATTGGAGGTTGCCCCCTCGAAGTGGCTAATTTATAAGGCGTTGAAATCTTTTTTCTTCTATTTTTGGAGCTGGTTTCACAACAAAGCCCTGGTTAGACAAACGCTCTGGATGCCCGACAACAGCTATGGGTTGAGTTACTAGTCCTGGAAGCCCTGGTTGGAACAAACACTATGGAGCCTTGGAAAACTTAGGAAGAGACCGATTTGGCGATGGTTATTGATGTCCGACCGTGAGGTCGAATCAATGGTTGTGGGTTGAGGTGGCTTGGCCTCTGAAAGCCCTGGTTTGGTTTTGTTTGTTTTATTCCATGAGATCCCACATTCCCGCTTGGAATATGGCATGGGTTTCATTGGATGAAAGAAATATTTGGTTTAGCCTAATATATGGTCGGGTGGTACGTGGAAGTCCCATATCTGGTTGCATTTTTCATATGTCAATGGATCTCTTTCCCTCTTGTATTTTACGGGTAAATGTACTTGTTATTATGTGATGTTAATGGTTGTTCTATCATTATTATTCTACTGGTTATATGCTAGTTATGAGAATGGTCTATGAAAAAATTGGGTTATGGCTCTTATCATGTTTTGATTAGTAAATTAAATGTTAATGAATACATGACCTAATATATGATCTTGCAGCTATTATGAGGAGGCATCAACCCTTGATAAATCTCAGATAAGTATGAAGTCCCTATGTTCAGATGTGTTTATATGACATGTAGGTTACATGTTTATGATTTGTTTTATGGAATGTCTATCATGGCTAGGCCTTTTCGGATCAGGTCCTTGTTCAAGTTTTGAATTAGAGGCCTTTTAATCTTATTATTTATCCTTTCTGAGAGTTTAATCAAGTTATGGGCAAAGACCTGAGTCCTAGATCTGAAAAAGTGGTTCAAAATCCGGGTTCGTTGGCACATAACTGCCTGAAAAAGGTTGCAGTCGCATGGATTCCTTGTTATGCATGTGACTGGAGGGTTTCAGTCGCATGGAGGGATTTTCGTTAGTGCTATTGGGCTCTATATCATCAAAACAACAAGTTTTCTAAGGGTTTGGAAACCTCAAAGGGTTGGATGGCTCCTAAAGGTTCTGTAGCATCTGAGGAAGGTCAAATTGGTCATGTCTTATCAGTTCCACTTCCATAACTGTAATTGAGGAGTTGAATCATATCATAATAACTCTTCGTCACATGTTTACCTCGATGGAATAGTTAGCGTGGGTAAATGTGGGAGGAGGTGGTTACAAGATCGGTGCCCAGAGTATCATAAAGCTCTAGAAAAAATTCAACACCCCAACCATTCGACCTATTTGGAAACTATGTAGCACTGCTTAGAGATCCTCCACATACGCCTCTTCCATTATTTCCCTACTTTCTTCTTCATCCACCATTCTAGGAAAGTTTTGTGAAATTTGAATTACTTCGACAATTGATGTTTTCAAAGGAGTTCTAAAAATATCTTCAAAGTGTCATTTAACCAGGTTTTCAAACCCATCAACGGATGAGACCTCAGTATGATATTCATCCTGCAAACTCTATACGACCTTCACCATTTTTCTACCTTTGGCAAAGGACTAGAGAATTTTCATGCTTTCATCACCACTTTTTAACCAAGTGGATATGATTTTTAGGTGCCACTCCTCCTCCCTAGTTGCAATAAGGTAGATCTTTCTTTTTTCAAGGTTCCTAAAAATCTCACTGGTATCCTAGGAAGATAATCCTTCCTCTTCTGAGTTTGAAATAGCTTTAAGTTTCTTTCTAACTCCTCTAGCTCTTGGAGATCCAAAAATTCCTTCCTTTTTTCCCATTCCTTTGTGTTTTATTTTATCACTTTTAGATTAACTTCAAATTGGGTTGTTACTGATGAATCCGAGAAGGGAGAATATGGGATCCAATGGGACTTTACTAGTCCTTTAACCAAGATTAATTAATCTTAAAAGGGTTGTATGGTTTCTTGGGGTCCCCTTTTATGTCCAAGAAGATGGGGGAGTGATATGACATGCCTCCCTCACTTTTCCATTGTTTGATCATGGGAAGAGAATCCAAAAAACCTTCAATGAGGAGGAATCTATAAATTTTCTTTGCAATTCACTCTTCTCCAAAATGGTGGTTCCTCTAGGTAGGATATATTTTAACTCACTCCACATCCACCAACATACTATGAAGAAACCTACTCCTAAGGAAATCGACTAATTGATTTGGCCTAGCTCAAGGGCCCCAAGATTCAGAAGGACCTAGAGAGAAATTCAGATCCCACCAATGATAATATTATTTGATCAAAGGAGATACCTATTGAGAATAATCTCCTAGAAGTCTAAGTGGTTTTTGGTTGGGCCATAAATGTTAATCAACCTAAGAGCTTGACCTCAAACCAGAGAAGAGACCTCAATCCCCATAACAAAATCCATGCTCTAGATATTTGAAACTTGAATTTAAAAAGGTTTCCAGCCCACCACAAGCCCCCTTGGTTCGCCAAAGGAATCCACACCCAATAAATTACAATCCTTTAGGATGGTTTCAAGACACAAGGTTATTTGGATACTACTGCTAAGAGTTTCTTGAAGAAAGATGATATCCAGTTCATGAACATCGACGATTCTCTTAAAATCTTGTTTTTTAGGGGGAAAAGTGATACCCTTGCAATTGAAGGACATAATTTTCATTGAGGTGACCCCATAGCGGTTGGGCTAGCTCTAAGGTCCCCTCTAATAGACAATTTATTTCCAACAACAAGATTGACACTAGCTTTCTCCTTGGATTTGGAAAGGAATGATTCCCTACCTCAACTTCGACCTTCCATAGAGTATAGTGAAAGTTGTCCCAAGCCCCAGGAAATACCACCCTTTTTAGGGACCACTGACTGAGAACAAATATTATATAGGAAAACATCAAACTCATGGATATCAAATGGGATATCAATAGAAGAGGTTGACGAAGAGGACATGACACCCAATGCATTTGGGAAAAAGGGTAGATAGTTGAAATAGGAAAGGTAGAGGAAATCCAAGAAGGGTTGAAATAAATTTATACATAGGAGCCCTCAAATACTTTAGGAACTAAATACTAGGATTGAGAAGAAGAAAAAATAACATCATTGATAATAGGATTTGACAAGGAAGCGGGGGAGGGGGAGGTGGGGGGGAATCGATGAGGTACCTTCGCAACCTAAAGCCGTGTGAACTAAAGGCTAGGAATCTGGAATAGAACCCATTTTTACTCGTTGAGCTAATTAATAATATTTTTCATGACCATGTGAGTTCAAAAAATATGTAGGAACCAACGAATCCTGTGATTGGACCCCCTATTCATTTCCATTGACCGAAGCTGAAGCTTTTTTTCAGTTCACCTTCTTGTGTATAGGGAGCACATAATATTTTCCAAGGTGCCCATGTTTATGGCACATACTACATCTGTAAGGGACTCCTTCATAGTCCAAGTCCAAGGGAGAAGCCTTAGAACCCATATTAATCACACTAGGAAGCTCACCACAGAGATCCACATTGATGAGGATCTGTGCCATGGGCATATCACCAGAGATGAGATAACATGATTCGTGCTCTAAGTAAATCCCCAAAATATCTCCATTATCATGAAAAATGAGCTTGTTCCATAAATTCTAACCCATAGAGGAACAATGTCAGTTAGCTCATGCCCAACGTCGAATAACGGGGTCTAGGGTTTAAAGACAACAGGTGAAGAGTCAATTGTCCAAACCCTACCCCCGATTGGCTTGAAATCCTCTTCAACTTGGAAAATTAGATGCACCCATCCTTTGGCTAAAACCTTAAAATTTATAGGGTTTTTTAACAAAGGGCACACTATAGACTCTTCCCATTAAATAAGAAAAGGTAAGCTGGATTTTTCTCCTCGAATTCTACCAACCAATGACCTTCGACTTAAGACCTCCACCTATTGTATAGCCACATTTTATCCTAGGTACAAAGACGTCTTCAAGACTTTAGTATGTTTAATGCAATGTTCTTTATTCCTATTTCCATGGAATACACACTTTTCCTTTATGGACTGATCACCTTTGAGTGCAGAAATGTCATCCTTGCTAATAGTGTGCACTTCAGGAACATCATTGAATGACCTCTCATATTCCACCTGAGATACAAGATCCCTTAAGAAGCAGTTCGTCGAGGGAAAATCTAGGGATATGTGGGGAAGAGTAAAGGATATGGTAACCTCAGGTGTAGGAAGCCTCAAATTTCATGGATCTAAGGGTCTAGGAGGGAAAAAACTAGCCTCCTCAACTGAGTAAAGAGCCTTCCCTCCATGAACCTCATGATATAACTGAGGCAGGGGGGCCCATATCAGCTGGTATTTCGACATGTCCTGTTCATAGTCAATAAGTTCCTCGTCCCCCATGGTGAGGGGAAAATCATTGCTAGGTCATATAGGCTTACCTAGAAAAAGAGCCACCTGTAAAAACACCTTTACCCTAATGTAATAATCAGTTGTAAAACCTCAGGATTGTTACGAGTACATAGAAACTGAGACATTAAACAATAATAAGAAAGGATGGATGTGGGCTTGGGGAGATTCATAAGAATTTCGTCAGGTTAATTGCTTTCAAAATATCCAAATCCGCAAGAAGCGTTTCCCTTTCCGCCATGATTGACATGTGTAGAGCTCCCAGGAAAATCTTCCCCCTGTCCTTTTTCTAGTTCAGACATTGCCATATCTCTTTAATATTAAAAATTAAATTATTCTTTTTTCTTTACTTTCAATTACTTTATCGCTATATAAAGTGGATGTAAAATTAACGTGGGAATTGTAATATTTTATTTATGGTAGATATTCACTTTTTTTGTTATTATATTTTTTAAATTTGTTACTAAAATTATTATTTTATTATTTTTAAATGTAACATTATGTGACAACATCTCCCTCATACCGGAATGTAGAGCATCTCTTGGTATAATCAAATTTAGTTATGGGAAAGCTTTTAGGTTAGTGAGCATCATCAAATTTCACCAAAAAGCCATGTAAGCAACAATCGATGAGGAAAGTTAATTTAATTTAGTATATTGTATTTTTAAAAAAAGTAATAGGGTGATATGGGAAATGTTGACATGAAATATGCATGAAAAATGTAATTGAATAATATAAATGTATAATTTAAATATGTTATGATTTGAATATTTTATGATATTTTCTTTATTATTATTATTATTTATAAAAATTGACTAAAATTTAGAGAATTTGCTAGCATTAGATATATTAATTGTTAATATTGTACAATCCAAGTGTAACAAAAATGTTTAAACTTGTTGAATACATTTTTACAAAAAAGAAGTAAATTCAATAATACAAATTTATAATTCCAACAATTCTTCTATGGTATGGTTTTAGTGACAATTAAAAAAAATGCAAATCATAAAATGTTTAGATTGATTTGTAACACGAAATTAAAAATATTTTATTCTCTAAAAATATTCAGAACTTTGATTACTAATTAAGGTGTGGGATTCACACATAGTTAGGTAGGGCACATTCCCTTTTATGTAGAATTATTGAGGTGGCATGGTACATCCACACATATGGTCATGTTGGAGTGTTAACACGACAATTTTGAGTTGGTGAACAAAACATTGCATAAAGCGACTCCTTATATCACCTTGACTACATTATCTTTTTTTTCACTCACTCCTCTTAAATTTTTCTGTCCAAAGGCATGCAATGCAATTGGATTAGAGGGACATACTGAAAAAGAAAAAGAAAAAGTTATTATTATTATTATTTATTTCTTTTAATTTGTCGAGAGGCGCTCTCCAACCTAGTATGGAAGAGATGTTGTAATGTTTTGTGAACATATTTACTCATTGATTATTAAAACAAAAAAATAAAAAAATTATAACAAGTTAATGCTTATAAATATTGTTACAATAATTCAAGTAAAATTGAGGTCATATAGTTAATTTACCGTTGATAATTTTTATGCTCTAGGTTTTGACAACCCATTTTTTTCCCAATGGTATTCTTATGTAATAAAACCTATTTAAAGGCATGAAGGCACTTTTGGGCCATGAATGATCACACACACACACACACACACACACACACACACACACACACACACATAACCAACCTATATCCATCTTAACTCTGGATCTATCAATCCCCAAGAATGATCAAATCTCTTGCGGCACAATCCTTTCCTCAAGCTTTGAATTGAAAAATAGGTTTTCACCTTGAGAGATTGCATCCCTCTCGACGCTTGATAGATCTGGAATTATGATGGATCTAGGTTGGTTATCTTCATTTTTGTCTATACATGTAACATTTTCATTGGTTTAACATGGTTTAAATTCATGGAAATTATCATTGGTTCAATTTTATCATTTATGGGAGAAGGGAGTAACTTAAAAGGTGGATATATTCAACCATTTCGTCTATCCCACTTATTCTCCCAATATTATATGTGTTTTTCTATCGAAATTCTTCTCCCAATCTTATATGTGTTTTGTTAGGATGCGTAATTCTACTTGTTTTATGGGAATTTTTCTCTTAGGGAATTTAACCCATGCTAAAAAAAAATATCATCATAATTTGAAAAATTTGAGTCTGTAAAAGAAAAAATTTTCCTTATGGAAATTAAATATACTTGCTAGAAAGATTGAGTTTATCCACCTTTTAATTCTTTTTAGGGAAAGGGTATTCTTTATATGACCTTCAAATTGTTGTGTATCACTGATGAAGACTTCTATACAAGACCGCCGAAGTCCCAAAGTATTAAGGGAGAGGGTGAGAGAAAGGGAAGATCTTTATTTAGGCCTTCAGTCTCAATGTCCCAAATTTGGATAAGGGCCCTTAGATACGTGTTCCACATGGCTTGTGATACCAATTTCATTCCCTTTTCACCACCCATGTTAAATAGATGGAATCCATTTAGATCATCAAACTGTAGTATTGAATAAGACTAAATGTTTTATGAATTTGAACTTTTATGTTTTTCCATCATCAAAATCCAGTTATGCAATCTTTACCAAAATCATAATTTTATATTGATAAAATTGATCTTTTGAATGAAAAACAGATTTATCACCCTTAAATGCCACTTTGCAGCTGAATGGAATACTGTTAATATTTAATATTTGAAATTTCATCAATCAAAGAATATTCCCATAGGTTTAGAATTAAAATTTCTAGTTTCCTTTCACATTATTTTGGGCGATTGAACAAGTGCAAATTCATAAAATATTTAAATTACAATACTTAATTTGGCATTTGAAGAGTGCCAAAAGAACTCTCTAGTTACACCATTTATGTAGCAGAATTATATCTACCATTAAGGAGATTGCAGGATTGAGACTTTTCTTATTAATAGGGTATAGTCTAATAAAGTAAATTTTTGGTTTTTTAATTAAAATTAAATGAGTATTAATAAAATCATAAGATTCAATTATTTCCATTACATTTTTTTAATGTGAATATATATTAAATGCCAAAATAATATTTTTGGCATTTAAATTATATAAACTTAACAACTTAAAATTATAATTTACAAACTACACAATTAAGACCTTACATAGTCCCGACATGCTTCTATTGTCAAATGTGTGGGTCCCATTTCAAGCCTCACGGCCAAGGATCACAACATGTTTTATGTGAAAGGGAAGGGAGGAGTGCCACGCGGGGCATGAAATATTCCAAGGTCCAATGTTGAGCATGTATTAAAGTAATGGAAAATTCTAGTGCATTAAAGCTAGCGAAGTACTAAACTAGGTGTTTAGTGCAATTGATAAAGTAATGGAAAATTCGAGTGCATTAAAACTAGTGAAGTAATAAACTAGAAATTTCCTCTAAAGGTGTGAAGATACATCGAAGGAATAGAAGATTTTGGAACATCATTTTGAGAAACTAAATCCCTAAATATAAAAACTCTTATTTCTAATAGAATAAATATTTGATAAAATATTATTTGAATTTTTTTTGAGAAAACTCTATTATGAAGAGAAAACTTCTACTTCAGTGTTTGCTTACTTGTTGATGGAAAATTCCATTGCAACATTTGGTTACACCCAAAGTAAGATGATTGATGGAAAATTACACACGTAAATATCTAAATGACCACATAATTAATACAATTCCTTATTTAATTCTGGATTAGAATCCAAAATTAAACATCAGTCATTGATCCATCCTCCTTCAAATGATCTACTCTGGACTCCAAGTTCTCAATCCTGTCATAAACTGTTCATGCTACAAGACAAGAGAATCCATCACCTCCATCTTTTCATGAACACCATTTTCAAGCTATTGATCTATTTGGTTAGTAATCTAAATAAACATCATCCTAACAGCTGAACATGTGGCTCATTTTAAAGTCCTCAATACAATTAGATCTTGTCATGATATAATTAACAAACATCCCAAGTGTGGAACTGGTACAACCCTCTATGCAATCAAGAACTCTTGTTCGAACACCAACTCATAGTCATTCAAATGCACAATGGTGAAGCTACTCTTCCCTACCAATTAGCAATATGTATTAGAACATATTGACCATCCCAATCACATGCATCTCTCTCGAATTAGCAAGCTTGAAGGATTCCTGGGATGGTTTGAATTTCATTTCAAACTGTCTAGCCACATCCTCTCTCATGACGTTGTGCAAAGCCCCACTATCAACTATGGCCACCATATGAATACCATTAAGATCTTTACTCACAAAGTCAATTCAAGTCTCATTTGGATTTTTTTTTGGTAGCATCCCTCATAGAAGTTGCTCCCAAAACTTGTAGTGCTAGAATTGCTGGCACATATTATTGCTCCAAAGAATCCATCTTCTATTTTAACATGAAATTGTTCACAAAATTATCCTTTCCTCATATCCAACATGAAAGGGGGCTTCTTCTCCCTTGCGGTACCTGTCTCCTTTGCTTCATCCTCCTTAAAAGACTTAGCCTTCCCTTGGTCCTTCTTCTTCTTTCCATCATTACTATGGCCTCCTTCTTGGTCCTTACTTCTAGACTTCCCTTCCTACTAAAATTCCAAAATTTTATCTACTATGGTAATATTCTCTTCAAGAGTTGAGACATTATGTTTCCTTAACTTATTTTGAGCCCATGGTTGAAATCTATTGATGAAATGGTGCAACTGATATTCATATGAAATCTCTTTGATCTCCAACATAAAGCTGGAGAACTCCTTAATGTGTGATTTAATCCTCCTTGTATGCCTAAAATACATAAGGTGATTCTTAGTGATCCATGCTTTATTCCTTGGACCAAAATACACACAAAACCCTGATCTTTACCCATGTCGAAATCTCCTCATTGATACGACCAAATGCCAAATCATCCACTTGGTTCCTCCAACAAAACTTAGTTGTCCCTAATAGATACATGGCTGCAGCATTAACCTTAGCCTTTTCCGAGTACCCACAATAATGATCCAAGTATTGCTCCACATCCCAAAAAAAATTCCCAAGTATATTGGCTCTCTTGGTCTCATCATATGGTTCTGGTTCCTTAATCTTCATTCTCACTAAAGTATCATACAAACCTTTTCCAACTACGTTTTTCAATACAATGATCATGTATTCTGCTCATTGGTCAAGGCTACAAGAGAATCCCACTAATCATCTAGTTACTTCAAATGATCTTCTCATGCATCATCCCAGACCTACACCACTATTTGAGCAATCCCCTCAACCTCAGTAATGTGATGAAGGAAAGCTTCCCTCATAGTGCCCATGTCCCTTATTTTTCATGCTAATTAATTTTTGCGTGCTTGCATAACTTTTGTCATCTCGACCATATGTTCTTCAACAATGATAACCCTTTCTTTTAGTCTAGGTCCATCTTAATTTGCTGATCCAATACCACTTGAACTTGAGTTTTCCATCTCACATTGCTAAAGAAACCTACACAACAACATCAAATATATCCTTGTTAACAATCATACACCAAGCCTCAATATTCTATTATATATATTCTAAAACCACCTCAGTGGTGATCTACTTTGATACCACCTATCTCAAATATCGGTGAAGAGCATCCAAAATTTGTATGTGATCTCGAATTTGATACCACCTATCACAGCCCTCGAGCCTATGCACAATTGTAGGCACCTTGTGATCTCCAATCATTATGGCCCCATCACGTTTCTCATTGATGGCCTAACCACCTCGTAATACGTCATCTAGATTATTCCTCACAAAGAAAAAATTATATCTAACATCTTAGACAAGTTATGTATTAGAATCTCAAACTTAGTTTAAAATCAAGTGTATCGTTGTCTCTTCAATAATATCCACATTCATATGCAAATTATAACTAATGTAGAACATGAATTTAGTTCTCATTATGCAAGCCAATATAATCATCACACAATAGATAAGTGCGCAATAATTTTATGTGGGAGCAACTCGTGACCTTACCCCAGGATACATATATATAAAATGCTACAATAGTTTTACAACAAGACTTAGTTTAGGTCTCCAATTGAGTCACTCGACTGGTCACCTCACAAAATAACATAATACAAAAAAAATACAACATAAAGGTTGTTTCCACTCGTACCACCATGCAGTAAACTGGAGACAATATGCAACTATAATAGCTCGCAGCCTATAATAGGCCTCGACTACCTGTCTCCACAACTCTTAGATCGTGCACACACACTAGTTGTTAGCTCAGATTGTTCCCAAAAGCCTTGAGTTTTTCTCTCCAACGGTCCCAATTGGAAGAGCAACTGCGAGTCCCCAAAGAATAGAAAGGCCCAAAATTTTGTTCCCTTTGTTTTTATTACAGTGCTTTCAATCCACTCGTGCTATGGTGCCAATGTTCTACATTTTTTTGTCATTTCTCCCTTCCTTCGTTTTGCTAACCTCCATGGTATCTCTCTCTCTCTCTCTCTCTCTCTCTCTATATATATATATATATATATGAATGAGTTGAATGGGATACCAAGGGATGTGACCCTTGGCATTCCATCAACTTTCGCGTCCCTTCATTTTCAAGACGGCCCATTCCACAGTCATACAACTTACTGGAACATGTCTTGGTATGTCAGCTCGACCGCTCAACATGAGTTGAGGGGAATAACAAGGGATGAGACCCTTGGTATTCTAGAAACTTCGCATCCCTTCATCTTCAACCCAACCCATTCCACTATCATACAACTTGTCATATCATGTCTTGGTACATCAACTCGATCACTCGATTGGGTGTACATGCCCCTTGTCGTGCCTGCCCTTTTTCGTGCCCATACGCCATTTGTCTCATTTCATCTCGTTTTTATTGTACATGCATGCTCATTGTTGCTTCCACATGCAAACTCATCTTTCCTTCGACTCATCTTGATTGAGTTTTCACACACACTACCACACCCACACACCAACTTACCTCGACTCGGTTGGGCATGCATGACCACCGCTGCACCCAACACAATAAATTGTCTCATCTTGGTGCTCTGACATCACCAAGCCCACAATATTCCAAGTGCACTCATGCATATTGACAAACCCAAATTTCCATTGAATATCACATTAAATGTTGTAAGATTTGTGATGCCAATGTTGTCACACATGCCCATCTCAGTTATGTGCACCTCTCACCCTGAAAAACTGAAATATTTTTAATCATATATTCTATTTCACTCATTTTTCCATTTTAAATCTTTTAATATTGTTTACTTAAAACATATGTCAAAATATATCATACATTTTATAGTTTATTTTTAATCATATGTTATGTTTTATTATTTTAATTTCATAATATTATTTACTTAAATATATCTCAAAATTTATCTAACATTCATTTTATTTAAATTTATCATACGTTTTATACCTTATTTTTATTCATATATTATACTTTATTATTTTAATTTCCTAATATTACATAAATATATTTCAAAATTTATCCAACGTTCATTTTATTATTTTTATTTATTAAAGGAAACATTTCATTTTTCCAAAATAACATATCATACTTCAAATTTTCTCTACTGAGTAATTTTATTTTCCCCATGTGTATTTACAATTACACAATTTTATTTTATTAGCACAATACATTTCGTTCTCCCAAATGATCCATTACACTTATTAAAATTGGAATTGACCCTGTACCCTGGCATGATTTCCTTACATATAAATTAACTTCTTGTTCATAAATCCTATAAAGATAGAGGGTCAAAATTAACACATTTCATTCTCCCAAATGGTCTATTACACTTGTTAAAATTGGAATTGAACCTGTACAGTCACATGATTTCCTTACATTATAAATTAATTTCAGATATTATTGTTCATTAATCCTATAAAGTTATAGGGTCACAATTTGGTTTCTTGCCCAAGTTCCATTCAACGATTATTGTTGAAGAAACTACGCCTACAAGAGAATATTACAAAACTATATAAAATTTAACATTACTACGCCACTGAATTTCGCTTTAAATTTTCATACTTAGCTTATTTTTTTAATAGTATTACAACACTGAAATCCACTTATAAATTTTCTAGTCGCACAAAATTTTCATTTACAGAAACTATTGCTCTCTAAATTCAGAGTGATAAGACCGTTTGTATTTTCAACACACTTGCAATAATGAGAACCCTTAATGTTCAACAAGGGTCCAAGTTATCCTATGTTGGAGTTGTGATGTACCAACCATGAACCCACTTCATAAATTAATGACTGAAATAATTCCAGGGATCGATAGATACTCGCCTTGCGATTCGAACTTATGGTGACCTGTTTCAAAGCTTTCACATTGGTTTGAATTTTCAAATTCCACAATATGGTTAACTCTGCTCCAATAAAAACCAACAATAATGGACTTCCCTATAGAGAGAAAAAAATATTTATGGTGGGATATGAAAAGCTATACATTTTCGGACCAGATTATTGATCCTTAGAGTCTTGCTCATCTAAACAAGGCTTTATTCTACATATTCAGAATCAAAGGGTATGCCCAACAATTTTGTGCGTGATCCAGGAGGATCCTCAAAATTATTGTAATTTTAAGGTCTCAGATGCTCCTCAAACCAATGCCAAGTTGTAGTGCTTGTCACGCTAATTCCGACAGTATATCTAGTTCGAAAAATAACCTCCGTAGGGAGAAAATGCCTAAGAAAAAAATTTGAGCCTTGCAGGCCAAGTGGCAATCTCACAGTTTGACACATGGCAGTCAATGCAGGTCAAAGTAAAAGCTAGTAGAGCAAGTCAAACTTCAAGTTGGGGGTCGAACACACGACCTCCATTCTATTACCACAAAATATTACTATTGCAACATGCTAGTGGCTTTATAAACTATGGGCATGATTATGGTATTTATTGTTGTTAAAAGTGGCAAGTGGGGTAAGGTTGGGAGAGTCCGCCACTTCCGGCGGCCCCACCAACCCAAGGGATATGCCAATGTTAACAAACATTCAAGCGACGTATTAATGATATGGCAACGAGCTATGGTTCAAATTACGCAGAGTAGTGGTTTTGTGGCATGGTCGTATTGAAATGTGGTAACAACAATTCAAATAACGCGAAGTATGTGGCACGAAGGTGGCAATAGTTATGTGGCATGGAGGTGGCGACGAATTATTATGGTGCAGAGTTGTTATTTCACATGCCGTGGGGTTTAATATAATACAATCGCCGGAGGTTCGTTACAATGTATACCAAATATATATTCTGCCAATACTATATGCCCTGTATATTAAATAAAATGTGCCATATTTAAACTCCAATGTAACATAATGAAATATATCATATGTTTTCGAACCATAATGTGCCAAGTTTAATATTTGTTAAAACAATATGCCATATTTTCCAAGCACGTCCGTGGGTATGCGAGTTTGACCCCGGGACCTGCTCGTGACAGTATAAAACTACTAACCACTGCACCCAAGATGAGAGACATGGATAGTGAGCTTGAATTCTGTGTATTATTTGTCCCTGCAAATGCCTTCTTGGGCATAACTTGGCCATCCTTGGGCCTTTTTGAGAACGAAGAGTTGCGTTGGAGAGTAGAGGCCGAGGCCTACATGTTGACAGTAACCATGGGTGCCTACGTGCACAGTTAGAATGGAAAAAATGTATGTAAAGAGCCTTTTTGGGTATTCTTAATATAACGAACACCCATTGAAAGAAAACCCAGAGATGTAGGAGGAGGGACGAACTACGTCATCAATGTTTGCTGTGTTTGCATCCTTTATTTCTAATATTCATGCATATGTTTAAGTTCTCAAATTTATGTTTAAGGCACTTTAATAATTCAATTTCTCTCATTCATTCACATAAAAGGAAACCTCAGTTAATGTTTGGTGAAATTGCGCAAATAGTCAATCTTGTGTGTTTTCAGATCATATTTTGGTATCAGAGTAGGGTTATCATGTATAAGAAGGATATTTTACAATATGAATGTTGACTAGATCCAGGTTGCGACGTGGATAAGGGAAACTTGATGAGACAAATCCAGAGATTGGAAAGAGGAAATTCACTAGAAATATGGTAGGTGAAAACGAAGGAGAAGCTCCTGAGACAAAGAACGAGGATCAAATTCAACAAATGTTCCTTAATCTGCAACGGATGATTGTAGAAATTTATGAAGACAAGAAGGCTAGAGATGAAACTTCATCTTCTAAATGCACAAAGAAGAAAAAGGGCAAGGGAAAAGCTGATGGTTATGGATCTCCTTCTTCTCCATCTTCGTCTTCTTATTCTTTATTCTCTTACAAGTCTAGTTCAAATTCAGATTCAGAATCAAAGAAGAAAAATAAATATCCTTTTTTAAAGCTTGATGTTAAGTTTGAATTCTTGAAATATGATGGTGAAATGAATCCTGAAAGGTTAGATAACTGGATTAAACAACTTGAAGTATATTGTAGAATTCAGAATATTGTTATTGATTATGCAAGAATTCAGTTAGCTACACTTAGAATGGGGGGAACATCTTTGATTTTGTGGGAAATTAAAACTCAAGAAGCTTTGAAGCATAAAGGAAAAATTATCTCTTCATGGCCTAAGTTTGTTAAAGATATTAGAAAGCAATTCTATCCTTTAGGATATACACAACATGCTGTAATGGATTGGCATAGTTTAAGGCAAGGTAAAAGACAAAGTGTGCAAGAGTTTACATAGGAATTCAGGAAAAAGGAATTACACTTAACATTTCATTAAACACACGAGAAAATTTGTTAAAGTATATTGGAAGTTTTCATTCTTATTTGCAACATACATTATTTATGTTTAATCTACCTGACTTTGATGAAGTATGTGTGCAATCCTTTCATGTTGAATTAGGTGGCAAACCTTTTTATTTTTCAAAGAAACCATTCAAGCATTCAGAAAACAAAGACTCCAAATATAGCAAAGGGAAGAGAAAATCGAAGGGCAAGAGATCGACAAGAGCTAAGTAGGAAGGAGAAAGACCTACTTGTACTCATTGTCCGCGATTTGGACATGATGACTCCAAGTGTTGGAAGCTTCATTCGAAACTCAAGCCAAAGAAGTTCCTTAAGAATAAGGGTGAAATGAAGGCTAATGTTGTAGTCCAACAATATTTGGGATCTGACTCCGGTGACGAAAATAAGATAATCACTATGGGTTTGACAGGTAATCCTTATGAAGCTAGTTCTAGTTCTACTTGTTCTGCTTATTCTTCAAAATCTAAAAATATGGTTGAGGAAAATAAGATAATTGAATTGTTTCACATAAGGATAATATCCAAGCACACTAAGATTGACACATTATTTGGTAGTGGATCACAAGAAAACTTAATATCTGAGCAATTAGTAAGGAAATTGGGATTGGAAACTAAAGATCATCCAAAACCTTACCCTTTAGGAAGGTTAAAGGAAAAATACTCATATGCATGTCACAAAATAATGTCGATTAAGGTTTTCAATCACAACTAATTTTGTTGATGAAGTTGATTTAGATGTGATTCCTTTGGATATATGTGGAGTTGTGTTGGGTAGTCCTTATCTTTATGATCAAGATGCCATATTTTATATAAAGGAGCATCAATATCATCTCTTTAAATATGGAATTGAATATGTTGTCAGGGAACACAAGCTTAAGACAAAATTGGATTTAATCAATGTTAGTCAAATGAAAAGACTCGTAAGTTCAAGTAAAGAGCATGTTCTCATGTTTTTTTAAGGAACAAACTAAAGATAAGTATGATGCTTTTCAAGGATGCAATTCTCAGTTTAAGGACAAATTGGTTGAAATAGTAGATTCCTATACATAATTGTTCAAATAACCAAAAATTCTATCTCCAAAATGAGAAATAAAACATGAGATTAAATTACAATCTGATGCTCCTTTTCCGAACATTGGCACGTATCGTATGTCGGTCATAGAAAATGAAGAAATTGAGAAACAAATTCAAGAATTGGTTGATAAAGGCTTTATTCAACCCAGTTCTTCTCCATGTGGATCACCAATAATTTTAGTGCCTAAGAAAGACAAAACTTGGAAAATGTGTGTTGATTTTAGAGCTTTAAATAAAATCACCAAAAAGAACTCATATCCTCTTCCAAGAATAGATGATTTGATTGATCAATTAAAGAATGTTGTTTACTTTACAAAAATGGATTTAAGAAGTGGTTATCATCAGTTTCGTATTGTAGAGAATGATATATGGAAAAATGCATTTAAGACTAGACAAGGGCTTTATGAATGGTTGGTTATGCCGTTTGGTATATGCAATGCTCAAGCAACTTTTATGAGAGTGATGAATGATGTATTTCATCCTTTTATTGATAAGTTTGTCATAGTCTATCTGGATGATATTATTATATTCAGTTCAAGTTTGGAAGAAAATGTAAAGCATGTGAAACAAGTTTTGATGTGTTGCAAAAAGAGAAACTACATCTCAAAATTTTTAAGTGTGAATTTGAAAAAACTTCCTTAGTTTATCTTGGTTACATAGTTGGAGGTGACCATATTAAAATATATCCAACTAAAATTGATGTGATTGTTAAGTGGCTAAGACCACAGAGTGTAACGAAATTTAGAAGTTTCTTGGGTGCAGTTCAGTAGTGGAGGAAGTTTATTTATCATTTCTCTTTTATTTCATGACCACTTCATGCTTTAAGAATTTCTAAAGTTTATTTCCAGTGGGGAGGAAAAAAAAAATTTATTTGACACTTTAAAGCAGAAAAATGTTTAAGCTCCAATCTTAGCTTTACCAGACCTTCAATAACCATTTGAAATAGAAACTAATGCTAGTGGGTATGCAATGGGTGCCGTGTTATTGCAGAAAGGAGAGCCTATTTGTTTTCATTCAATTTTTTTTTCTAAGGTAATTTCTAACTATCCAACATATGATAAAGAAGTATATGCATTAGTGGAAAGTGTTAAAAAATGGAAACATTATATAATGGGCAAAGAAACATTGATTCATACTGATCATCAACCACTTTAGTACTTCAATCTCAAACTAAGTTGCAACAGTCTCGACATTATAGATGGATTTGTTTTTTGCAGCAGTTCCACTCAGTAATCAAATATAAGAAAGATACCACCAATAAAGTAGCTGATATGTTATCAGGACCATCTTTGAATGCTTCAGTTATTATGCAAAATAGTTTTTTAGCACATGAAAGTTACATTAAACAATATGCTGAAGATTCTGATTTTAAAGATGTGTATGAATCACTAACTCATGGTGCTTAGGTGGGAGAAGTGAATTATCATGTTCATGACAAGTTATTATACCATCTTGGCAAGTTGTGCATACTGCAGGGAGAAAGAGCACACGTGCTCAGGAAAGCACAATATTCTCGTGTTTCAGGGAATTTTGGTGTAGGTAAGACAATGGAACAATTGCAAAGGTATTTCTATTGGCCTCTAATGAATGAAATAATTACTAAGTATATCAAATTTTGTGCCATGTGTTTGACAAGAAAGCCAAACAATAGAAAGTTAGGTTTGTATATGCCACTTCCAGTTCCTTCTTGGCCATTGGACAATATATCTATGGATTTATTAGGTGGACTTCCGATGTCTAGAAAAGGGCATGATTATTTGTATGTTGTGGTTGATCGATTTAGAAAAATGTGTATTCTTGTTCCATGTAGAAAGCAAGTAATTGCTGAACATACTGCACAATAACATACTGCACAATTGTTTTTTCAATTGTATGTTTTTATTTTGGGTGTCCTACTTCTATCATTTCAGATCTGGACTCTCATTTCATGGGGGAGTTTTGGTCCACTTTGTGGGGACTCATGGAAACTAAATTTAAAAATAGCAAAAATTTTCATCCAAAAACCAATGGCAAAAAGGAGGAAGTGAAAAAAATAGTGGTACATCTTCTTAGAGGCTATTGCAGTAAACATCCTAAGTTGTGGGATGAATCCTTACACTATGTCTAGCATGCTTACAACCTGGCCTTGCATTTTTCTACTGGTAGATCTTGTTTTGAGACATGTTTTGGGTACCTTCCAAAATCACCAATGGACTTCATGTTTGGTGAAGAAGATCATGAGGATGGACATGGAGATGCTGACAAAGAAATCAAGTTCATTCAAAGAATGTAGAAGATTCATGAAGCAATGCAGGATAAATTAGAGAAGAGAATAAAAGTACAAAATGTACCATGATAAGCATCGGTTGGATCATCACTTTCAGGTTGGCGATTAAGTATGGCTACACACCAACAAAGAAAGGAAGAAAGGTGAAGGGAAAAAGTTGAAGACGATCAGGTATGGCCCTTTTAGAATTGTTGAAAATGTTGGGCACAATGCATTCTGGTTGAATTTTTCTCCATATATGCATATAAATTCATTTTTAAATGTAGAAAATTTGAAGTTATATGAACCTCCTATGTCATGGATCCAGAGGGAAATGCTCAAATTCCAAATGTAGATGAATTTTCACCTGAATGTATGACTGAGTTACAAGAAGATACCATCTTAGACAGGAAGGTACACACTTCTAGCCACGGAGATGTTGAGTATCTTCAAGTGGGAATCAAGGGAATGAATCCAAGCAAAGCAAGGTGGATGGATATCACAAGAGTGAGGGAGATGTACCCTCACTTCATGCCTTCTTAAACCAACATTTTGGTGGTCCAAAATCTTCCAGTGGAGAGGAATGATCTAGGAGGATCCTCAAAATTCTCAGAATTTTAAGGTCTCAGATTCTCGCAAAACCAGTGCCAAGTTGTAGTGCTTGTTGCGGTGGTTCTGACGGTATATCCGATTTTAAAAATAGCCTCCGTATGAGGGAGACAATGGTCACTGAAAATTATGGCAAACATGCAAAAAATTTGGGCCTTACAGGCCAAGTGGAAATATCATAGTTCAACACATGGCATTCAATGCAGGTCAAAGTCAAAGCTAGTGGTCAATGTCAAAGAGCAGGTCAAACTCTAGGTTGGGGGTCGATCCCATGACCTCCACTCTATTATCACAAAAATTTACCATTGCACCATGCTAGTGGCTTTGTAAATTATGGGCACGATTATGGTATTTATTATTGTTAAAAGTGGCAAGTGGGGTAAGATTGGTAGAGCCCGCCACATTCGGCGGCCCCAACAACCCAAACACTATGTCAATGTTAACAAACAATCAAGCGGAGGAGTAATGATATGACAACGAGCTATGTTTCAAATGACACGGAGTAGTGGTATTGTGGCATGGTCGTATTGAAATGTGGCAACAACAATCCAAATAGCACGGAGTATGTGGCACGAAGGTGGAAACAGAGTATTATGGCACAGAGTTATTATTTAACATGCCATGAGGTTTAATGTAATACCATCGCCGGAGGTTCGTTACAATGGATACCAAATATATATTCTGCCAATACTATATGCCCTGTACATTAAATACAATGCCCCATATTTAAACTCCAATGTAACGTAATGCAATATATCATATGGTTTTCGAACCATAATGTGCCGAGTTTAATATTTGTTAAAACAATATGCCATATTTTCCAAGAAGGTCCAGGAGGTCCTGGGTTTGACCCCAATACCTACCCATGACATTAAAAAACTATTAACCAATGTGCCCAAGAGGAGGGAGATGTACAACGAGCTTGAATGCTGTGTATTATTTGTGCCTACAAATGCCTTCTTGGGCATAACTTGGCCAACCTTGGGCCTTTTTGAGAATAAAGAGTTGCTTTGGAGATCAAAGGTTGAGGCCTACATGTTGACAGTAGCCATGGGTGCCTGCGTGCACAATCAGAATGGAGAAAATGTATGTAAATGTAATTTTTGAGCATTCCTAATATAACATACGCCCATTGGAAGAGGACCCAGAGACGTAGTCTAGGAGGGACGAACTCCACCATCAATGTTTGCTGTGTTTGCGTCCTTTATTGCTGCTGTTCATGCTTATGTTTCAGTTCTCAACTTTATTTTTGAGGCACTTTAATAATTCAATTTCTCTCATTCATTCACATAAAATGCAACCTTAGTTAATGTTCGGTGAAATTGGGCAAATAGTCAATCCTGTGTGTTTTCAGATCAGTGCCTACGAAAATTTTGGTAGAGAGGACGAAACAATGAAGCAGGCACTTGTAAATTCAACCATTAGAATCCGACATGTTCCACCAGGTAATTCAAAATTCAAAATTGGTTATTTTTGCTACAGTGCTCCCCATGCCATACAGAACCCCATAGAGTGGAAAATTCTGAGAGCAATTCATGAGGCTTCCTGCGCAATTCCCATGGGCGTCCCTTCGAAAACCCGAGTTCTTTTGGAAAATCAGGTGTTAGGATTATCGAACTCATTTTGTAGATCAACCTTGTAGGGTTACTTGATGAGGGAAATGTAGTGAAACCAGATCCAGTAGGGCGGGATTCAGTCTCTATTGATGAAGAAGCCATTGAGGAGCAAGAATTATGTGAGCAGAGGCATGAAGATCATGTAGGCGATCATGAGATTCGCCACCGCGCCGGATAAGAAGGTGAAGAAGAAATTGCTGACCCAGAAGGAGGCAATGGTGGTGAGAAGGAAGAAGAAAAATCCCAAGGATAGAGACAACGACATATTTCATGTGTCAAATTTTAATTCGACCGAGGATGATGAAAATGAAACGTCGAGATTGGCTGGGTTGAACAATGTTTACCTAGCCCAACTTGGTAGAAAAAACACCTTCAGTGTAACTAAGTGTTTATAATAATTGAGTGCGGCTAAGATTGAGACTCATGTAGACTATCCTTCCATTAAGTTTAGCATGGGGGAACCAAAAACCAGGATCAATAACCCATGATTAGTTAGGTTTAGGTACATATCTTAACATTGATGAGTAGTATTTCACATTAAGTTAAGCAAAATGAATAACACGAAGTGTATACGTCAAATTTAATAATTTAGTTAGTTTTTGAATATTTTAATGATATGAATAGTTTCAGAGTTAACCTTTTATATATAATATTAAATTACGATTTTAAGGGATTGGTTTTTTCTCTTTTGAAATATTTAATGAATGATGTTTCAACTACTCATCATGGTAATGGGTGATTTCACAAGACACTAATTTTTTTCTCTGTTTTCTTCTCTCTCTCTTTCTTTCTTTCTATTTTCTATATTTTATTTCTTATTTTTATTTTTTTCGTGGAAAATCAGGGCAGGTCTACCAAAAGGGACTACACCTCGGCCAAACTAATCCGAGCCTAACCCTGAGGGCATCAAGGATAATTGAACCCATGACCTCTGTTGTCCTTTGAGATAATTGTGGTGAATAACCATGCCAAAGCATCTATAATGTTTTGTTGTGTTTTATAATTTTGGAGGACCAATGTATAACATAACTTTTAGCAAAAAATTATTGATTAAATATTCCAGATAATATCAGTAATTATACATAAGGGTTGTTTGTTCATCTCAGACAGTGGTTTAGATTTTATAAATGGTTAAGTACATTTATATAAGAATATATGATTATCAAATATTCAGATTGGATTATTTAATTAATTATAAGCTAGAAAACCTTTAAACAATGTTCAAAAGTTAAACAAAATAAATTTAACATTATCAAGATGCTGAAAATTTATAAATGAAAGGGACTTACATCAACAAATTGTTAAGTAAATCATTCTTTATATTGATAATAACTTCAGGAGGAATTATAAGATAACTGAAACACAATTTATCTCACCTGATTATCATGATAACAATTAAACATATGAAGAGAAAAAAATGTATGAAAAATGGAAAAATTCATAGAGAGAACATAACTGTATGAGACAAATTCATAATCCTTCTTCTATTATTGATGATAAAAAATACTTGTACACTTTCTTCTTACAAAAATTCATTTATCCAAGGGTGCAACCCTTAATAACTAGAAATGAGAGTTATTTATACTAATTTCTAAAACTTAGAAATATCTTAACAAATTACAATAATAGAATGAATAAGAATAGAAGAAGGAAACATATAGATGAAGTGTCTCTATTTTCTTGGAATTTGTTGATGAATTTTCCCCTTTTGATGGAAGCTGTTGCTGACTAGACCCTTGAGAATCTGATGTGCTGGCAAGCTGTAAAAATCACCTTTTACTCGATGGTCCCACAAAATTTATCCCATTGATCTTGACTTGGGATTTCTACACTCATCATATTTCTGAAAATTTCATCTACCTCTATATATTTGTCAAAATTTGGTCTTTGAATGAATAAATGTTTGATTTGATGTTGAATGATCAAATCAAATTGCAGAGCTTCAAGAAATGCTTTCCCTGTAATATGTTCTTTGATACTTGCAAAATTTGACTTATCTATTGTAATGTGTATAACTTTTTACAACAATCTTCTAATTTAATCAACTTATCATCTATTCCTACCAATCCTGGTAGTCCTTTATGATTCAAAACATTAAACTTAGTATGAAATATTTTAACCACAATATTCAAAGCTTTAGATTTGGTTTGCAATTGGTTGATTAAATTTCTTATCTGTAACACTTTCTTGATCTCCAAAATTGTTGCAGTTTTGTCGAGTATGTTGATTTCTTCCAATTCTTCTCTGTTATTTGAGTTCATAACCTTGATCATGTCAGTGGCTTCACTTGTCTTCTTTTTGAGATGCTCTTTTTTCTCTTCAATGGCTGCTCTGCATTTGGTGATGAGCTCTTGTTGTTCGAAGATAATCTGTATGGATGGCCATATTTCTATTATAGACTTGCTAATGTCTTCCTAGATGTTCTACTTAGCTTCAACTAGAGTTCCTGCCATTAGAGATTCACTCTCTAATTCTTTTACCTTAAGTCCTAACTGATGAGTCTTTTGCATTTATTCCATGTATAAAGTATCATTTTTAATCTTTTGTGACTCAAGAATTTGAAACCTCTGTGTTAACTTCTCATGTGCATGCTTCTGAATATCCAAATCTTGTGCCAATTTTGCTACATCAGTTGTTGTCAAAAATGCTGAAAGCTCTGTACTTGCAAAATATGTTTGAGCTAGTATATTAGGATCAGTAGTCACCCGAAGTGCTGATTTCTCTTTCAGTAATTATTCAATCTATTCTATTATTCCATCTTTCTAATTTGCAAATTTTGATCAATGATCAATTTCAACATCTCCTCTTTGTTGTATTCATTGTCTACAATCTCCTTTGTCTGTGGATCTTCACTTGAGTGTAGTTTGAGTTGTTTGTGCATAGGAGAGATGTCTGCATTATTCTTTTTAATGATTTCTTCAACTGCCTTGAAGTCTTTTGAATCATACCCAAGTTTCACTACAAGGTCCTCCAAAAACTTTAATCTGTTGTCTTTGGCCAATGAAGACAATTTTTCATTCTTCAGCTGAGATTGAACATTTGATAATGCAACTTTCAGTTTGGAGAGTGACATGGATGTTTTTGTCATTGTTGAAAATAACATCTCTCCAGAATACCTATGCATGTCCATCTGATCTATTGGATGGATCTGATTTGCATCAAAAGAGTACAAAGTCTTTTTTTACTCAATATGAGTCTTTCGAAATGGAACTTTTGCCTATAGAAAGGCCATTTGCATCCTTCCTTTCTCACTGTCAAAGGTAGTGAGAAGCCTATGCTGTGATGTTGATGTTTTCTTCCAGAATTGACTATAAACATCAGATTTCAATGCTTCATTCTTGTGCTTGATGTCTAAGAATTTGGAGAAAATTTTTTGTTCTTCAAAAGAACTGGCATCTGAATGCTGGATGATCTCCAGTGGTTATCTTGCAGGTGATGATGATGGAGGATTTTTAGGAACACTTATCGATGTAGAAACTTCACTTTCTCCCAAATCTATAATTTCTGCTTGTTCTCCCCCTGACAGTAAGGTGGAAGCAAACTTTGGCTTTTTGTGCTGCAAGATAAATTCCTTAAGTATTTATTTGGCATGTGGAGGCTATTATATAACTCTCTTCTGCTGCTTACTATCAGGAATAGGGGTCTGTACATTAGAGGTTGAAATAACTTGTTCATATGCCTCCTGAAGAGTGCCTTCAACCCATTCATATTGGTTCATATATTTTTATATTTCTTCTCTGGAGGTATGAGTGTAGGAAGTTGTATTGAGTTCAACTCTTAGAGAAGAAATAATGCCATGGGGTTCATAAGACCAAGTAAAACTTGGTTGGAAACCCATTTTCTTTAGCATTGCATCTGCTTCAACACCAGCTACTCTGGTATTGCAGATGAAGGATCTAGTGCTAGCTTTGAGATTAAACTGAGCTTTTCTCTTTCCTGAGACAAAATGTAGCTCATCCATGTTTAACATTTGTCTTATGTACTCTAAGGAGAAAACTCTCATAGGGACATATCTTGGAATTTTATATGGTGGGAATTCACAGCCATATACCCTGATTTCTGTGTAATTTTGATATAGGTACCAATCACCAGTATTAGCTTGCTCACTGAGGTGCATGATCCTTTTGATTTCTTCCCCAATTCTGGGCTCTGATTGACTTGTAAGAAGCTGCCTTACTGGGTGTATGAATGAGTCTATGAACTCTACAAAATATGTTATTGTTGATGAAGCTCTGACCAACTCTGTCTAGCGAATCACTGATTGATTCACTCCCTGTGCATCTTGCTTACTGAAGTGGATAGGCAACATCTCTACCTGCTGAAAAAGAAACACGTGAACAATTATAGAAGTATAATTGAACACAACCTGTGTCTTAAAATTCATGAATTGTTCATGTATATTTTCAGCAAAGAATTGGCTGTAATTATACATGAACAATGGTGATTTTTATTTGCTGAAAATAGATAAGAACCCCATGATGGGTTCATCAACAATTTGGTCATTTGGGTATCCTAACAGCTATGAAATAAGAGAGATGTAGTGCTTTGAGGCTTCAGGAAAGATTGAGGATGAGTATGGTGGATTTTTCTTGGGAAACTCCGCATCCTTAGGTAGGATTATCTCGAATATGTGGGCTCTCTGAGGGAAATATAAATTATGATAAAGGTCCATGAGAGCAGCAGGTGAAAAATGGGATAGGGAATCAGATGAAGGAATGAGTAACATCTGGTTTATGGTTTCTGGGGATATGGTGATCAGATTGTTTCCATTATGAGCCACCACTGATCTGGTTATATGATCATATTGTTTCTGGCACTAGGAAATGAGATCAGGAAATGAGTGGGTCTGTGGAAAGGAAAATAGAGGCAACATGGACTCCCAGAACTTGATAAGGTCCTGGTTATCTATGTGCTTTTGTTTTAACCACATATATAACTCATGGAATTAAAATTCACAATGAGAATCGGTGACTCTGAAAAAGGCATCGACGAGGGGTATGAGGTCAATGTTGAGCTGTGGTGTTGTAGCAGGAATTTCTTCTACAAATGGATTGGCGACTCTGAAACTGGATTCAAAACCTGTAACTCTTCTCTAACTGGTTTCTTCGATTTACCTTTAGGGGTCGTTTGTTTTTTAGTCTTGGCTTTGGGGGCCGTTTTGACAGAGATATTGACCGAGGAAAGGGTTTTGAAGACCAGGTTGCAGAAAGGGTGACAGGGATTTCAGAAGAGGGATAGTGGTCGCTGAGTGCTGAGATGACAAGTCGTTTTAAAAAAAATGCAGGGAAAAAATAATTGGACGAGAAATTAAAGTGGTATCAGGCTCTCTGCAGATGATTTTATAGAGTGTGATCTAAGTTTAACGGTTTGGGATATGATCGTAGGCGTTTAATGGCTCGGATTGGGTTTTAATGCCTAACGGTGCGATTGAACAGTTTAGGAGCGTGCTTAATGGCCAACGACCATCAAACGGCTAAGGGTGGAACATTGGAAGATAATGGTTGGGTGATGTGGCAGCATAAGATGGGATGGGCAACCAATGGTTATGGCGCGGAGGAAATGGTTATCAGAGGCAAAAAATGTTGGTGGATTTTTTTGGGGGGGGGGGGTTATCTACCTATTTCCGGTTTTGGGCAGAGGGGGTGCGAAACGATGTGGTGCTAGCACATCGCGAAATGTGGCGGGCATTAAAACTGTTGGACACCTAATCCTCTATGATTAGGTGTGGAAGGTGAATGGACAAAAGGAGTTCAAGTGACCTTAGAATGTGGAATCCAAGAGTCACGTCAATGTAATATAAATGCACATTTATGGTTAATAGTAAAGAATCTCATGCCTATCTTATCTCCTATGTGTGTGTTTGACATAACTATGTTTAACATGGTATCATAATGGGCGATTGCTGGCCCTAATCCAATAAGCTAAATTCTAGCTGTGTTCTCTGAGCTTGTCAGTCCATAACACTCTCTTCACATTCCCTCACACTACTCCTGTCGTTCTAACTATCCCTCAGTGCTCGGCCTCCTCGCATTCCCTCATACGCTCTTGTCATTCCCAATGTTCGACCCTCCATACGCATCGCTCGTCCATCTACTCGATGCTTCCACTCTGTGTTAGGCCTCCCACAGAGTTACCTCGTCTCACCTCCATACACATTGGCCTCTCCAATAGGCCTCACCTCCTTTTACTTCCCCTCTCGGCACTCCACACACCTCCGCAGAGTTGAATCTCGTTGGCTCCTTCCACACAAATTGCATATGCTCCTCTCTGCGGTGCCCGATTATTAAAGTTTGGTTGTGCTCCACGATATCTACATAATTTTCCCTTCCATACAGATGACCGCGATGGAAACACAACCATTTTAATATATACAATGCTTGCTCCTATCAATATAGTTCTCTCCGATAGTTGGTTTTGGATTTGTTCCTCGAAGAGTCATCATTTGGTATTCGTCACTCCCTCCATCAAAATCTCTCACAGATACTCTTGCCACCATATTTCCACCGGTGGAACCTCTCCTCCTTGTATTTCAGAGCCCATTTTTCTTCAGGTTGGCCTCTTTCAGACTGTCCACTTATGTAACTGTAGGATCCATCGCGATTCTTTCCTTGAAAATAACGTCGCTAGCAGAACCATTATTATTGTCATTAATTGCGATCTCTGACTCTGAAATCACTGGAGATTGATCGATTTCGAGCACTGCAGAGATCCTATTATTTTGTAGCTTTTGCCTCAGCTTCTGTGGTGGCCATTGAAGGGTTTTGGTTGACGAAAATTCTGTGATTCGAACCTGGAATGGTGGTATACACCTACATTCGGTCCACACTGCTCCGGTTCATCCTTGGCTGCTCGTCTATAGTCGAATGGTTATAATATATAACTATGAACTGTTGCTCCCTCAACACTGGTCCTCAAACCTCACTTTTGGCACGTCGATTCCATATGAATCTCCCTCACTATTCCGACCAGTGACAGGCTGCGACACTCTTCGACAATGCTCACACTTACTTGGAAACTTCCACACTCTCGCTCCCTTTTGTGGCTCCCTCCTGCCACAGTCGACACCCCTGTGATCCTCGCCACTGAGCATGGGACCACGCTTCCCACACCTGTGATACACCATCAATCCCACTTCATGCTACCTCCATTATAACATTTCCTCCCTCCATTGCCTACATATAACAATGCTGGGAAATTGGGAGTAGAATATTGCTAGAGGTGAGCTGAGCGTATTACGTATTGTTGAAGCTGAGCATCGTGGTGTTGGTTGTGTATTTATATTCCTCCTCCTACATCATCAGCCTTCCTCCATTACACTCTGGTGGAGAAATGTGAAGGTTGCATCATTGGTGGTTTCACATTCCAGGACCTCAATCTGCACACGATACAATATTATTACCTGAAGTGTTCCGAGATGTTCTTTGTGTAACAGAAAGGGAGAATTTCCAAATCCTTGTGTTTTTGGAAAGTCGATTTTCTAGGGATATGGTCCTGTGTATCACACCAGATACTACTTCTTTGCTAATACAGGGATTCGGTTCTCTTCTTCATCGTGGGAAAAGATAGGTTCTAGCGCGATATGGGAAGTAGGGAAGCCAAACGTTACTTTTAGCGATACATACAACAACTTGGAAATTTTCTAGCAGAGAGTTCACATTCACCTTCGTTTGAGTATGCAGGGATCCTCCTTTTTCTGCCCTAGCTGAATCATTACCACTTCGTCGTTAGGATACAACTAAAGGTACGCGCTAGAATTTTGGTGATGGACCAATTTAAAAAATGCGTCAGTCCTTGATGATCTCAGTCTTCAGTATTGTTCTATTTATGATTTCTAAAATAATTTTCCATGAAAGAGAGAGAATTTGGAACCATTTGTTTGAAATCCATTTGTTGAAAGTCTCAGCCCCTTTTTCTGAGTTGTATCTTCCATAATTTGAGTAGCATAGTTTTTCCTTTGGGATTTCCATTGTTTCTAGTTCAAGAAAGAAAAGGGTATCTGAAGTCAGTTGTATTCTTTTAAAAGTAAGTTGAGTGGCATTGTAAATGGGTGCATTATCGGTTGAAGCCAACACCCTTCATTTCTCTAGGTTGAGTTGTTTGGAATATGGCCAAATTTGATGAAGTATTAGAGTTAGTGAATACTATGATACTCTCCACTATTGATGGTATGGTAAAAGTCAGTAAGGCCTATCTTGCTGACATTAGAACAAGTCTACAAAATGCACAAGAAAAAAATGATTTTTTGCAGTTGGAGTCTGAACTACAAAAAGAAGAATTACATCAATGGAGTCATCATTCTAAACCTATTTTTGTTCAGAACATTGAAAGAGACTCCCACAATAAACAAGTCAATAATTTTGTGATTGATTCACATTCAGTGCCTAGTTCAACAATAGATTTGTATACAGATTCAGAAGCTCGGGTCTTACCTCCCAAGCCCATAATTAGACCTTGGGAAGAGCTTGTCCATAACAATCATAAAACAAGTCTTGGATATGACAAGGAGTTGTCCTTTTATATTACGGACTACTCCAAGCCCATAAAATTTCAGAGTGCCAGATTTCTCCATGATAGCTCACTTTTAGTTGTTCCAGATTCAGCTCCTCTTCCAAAGCAGCAACAACAGATTGAAAAATGCCAACACTGTGTTTGAGTTGGCCATATGAAATATCACTGTTTCAATATTCACCCATGCAAGAACTGTGGTCGACACATCCATTCTTCACACAAATGCTTCAGAAACAAGCCTCTTGCAAGAAAAAAGATTCATCTTGGATGGATCACTTCTTGGAAATGGGCATCAACAACCAAGAAGATGTTTAAGTCATATGCCAGAACTTTTTCTAGAATATTGAACAATATTGCAGTTGATTTTTCACCATCATCTCACCTCGTACCTAATAGGGGGGAAAATAGTGGTCATCTACAAGATTCGAAGCCACATCAAGCGAGCCTGAGCCACAATATATCATTCCAGATTCAAAGTTGTAGCCAGAGACACAACAGTTCAAGCGAGCCTGAGCCACAATCTCTCATTCCAGATTTAGAGTTGTAGCCAAAGACACAACAGTTCAAGCGAGCCTGAGCCACAATCTGCCATTCCAGATTCAGAGTTGTAGCCAGAGACACATATTTCCCATGAGAATTCCTTTGGTTGGTGGACAACCTTAAACCATCTATGCGAGGTTTATATTCTTCCTCTTCAAAGAATTCAAGACACTTCCTCTAGCAGAAGAATTCAGCTTCTTGCCAGTTTTGGTAGAGTTCCAGGAAATGCATAAAGCATTCCAGAGTTGGTGGTCATCCTTAAACCATCGCAGGTCGTAGAACTCCCTTCTTCTAGGTTGAAGGAATCCCTTTTCAAAATGAGGAGCACTTCCTCTAGCAGAAGACCTCAACTTCTTTCCATATTTGGAAGAGTTCCAGGAACTGTACTAAGCGTTCTAGTGTTGGTGGTCATCCTTAAACCACCTCTTTATGCCAAAATTTCAGAGAGCTCATTCAACCTAAGTGCTGCCATGCATACTTTGTAGATTTTTATTACAGCTCTCTTCGTGGACTCATACGTACCCCTTCGGATTAAGGGGGGGAATGTTGGACACCTAATCCTCTATGGGTAGGTGTGGAAGGTGAATGGATAAAAGGAGTCCAAGTGACCTTGGAATGTGGAATCCAAGAGTCAAATCAATGTAATATAAATTCACATCTATGGTTAATAGTAAAGAATATCATGCCTATCTTATCTCCTATGTGTGTGTTTGACATAATTGTGTTTAACAAAACCACATTTCAGACCCCCCCCCCCTCGCGTTAACGAGAAACGGTCGGGGAGGGGGGGGGGTCGCGAAGTGATCCTCCATCATAGATATGGAGCGGGTGTGAGATTTACCGTCCAAACATGTTGGCGCTTTAATTCTTTGATTTTACCTTTTTTTCGCATAGTGACTTTACAATAAAATTAAATGAGCACTTATATATCAAATTTTATGAATGAAAATTAAACCCCTTTTTAAAGAATTTAACATTGATTAATTAATTTTTAATCCTTTTTGGTATTTGGCGCATTTAAATAGGAAGCCATAGTTTTATTATTTGGAACACTAAATCATTCAAATTTTTTATTTTATTGCTTCCCTAACATTTTTCCTTTTGCCTTCTTTATTTAGAGCATATCTATTATAAGATTTTATTTTGACAAGGATGTACAAAAATATAAACTTTCCTAACATTTTTTAATTTTTCTTTTTCATCCATGTTCTAACTTAGCATTTTATTTTTTTATTTTTTAAACTACCATGCTAACTTATCAAAACCAAATAATGTTACAACATCGACTCCAGTTGGGGACTGCTTCCCCCTGTGGGATGCATAGAACAAGCAGTTCCATGTGCCTTCTCCTCGAGCTATGGAGTCTTTGTTGTAGAAAAAAAACATACTTGAAATGATAAAATAAAATTATAATGTACAATGATGATGTAGGAACTTCTTTAGTACTGTATATAATGTTTCAAAAATCTTCCATTGACAGGCAGTGTTGAGAACTGTCCTTCCAAATTTTGTAGCACAAATGTGTTGTTTCCCTTTACCTTTGCAATGCTGAGTGGTCCAAACCATAGATTATCAAACTTTCCATGTTTACCTTTGTCTTCTCTCCTAGCATCCCATCTTAAGACTAAAACCCCTTCTCTAAAATCCCTTTCCCTAGCCTTTCTATCAAAAAGAGTTTTCATCTTCTTTTGATATTTCCTTAGTCTTTATTGAATCTCATATCCGTTTTCATTTAATTCAATAATCTGATTTATTATTCTAGAGAAATCATTAGGTTCATCAGTAGATTCTTGTAAAAAATTAAGCATAGGGAAAGCCAAATTTGTAGGAAAGATAACACCTTTGCCATAAACCAGTTGGAATGGAGATTTACTTGTTGATCTTTTGGGAGAAATCCTGTTTGCCCAGACTGCATAGATGAGATGACTGTCCCAATTTTTATTATGGTCTTCTAAAGTTTTCTTGATCACCTTTACTAGGCTACTGTTAGATGATTCAACAAGACCATTTCCTTGTGGATAATAGAGAGTTGAATGGTGCAGTAAAATCTGATACTTTTGGAAAAATTCAATCATCTTTATGCTACTGAATGCTTTTGCATTGTCAATTAATATTTGTTGTGGACAACCAAATCTAGAAAAAATGTTTTCTTCAATGAATTTGATTACAACTGAATCTGTGGAATTTCTTACAGGAATGGCTTCCAACCACTTGGTGAAATAGTCAGTAGAAATTAAGATCAATCTGTGTTGATTACTTGAATCTGGGTGAATTTATCCTATAAAATCTAGCCCCCATTGAAGAAATGGTGTTGAGACAACCACTGGAACTAGTGGAAGGGCTGCTAGATTTTTCTTACTAACAAACATCTGACATGGAACACAGGCTCTGACCTTTGCTCCCACTTGTGAAAATAGAGTGGGCCAATAGAAACCTGCCCTTAGTATTTTGTATGCTGTTGCTCTCCAAGCATAATGGCCTCCACATATTCCTGCATGAAACTATTCAATGATTCCTTCAGTTCTTATTCTGTCAAACAAAGTAGTAGAATGTTAAGAGGATCTTTCCAGTACAAGTTGGCATTGATGATACAATATTTGATGGATTTAAACTTTAAGTGTTTTGCACTGGCTTTTTGAAAACTCAGCTAGACATTCAAAATGGATCAGAAAATGAACAATATCTGCATACCACTATGATAATAAAAACTTCCCATCAACATGAACATGGACTATTTGAGTTGAAGGAGAAGGTTCCTGTGGATTCTTTCCTGGAATTCCTTGGGAAGGTTCTTGTGGATTATCCCCTTCCGCATTTAAGGAAGGTTCTTGTGGATTCTCCCTTTCTAGATTTGAAGAAGGTTCTTGTGTATTCTTCTCAGTGACTTCAAAAATAGATTTTATTCCTAACACTTTGCAATTATATTCAACTAACAATTTAGCTAAACCCTATCCCTTTACTAACTTGGTAGTTTTAATGGTAAGGTCAAACTCGAGGATTTGGGTTATCCATTTTCCTCTTCTTCCATCAATGTCTGGTTGTGTAAGAACAATTTTTACAACATTGTTAGGTACATAGGCAATAATGGTAGAATGGAGGACATACATTCTAAAAGATTTCAGGGCTTGAACTAAAGCATAGGCTTGATTTTCAATGATATCATACTTGAGTTCTGTATCTCACATGACCTTGCTAAAAAATTCTATGGGTTGATCATGATAACCTTCATTATTTTGCAAAAGGACATCAACAAGGGTGGTTTCAGAAGCAAAAGAGAATATATTAAAAGGCTTAGAGTAGTTTGGACTAGCTGGAGTGGGAGCTTCAGAAATGGCTTTCTTTATTTGATCAAATGCATATCTTGCAGGAATGGTCCATTTTACTTCATGGTTCTTTTTGAGCATATCTATTATGTCCTTAAACAGGGAAAATTTTAAGGGTGGAAGTTTATCTTAAAGTTTAGAAACCTTGGCGAATCTTAATAGTCCCCACTATGTGAATTGTAAAAATTTTAATGATATTTTTGTAAAAATATTTAGGTTTTTAATTATTTTATATTAGTATATATACAATTTTGGTGCTTTTTAGGGTAAAATAATTTTATACTATAAAATTTGGGCGAATTAATTTTCAAATAAATAGAAAATGAGGAATATTTTTTTTGGAAAAAGCATGGAAAATTAGCCCACTTGCGAATATTAGCCCCTAAAATTTTCTCTGCTTACCACATGAATCCGCAACCCAAATCTCAGTTCTATGGTTTCTTCCATTATCCATGCTCTTCCTAGCATGTCGTAGATCACACTGCTCTTTATCCACTGATGTATCCTTGAGAATTTCCAGCCCTTAGTGCTTTATCATCCCCAAGGCACAACACTCAGTTACTTATATGTCCAATACATGACCAAGGATTCTAGTTGGTAAGTATTATACCTACTGACACCACAATCAACATTTTATAGTCATAATACAAACATGTGAACATGAATGTCACAGTCACATGATAATAGAAGTAGTTAATAGAAACAATTACCACTTTCTCAATGGATTCCTAAAAAAACAAATGAATCTCATTAGATAACCTAATTTAGTTATCCAAAAAATTCCATTTATATAATCATCAAATTTTATACGCATAACCAATCATGCTTCCACAAGAATGATTCCTAACAACAACTTGTAAAAAAAAATGGCATTGAATACATCCATATAATCATCAACATGTGCATGAATAGATCTATATATATATATATATATATCACGTAAATTCAAGGCTTAGAGAACCCCCATTGTGCCATTTCATTGTTCATTACTCCCATGGACCTAACCATCCCACTTGGTTGTCATAGCGCTATATATTTACTCATGGACATAACATGTATTGAAATTTGTCATGGAAAGTAAGAGGTTAGATAACTCCCCCTCCCCCATTTTTTTAAGCAAGGAATGCATTGACTAAAGGAATTATTTTACCATAATTCCACCCTTTCCCTTTTTCACCTTGTTGTTGCTTTCTATTACATTGTTTGTATAGAAATTTTCCAGCTTCTAATATTTTCCTCATTTGTGCTTGTTTTCATATCAGGAGCAACGCTTCAGCATACACCAACGATGGTATTCCCCGACCCATCTCTCAAGCCCAACCTTTCTCATTATTGTTCATGCTCATTCCTCATGTGCGGGCCTTATCACTTTGCATTCACTATTAGTTTTCCTTGGCTCCCTTACTAGAGCCTCATTACTTTCCTACCACACCCAGCTAAATTATCCCCCCCCGACAAACAAAATAATAAAAAATGAAAGGAAAATTTGAAAAGGAAAGCAAGGAAAATCACAATAGAAAAATAAAAAAATAAAAAATCAACCAAACATAATGGCCATGCACAATTCATTAGTCAAAAGAACAAATTAAACATGAAATCAACTAAGGAACACAAAACATAAAGTATTCAACAACCACAACAGCTTAATCCCATTAGTTATGGTGTTTCCAATGGTTCATGAATAAAAAATCAACCTGAGCCTTCTTCAAGATTTCATGGTAGCATTTTTGATTTATGGTGCTCCTCTAGTTTATCCTAGGAGGAATTCCTTCAATGATTATCATAGGGTCTTGATAGAATGCCCCTCTTCTTTCCTCTCTTCTAGCATTATACCCTACTATCTCAATGTTTGAGAGCTCTTGCAAGCCACTCTCTTCTTTCCTCTCTTCTAGCATTATACCCTACTATCTCAATGTTTGAGAGCTCTTGCAAGCCACTCTCTTCTTGTTGTACCAATCTCTTGAAGCGCTGCCATTTTAATTCATCTATTAATATTATCAATGTAGAACACATATTGATTGCTACCCTTCCATGTTATACCAAGCATGGTATCCTACACTGCACACGTGTCTCAATTCATTCATTAGTCACGTGTCTCAAACCCAGAGACATAATTAGGCAAACTTATCTCAGCATAATTTTCAAAATTAAAATTTTCATGGGCATCCAGACAATTTGCATGCTTAGAGAGAACTAAAAAATAAACCTATTATTTAAATAAATATTTATGGATTCAACCTCTCACTTACACACAGGAACATGTCATCCCTTATTGATAGTTAAGCGATTTAGCAACACAACAAACCCATAATGTTCTTTATAGAAAATAGAAGGAAATTCCTAGGCATTTAAATTATAGTTGCATGACATCAATTCATAAAAATAACCACAAAATAATCAAGAGTTCAAATAGTAACATTCACACACCAACATCACCCTACCATGCAAAATTTCTCAGTGCTACACAAATTCACAAAGAATTTCTTTAATTCTACAACTCTTAGCTCGGAACATTTCATTCACAAATTTGGAATGAGGCAAACTAAAGGTGGAACACCAATTTTCCACCCAGCCATAGACTCAATGTAGCCATAATTACTTACAACAGTAACCCCCAAGCCATACATACAATCTAGGGGGAATATATTTTCAATAGGTTGAGCAGGAAGCCATCTTTAAAACATAGAGGATAGGAAATACATATGAAATTGGATGGCTTGTCAACTAGTCAAGCACAACATAATTCACAATAATAAGTGGTTTATTAGTTGTTTCAAGCACTCTAAGAGTTGTTTATCAACTCACGAAAATCACCCTAGGTGGTTTATAAACTCTCTCTCAGTAAGCACCCTTTTTCATGTGGTTTATTAGTCCTAGCTAGCACCCTGAGTGGTTTCCCAGACAATCCATTGGAAAGAAATCATTCCCATTTCCGCTTGCTCTTCTAGTCACAATTTTATCTTTTGGGGAATTTCATTCCCTCGGCTCATAGATATTTCCATCTTTACTCATGATCTTCACCAAGAATATTCCAACCCCCGCATTACTGTGCATGGGCCTTTAAATCATTCTCTTAGGTGTCTCTTCATGTTCCTCTTGGACTCTTCCTCTTTTTTTCTCATTATTTACACCATAAAATTAATTTAAGGTGCCAACCAACCCCACTTCGGTTTATCTTTCCTCTTCCCTCTTAGGAATTCATGCCATTGCATAAAAGTATACTCATTTATAATATCATAGTATCATTACATTACAAAAATCAAGGAAAGAAGTACCAGGGGTGTCACAAACTCCACCCCCTTAAAGGGAACATCGTCCTTGGCATTCTTATCAGCAAAGAAACAAACATAATTGGCCTTCCCGCACAACTCTCATATACACTTATTCAAAAATCCAAGAAATAATGTGTTTCCCACATCTACTCATAAATTTCCAAATGGCCCTTTTTGTGGTCTTTTGGTGCTTCAAATGCACCCAATTCACTTGAGGCCATTCCTTTTCTTTGGAGTGTTTCCTACCTCCAATATCAAACACTACTATCCTTTCACTCCTTATTCATTTAGCGAACAATACCTACCCCATTTATTCTTGGAACACCCCAATGTGCTTCTAATTCCAACTAGACATGCTCATGAACCTTTAAAAACCAATATCATTTTCCAGCATCCCCTTCTTTGCTTCCAAGTCTCTCAGGCTATCTGATCCCCCTTCCATGCAGTCACTCACCTTCCAAGTTTAGGCATCCCCTTCTCTACTTTTTAGTCCCTCAAGCTATCTATTCATTGGCAAGGATTCCTTGCATTGAAAGAGTCTCAAAATGGAGGAAAATTCGTGCTTCCACACTTTCATATTGGCCATGGTATTCTTCATGGAAATGGGTAGACACCATTGGATGCCAATGTTCCACAATGGACATGTTCCTGAAATATTCAATCAACATGGCATTGTGCACTATTATATTTTCAAGCTGCTACTATTCACCTTGCCACCAAATTTTTCAACCCAAACTAGGCAAATCCATGCTTTGCTACATCATAGCACATAAATCTCTATAGTTTCATCATAAGGAAATTGAAATCATTTACAGCATACCTCATTAACATTTTATCCATGATGTGAACCTTGAAATTTCATTTTGATTCCTATCATGGCAACACAAATTAGATCATAAATCAACTATCATAAATCAAAATATCAACTTATGTTCATAATTTGGAAATTAATAAAAATAAATGAAATACTAATACTTATCTTTGTATTTCTCTTTATTTTACACTCACTAGGTCGATTTCCAAACCTAGTAAGCAACCGGTGACCTTCTTTTCTCTTGTACTTGCATTGGATCAGTTAGGAAGTTTAACTATTTCAGCATAGCTAGGTATAAATCTTCTCAAAAAGTTAATCTTCCCTAAAAAGGCTTGTATCTCTTTCTTGTTTCTAGGTAATGATAATGATTGAATAACAAAGACCCTTTTGGGATCAATTACTACTCCATCCTTTGAAATGATATGACCTAGTAATTTTCATTCTTTGATGGCAAATAAGGACTTCTTAGGATTAAGAGATATTCCAAACTTTCTGCACCTACCAAAAACCTTCATAAAGTGTTTTAGATGTTTCTGATCTGATTCAGAAAAAACAGTTAAATCATCAAGATAAATAACAACAATTTTTTTTACCTTCCCAACAAAGGCTAAGTCCATGGCTCTTTGGAATGTTGCTCCTGCATTTGATAGGCCAAAATGCATCCTAGCATACATGAAAGTACCCCAAGGTGTAGTAAAGACCGTCTTCTCTCTGTCTTCTGAATTCACCAATATCTGATTATAACCAGAGAAGCCACCAAGCATAGAGAGTCTGTTAGCACCTAAAACCCTTTGGAGCAACTGATCCATCTTTGGAAGTGGATAGTTATCTTTTAGAGATGCTCTATTAAATTTCTAAAATCCATACAGAGTCTAATTTCACCATTCTTTTTTCTGACAGGGACTAAATTGGAAACCCAATTAGAGTATCTTAAAGGTACAATTATTTGGGCATCTAAAATATTCTTAAGTTATTTTTCTATGGTGGGAAGCATAACTGGATTCATTCTTATTAACTTTTGCTGTTAGGGTTTTGTTTCTGGTTTTAGTGGAATTTTATTCTCAATTAAAGATGTGTCATAAGTTTTTAGATCAACATAAGATCAGGCAAAAACATGTTTGTAATTCTTAATAAGTTTGATATATTCAGATTTAATTTCAGGAGTTAAATATGCACAAAGTTTAATATTTTTAATCTCTTTATCAGTACCAATATTAGTGTCTTCAATGTCATCTTCTGGTGAAACATAGAATGGATTTTTGGGAACATAATTTTGATCAAACAATTTTTCTAAAGGAACAAGTCCTTTGGGGATAAAATTATTTGATATTTGTATAATATCATGATTAGCTACCTTTGAATTTAGATCCAAATTTTCCTTGTCTTTAGTAGCTTCAAGAATGTCTGAGTTATCTTCTTCAATTTGTAATACATAAAATTCATCAATAACTTGAAGAAAGGATTTCAATTGTTCATCATCTTCAAATATTAGCCAATGCTTAAGATTGTCTCGAATTGATGGCCTATATTTGACTTGAATTTGGTATTGTATTTGAAATTGATCTGGAATCTTAAAAGAACTAGCAGAAACAACTAATGAATCTGCATGAACATTTTCATCTCTAGGAATAAAAGTGATATTGAAAGCATTAAAGGAATTTTCAATGGTGTCCCAAGTTTCATTTATGTAATACCTAAGCCTAAGATGCTTTGTGTGACAAAGACTCCTAACCTGTCTTACTATAAGTTCTGAATCAGTAAAGACACTCAAATTTTGGACCTTTAAACTTTTTGCAAGCTGTAATCCTGGGATAAAAGCTTCATACTTAGCAACGCTATTTGTGACCTCAAAATATAAATTACATGATTGAGTGATATTTTATTTATCAGGTGAAATCAAAACAACTCCTACTCCAACTCCATATTTGGTGTAAGATCCATCAAAGAATAATTTCCAAATTTCAGTTTGAACTAATTTAGGGGTTTCCATTACATCCTCAATCTTGAGTTGAGAATTCTGTGAAATATCTAATAATAGTTGGTGTTGTATCATAATTTGACTAAGCTAAAATTCAAGAGAGGTTCTGATTAATTCAAGGTTGTTGAGGAACAGTTGTTAAAATTTCAAGAAGACCTGTGACATGCTCAAAAGGATAAGCACAAGCTAAACGAGGATTCATCATCAAATGTGCACTGGAACCAAAATCAAGGAAGTAGTAGCATTGGAGGTGCAATCTAAGCCAGAGGAGCAGCAAAGAAGAAAAGCGTGCAACAAGGGTCAACTCGGGCTTATTCGTGTGCAGAACAGTTCAAGAGTTGGGGTGATTGATGCGTTCAAAACATTACACACAGGTCAGGGTTGTGTCGTGCAAATATACGTGCAGAATAGTGTTCGGAGGCTTAATCGCAATCACATGTGGAAGGCCTAATCGCATATCACAAATATTAGGAGGAATGGAACAAGGTTGAATTGCCAAAATGTGAAATGCGATATGAGGATTGGATGTGATATAGTTCGAAGCTCGCATCTAAAGTATTTAAAGTCCAACCGTGGGACCCTCTAAAAAATTGCACATTGCAAACTCAGAAGGGATAGCGATCATAAGATAATGAGATTCGCCGAAGTGCGAAGTGCGATAATGAAGCAGAAATGATGGAAGTTATCGCTAAAGTCTAAAGGTTTTTAAGTCTAGGTACATGGGTTTTTCCTTTGTAAAAATCACATCGGAGGGCAAAAGCGGATTATAACGTAGAACGTTGGAATGCCGAAATGAAAAGTGCAACAAGGGCCGGAGGCGATGCAGCTCATAACTATGATTTAATATATTCCAATCGCACATGCACATCACAAGCTCAGGAGGAAGGGCACTCATGAATATGTTATGAATGCCAAAATGCGAAATGCGACAAGGTTTTATATCGTCTATTGCGATTTGCAATCGATCCCACCTCCACTTGCCACGTCATCCCTACCTTTATTGCACATCACACATCACACATCGCACATTGCACATCATACATCGCACATCGCACATCGCCAGATTAGGAGGAATGGCGCTCATGAATATGTTATGAATGCTGAAATGCGAAATGCAATAAAGGGATGGACGTGATAGTTTTCAAAGAAAAATATGAATTTATTTAAAGTCCAGGATTATGTGCAGTTGCATTTTTTTATGAAGAAACGTGAACGAGGGCAGTGGACTCAGGTAAATGACCCAACATAGAGCAAAGGAGAAGAAAAGACAGAATGCTGCAGGCACGAGCAGAAGAGGTAGAGTCGTGTAGAAGGAGACATGATAACATTGTTTGAAACATAGAGGCATAGGAAGATTCGGGAAAATGGAGCATATGGTGGCATTGTTGGAAACGCAACAGGAGGGTCAAATCGAGCAAAGATGCGTTATTACAAAACTGTTCGAATACCACATCAGAAACAAAAAAGACATGACAGCAAGAAGAAAAGACAAAATATTGAACTTTGGAAGAAATTCAGGGCAGGGATGTCCGATTTTTCGGGGAGACACACCAACACTTCAGGGAGACACATCAACAAAAAATCAAATTCAACAAAAATAATAATATTTCAAGTTTCAATTTTTTTTATTTGTTTGTTAAGATCGAAGCTATAGTGATTTCCTCAATTGCAATGTAATAAGTAGTTTTAATAGTTTAGGTAGTTGAATTAGTTTTAATAAGTTCTAACAGTTACAAACTGTTTTTGATGTATTTAAGAAAGATAGAAAGAAAAAATAAGTGTTCCGAGTTCTAGACCTCTTGGAGACTACATTTTGTACTTATTTTTCTGATGGGTGAATGAAAGAAGCATCAAGTTTCCTACAACTGTTGATGGTGATTCATGTTTCTTGTGTCATTTTATGTTGTTTCTTCCTTGAATGAAGTGAAGTAAAGAAGCAGCTGTTCTCTGATTTACGTTTGTAAGTAAGAGTTAAATAGCCTTAATAAGCGCTCCTTCACTCCAACTCCTCTCCCTTCAAAAATTCTCTCTCGAAGTTAAAATTAATAGATTCTGTGTTTACATCATATTACTTTGAGTTTCCTCTCTCTCCATGAATTCTCTCTAAAACTTAAAAGTAATAGATTCTATGTTTACAACATATTATTTTGAGTTCCTTCTCTCTCCATGAATTCTCTCTGAAACTTAAAAGTAATAGATAATATGTTTACAACATATTACTTTGAGTTTTCTCTACAATTCTTCTTTTCCATTCAAATATCAATAGTCAATGGCATTGTGAAATCTTTTATTATTCCAAATCATTAAGGGTTTTAGAAAACTAGTTTCTAGAGGGATAGAACAAAGACCTCATGATAAAATTATTTATTTGACACACTTTTAAACTATCTTAAGCACTGGTTCCTTTCAAAACCAAGGGATTGTCTCTTAAGAACCAACATTTTTTGGCACCGTTGCCGGGGACAAAGTTATGTTTACCTGGGTATTGAGATCTATTTCTTGATGGTGAATAGGATTTAGATATAAATTTGGTTGTTTATTATTCACTTGGTGACTCCACTGATGAAGATTTCATTAGATAAGAAATTTTTCTGGCAAGAAAATGAGAAAGCATCATGGAAAAAACGAGTATCAGAGTTTGAATCTTTTAAAGGGAGTTTTATTTTTCACTATCAGTTTAGTGGTCTATTTTCCCTTACATATCAAGAAGATTGTTTCCTACTTTATATTCTCAGAAGATTATAAGGCCCAAAAAGTACATTCTTTACTGGAGAAAGAAGATTTTTCTTCTGCTTGTATTATTGATCTTGACACAACTTTATTTTCTAAATATGAGAGGAGAGATGACTGTTGCATTACAATTCCTGAAGATAATTTGTCACAATCCGGGCATAAAGGTGATGATTCATCATCTTTGGGTGATAATTGTTAGTATGAATTCTTTGTCGAAGCGTACGAAAAAGAACCACTTTAGCTACGCATAACTAATAGCCCTAACAACAATAATGGCTGCAAAACATCTTCAGATCTGCAATTAGTAGTTAAAGTGCTGCAACAAACGGATCTATAAATGGAAAGACATTAAGCAGTAAAGTAAAGAGTTTGCTCCATGCATCCAACAGACAAGACAAGAACACGATTTTTGAATGAATTTTTATATTACAGGGCACCTGGGAAGAAACAAGAAGGTGTATCCAGATCTCCTCAATGGGATGGGTTCTTTGTAGTCCTCAGCACTTCAGATCTAAGCTTTCTCTCTCTTGTAGATGTAGAAAACCCAATGTAGAAAGTAGAGCTCAATGGGAGCAAAATGGCGGAAAAATGAGACCAAGTGTATAGATCCAGAGTGATCTAATAGGCAACAAAAGGTGAAGAATGATGGGGAAAACCCTCCTATTTATAACAAAATATTGGGTCATTCTAGATCTTGGTGCATGATTAAAATAATGTTAATCAAATCTAGATCCACCTCTACGGAATATTTTATTATTATTTGTTGGAGGGACAGGGTGTTTGACTTGGGTCAAATCCCTTGATTAGTGAAGAATAAATAAATAAATGATTTATTTATCTTTTTAAGGAAGTGGTTGGGATATAATCAAATAAATAGTGATTTATTTAATTAATGGTGGTTGATTTGGTCATATTTAACAAGGAATATTATCTAAATAAGATTTAAATAATTATTCCTAGAAAATAATAAGATAACTATGGGTTTATCTCATGAATTTCTTTGTTTTTGGGTTAAACATGACTGGGAATAATAATTAAATTGTGGTTTAATTAATTATTCCTTGGGGAAAATCAAACAAATATGGGTTTGTTTAATATTCCCTTTTGGGGTTTCCTAATTAACATAGTGAAAGCAGTTTTACTTGGGGTAAAACTGGTCTTACATGGTGTACTTGGGTCCATCTAATGATGAAAGGTTAGATGACCAAAAAATGGTGTAAGGCCAACATCATCCAAATCTGGAGCGGCATCAAAGGCTGCAATGAAGAGGTCATCCGGGCATGTGGGGGGCTACCTGCAGGGCCACCCCCTCATGAGGGCTGAGACATCTCACACACGCCCGGGAATCATCAGGAGCTGCTGCTGGGTCACTGGACTGTCCAGTATACGAATCTCGATCATGCTGAAAGGAGTTGGAGAAGCAATCAAGTCAGAGGGAAGTAAGGGATCCCCCTGCCTGATCCGAGGCACCGAACAAAAGTGGAAGCTGGAACCAAAGTACACCGCCCTCTAGACCTTGCTTCTGGAATAAATGTGTTGATGTCGACAGAAGGAGGTCCGCCGTAGGTGAGGCAATGAGAGATCCTCAACTAAGGCACGAGAGAAGAACAATAGAGCGACAGACAGACTGACACCAATGATGATAGTGGAAAAGGGGAAGGGTGGAGTGGCGAATGGACGACTTCCCTTGTTAGAGCATAAATGGCATGAATGACATGGCAGCGACTGACACAATATCGAAAGGGACAGGGGACAGTGGGGCGGAAGGTCATGATATGCGACACAAGGGAGGAACCAAGCAAAGAAGGATGGAGGGCTATAGTGGGGTGTAAAAGGACGCAGGATAGACTCCATGAAGGCAATGATGACTCGACTTGGATGCTCTAAACAAGGGCGACTGGATAGTGCTGCCACACAGTAAAGGCCCCAATGGGGGGTCATGGAAACATGAGTACAAATTGGGTACTCATGACGAAAATCAACACGAACATGGAAAAGTAAGGGGGCGATATGGTGCCCCAAGTACAAGTGTCGTAAGTGAGGAAATTCGATTTTAAGGAGCGGTGAAGTGACCCTTTGTGGAAAAAAGTGTCCGGGTGAAGTATCAAATCACCAAAAACTAAGTAAAACCCATTGGAGAGCTCGGTGAGATCTAGCCAGCGGTGTTGACGGTTCGTCGAACGGGGCTACGGTGTGGTCGCAGCAGTCGAAAGAAGAAACAAGGGTTCTCTTTTAATGAGGTAGTTTTCCCTCCAAAAGCATTCATTTGCTATTGTTGCTGTGGTGAATGTCGAGAGGAGAGAAGGCCCTAAATCTTGCGGCGAACGTAGCGGACAAACCGACCGTTGGATTCGATATCTGTCAGTTGGAGGCGAGAGGCCTAACCGTGCTCTTGCATTTTAATGGATTACATTTGCAGTTGAGGGCCCAAAACCCCCAGAAACAGCCCCTCCCTCATCTCTATGGCCGGGTCGCACTTTTTGGGGCAAAAAGTACGACCCAGGACGCAGGTATTAGGGCAACAAGTGCGACCTGGTCCAGAAAATGGCAGAAAACTGCGACCTGGGAGATGAGGGGGGTTTGGTGCTGTTTTATGGTTGGGAGTTGGATTTTGGTGAAGTAGGAAAAATGAAAAAATAGATGCTGGCTATCCTTACAAATCCTTACAAATGATGTAAGGGCCTAGCCATAATGAGTCAAACTTCCCATGACCTAGGACATCATGGGCCTGGTCATATACTAGAACAAGGTCGCCTTCGCGAAAAGTGCGAGGTTGGAATTTTCGGTCATACTGAGCTTTGGTGCGTTTTTTGGCCGCTTCCATGGTTTGCAAGGCAACACGGCGGTCTTCGGAGGCATGCTCAAGCATGATAAGTCATTGTTCTAGCGGTGGGGTGTCAGGGAGAAGTTCAACGGCTAGTTGTAGAGAGGGAATTTCACACTCGATTGGTAAGACAACCTCCTCTCCAAAAACGAGGTGAGGAGGGTTATGGTTGGGGGGCAGAGGTGCCCCCAAGCATGGTGTGGTCATGCCAAAATGTATCTAGAAAAATGGGAATCTAAACGCATTTTAATGATGTGGTGTGCCATTTGATCTGGTTATGGTTATGCAGTTTGAGAAAGGGAATGGAGGATTACCAATCTCTTTTGGTACTGCATATGGGGATCAAATGGACTTTACGTTTCTGAATTGGCATACCTGGTGTCACTATCCCAAAAGGAGGATTTGGAGATAATGAATTGATGCTCTCGTAGAAAAGCTATAGGTTGGTCAACAATAATGTCTAAGAGATTGGGTTGCTGATGTAAGATGAGGGAACGATAAGGGGTATCGTCCCGAGAGTGATCTGAAGTGATATGGGACTCTAGAGGTTCTTCTAAATGTGGAAGAATACTGGGTCTAGAGTCAACACGACCAGATACACTAGGAGAGTGGTGGAAAATGGCGTCTCGTGGTCTCTCAGATGTGGGTGCCCCCTTACCCAAACATTGGGTTTTGATGTAATGGCCACAAGGTGGATGTGGGGTCAACGCATGGGTTCGATGTAAGGGGGAATAGATAAAGTCAGGGGTGGGAATTTCTTCCATAATGTCTTCATCGTGATAGAAGATGGGGTGACTGGTGGAAGAAGAACCACCTGACATGGTGAAGTGGCATGAATCATCATCATGAGAAGAGAGGTTCACATGCGCATCGTCACAATGGGTGACCGAAGAGTAAGTAGATAACGGATCTACCGATGTTGAGCCCAAGATGACCGCTGAAGGAAGGTCAAGCGAAACAACAGGGGAGGATTCAGATGGAACGTTCCCCAATGGTCTCATGGATGATGACAGGTATAAAATGGTGACTGAGGGCTCCGTTGGCTTAACAGCGGGAGGCGGAATGTGAATGTCCTCTGGTCCGATCGAAGCGGCCTTGAACTGGCGGTACAAGTCCAAGGAGGAACGGTACTCGTCGAGGCGGGGACAGAGGTGGGTGTAATGGCCGTGAAAATCGCACAAGGCACAAGGGTGGTTTGTGCGCAAGTGTTTGAGTTTTGGGAGGGAGTCGAGGATAGTGACATGGACTTCTGGGAGATCAGAGTCGGGGAATGTCTCGTTGACCAGAAGCTTGAGGTGGGGCAATTCAGGACACATGTGAGTGGCATGACCGACGACATCACACAAAGCGCATCGAATGGTGGGCTTTGGTGGTCGTGGGAGGGTAAGGGATGTCGGGGGGGCCGGATCTTGATGGGTTGCCCCCTTTCGGGCTTTGCCTTTCTTCCCGGGAGCCGTCACAACAGGAGAAGGGTCCTGTGGAGGTGCTGGGGGCACAGTGGCTATGGAGGGAGCGAGGGGGACCGGTTGACCCGGTGTCAAAGCCATATAAGGTTTGGGGTGACCAGGGGGGGTGGCGGCTGGGGGGTCAAGGTACCAGACCGGAATGCCCAAGGTCAAGTTAGGGAGAGAGAGGGTGGCCATGACGGGGATGGAATATACTCCATGAGGAGGAGCCAAGAAGGGGATCTGTCCAGCAGGGTAATGACCAGGAGGTACGGCTCCGAGATGGTTAAGGCCAGGGGGAACCGAGCCGGGAGGATAAAGAGGTTCGGGGATACTAGCTGTAGGGGGAGGGTCAGAAGGAGGAGGTCCGACTGGCTGAGAGGAATGGCTAGGAGCGGGTTGCAGAGGGCGGGGGGGAGGTTGCGAACTAGCCGAGGCAGGCCGCTTGCGGGCGGCCTGAGACGATTGCATCATGCAAACATTCGACAAGCTGGGATCAGTAACAGGAGGGGGGGGAAGATGAGTGAAAGTACCAAGCAGGGTGGAATCTTTATAGACGCCGGGGGAGACACTGGTCAAAGAATCGATGGTTTGCTTGTTGGCTACAGAAGAGATGGTCGTCTCGGAGGAGGTCTGAGATGGCGGCTCATGATAAGATAGCTGGTCAATGGTGACTATATTCCCATTATGTGGAAAAGACATCTTGCGGAAAACCGCGGATGGGACAGCAGACATGGCATAGGTGTAGCTTCGCCCCAATAGAATGTTGTAGTCTAGGGGGGCGTCAATGACTTCGACGTCAACGCAAACAGTCTTACCGTAGAGGGTGATGGGACAGTTACGAAATAGGCCAATGGGCTGGGAGGCATGACCGTCCCACGCTCTAAGGGTGATCGTGGAAGGAGCCAACTCAGGGGATCCGAGTTGCTTCCAAACCGAAGCGGACATCACGCAGGTGGATGCCCCCTCATCAATGATACACCGGGAAACGATGGCGTTTCGTATTTTGACTGAGATTTGGAAGGCGACGGAAGGAGGGAGGGGAGGGTGGTCCGATTGAGTGGCGTCGAAAACAATCATCTGGTCGTCAGCAGGATCTACAGCGCCCACGGCAGATAGTAGAGCCTTCTTTTGGGAAGGGCATGATTGGAGGAGTTCCAGTGTGGAAATGACAGCAGGGGACTGCGCCAAATCATCTACTATGCTATACGACTGAGCGGCTCGACCGGAAGCAACATTTCGGCGTAATGGTCCCTTTGGAATCTTTGGATGAACCTCAACTTTGGGTTGAGGGATGTGTAAGGGGCCATTGGATGTCGAAAGAGGCTCTGCAGAACCTGAAGAGGGGGGCTCGGGAGCAGACTGAGCAGGAGGCTTGGGGTACTGGCGAGACCGTGTTTGAAGGTTAAGGTCGACGGTTAGAGGCGGATCAGAGTTCATCATGAGGATCTGGTAATTGGAGGAACCAGAAGGGGAAGGTGGAGTGGCCACCTGTCCGGCAGGTGGTTGGGTAGCCATGAATCCCTGTTGTGCATCCACATGCGCTTGAGGGGGCGGGGAGCGTTGTTGCAGGGGTTGAGAAGGCAAGGGAGGCGAAAGTGCATATGCTGGAGGAGTTGGCGCGCCAGGCTGTGGATAAGGGTAATGGTTAGGTTGGGAAACATTGAGGTAAGCAGGAGGTTGGGCAAAAGGATGAGGCATGCCGTATCCTGGATGCATGCTACCGGGAGGGGGAGAAGTGCAGGAAGTGGTGCCCACTCCCCCAGGAAAACCATAGCTCATGTGAGGTTGAGCGGATGGATGAGAGATGGGTCCAATGATACTGTTGGCGGCATGAGGTGCCCCCTGTGTATGGGCATCATTGGGTGTGGGAAGATCAGGTAGGACAGTAGGATCATAACCTGTCTGAGCGTAGATCAGGTCATACTTTAACGCCATTTGGAGGGCATCTTCTTCGGTTTGAGGAAAATGGGATGCGACATCTTTCCCGATAGGGGACAAGAGAGATCTAAGGAACCAGTCCATGTAGACATGGTCTTCGAAGGGAGGAGATTGGCATAAGCTCCGTCGTCTTCGCCATTCCTGGACATGGGTGGAAAGGCGGGTCGAAGAGGTTTGCTTGAAGGAAGTCAAGAGTTCGATACCAGTGTCATAACGAAGGGGAAGCTGGAAGTAAGATAAAAAAGCCCGGGCAAGAGTTGCGAAGGTGGTATGGGAGGAAGTGGGCTGGTCAACATACCACTTAGAAGCTTCGCCTGTAAGCGTGCGTTGGAACAGTCTAAGACGAACAGAGTCATCGATAATGGAGGTAGATGAACACCACATGTGGAAAGATCGAACATGATTTGAAGGATCTTCTCCGGCACGACCTTCAAACTTTGGGATGTCGGAAGGGAGCTTTGTCGGCATAGCGGGCCAACTAGCGTCATGATGTATAGGGTCGTTTATCAACCGGTCCAAATCGGGGAGGCTGAGGCCTGCCAAGAAGGGGAGCACGGGTGAAGCCGAGGTAGTTCCTGTGGTGGTTCTGCTAGTAGTAGTCCCGGCATTAGGGCCGGGATTCCCGCTAGTGTTAGGCCCTGGACCGGACATAGTGGAGGTGACAGGGGGGAGAACCAGAAGGAAAAGGAGAACCCAAAGAATCAGAGAAGGACTGGCTCGACGATGGTGGGACGGAGCAGGTCGATCGACCGGAGACTGAGGGTGAAGGCCAAGGAGGCTCCGGGAAAGGTGCCTTGGGGGCGCAATGATGACAGGAAGAAGGAAACCGACAAGGGCAGAAAGGGACAAAATCAAGAAGGTCAAGGGCAGAAAAGGTGCAGTGACAATTGATTTTAGAGTCTTTGCCGGGCGGTGTAAACCAGGCGCTTCTTCACTTAGGGTCAGTGTGTGGCGTGCGTTAATTTTAATTTTTAAACCCTTTCCGTTGTTTGAGAGCAAGAAAAAAGTGTGCTACGTAGCTGAAAATAAACCTACAGAGAACAGAATAAAATGCTGAAATAACAGAAAAATAACGGCTACGTATGCATCTATCTAACCCAAGAAGGTGGGTCTCTCACAACTATGCTGAAAAGAAAGGGAAAAAACTATGGAAAACACACAAAGGAAGCTCAACAGATCTAGGGTCAAAGGGGACAGAGATCTGGAGGATAAAGCTGCAGACAAGGGGTGCAGATCACAGCCAAGAGACAGAGGCAAGGTGGCTGGAAAAAAGGGAAATCAGCAAAAAACCGGGGGGGGGCAAGGCGGAGGCCTTTAGAGGAGGTCCAAACAAAACGACAAGATGTGATTTGAAAGGAAAAGAGGCTGATTTCAATGGATCTGAAAGGGAGGTAACAGATCTGGAAAAGAGGGGGCTGAAGCTCTGAAACCGACGGCTGAAACAGCAAAAACTCTTCCACAAAAAGTGGAGGGTACTAAAGCCCTAAGGGGCGGGGTTCCCACTTAGATGAGCAAAAACAGATCAGATCTTGGTCAAGGCGGGCTGAGACAGAGGCTGGAAGACCCTGGAAGAAGCTGCAGCAGAACCCAGAAAAATTGCAGAAAAAATGCTGGAAAAAAGGCAGGTCGCAGGTTCTGACCTGATCTGAGTTGAGGTCGCAGGAAACAGGCTAAAAAGTGCATCCAGGTCGCAGGTTTTGGGCCAACAGGTGCGACCCCCCCGTTCCGGTTGTTTCGGCGGCAGATTTTCTGAAAAGTTGCCGTCTCAGTTGCGGCCGGTGTCGCTTACCTGCGCAATAGGGCCAGAAACACACGAAAGTTAGAAATTTTAAGTTTTTAGGGTTTTATGTGAGAAAAATGACATGAAAAGAGAAAAACTAAGCAGCTGAAAAGAAGCCCTAGGGCCTGAAGTAGCTGGATATGCAGGAATATGAGAAACGACAGCGGTCGTAATTTAAAACCCGTGTGGAGTCACCATTTGTTAGTATGAATTCTTCGTCGAAGTGTACGAAAAAGAACCACTTTAGCTACGCATAACTAATAGCCCTAACAACAATAATGGCTGCAAAACATCTGATCTGCAATTAGTAGTTAAAGTGCTGCAACAAACAGATCTATAAATGGAAAGACATTAGGCAGAAAAGTAAAGAGTTTGCTCCATGCATCCAACAGACAAGACAAGAACACGATTTTTTGAATGAATTTTTATATTACAGGGCACCTGGGAGGAAACAAGAAGGTGTATCCAGATCTCCTCAATAGGATGGGTTCTTTGTAGTCCTCAGCACTTCAGATCTAAGCTTTCTCTCTCTTGTAGATGTAGAAAACCCAATGTAGAAGATAGAGCTCAATGGGAGCAAAATGGTAGAAAATGAGACCAAGTGTATAGATCCAGAGTGATCTAATAGGCAACAAAAGGTGAAGAATGATGAGGAAAACCCTCCTATTTATAACAAAATATTGGGTCCTTCTAGATCTTGGTGCATGATTAAAATAATGTTAATCACATCTAGATCCACCTCTATGGAATATTTTATTATTATTTGTTGGAGGGAAAGGGTGTTTGACTTGGGTCAAATCCCTTGATTAGTGAAAAATAAATAAATAAATGATTTATTTATCTTTTTTAAGGAAGTGGTTGGGATATAATCAAATAAATAATGATTTATTTGATTAATGGTGGTTGATTTGGTCATATTTAACAAGGAATATTATTTAAATAATTATTCCTAGAAAATAATAAGATAACTATGGGTTTATCTCATTAATTTCTTTGTTTTTGGGTTAAACATGACTGGGAATAATAATTAAATTATGGTTTAATTAATTATTTCTTTTTGGGGTTTCCTAATTAACATAGTGAAAGCAGTTTTACTTGGGGTAAAACTGGTCTTACATGGTGTACTTGGGTCCATCTAATGATGAAAGGTTAGATGACCAAAAAATGGTGTAACAATAATATTCTACCTCATAAACAATTTGCTTCTTTCCAGCATGGAACCAAGGCGATTTTCAAACCCTTGGTATTGCCTATAGTTCTTCATCAATATCCTTTAAAAAGCTTTAAATTTATGCCAAGTTTTTCTGGAGAAAGTGATGAGGTTGTAGCCAAACAACACCTCCTAGCATTTGAATACTTTCTGGAGAAATTTCAAATTATCTATGAAGATGTGGCTTTAAGGATGTTTTGTCATTCATTAAAGAGGGGTGCTTAGGATTGTTTCTAGTGTTTGGAGGAATGTTCAATTAGTTCATGGAAGAGTTTTCAAGACATATTACTTAGATATTGGGGCGAGCACAAGCCGTACAAAAATCACATTTTGGAGTTATATTCTATCCAGAGGTAGAGTAATGAATCAATAGATGTGTTTAATAGGAGGTTTCAAAAAATCTATTTCAGCATGCCGAAAGAAATTTGACCTCCTGAAGATGCAGCTATGATATACTATTTGAGGGCTCTTTTTAGTGTCTTGGATTTTTATCTCAAGGAGAGAAAGCCTTGCACTCTGGAGCTAATGTTTCTTTATGCACAAGAAATCGAAGATAATGTGTGGGCTTGTAGAAATTTTCCTTGTCATGTTGAAAGAACAAGAGGGCCTGTCAAGAAAACGTTGGAATTGCTTTACAAGAGAATACAAATTTAGAGATGAAAAAGGATTTTCAAAAGGTTTCAGAGGATTCCTATATTGCTGAAACACAAGAAGTTAAGAATTTTGAAGATTTTGGTCAAAAATTCATTGCAAAAACTGAACTACACGTTGAAAGCCTGGAAGATCATTACAATTTTCATAATTTTAATGATTTTGTGAATAGAGGAGAAACTAGTGGAGCTCCTCAGGTGTGTTTACAGGAGGGGGAAGATTTTTTTCAAGAATTGTTATTATACAAAGAACATCAACATTATGAGGAAAAAACCTTAGATTTCTCTTTTCGGGCCTAAATGGTTGTCATCAGAAAACAACAATCAATCTTCTCACATACAACCTCAAACTGAGGAGTCAAACAGTGAAGGAAGTTTCCCTGTTCAAAGAAGTCTACATCAGCAAGATGTTCAAGAAAAGGAGGCAACAGAAAATTGGTCTCATCAGTTCTATGATCCAGTAGCTGACTATATGAAAACTTTCTTTTGTCAGCAAAAAGAATTTATGCAAAGGTATGTGCAAAGCTTTGTATCTGGAAAAATTTCATGGTACCTCCATATTGTGATCTTCAAATTTCAACAGTATGGAGGCATTAGGTCTAACATGCAGATGTTGGATTGGTGCCATTGGAAGGCCGAATTCACTTGATTAAGTTTAGACATGAATACATATATAGGAGTTGTGCGTAAATAAGCTCAGAAGTTGAGCAGTTTTAGTTGTAGTATTTCTAGTTTGGTATTTTCAGTTTAAGAATAAAGGAAGAAGTCCAAAGTGTAGAAGGTTTCGGGAGGATTTCATACTGGATCAACTCCCATTTGGGATTGAATCCATGCCCAATAACGACTACTAGTCTACAAGTGCTCGTTGACTCCATGCCCAATAAAGGCTACTGATCTACAATTGCTCTTTGAGTCCATGCCCAATAAAGGCTACTGATATACAAGTTCTCAACACTTTGCTACCAAAGTGCTATCCCCAATTGGAGCCATATGTTGTATCATAATTTGACTCAGCTAAAATTCAAGAGAGGTTCTGAGAAATTCAAGGTTGTTGAGGAAAAAATGTTAAAATTTCAAGAAGACCCGCAACATGCTCAAAAGGATAACCACAAGCTCAATGAGGATTCATCATCACATGTGCACTAGAACCAAAATCAGGGAAGAAATAACATTGGAGGTGTAATCTAAGCTAGAGGAGAATCAAAGAAGAAAATCGTGCAACAAGGGTCAAGTCGTGCTTATTCGCGTGGAAAACAGTTCAAGAGTCGGGCCGATTGATGCGTTCATAACATTGCACAAAGGTCAGGGTCGAGTAGTGAAAATATACATGAAGAAAAATGTTTGGAGGCTTAATCACAATTTCATGTGGAAGACTTGATCGCATATCACAAAGCTCAAGAGGAATAGAACAAGGTTGAATTTCCAAAATGCGAAATGCGATAAGAGGACTAGATGCGATATAGTTCGAAGCTAAAATCTAAAGTATTTAAAGTCTGGTCGTGGGACCCTCTCACATATCACACATCGCAAGCTCAGAAGGGATAGCGATCATAAGATAACGAGATTATCAGAAGTACGATAACGAAGTGGACGTGATGAAATTTATTGCTAAATTATAAAGGTTTTTAAGTCTGGGTACATGGGTTTTTCCTTTGTAGAAATCACATCGGAGGGCAAAAGTGGATTATAACGTAGAATATTGGAATGCCAAAATTCGAAGTGCGACAAGGGATAGACGTGATGCAACTCAGAACTATGATTTAATATATTCCAATCGCACATCGCACATCGCAAGCTCAGGAGGAATGACGCTCATGAATATGTTATGAATGCTGAAATGCGAAATGCGACAAGGTTTTATATCGCAGATTGTGATTTGCGATTGACCCCACCTCCACTTGCCACGTCATCCCTAACTTTATCGCACATCGCATATCGTACATCGCAATATTAGAAGGAATTGCGCTCATGAATATGTTATGAATGTCGAAATGCGAAATGCGATAAAGGGACAGACGCGATAGTTTTCAAAGGAAAATTCGAATTTATTTAAAGTCCAGGATTATGTGCAGTTGCGTTATTTTATGAAGAAACATGAACGCGGGCAGTGGACTCAGGTAAGTGACCCAACACAGAGCAAAGTAGAAGAGAAGACGGAACACTGCAGGCATGAGCATAAGAGGCAGAGTCGGGCAAAAGGAGACATGATAACATTGTTTGAAACGTAGAGGCATAGGAAGAGTCGAGCAAATGAAGCATATGGTGGCACTGTGTGAAACACAACAGCTGGGTCAAGTCGGGCAAAGACGCCTTATAACAGAACTGTTCGAATACCAAATTAGAAACATAAAAGACATGACAGCAAGCAGAAAAGACAAAATATTGAATTTTGGAAGAAATTCAGGGCAAGGATGTTCAATCTGTCGGGGAGACACACCAGCACTTCAGGGAGACACATCAACAATAAATCAGATTCATAAAAAATAATAATATTTCAAGTTTTAACTTGTTTTCTTTATTTGTTAAGATCAAAGCTATAATGATGTCCTCAATTGGAATGTCATAAGTAGTTTTAATAGTTTAGGTAGTCGAATTAGTTTCAAGAAGTTCTAGTAGTTATGAATTGTTTTTGATGTATTTAAGCAAGATAGAAAGAAAAAAGAAGGGTTCCGAGTTCTGGACATCTTGGAGACTACGTTTTGTACTTCTTTTTTTGATGGGTGAATGAAAGAAGCAACAACTTTCCTGCAACTTTTGATGGTGATTCATGTTTCTTGTGTCATTTTATGTTGTTTATTCCTTGAATGAAGTGAAGTAAAGAAGCACTTGGTCTCTGATTTACGTTTGTAAGTAAGAGGTAAATACCCTTAATAAGCGCTCCTTTACTCCAACTCCTCTCCCTTCACAAATTCTCTCTGGAACTTAAAAGTAATAGATTCCGTGTTTACAACATATTATTTTGAGTTTCCTCTCTCTCCATGAATTCTCTCTGAAACTTAAAAGTAATAGATTCTGTGTTTACAACATATTATTTTGAGTTCCTTCTCTCTCCATGAATTCTCTCTAAAACTTATAAGTAATAGATTCTATGTTTACATCATATTACTTTGAGTTTCCTCTACAATTCTTCTTTTCCATTCATATATCAGCAGTCAATGGCATTGTGAAATATTATATTATTCCAGATAATTAAGGGTTTTAGAAAACTAGTTTCCAGAGGGATATAACAAAGACCTCTTGATAAAATTATTTTTGTGACACACTTTTAAAATATCTTAAGCACTGATTCCTTTCACAACCAAGGGATTGTTTCTTAAGAACCAACATTTTCTGTCGCCGTTGCTAGGGACGAAGGCACAAAGTTATTTTTCCCTGGGTATTGAGATCTATTTCTTGATGGTGAACATGATTTAGATATAAAATTTGGTTGTTTATTATTCACCTGGCAACTCCACTGATGAAGATTTCATTATAAGGAATTTTTTTGGCAAGAAAATGAGAAAGAATCATGGAAAAAAAGGGTATCAGAGTTTGAATCTTTTAAAGGGAGTTTTATTTTTCACTATTAGTTTAGTGGTCTATTTTCCCTTACATATCAAGAAGATTGTTTCCTGCTTTATATTCTCAGAAGATTATAAGGCCAAAAAAGTACATTCTTTATTGGAGAAAGAAGAATTTTCTTCTGCTTGTATTATTGATCTTGACACAATTTTATGTCCTAAATATGAGAGGAGAGATGATTATTGCATTACAATTCCTGAAGATAATTTGTCACAGTACGGGCATAAAGGTGAGGATTCATCATATTTGGGTGATAATATTCTACCTCATAAACAATCCGCTTCTTTCTAGCGTGGAACCAAGGTGATTTTCAAACCCTTGGTGCTGCCTACAGTTCTTCATCAATATCCTTTAAAACGCTTTAAATTTATGCCAAGTTTTTCTGGAGGAAGTGATGAGGTTGCAACTGAACAACACCTCCTAGCATTTGAATATTTTATGGACAAATTTCAAATTATCTATGAAGATGTGGCTTTAAGGATGTTTTGTCATTCATTAAAGCGGGGTTCTCAGGATTGGTTCTAGTGTTTGGAGGAAGGTTCAATTAGTTCATGGCAGAGTTTTCAAGACATCTTTCTTAGATATTGGGGCGAGCACAAGCCATGCGAAAAACACATTTTGGAGTTATATTCTATCCAGAGGTAGAGTAATGAATCAATCGCTGCATTTAATAGGAGGTTTCAAAAAATCTATTTCAGCATGCCGAAAGAAATTTGACCTCCTCAAGATGCAACTATGGTATACTATTTGAGGGCTCTTTCTAGTGTCTTGGCTTTTATCTCAAGGGGAAAAAGCCTTGCACTCTAGAGATGATGTTTCTTTATGCACATGAAATCGAAGATAATGTGTGGGCTTGTAGAAATTTTCCTTGTCATGTTGAAAGAAAAAGTTTTGTTGAAGACAAGAGGGTCTATCAAGAAAACGTTGGAATTTATTTAAAAGAGAATGCAAATTCAGAGATGAACAAGGATTTTCAAAAGGTGTCAGAGGATTCCTGTATTGTTGAAACACAAGAATTTAAGAATTTTGAATATTGTGGTAAAAAATTCGTTTCAACAATTGAACTACACGTTGAAAGCCTGGAAGATCATTACAATTTTCATAATTTTAATGATTTTGTGAATAGAGGAGAAACTAGTGGAGCTCCTCAGGTGTGTTTGCAGGAGGGGGAAGATTTTTTTCAAGAATTGGCACTATATGAAAAACATCAACATTATGATGAACAAACCTTAGATTTCTCTTTTTGGCCTAAATGGTTGTCAACAGAAAACAACAATCAATCTTCTCACATACAACCTCAAATTGAGGAGTCAAACAGTGAAGGAAGCTGCCTTGTTCAAAGAAGTATACATCAGCAATATGTTCAAGAAAACGAGGCAACATAAAATTGGTCTCATCATTTCTATGATCCAGTAGTTGACCATATGAAAAATTTCTTTTTTCAACAACAAAAATTTATGCAAAGCTATGTGCAAATATTTCTATCTGGAAAACTTTCATGGTACCTCCCTATTGTGATCTTCAAATTTCAATATTATGGAGGCATTAGGTCTAACATGCAGATGTTGGATTGGTGCCATTGGAAGGCTGGCTTCACCTGATTAAGTTCAGACATGAATACATATATAGGAGTTGTGCATAAATAATCTTAGAAGTTGAGCATTTTTAGTTGTAGTATTTCTAGTTCGGTATTTTCAGTTTAAGAATAAGGGAAGAATTCCAAAGTGTAGCAGGTTTCGGGAAGATTTCATACTAGATCAACTCCCATTTGGGACTGAATCCATGCCTAATAACGGCTACTGATCTACAAGTGCTCTTTGAATCCATGCCCAATAAATACTACTGATCTACCAGTGCTCTTTGACTCCATGCCCAATAAAGGCTACCGATCTACAAGTTCTCAGTACTTTGCTACCAAAGTGCTGTCCCCAATTGGAGCCAGATGTTGTAGCATAATTTGACTAAGATAAAAGTCAAGAGAGGTTCTGAGAAATTCAAGGTTGTTGAGGAACAATTGTTAAAATTTCAAGAAGACCCGCAACATGCTCAAAAGGATAACCACAAGTTCAATGAGGATTCATCATCACATGTGCACTGGAACCAAAATCAAATAAGCAACAACATTGGAGGTGTAATCTAAGCCAGAGGAGCAGGAAAGAAGAAAAGTGTGCAACAAGTGTCAAGTCGGGCTTATTCGCGTGCAAAACACTTCAAGAGTCAAGCCGATTGATGCATTCATAACATTGCACATAGGTCAGGGTCGAGTCGTGAAAAAATATACGTGCAAAACAGTGTTCGAAGGCTTAACCAAAATCACATGTGGAAGGCCTGATTGCATATCTCAAAACGCAATTTCAAAGCTCAGGAGGAATAGAACAAGGTTGAATCGCTGAAATGTGAAATGTGATATGAGGACTTGATGCGATATAGTTCGAAGCTCAAATCGAAAGTATTTAAAGTCCAGCCGTGGGACCCTCTCACATATCACACTTCGCAAGCTCAGAAGGGATAACGATCATAAGATAACGAGATTCTCCGAAGTACGATAACGAAGCAGACACGAAGCAAGTTATCGCTAAAGTCTAAAGGTTTTTAAGTCTGAGTACAAGGATTTTTCCTTTGTAAAAATAACATTGGAGGGAAAAAGCGGATTATAACGTAGAACGTTGGAATGCCGAAATGCGAAGTGCGATAAGGGCCGGGTGCGATGCAACTCAGAACTATGATTTAATATATTCCAATCACACATGGCACATCGCAAGCTCAGGAGGAATGATGCTCATGAATATGTTATGAATACCGAAATGTGAAATGCGACAAGGTTTTATATCACCAATTGTGATTTGTGATTGACCCCAGCTCCACTTGCCACGCCATCCCTACCTTTATCGCACATCGCACATCACACATCACAAGCTTAGGAGGAATGGTGCTCATTAATATGTTATGAATGTCGAAATGAAAAATGCGATAAAGGGACGAACGCGATAGTTTTCAAAGGAATATTTGAATTTATTTAAAGTCCAGGATTATGTGCAGTTGCGTTGTTTTATGAAGAAATGTGAACGCAGGCAATGGACTCGGGTAAGTGACCCAACACAGATCAAAGGAGAAGAGAAGACAGAATGCTGTGGGCATGAGCAGAAGAGGCAGAGTCGGGCAAAAGGAGACATGATAACATTGTTTGAAACGTAGAGGCATAGGTAGAGTGGGGCAAAGGGAGCATATAGTGGCATTATTGGAAACGCAACAGCTGGGTCAAGTCGGGAAAAGATGCATTATTACATAACTGTTCGAATACCACATAAGAAATAGAAAATACATGATAGCAAGCAGAAAAGAAAAAATATTGAACTTTGGAAGAAATGCAGGGCAAGGATGTCCGATCTGTCAGGGAGACACATCAACACTTTAGGGAGACGCATCAGCAACAAATCATATTCAACAAAAATAATAATATTTCAAGTTTTAATTTGTTTTCTTTGTTTGTTAAGATCGAAGTTGTAGTGATGTCCTCAATTGAAATGTAATAAGTATTTTTAACAGTTTAGGTAGTCGAAGTAGTTTCAAGAAGTTCTAGTGGTTATAAACTGTTTTTGATGTATTTAAGCAAGATAGAAAGAAAAAAGAAGGGTTCTGAGTTCTGGACCTCTTGGAGACTACATTTTTTACTTCTTTTTCTGATGGGTGAATGAAAGAAGAAGCAAGTTTCCTACAACTGTTGATGGTGATTCGTGTTTCTTGCGTCATTTTATGTTATTTCTTCCTTGAATGAAGTGAAGAAAAGAAGAAGTTGGTCTCTTATTTACGTTTGTAAGTAAGAGTTAAATAGCCTTAATAAGCTCTCCTTCACTCCAACTCCTCTCCCTTCACAAATTCTCTCTGGAACTTAAAAGTAATATATTATGTGTTTACAACATATTATTTTGAGTTTCCTCTCTCTCCATGAATTCTCTCTGAAACTTAAAAGTAATATATTATGTGTTTACAACTTATTATTTTGAGTTCCTTCTCTCTCCATGAATTCTCTCGAAAACTTAAGAGTAATAGATTCTGTGTTTACAACATATTAATTTGAGTTTCCTCTAAAGTTCTACTTTTCCATTCAGATATCAACAGTGAATGGCATTGTGAAATCTTTTAATAGTCTAGATCATTAAGGGTTTTAGAAAACTAGTTTCCAGAGGGATAGAACAAAGACCTCATGATAAAATTATTTCTGTGAGACACTTTTAAAATATCTTAAGCACTGATTCCTTTCACAACTGAGGGATTGTCTCTTAAGAACTGACAGTTGGAAACAACTAAAATCCTGATCAACTACATAAATGGGATGATTTATAGCCTGATTAGCTTTGCAAATATTGTTAGGAATCTGACTTCCCTATATAACCTAAGGCTCTCTCCACCATATACAGGAATAATGGCAAAAGACATATCCATTTGAAGACTCCCTCCCAACTTTTCACATCATGATCTTGATAAAATAATTCCAAATTTGGGGGGAATATCAGTGATGACTATGTCTAAAACAACACTTCTGACTGGTATTTGATGTAAAGTTACCAATAGGTATTTTATAACTCCTAAACATTGCACCCTTTTAGAGTCAAAGGTATATAGGTCGTGATAGGTTCGAGTGATATCCAAATTAAGTTGTTCCATAATGAATTTAGGCATTAGGTTGTGCGAAGTTCTAGAATCCAACAAACAATTATATAGCAGGGAGTCATGCACTTTCAAAGTCACATAAAAAGGTGGCATGGATTCATTAATCATATAAGAACTAGGACCAAAGGCTATGGTGGGTCTTTCATTTTGCAGATCAATAATTTCTCCTTCAGTATCCACACTAGATTTTTGGATCCATTTTGCAGCTTGACTCTTATATCTTGGGTTTTTAGAAAGTTCTGAAAGTGGAATTGGAATTTTAACTCTTTCTAACTCTTTTTCCACATTAAAAGCAGTTAATATAGTTTTATCAATTTGAGCAGAATCACTTGACTGGTTTAGAGGTTGAATAGAAGTAGTTTGAGTTTCAACAGTTTTTACTTGAGTTTCAATTATTACAGGGTTTTGGGTGGTCTACCTGGACCAAATCTAGGTCTTAAGTCATATCTTCTATTGAGTTATGCAATCAAAAACTCATAAAAGATTGATATTTAGAAACCTGAGAAGTATCTTGGTCTTCTTGAGGGATTTGACTTTGGGGAATAGGAACAATGACAGTCTGAAGGGGTGTATGATCTATGTTATTAATATCTTCAGTGATAGACAAAGTATTGCCATCAAGTTGTTGATCATTAATCAACAATGGTGTGGGTACTTGATGGTCATTATGTGGCCTCTGAAGAATTTGTAATGGATGAGACTTTTTTTACTGACCTTGAACCTATGTTTTGGGTCTAGAAACAATTTGTTGGTTTGTTCTTGGTTGAGTTTCAATCTTTGAAATCCTATTTGATAGGTTTCTAAGAAGTGATGTGATTTCATCTGTTTTTGCATCTTCACTTTTAGATTTAGAGGAAGAAGAATCTTCCTGATTTGATTTTAATTTCTTTTGGGAATTTTCAGATTTAGCTTTTAGCTTGGCTAATTCAGATCTATTTTCTTCAACTTATATAGAATTAGTTTGCATGTCTTCTAAGGTTCATGATGTTCTCTCTCTCAACATGACAAGAAAGTAATCTTGAAAGGCTTTTGAAAATATAACCTTAGTTGCTGCTACAGGAGATTTACAATCAAGAGGAATCTTATGGTAAAGCTTATTAAATATTTTGATGAAATCAACAACTGGTTCTCCAAAATTTCTTTTTAGTTCTTCAAATTCAGTTAAGAAATACATAGGGTCCTTTTTCACTCCCCATTGATTTTTAAAGATATTAGTTAATTCTTTCCAGGATCTAATGGAATTAATTGGTAATTGCCTAAACCAAATCCTGACATTTCCTTCTAGGGATTGCACAAAAAATATCATATAAACATTTTCATGTTCTATGTTCATGTTATCTACAAAATCTAGAAATGCTTCTAGATGGTCTTCAGTTGATAAACCTATTTCTCCATTAAATCTAGGAAGGTGTTTTAGATATCCTGGAGGAAAATCATTGAGGATAGTAGGAAGTAAGAGAGGGGCATATATTTCTTGTACAATTGGTCTAAAACCAACCATACTTGAAGATGTAGATGTAGAGGAATGAGTATTAGTAGTTGAAGAGGAAGAAGTAGAGTTTGTAGGTGAAGATGGAGAGGAAGGAGGTGAGGAATGAGGTGAGGAATGAGGTGGAGAACGAGGAGGATAATGAAATGGGATGGAGGACCTTCTTTTGGACATTAAAGGAGTTCTAATGACCAAATTTTGAACTTCTTATTCTCCTTCTATGTGTTCAAATAAAGGATTGGAATAAAGAGAAAAGAGATCTTCTGGTTGGTGTGAAGTAGAAGGTGCAGAATATGTAACGGGGGAAATGAAATCAGTAGGTTTGAATACAGGTAAGTTTAGATCCAAATCCTGCTCTGATATAGGAGATTCAGAAGGTTCCTGAGGGAATTATTTTATCTTAAGTCCTAACTGATGAGTCTTTTGCATTTCTTCCATGTATAAAGTATCATTTTTAATCTTCTGTGACTCAAGAATTTGAAACCTTTGCTATAACTTCTGATGTGCCTACTTCTGAATAGCCAAATATGTTTCCAATTTTGCTGCATCAGTTGTTGTCAAATATGCTTAAAGCTCTGTACTTGCAGAAGATGTTTGAGCTGCTGTATTAGGATCAATAGTCACTTGAAAGGCTGATTTCCCTTTCAGTAATTCTTCAATCTGTTCTCCCATCTTTCTAATTTGTAAATTTTGATCAATGATCAATTTCAACATCTCCTCTTTCTTGTATTCATTCTGTGCAATATCCTTTGTTTTTGGATCTTCAGTTGAGAGTAGTTTGAGTTTTTTGCATAGGGAAGAGATGTTTGCATTCTTCTTTTTAATGATTTCCTCAACTTCTTTGCAGTCTTTTGGATCATTCCAAACTTTCACTACAAGGTCCTCCAAAGATTTTAATCTGTTGCCTTTGGCCAATGAAGACAAATTTTCAATATTCAGCTGAGATTGAACATTTGATAACACAACTTTCAGTTTGGAGAGTGAAATCTCTCCAAACTTCCTGTGCATGTCCATCTGATCTATTGGATGGATCTGATTTGCATCAAAAGAGAACACAATATTTTTGTACTCAACACGAGTCTTTGGAAATGGATTTGTTGCCTGTAGAAATGCCATTTTCATCCTGCCATTATCATTGTCAAGGGTAGTGAGAAGCCTATGCTGTGATGTTGATGTTTGCTTCCAGAATTGACTATAAACTTTAGATTTCAATGCTTCATTCTTGTGCTTGATGTTTAAGAATATGGAGAAAATGTTTTTTTCTTCAGAAGAACTGGAATCTGAATGTTGGATGATCTCCAGTGGTTCTCTTGCAGGTGATGAGTTAGAAAGAGTTAAAATTCCAATTCCACTTTCAGAACTTTCCAAAAACCCAGGATATAAGAGTCAAGTTGCAAAATGGATCCAAAACTCTAGTGTGGATGCTGAAGGAGATATTATTAATCTGCAAATGAAAGACCCACCATAGCCTTTTGTCCTAGTTTTGATATGATTGATGAATCCATACCACCTTTTTATGTGACTTTGAAAGTGCATGACTCCCTGATATATAATTTTATGTTGGATTCTGGAGCTTCGCACAACCTAATGCCTAAAGTCATTATGGAACAAATTAATTTGGATATCACTCAAACCTATCATGACCTATATACCTTTGAATCTAAAAGGGTGGAATGTTTAGGACTTATAAAAGACCTAGTGGTAACTTTACATTAAATACCAGTCAAAAGTGTTATATTAGACATAGTTGTCACTGATATTCCCCCCAAATTTGGAATGCTTTTATAAAAATCATGTTGTGCAAAGTTGGGAGTCTTTCTTCAAATGGATATGTATTTTTCCACTATTCCTGTATATGGCGGAGAGAGCCTTAGGTTATATAGGGAAGTCAGATTCCTAAACACTGTTTGCAAAGCTTATCAGGGTAGAAATCATCCCATTTATGTAGTTTTTCGGGATTTTAGTTGTTTCCAACTATCATCAGATATTTCACAGAATTCTCAACTCAAGATTGAGGATGTAATCGAAACCCATAAATTAGTTCAAACTGAAATTTGGAAATTATTCTTTGATGGATCTTGCACCAAAGATGGAGCTGGAGTAGGAGTTGTTTTGATTTCACCTGATAATGAAAATATCACTCAATCATGTAAGTTATATTTTGAGGTCACAAATACGTTGCTGAGTATGAAGCTTTTATCCTAGGATTACATCTTGATAAAAGTTTAAAAGTCCAAAATTTGAGTGTATTTACTGATTCAGAACTTATAGTAAGATAGGTTAGGAGTCTTTGTCACACAAAGCATCCTAGGCTTAGGTCTTACAGAAATGAAATTTTGGGACACCATTGAAATTTGGGACTTGGCCCCTTTTGATGGAAGCTGTTGCTGACTGGACCCTTGAGAATATGATGTGCTGGCAAGCTATAAAAATCACCTTTTACTCGATGGTCTCACAAAATTTATCCCATTGATCTTGACTTGGGATTTATACACTCATCATCTTTCTCAAAATTTCATCTACCTTTGTATATCTGTAAAAAGTTGGTCTTTGAATGAATACAATTTTGATTCCATGTTGAATGCTCAAATAAAATTGCAGAGCTTCAAGAAATGATTTCCCTGTAATCTGTCCTTTGATACCTGCAAAATTTGACTTATCTATTGCAATTGTGTATAAATTTTTACAATAATATTCTAATTTAATCAGCTTATCATCTAATCCTACCAATCTTGGCAGTGCTTTATGATTCAAAACATTAAACTTAGTATGAAATATTTGAACCACATTATTCAAAGTTTCACATTTGGTTTGCAATTGGTTGATTAAATTTCTTTTCTGTAACACTTTCTTGATCTCCAAAATTGTTGCAGTTCTGTCGAGTATGTTGATTTCTTCCAACTATTCTCTATTCTTTGAGTTCAGAACCTTGATCATGTCAGTAGCTTCACTTGGCTTCTTTTTGAGATGCTATTTCTACTCTTCAATGGCTGTTCTACATTTGGTGATGAGCTCTTTCTGTTTGAAGATAATATATATGAATGGCCATATTTATGTTATAGAATTACTAATGTCTTCCCAGGTGTTCTACTTATCTTCAACTAGAGTTCCTGCCATTAGAGATTCACTCTCTAATTATTTTATCTTAAGTCCTAACTGATGAGTCTTTTGCATTTCTTCCATGTATAAAGTATCATTTTTAATCTTCTGTGACTCAAGAATTTGAAACCTCTGCTATAACTTCTCATGTGCCTGCTTTTAAATAGCCAAATATGTTTCCAATTTTGTTGCATCAGTTGTTGTCAAAGATGCTTAAAGCTCTGTACCTGTAGAATATGTTTGAGCTGCTGTATTAGGATCAATAGTCACTTGAAAGGCTAATTTTTCTTTCAGTAATTCTTCAATCTGTTCTTCCATCTTTCTAATTTGAAAATTTTGATCAATGTCAATTTCAACATCTCCTCTTTGTTATATTCATTCTCTGAAATATCCTTTGTCTATGGATCTTCAGTTGAGGGTAGTTTGAGTTTTTTTGCGTAGGGAAGAGATGTCTACATTCTTCTTTTTAATGATTTCCTCAATTGCTTTATAGTCTTTTGGATCATACCAAACTGTCACTACAAGTTCCTCCAAAGACTTTAATCTGTTGCCTTTGGCCAATGAAGACAAATTTTCAATATTCAGCTGAGATTGAACATTTTGATAATGCAGCTTTTAGTTTGGAGAGTGACATGGCTATTGTTTTCATTTTTGAAAATAACATCTCTCCAGACTACCTATGCATGTTCATCTGATCTATTGGATGGATCTGATTTGCATCAAAATAGAACACTATATTTTTGTACTCAACACGAGTCTTTGGAAATGGAATTGTTGCCTGTAGAAAGGCCATTTTCATCCTGCCATACTCACCGTCAAAGGAAGTGAGAAGCCTATTCTGTTATGTTGATCTTTGCTTCCAGAATTGACTATAAACTTCATATTTCAGTGCTTCATTCTCGTCGTTGATGTCTAAGAATATGGAGAAAATGTTTTGTTCTTCAGAAGAACTAGAATCAGAATGTTGGATGATCTCTAGTGGTTCTCTTGCAGGTGATGATAATGGAGAATTTGATGAAATCAACAACTGGTTCTCCAAATTTTCATTTTAGTTCTTTAGATTCAGTTGAGAAATACACAGGGTCCTTTTTCACTCCCCACTGATTTTTAAAGATATTAGTTAATTCTTGCCAGGATCTAATGGAATTAACTAGTAATTGCCTAAAACAAATCCTGATATTTCCTTCTAGGGATTGGACAAACAATCTCATATAAACATTTTCATGTTCTATGTTCATGTTATCTACAAAATCTGGAAATGCTATCAGATGGTCTTCAGCTGATAAACCAGTTTCTCCATTAAATCTAGGAAGGTATTTTAGATATCCTAGAGGAAAATCATTAAGGATAGCAGGAAGTAAGAGAGGGGCATATCTTGCTTGTATAACTGGTCTAAAACCAACCATACTTGAAGATGTAGATGTGGAGGAATGAGTATTAGTAGTTGAAGAGGAAGAAGTAGAGTTTGTAGGTGAAGATGGAGAGGAAGGAGGTGAGGAATGAGGTGGAGAGTGAGGAGGATAATGAAATGGGATGGAAGACCTTCTTTTGAACCTTAAAGGAGTTCTAATGACCAAATTTTGAACTTATTCTTCTCCTTCTCTGTGTTCAAATAAATGATTGGAATAATGAGAAAAGAGATCTTCTAGTTGGTGTGAAGTAGAAGGTGCAAAATATTTAACGGGGGAAATGGAATCTAGGTAAGTTTAGATCCAAATCCTACTCTGATATAGGAGATTCATAAGGTTCGTGAGGTAATTTATAGGACTCTAAACAATGAACTAACAAGGCTGATTGAAAATACACTCCTTTAGATACTAAATCATGCACTCTCTAAGTTATGTCTTCTGATTCTAAATGAATGGGTGCAGATCTAAAAGGATCAAGAATTATATTGATCTCCTGTTGTGGGATAGAAGAAGGGGTTTGATGCCTTCTTCTAGAAGAAGCTCGTCTTACTAGTCTCTCTGGATCTGATAAGGGTTGGACAATTTCAGGGTTAGATCAAGATTTGGTGTGCTTTGAAGGAGCTAGTTGGTCATAGTGGAGTCGCGAGCTGAGAAATTTTGACCTAATTGAACCTTTAGTCACCTTAAAGGAATAGGGTTTTATCATTGTCCCAGGGAAAAAAATTAAATTCGTTCCTCGACAACGACACCAAATTGATGTTTTCCTTTGAGATAATTGTGGTCAATAATCATGCCAAAGCATCTATAATGTTTTGTTGTGTTTTATAATTTTGGAGGACCAATGTATAAGATAACTTTTAGCAAACAATTATTGATTAAATCTTCCAGATAATATCAGTAATTATAAGTAAGGGTTGTTTGTTTATCTCAGATAGTGGTTTAGATTTTGTAAATGGTTAAGTAGATTTATATAAGAAGATATGATTATCAAATATTCAGATTGAATTATTTAATTAATCATAAGCTAGAAAACCTTTAAACAATGTTCAAAAGTTCAACAAAATATATTTAACATTATCAAGATGCTGACAATTTATAAATGAAAAGGACTTACATCAACAAATTGTTAATTAAATCATTCTTTATATTGATAATAACTTTAGGAGGAATTATAAGATAACTGAAACACAATTTATCTCACCTGATTATCTTGATAACAATTAAACATATGAAGAGACAAAATGTATGAAAACTGGAAAAAACCACAGGGAGAACAGAGCTGTATGAGACAAATTCAAAATCCTTCTTCTATTATTGATGATAGAAAACACTTGTACAATTTCTGCTTACAAAAATTTTCTTATCCAAGGGTGCAACCCTTAATAAATCAAAATGAGAGTTATTTATACTAATTTCTAAAACTTATAAATATCTTAACTGATTACAATAATATAATGAAGAAGAATAGAGGAAGGAAACATATAGATGAAGTGTCTCTGTTTTCTTGGAAGTTGTTGATGACTGGAACCTTGAGAATATGATGTGCTGGAAAGCCGTAAAAATCACCTTTTACTCGATGGTCTCACAAAATTTATCCCATTGATATTGACTTGAGATTTCTACACTCATAATCTTTATGAAAATTTCATCTACCTTTGTATATATGTCAAAAGTTGGTCTTTGAATGAATAAATGTTTGATTTGATGTTGAATGATCAAATCAAACTGCAGAGCTTCAAGAAATGCTTTCCTTGTAATCTGTCATTTGATACCTGCAAACTTTGACTTATCTATTGCAATTGTGTATAACTTTTTATAGTAATATTCTAATTTAATGAACTTATCATCTAATCCTACCAATCCTAGCAATCCTTTATGATTCAAAACATTAAACTTAGTATGAAATATTTGAACCACAATATTCAAAGCTTCACATTTGGTTGATTAAATTTATTTTCTGGAACACTTTCTTGATCTCCAAAATTGTTGCAGTTTCGTCAAGTATGTTGATTTCTTCCAATTCTTCTATGTTCTTTGAGTTCAAAACCTTTATCATGTCAGTGGCTTCAATTGGATTCTTTTTGAGATGCTCTTTCTGCTCTTCAATGGATGCTCTGCATTTGGTGATGAGCTCTTTCTTTTCGAAGATAATAGGTATGGATGGCCATATTTATGTTATACACTTGCTAATGTCTTCCTAGATGTTCTGCTTATCTTCAACCAGAGTTCCTGCCATTAGATATTCACTCTCTAATTATTTTATATTAAGTCCTAAATGATGAATCTTTTGCATTTATTCCATGTGTAAAGTATCATTTTTAATCTTTTGTGACTCAAGAATTTGAAACCTCTGCTGTAACTTCTCATGTGCCTGCTTCTGAATAGCCAAATCTTGTGCCAATTTTGCTGCATCAATTATTTTCAAAGATGCTGAAATATCTTCACTTGCAGAAGATGTTTGAGCTGCTATATTAGGATCAGTAGTCACCTGAAGTGCTGATTTCTCTTTCAGTAATTCTTCAATCTGTTCTTCCATCTTTCTAGTTTGAATTTTTTTTATCAATGATCAATTTCAGCATATCCTCTTTGTTGTATTCATTCTCTGCAATCTCCTTTGTTTGTGGATCTTCAGTTGAGGGTAGTTTGGGTTGTTTGTGAAAAGCAGAGATATCTACATTCTTCTTTTTAATGATTTCCTCAACTGCCTTGTAGTCTTTTGGATCATACCCAACTTACAGGGTCCTCCAAAGACTTTAATTTGTTGTCTTTGGCCAACAGAGACAATTTTTCAATCTTCAACTGAGATTGAACATTTGATAATGCAAATTTCAGTTTGGAGAGTGACATGGCCGTTGTTATGATTGTTGAAAATAACATCTCTCCAGACTGCCTATGCATGTCCATCTGATCTATTGAATGGATGTGATTTGCATCAAAAGAGAACACAGTCTTTTTTTACTCAGCATGAGTCTTTGGAAATGGAACTTTTTCCCTTAGAAAGGCCATTTGCATCCTTCCTTTCTCACTGTCAAAGGCAGTGAGAAGCCTATGCTGTGATGTTGATGTTTTCTTCCATAACTGACTATAAAAATCAGATTTTAATGATTCATTCTTGTGTTTGATGTCTAATAATCTAGAGAAAATGTTTTGTTCTTCAAAAGAACTGGCATCTGAGTGCTGGATGATCTCTAGTGGTTCTCTCACAGGTGATGATGATGGAGGATTTTTAGGAACACTTGTCAATGTAGAAACTTCATTTTCTCCCAAATATATAATTTCTGGTTGTTTTCCCTGTGACAGTAAGGTGGAAGAAAGCTTTGGATTTTTGTGCTGCAAGATAAATTCCTTAAGTATTTCTTTGACATGTGGAGGCTCTTCTCTGAATCTCTTCTGCTTCTTACTATCAGGAATAGGGGTTTGTACATTAGAGGTTGAAATAACTTGTTCATATGCCTCCTGGAGAGTGCTTTCAACCCATTCATATTGGTTCATATATTTCTCTATTTATGCTCTCGAGGTATGAGTGTAGGAATTTTCCTTGAGTTAAAATCTCAGAGCATAAATAATTCCATGGGGGTCATAAGACCAAGTAAAACTTGGTTGGAAACCCATTTTATTTAGCATTGCATCTGCTTCAGCACCAGATGCTCTGGTATTGCAGATGAAGGATCCAATGTTGGCTTTGAGCTTAAACTGAGCTTTTCTCTTTCTTGAGACAAAATGTAGCTCATCCATGTTTAACATTTGTCTGATGTAATCTAAGGAGAAAAATATCATAGGGACATAT